>CM072516.1:5714324-5826443 GCA_036898135.1 Oncomelania hupensis
CGACATGCTGCACGACCATGGTCTGGAACAAATGGTCATGGAACCTACCCACTTGGACCCAATACCCAATATTCTTGACCTGCTCATCACTAATGCCCCCCACCTCATCCCCCGTGTTGAGGTTATCCCTGGTCTATCTGACCATGACATTCCATTTTGTGAATTTTCTGTGTGCCCACCACGCTCTAAACAGATTCCCCGACTGATCCCCCTCTATGACAAAGCTAACTGGGAAGCTCTTAAAACATCTATGAGAAACTTTCACCCAGTATTAACCAGCGAAAAAGAGAACCTCACCACTGACGAGATGTGGACCAAGTTCAAGGACACTCTTTTAGAAGCTGTTAAGACCAACATCCCCCACAAGGTAGCACGCACCAACACAAGCAAACCATGGATCACACCTGACATCCGCAAGCTTATTAAGCGACGACAGCGTGTCTACAAGATGATGAAGAAACAGGGAACTGTAGAACTAAGGAATGCATCCTCCCAACTTAGGCGCCAGATCCAGCGCAAGATTCGCAGATCGTACTGGGAGTACATCAACAAGGCCATCACAGGAGATTCGGAGACAGCAGAAGGGTCCCACTCACTCAAGCGATTTTGGACCTTCATCAAGCACCAGCGCTCCTCCAAATCGGGTGTCTCCCCTCTGAAAGTTAACGGACAGCTCATAACTGACCCAAAGGCCCAAGCGGAAGTGCTGAATGAGCAGTTTAAGTCCGTCTTCAGTGAAGGGAGAGAGTACACAGATGATGAGTTCCATGCCAAGTGCCCGATGCCTGATATAACTCTCAGATCCACGCTCACCAGCCTCACCATATCAGAAGATGGTATCCGTAAGATATTACACAATCTCAATCCCTACAAGTCGTGCGGCCCTGACAACATCAGCCCACGTATACTGAAAGAACTTGCCGAAGAGGTCGCCCCAATCTTAACCATCATTTATCAGTCATCACTCGACACCGGCCACGTACCATCAGACTGGAGACATGCCAACGTAGCTCCAATATTTAAGAAGGGCGAACATTATGATCCTGCCAATTACAGACCTGTTTCCCTGACAAGCATCCCCTGCAAGATATTCGAGCATATAGTTGTTAGCGCCGTGATGAGCCATCTTGATAACAATAACATCCTACGTCCAGAACAACATGGATTTCGCAAAGCAAGGTCATGCGAAACCCAGCTTCTGAACTTCACAGAAGAGCTGTTTACCACTATGGAGGGAGGCAACCAAGCTGACGTCATCATTATGGACTTTGCCAAAGCCTTTGACCGAGTTAATCATAGCCTCCTGCTGCACAAGCTGCACCACTATGGTATCCAGGGCGAAATCAATAGTTGGATTGGAGCATTTTTACATGACAGGCAACAGGTGGTGGTAGTCAACGGTGCAGCATCAGGCCAGGCCAGAGTGAGATCTGGGGTCCCTCAAGGCTCTGTTCTGGGCCCAGCACTTTTCTTGGTGTATATTAATGACCTCCCAGAACAACTCTCTTCACCGACCTGCCTTTTTGCTGACGACACAGCTGTCTACCGCCTGAACTCCACAGACCATGACCAAAACCAGCTCCAAGAAGACCTACGCCGACTGGAAGAGTGGGAACAGAGCTGGGACATGGCCTTCCACCCCGACAAATGTACCACCCTCCCCATCACTAGAAAGCGGACCATCAAACCAACGGACTACCAACTGCATGATCACACACTGGAAACTGTCACCTCTGCCAAGTACCTAGGTGTTACCATCTGTCAAGATCTCAGCTGGGATAAGCACATCATTAACATCTGTGCTAAAGCCAACAAGACCCTTGGCTTCCTCCGGCGCAACCTCAAAGTCAGCGCCACCCACCTCAGGGAGACTGCTTACAAGACCTTCGTCCGCCCCATACTGGAATATGCCTGCACGGTATGGGATCCCCACACAGAGGCTAACATCGACAAACTAGAGGCAGTCCAGAGAAGAGCAGCACGTTTTGTCGTCAACCGGTACCACAACACTTCTAGTGTCTCCGAGATGATCGACAAACTGCAATGGCCTTCTCTCCAACACCGCAGAAAGGTCGCTAGACTTGCCATGCTACGAAAGATACTCAACGAGGCAGTCGTCGACACCAGCAAATTAGTTCCCGCCCCTCCACGTCAGCGAAGAAGCCACCCCCAACAGCTCACCCAAATTCAATGTAGGACCAAATACCGCCAGTTCTCTTTCCTTCCCAACACCATCAAGGACTGGAACGAGCTGCCCAAAACAACAGTGACAGCTGATACTCTTGACTCCTTTAAGTCACGAGTGCCACAACTATAAATAGTTTCCCAGTGGTTAAATAGAGTAGGTAGGCTAGGTAGGCTCAGATTGTCCTTATCCCCATCTCTTTCCCCCCCCTTTTTTTTTTTTTTTTTTTTTTTTTTGGGCCCAGTTTTGTGTTAGGACATACTGGGACTTGCTAGCTCCCTGGAGCGAAGAGGGAAAAGTAGTACCCTGCAAGTAAAACCCACTTAGAGTAGGTGTCCTTTTAGTGCAGATTTTATTCTCATCTGTCTTAGGTCTGTCACTTCCTATCAATTTTTTTTTTTTATTTTTTATTTTTTTATTATTTTTTTTTTCTCTTTTCCCCACGCAAACCCCGTTCAGTACGGCAGAGTAATCAACCTGATGATTGAGGCCGTCTAATGGATGAAGATGAAGACTCCCAAGCTGATCCAACAGACCTCATACACAAACAAGGAGTCTTGTCCAGGAAGAGTTTTCAAGAAAAAAGGTAGGTCATTGATCTAGGGAAGAAGAAGATAGTATAGCAGAGTGATAGGACAGAGCAGGAATGGGAAAGAGCAAATGAGGACGACAGCGACAGTGGGAATTTAAAGCACTAAATTTCCAGAAAGTGGGGATACCATTTATACTGAAACCCCCGGCACTCCAACGGGGGTACTGCTGCCGCAGTGAATCGGTCATGCCTATAAAGGAAAGACAGGTTTTCAACTGGGGCTTTCACTTATTCCCTTCATAGGTTAGAACAATCTACAGTGGCAAGATTGCTCATGACCCCAAGGGGTGACTATTTGAAAATTCCACACTAGAACAGCGGGAAATAATAAAATAAATTACAATCACCAAGGAAAAAGCTGTTTATGGAAGTTAGGTTTATACTGTGAGGAATGTTTTATATCGGTATTACTAAGCAAGTTACTTTAACCATAAAAAAAGGTAGTTTTATAACTGTAAACCTACTTTTGGCCCACCCTGTACATAGTAGCCTGCTTGTTTATTTCATGCTTCAGGCAAATTTACACCAATCATCATCATCATCATCATCATCATCATCATCATCATCATCATCATCATCATCATCATCATCATCATCATTATCATCATCATCATCATCATCATCATCATCATCATCGTCGTCGTCGTCGTCGTCGTCATCATTGTCATCGTCGTCGTCATTATCATCGTCATTATCATCGTCATCATCACCATCCTTCCCGTCCGCCTCTTCTTCCTCCTCCCTCTCCTCTTCATCATCAACATTCTCCTCCAGTTACGTTGAGACGCGCGCGATGGTGTGTGTGGGACGAGCGCGATAGAGCTGATCGTTTTATTTTGCAAAGCATGCAATAATAGAGTGTTTTTACCTTTGATTTTATTTTGCGTTGTTGTTAGAAGAAGCTTTGTATAACGTTGGTAATTTTAGTTGATCGATATTATTTGAGAATTTTCTTGAGTTGGTTGTTTGCTATCGATCGAGGCTTCGCGATAAATGTAGTAACAGCTGAGAAGTTCTTTTATGATGAAGAATGTTGTATGACGTAAGACAGTGATGACGAAGTTTAGTTTGATTGGTTGTGGTGCCTCACGCTGGAGTGTTCTAAATTTTTCTGGAGTATAGAGAGACTATATATGTACCGCACTGTTTCGAGAGAGGGTTGAAAAAGTTGAAAGTGGGAAAAAGTGGGAAAAAGCGATTGTATGCAGTTGTTGATGTTCGCTGAATAAAGTTGGAAAACTTCATACGACGACTCCTGTCTTGTTGCTGAGTGAACAGGTTGTGTGGATAAACGAATCTGAGTTACACCTATCAGGACTCAAGCATTGGGGCTGAATCAACTACTGTTAAAAAACAACAACGAGTGTAACATTTTGGGGGCCAAGCCGCGATCCACGTCATAGCCAAGGGTTCAACTGCTACAACAAGCGAGTCAACGTTACGAGAGGCAGTCATCGAGGGTAGCCGCCAACGAGTTGCGTCGGGAGGGACTAACATATTGGGACAGCATCCCCGATAGATTCGGGTTGACTGCAAGGGCGTGTATAGTCGCTGAAGAGTTGCTTCGTGAGCGAACAACAGATCGGGACTACGTGGCTGCCGCAAGACTACGTCGAGGGACAGTCTCGGAGCTACATCGCCAGTTTTACAGAGAGCGACGAGGAGAAGTCGCGCCTACTTCAGCACAGGAGCGTATACATTAACACCAGCGTGGTGCAGCGTCGCATACGACGAGGACAGTGGGCCTGTATAGCGGAGGCGATAAGTGACAAGCATCAGCGCTACTGCAGAAAGCGTGCTGTTCTAGAAAGGTACAGTAAAGTCAAGAACTTTCCAGAAAAGCATCAAGATGGCTGACTTCTGGCAGAAAGGGAATGAACTGAATCTACAAGGCAAACAGCTGACCGAGTACGTCAAGTCCCAGGAGAGAATATTGCGTGAAGAAAGAGAAGAACAGCGACGGCGCGAAGAAAGAGTATTAGAAGAACAGCGTTGCCGAGAAGAAATAGAATTAGAACGGAAACGTCTAGAAAGTGAAGAACAGCGAAGAAGAGAATTAGAGGAGCAGCTACGCCGAAAAGAAAAGGAAGAACAGCGTCAACGGGAAGAAAGGGAAGAACAACGCAGGCGTGAAAAAGAGAAATTGAACAGCAGCAGCAAGAAAAAGAAGAACAACACAGGCGTGAAGAAAGAGAGGAACAGCGTCGGCGTGACGAGATGGAAGAGAGACGATTGGAAGCTGAGCGTCAGTACCAGCTAGAGTTGGCGCGTATCCAAAACAATCAGCATGCGCCACAAGTCATCAGCGACCACATGGCTCCAAAATTGCCAGCGTTCGTCGACGGGAAGGACCAGATCGATAGTTTTTGTTGTTGTTGTTGTTGTTTGTTTGTTTTTCTTTTTCTTTTAATTTTCATTTCGTACAAGAAATCGTACAAGATTTAGTTCATGCAATGCACAATATGTTCCCATAAACATTAACAAGGAAAATTGTGTGCGTTGTTCAACAGCATACAAAAAAAAGCAAAAAAAGTGTTCACCCAAAAAAAAAAAAGGGCTAACACTAGTACTTTTGTCTTGTACACATTATACCTTACAGCCACTTATTTTAAGACAGTTTTCTAATTAAAGTTTGCTTTTCAAAGATTGCCATCGGTTAAAAAACAGACTTAGTTTTCTTAAATAATTGTCTTTGTTTACTAAACGGTTACTTATTACACCAAATAACACATCTTGAACACTTAGCTTAATGTTAACCCCAAGCGTACCGAGAATGCGCTGTTGTATCTCCGACCAGAATGCTTGTATAGCTGGACAGTAGTAAAAAAAAAAATGTTCCAGAAAATCTACAACCTCATTACAATAGGAACATTTGTTATCATTCGCCACCTTCATTTTGTGCAACAATATGTTTGTGGGGTAAATGTGTAATATCTTCCAATGCAACACTCTAAGCCGTGTTTCTTTGGTTGCGTTGTATGAAACAGAATCCTACCGAACAAGGCCTTGTACTTTTTGTTGCAACTAGCGCCTGCCTAAAATCAGGAGTGCCTGCTACAGCAACGATCCTATTGGGGAATAATCGTCTATATTTTGACACTGCAGAGCGTCCTGTAACATCCTACTGGGTGATTGTCCTATCTTTACGCATATGTCTTCATAAGAAGCGTTCACAACATCACAAACATACTCAAAACCTCCTACAGCCCACTCTCGAAAGTAAAGTACATTGCCACTGTACTGTACGTAGACATTATTCCATAGATGAGAACTCTCTTCATTTCTAACTTCATGCACATTGTTATCTAACCACGTTTTAAGCCCTATTTTCCAAAAGGATGAGTGTACATTTTCTATACCTTTAAATTTCTTGCTGTTAATATTAGAATAAAGCATAGACCGTACACATAGTATATTGTCTTTGAATAAAGCAAGCATAATTATCTCCAAAGTGTGAAAAAAGGAGAGTAGGAGTGAAAGTCCAACGCTCATGAGGAGAGGTACAGCTTAGTGACCCACTGTAGGAAAAAGGACAACTGCAGTTGTCGTACATCAATCATGCCTATTCCACCGTTTTCTATTCCGTCACACACCACAGCTCTTTTAACTTTTTCGAATGCCCGCTTGTTACAATCTTTTTTGCGCCACAAAAATCTAAACAACAAGGTGTTTAAATCCATTAAGACGCACTCAGGAGCAAAAAAAGCCTGCATAATATAAATAAACTGAGAGATTAGAAAGGTTTTAATAATACACACTTTTCCCAGTATGCTAAGATTTCTCCTCTCCAAACTATTAGCCTTTTAACTATAGCTAATCTGTTTGTCCAGTTTTTGCATTATTTCAGAAGCAGAACAATTGTTTGAGAAATAAACACCAAGAATCTTAATTTGGTTTGTCCATCGAAAGTCTAAAAATGTGTCTGCAGATTATTCTTTTTTTCTTGTGATTTCAGCTTGTTCACGTACAAGCCAGAAAATTCTGAAAAATGCTCGATAGGTTTTATTGCCTGTAGCATATCTTCTTCACCTGATAAGAACAACGTGACGTCGTCTGCGTAAAGTGCAATCTTTATAATATCTTCAAACCCTACATTGTTCATCTTCCATTTCTCTATCCCTTTAACTTATTTCATATCTCTAATCTTACAAGCTAAGATTTCCACTGCCAAAACAAAGGCTAACGGGGAAAAAGGCATCCTTGCCTTATTCCGGAGTCTGTGTGAAAATATTGTGTCAGCCATCCACAGTACTGAATGCTACTTTCAGTGTTATACATTATAACTCGAACCCATTCAAGAGGCTGTTTGACCTGCAACGCTACAGACCATAGAGCGGCTAACTGTCCTCAAAACAAAAGTAGCGGACAGCGGATCAATACGGACAATGCCGCGGCGGGCAACCGGCAGAGGCGGTTCTCCAATCAACGGCAAACCAGCATCAAGTGTGCGGCGGGAGCGTCATTCTTCCGAGTGAGACCGAGCGCACAGCTACTCCTGCGGACGTGCAAGAGTATGGCGTACGAACAGGGTCAAACGCGCGATGAAAAGTAGCGATGCTTTGCATCGATACTATTCTCATAAGGATCCATCCGTTTAGGAAAGTATCGCTACTTTTCTCAAAAGGATCGCACATTTTCTCAAATGGAACGCCAAATGCGAAAGTATCGATGCTTTCTGAAAAGGATGCTTTGCAACGATACTTTTTAAAAAGTATCGATACTTTGCATCGATACCTTAGCTCGAGCAGTTTCATCGCGCAGTTCCGAAGTTTACCGAGGTGAAACACACTGTTTCTGCAAAACTGAAATCGGGCAAGCTAATGAAATAATATACATGTATTATGTAGTCTAACATTCCGCAGTTCCAATTGTCCTTTGCAGAGCAAATTAATTAATAAATATAATTTTTCCAAATAGCTAAATATAAGAATTAATATTAGTTAATAAATAATATCTACATCCATCTTGATTCTTCCCGCCTCAAGTAACGCAAAACGAAAGGAAAGCAAGCAGATTAGCGCGATTGCCTGTTTTGTGTTCCGCTTTAGTTCCGATCAAACTTTTGGAAAATTTGCATACTGTGTTTTCGGAGGAACTCGGAAATGCGCGATGAAAAGGATCGATCCTTTCGTAACGGAGCGATGCAAAGTAGCGATACTTTTCAAAAAGTATCGATGCAAAGCATCGCTACTTTTCATCGCGCGTTTGACCCTGTTCGTACGCCATACAAGAGTGCATGACTGACGGCCAGTTTCTCCTTGCCAACGGGAAATCCATCCTCATCATCATAATAATTAACATCATCGTCATCATTCTCCTCCTCTTCATCATCATCATTCCCACCCTTATCATCTTAACGCTCTTCACATTCACGTAGGGTGGGGATTAAAGATTAAAGGTTAAACTCTTACAGAGAGAGAGAGAGGGGAGGGAGGTGGGGAAGAGATTGTCTTCATAACAAAGGCCCCAATGTGAATGTTAGTATTTGCTATCATATCCAGAAAGGGATTATGAAGTTAGTAGGCTACTTATTAAAAGAAAATAGTCGATGTCCGAAATAGTCCTGCTGTAACAATGTCTGCAGACAGCAGCCATGCCATAACATACAATAAATGCAAAACAATACAACAGCACTATTCGATACGATACCATATAAAATTGTATTGATCAGCTTCACATTACATTTTACATTGTATTGATCAGATTCATATCACTACATTTTCTTGTGGTTTACCACTACTACTACTACTACTACTACTACTACTACTACTACTACTACTACTACTACTACCACTACTACCACTACTACTACTACTACTACTACTACTACTACTACTACTACTACTACTACTACTATCCTATCCCGTAACTCAAAGATCGTTAGGGAACAACAGATGATCGTTTAACCAGCGTACTCCATCTTTCTGTTCTCAGCAACCATTATGGCTTCGTTCAGTGTAAAACCAGTCCATTCTCGAATTTGGTCCTCCCCTTTTTTGTCTCCCTCTTCTTCTGCCTCCTTGCACCGCGCCCTTCAGGATGGGTTTTGGAAGGCCTGATGCTCTGGTGACAGAGTTTCCGTTTCTTCACCACTGTGAGCATGTCATCGTGTTGTCCAATGCTTGTGTGATGGTCTGTCGGACTTCGTCGTTGGTGATGTGCTGGGTATAGGAAATGACCAGAAGTCTTCTGTAGCATCTCATCTCCATGCTTTGTATTCCTCGTTGTAGATCTACTGTGAAGGTCCATGTTTCGCAAGAGTATAGGAAGATGGAGACGACAAGGGAGCGCAGCAGCCTTACCTTGGAAAGTAGACTGATGGTCTTATCTTTCCTAATGAGCTTCAACCTTGCCAAGGCAGCAGTTGTTTGTGCGATCCTGGAGAGGACTTTTTGTTGGGACCCATTGTCTGATACAATATATAGCCTCCTATATGTTGGAAGCGAGAGAGAGAGAGAGAGAAAGAGAGAGAGAGAGAGAGAGAGAGAGAGAGAGAGAGAGAGAGAGTTACCTGCCTACAAAACACAAAATCATGATTACTACAGAGACAATTATTATTATGTGCAGTACACTTAGAGAGAGAGAGAGAGAGAGAGAGAGAGAGAGAGAGAGGTGGGGAACTATGTACACTACAGTACACTTAGAGAGAGGTGAGTGTTACACTCGGTTTTTTTTATCAGTTGATTCAGCCCCGATGCTTGAAACCTGATACGTGTAACTCAGATTCGTTTATCCCCGCAACCCGTTCACTCAGCAACAAGGCAGAAGTCTTCGAATGTAGTTTTCGAACTTTATTCAGCGTACATCAACAACTGCATACATTTCAACGTAACACTTAGAGAGAGAGGAAGGGGGTGGGGAAACATGTACAGTACACTTAGAGAGAGAGGAAGGGGGTGGGGAAACATGTACAGTACACTTAGAGAGAGAGGAAGGGGGTGTGTACCATGTACAGTACACTTAGAGAGAGAGGAAGGGGATGGGGAACCATGTACAGTACACTTAGAGATAGAGGAAGGGGGTGGGGAACCATGTACAGTACACTTAGAGAGAGAGGAAGGGGGTGGGGAAACATGTACAGTACACTTAGAGAGAGAGGAAGGGGGTGGGGAACCATGTACAGTACACTTACAGAGAGAGGAAGGGGGTGGGGAAACATGTACAGTACACTTACAGAGAGAGGAAGGGGGTGGGGAAACATGTACAGTACACTTACAGAGAGAGGAAGGGGGTGGGGAAACATGTACAGTACACTTACAGAGAGAGGAAGGGGGTGGGGAAACATGTACAGTACACTTAGAGAGAGAGGAAGGGGGTGGGGAAACATGTACAGTACACTTAGAGAGAGAGGAAGGGGGTGGGGAAACATGTACAGTACACTTAGAGAGAGAGGAAGGGGGTGGGGAAACATGTGCAATACACTTAGAGAGAGAGGAAGGGGGTGGGGAACAAAGTACAGTACACTTAGAGAGAGGTGGGGAACCATTTACAGTACACTTAGAGAGAGAGAGAGAGAGAGAGGGAGAGAGAGAGAGAGAGAGAGAGAGAGAGAGAGAGAGAGAGAGAGAGAGAGAGAGAGAGAGAGAGAGAGAGAGAGAGAGAGAGAGATAAATGAAAATTCGCCGTTCGTGTCAGGCCGTGTTCTCAACGTGGTGAGCGAGAGTCGGGAGTCAAGTAGCCTACTCCGCTCGGCTACACAAACAAACGACAATGGAAAAGACACATACACTATGTATGGTAATACAAAAGTCTGTCAACAATATAAATGTATTAAAAAAAAATTTTTTTTTAAAATAAACACACTTGGGGATAAGACGTAAAAACTCGATCGAAGTTAACATACGGATCGGAAATCTAAATTTCAGCCCCTAATTGCTATTTTATAACTTTACAATGCATAGCGGTAAAGCAATAAAATTAGCGCAAGAAGAAGTTAGGCGTAAAAGAACATCCAAACAGCCTTGTCTCGGTCTAGTCAGGAAATGTACAGTAGAAGAAGTTAGCTTAATGAATGAAGGTAAAACCGGTTTGCGGGATTGTGCTTTTGGTGGGTAACTAGCACGACAAGAGATAAGAGGCAAGGAGTGTGAAGGGAGAAATGGGCAGAGTCTCCTCTCTGAAAATCCTTACGGGAAGAGAGGGGACTATAAACTGATTTAAAAAAAGGGAGAAATGGAGAGGGATTATAACGTACCGTTGCCAAAATTACCAATGCGTACACAACGTTTGGCCTATCTGCGTTCGTGCGTGTGTGTGTGTGTGTGGAGGGGGAAGGGGGAGGTGCGGGAGGCATGTATGCATACAAGTGTGTGTGTGAATGTGCCGTGTGTGGGTGGGTGTGTAAATTTAGAGTATGTTTCGTGTTTGGCTAGATCTTTACTTAGTTTATTTATTTTTATTTATTTATTTATTTTAGACCTCCGATGACCTGCTCACAGTGGTGAAGAAACGGAAACTCCGATGGTATGGCCACGTCACCAGATCATCAGGCCTTGCAAAGACCATTCTGCAAGGCACAGTGCAAAGAGGGAGAAGAAGAGGGAGACCGAAAAAGAGGTGGGAGGACAACATTCGAGAATGGACTGGTTTGACACTGAGCGAAGCCATGAGGGCTGCTGAGGACAGAGAAAGATGGAGTATGCTGGTTAAACAATCATCTGTGGTGCCCCTACTACCTCCGGGTTACAAGATTGGATAGGATAGGATTTATTTTAGTACTCTTGCGTCTTGCCGATGCAATTCCTGCTGAAGCCAAAATAAAGCGACCAAAGCTTAATTTATAGGCTTATATATAAATATATATCACCAACAAGGCCACTCTAGCATAATATATATAATTTTATACACACATACATTTTACAAACCTCAGCTCAGAGCATGACACTCTGAAAAATATTACTTGTTTAGTGTTGGTGCTTTTAGGGTTAGGGTTAGGGTTAGGCCAATGACAGTCTGCATTAAATACTGTACCGGTAACTTTTTTGTTTTTTTTTAAACTTCTAGCGTTTGTGTATGTGTTTGTGTGTGTAGATGGGTGTCATTGTTAGGAGTTAGAATGTAGGATGCATGACTTTTATAATTTGATAAGCTACATTCATGTTGTGCACAACTGCTTTTCTGTTGTTTGTGGTGTGGTGTTTTTAATCCCTGAAGTCATTTGTGTCTTATCGCTTTTGTGCCGTTGTGTTGATGAAGTGTACGCCGCACACACATTTCCTTGTGTTTTCATGAAGACAATAAAAAGATTCTGATTCTGATTTACTGTTTGTGGAACTGTATGATACATCACGCGTATTTGTTTGTTTGTTGTTGCCTTGCACTTTTGTTCGCGCTGCTTATCATTTTAAAGCAACATTTTTGTAACACTGTAACATTTATTTGTCCCTTTGCAATGTTGTTAATATATTCTTGCAGTTTTGAGAAACGCCATTTATTCTGTCGTGAAACGGAAAGCAATTTGTCGTCTCAATTATTATTTGCTTTCTTTGTAAGCATTGCAGTGAGAATGAACATTGGAGTTTGGCATCTACATCCATCATTTGGTCAGATGGCAGACAAGGAAAACCATCCCAGGAAAAGAGGAGTAGGGACCGACGTCAACACTGAACCATTAGAACAATGAACTGCTAAGATGGACAGAGTTTATCTTTGCCCACCGCTGGATTCGAGCCTGGGTCATTAATGTGGCAGGCGAACGCTGTAGCTTCCACTGAGCGACGGCTGTGTATGCCTTAGCACTTCCTAGTCATCTGTCCAAAATCTTGTACAATCAATACGTTGGGAGGAAGCCGGGGGGGGGGGGGGGAATTTAGAGTTTAGAGTTTGCTAAATCTAGCCCTTATCCTAAGTTTAAGCCTAACCTTAGGGTGCTGCTGTGTAGTTTTACGCAGCATTGTACAATTGATGCTCAACCTGTCATTTGCTTCGATTTTTGATTTAGTAATAAGACTGGCTATTCATGCCTTGTGAACATCTATCGTATTCACTTATACATTATACATTCTATCGTATTCACTTATACATTTTGTGCAAATTATTATTATTTTGATGTATCATGATTGTATGCTTAGAATGTGGCGAAAGTTGCCTCATTTAATATATCTGCTCAAGGCGCTGGCCGATACGGGATCTAACTCCAGCCGCCCGAGGCGCCAACTTGCAGCCTTTGGGCGCATCGTAATAACGCTCCAGACAACTGAGCACAATCCTGGGCAGCCAGGGATGGGGGAGAAGGACCTAGGTGCATGCTGGGTGTGTTCTTGTCACCGGCACTCACCCGTCTAGGACATGAGCGTCAGGATCTTTAAAGTCCGTTATGATGGAATGTATGCGACACAGACTAGACCTCTGTTTATACTCTCATCCGAAGGAGTAGGAAACGGGAGTAGGCTAAAGTGTCTTTCCCAAGGACACAACACAATGCCCCGGCCTGGGCTCGAACCCGCGACCTTCAGAGCCGCAAGCTAAAGCTCTACATTTAGGCCACCGTGCCTCCCTTTATGATTAGCATAAGCCAGATATATATCCTATCCTATGATGTATCCCATAACTCGAAGGTCGTTGGGGCACCACAGATGGTCGTTTAACCAGCGTATTCCCTCTTTCTCCATATATAGTGTCTCGTTCTTCTTATCCTTCTCCTAGTTCTCTTCATCTTGCTGTAGTATGCCTTGCATGCTCTACATCTAAGTACACAGAAATGATTCAATTGATTGTGTAAGTGTCGTTTCGATTACGTATAGAAGAGAGGGCAAGAATTCAACAGACGACAAATTGAATACCTTGCGTTTCCGAGATGATATGTCTGGAAATTCTTTCAAATAGTCTGGAATCAGAACGAGCCAAATGCCAGTCTGTTGTCGGTCGGTCGGTCTGCTCTATTGAACATTGCTAGCCATACATCAAAACCTATTGAACGGATAAACACTCCCCCCCCCCCTCCCAACAACATTGATTTAAAAACATTACATAAGTTAGTGGTTATAGCCTCCAGTGCCAGCGTATTTGCTCTAACTCAAAGGTCAAAGTCGCTGGGGTCAATTCCGTGCAAAACACGTTTGGCCCTATATATAATTATTAAAAACCGCAGAACTGATTGGTTGGGTCTCTAGAGTATCTATGGTTGGGTGGAGAGGTTTGGGAAAGGAGGACGTAGATGGGGCCGGGTAGCTCAGTTGGTAAGAGCGTCTTGCTAGTAACCGAAAGGTCGCTTGTTCGAATCCCGGATTGGTCAACGTGTGATCATATTATTTTCCCCTTTACCAACAACTGGCCCGCTGGTGTCAGTATAAATCGGTCCAGTAGTCACCTATATGCGAAAGTGTCGTGTGACTATAATCTACAAACAACAAGGAGGACGAGAGAAGGGCTAATGTGTAGTAGGCCTAATCAGATAAAGAAGAATAGACCTAAGGTAAAGATGGATTTTCAATTATGAGGTTTATTAATCTAGTTAAATGGTGCTCCTATTGTGTAATTATTACAATACAGACACTTTTGTCTGTAGAGCATACAATGTAACATTAATTGGACGCACACAGCATTGCTTCAGAGCCCCATTGCACTAGGGCGTTGAAGGTTTGACTCAGCAATGAGCAAAACAGGGCGAGGGTGTAGAGTACAAGGAATACTGTGTATTTTTAGTACAGCTGCCAACTATGAATCTCCCTCGGGTTTATTGCCTGCAGGCACAGTGACGCAACCGGAAGTACTTTTGGAGGTAGAAGTATTCCGATAAAAAACATTTAGCGCAGCATTGCAAAAAGATAAAGACTAGAATTATAATCTTTAAGTTGAATTTGGTAGCAGATAAGAGAAAACATACGGTCTCTATGAAGCTTTTCCGGCGCGTGGGCGCTGCTGTGAATAGTCAAACTACGCTAAACCCAACGCGGTCGCTGTAGCCTTCATACATCACTTGCTTTGTGGCCTCCTTTATGGCGGCCTACTAGCGCCAAAACCTGTTAGTTAACAGTATCGCGAGATATTTTAAATTAACACGTGTTCTGTTTAATTTACTGAGAAACCGGTAAACCACAGTAGTAATTAATAAGTATCAGTATTTGTCACGCCTTCCTAGCGCGAAAACTTGATAATTACAAATATTATGAAATAATTACGAATATAGAAAAAGTACAATTATGAAGGGATAATTACAATTATCATTGAAAAATTACAAATATCTTCACATGATCATGTTTAATTTTCAGTTTGGCTCTAGCAATCCGTCTGGATTGGCGCCAAAACCAAAAATTGTAATTTTCACTTGATAATTACATTTTTTATGTGTTAATTGTACCTATGTTGTTCATATTTGTAATTATCCCTTGATATTTGTAATTATTAGGTTTTGGCTCTAGTAAGCCGTCATATATGTGAATTACACAGAACACGTGCTAATTACAATTATCACTGATACCTGAAAATTCAAGTTTTGGCGCTAGTAAGCCGCCATAGAATTAGTAATTAGGCATGATCACATAAAAATTGTAGTTATCGAGTGAAAATTGTAATAATTATTTGATAATTACAATTTTCAGTTTCGTCGCATTTCCAGGCAGACTGCTAGAGCCAAAACTGAAAATTAAACATGATCACACGAAGATTTTGTAATTTTTCAATGATAATTGTAATTTTCCCTTTGTAATTGTAATTGTCTAATGATATTTGTAATTATATCATGATATTTGTAATTATCAGGTTTTGGCGCTAGTAGGCCGTCATAATCTCGTGATAATGGTAACTCTTGGTTTTGGCGCTAGTAGGCCGTCATACTTCGCTTGCAACGTAGTCCCTCATTCACTTCAGGGAATATTGGAGCGAGGGAGTTTACTGGCGGCATTTGCTTGTGGAGTGGAAACTGTTGTCGTCAGTTAGTACTTTTGGAGTATTCTTTGCTTAAAGGTAAGCATGAATCTTTTATCGCAATGGTAGTTTTGACGTTTTAATGTTTCTAAACGAGAAGCCGCCTGCATCACTGAACTAAGATCAGTATGCCTGCATAGATTATTGATTTATTCCCAGTGATGTGAGTTTTTGGTTGCGCATTGTACAACGGCACAAGGCTGGGGATGCTGATGATGCAACACGTATTTTATTGTGAATCATACGAGTGTGCATATGACCGAGTGTGTTTGTGTTGTTTTGTGCTAAAGCAAGACCTATTCCTATCGAAAGAAAGGAAAACGGTCAGTAAACAGTTTTTCCGATCGTTTTGAGAATCTTGTTTATGCAGCAGTATTAAAACTATTATTTATTTATAGATTCGGAGCTGTTCCTCGTTCACGTTATATTAGCTCCTTTTATTAATCAGACGCAAAACAGAACTCTGTTGTTTCATTTGGCTACCTAAATAAAGGTTTGGGTTTGGGAGTAAGCCCAGAGAATGTCGGCAAATGGGATCCGTCCCTCCCAGTGTCATTCTTCATTCAGTATGATGGTGTGCGCCCTGCATTCCCCTGGGCGACATGATCGACATTGTCTATAATGGTGTGCGCACTCCCCCCCCCCCCCCCCCCCCCCCCCCCCTCTCTCTCTCTCTCTCTCTCTCTCTCTCTCTCTCTCTCTCCAGTCGAGCATCATGACTCGCATGAAAAAAAAAGTGTTGTGCAAAAAAGTACTAATAAAACTCTAATTCTCGCTCACATATTCGGTCATTGGCATTTTAAACTACGTTTTCGTGTGCGTTGTTTATGTCATTTGTCGATAAAGTCCGCCATTTGATGATGAGAGTATCTGTGTATTTGTTTAATTTTTTTGGTTTTGTTTTCCATGGGGAGTTGTGCTTTGATCACAATATTACTTTGCACTACGGCATCTGTTATGTGCACACGCGTATTTTAGATCTACACTATGGCGGCCTCGTAGTAGCGCCAAAACCTGATACTGTACTTACAATTATCATTTGATAATTACAAATATCAATAGAGATAATTACAATTATCATTGAAATTTTACAAATATGTTCGCGTGATCATGTTTAATTTTCAGTTAGGAAAGAGAGGCAGATACTGATAATTATTATTTAACACTGCGGATTACCGATATCTGTAAAGTACACAGAACACGTGATAATTTCAATGATCTCATGATAATGGTAACTCTCGGTTTTGGCGCTAGTAGGCGGCGCGTCATACTACACCCTCTCGACCTAACCCTCGTTCGGCCCCGCGTATTATCGCAATAATTGCATCATTAGAATGATACACCAGCGTGTTACAGCATCAGTATCGATTCTACCATCCATAGGCTTATAATTTCGTATTCTTATGTATTAGGTCTATAACTTAAACATAACGGCAATCATCATATATCAATGCCCCCCGTGGGGGTGCCGGGGTTTCAGTATAAATAGTATCCCCACTTTCTGGAAATTTAGGGTTCGTCCCCTATACGCTCTGGTGTTGGGGACGTAAATTTAATCCTGAACTGAACTGAACTGGAAGTTTAGTGAGAGAGAGAGAGAGAGAGAGAGAGAGAGAGAGAGAGAGAGAGAGAGAGAGAGAGAGAGAGAGAGAGAGAGAGAGAGAGAGAGAGAATGAATAAAATGTATTTTGGATAGAGCGGTGTGATGTAGGGTTTGGCAATGGAATACATGGAATAAGACACTAACTTGACTAAGTCCTATTTTTCCCCGTACCTGATAAAGAACGGGTTTTCTTGGTGAATGTTCAGGATCGCGATTGCTGTAAACCGATGTGAACTCAAACAAGCGTAAAACAAACGAAACGATATTTTGTTGTTGTTTTGTTATTGTTTAAATTAAATTTATTTTAATTTTATTTTACAGATTCGGCTGTGAAAATATCAGGAATGTTACTTTTACTTATTTGTTTATGTCCTTTCCATCGAAATGATAGGACAAAAGACACTTAGCATTGCAGACGTGTTTATCAAACCGGCTAAAACATGGGCACTTCGAACATTTGGGGTTGGAATGCGGGTGTGTTGCTGCAGAGAATAGTGAACTTGCCACTACAGTTGCTCTGTGCCATACCTGCTCTATAGGTTGGGATCCATTGTCAAGTCCACAAACAAGTCAACACAGCATAATTATATTGTGGTAAAACAACAGTTGTTTACCTTTCGCACTTTTTTAAATTAGCTAAATGTAAAAGCTTTGAAGTGGAATAGTGTTTCGTTATACTTAATAGTTTTTACAAATCACAGACGTCGGGCGGGATAAGAATTTCGGATGTAAACAGACCCAGTAGGCTCTCACGCCCTGTTGATTCAAAACGGTGGTGGGACAGGCCTAGGAAACATTCAGCGTGGGTTGTACTACACTGGCCCTTCCTTGGAGGAAAGATTAGATCTTTCCTCCAAGGGCCCTTCAACCTTTGGGTTGAGTCAACGTGGGTCATCGAACCTTTAGAAAGGCTTTCTAGTTGAATCGCACATATTATCCCTTTTGCGAGAATCAACGGTGAACACCTTCTTCGTCGATGACGTCTGTGGGCTGTCCGCAAATAAATAAGCGCTCTATTTCCTTTCCAACACTCTTCCACAGGCTTGAACGTATTCATCGTTGTTGTTCTATCGCTGGTTATTCCGTTTCGTACCCATTTTAAGGGTTCTCAGTACAATCATGTAGATCGTTGATAAGTGTGCGACTGTTGCGTCAGACAGACAGTATTTCTTCCTCTTCTTCTTCTTCTTGACATACCGATGTAGGTCTGTGGTAAGGCGTTAACCTAGAACACCGATAATTCGGGTTCGATTCAGGAGGTGGACAAGCTAAAAGTGTTGTTTTTTTCCCTCCCTCTCTCTCTCTCTCTCTCTCTCTCTCTCTCTCTCTCTCTCTCTCTCTCTCTCTTTCTCGTGACATGGCACTGAATAATAAAAATACACCATCCGGAGTCACGAGAGGAGGGGTTGTTGCCAACCCAAAGTGACGCAGCGTAACTGAGTCCGCTGAGGTCTACATCTAGTACTGTATATGTGTTCGTTTAGCGGGCTCAGCTATTCACCTATTGTATGACTCTTGAGTGAGTGCGGTCGTAGTATTTATGGTCTAGGGTGTGGTGAGCGTCCTGTGTTCCAGCTCCTATAACCGCCACTGGTTTCAGACTGAAGATTCAAGCGCCATTCAGTATAGGGCACTGAGCTGAATATTTTAGCTCGGTGGTATAGGGTCGTTAAGGTTCAACGGTTGCAGCATCTGCGGCGTGGCGTCAACATCTGCGGCGTGGCTGCATCAGTTTAAAAGAAGCTAGCCGTGCGAAGATGCATCCTGAGAGGCCGGGTAGCTCAGTTGGTAGAGCGTCTTACTAGTAACCGAAAGGTACCTGGTTCGAATCCCGGATTGGCCAATGTGTGACCATATTATTTTCCCCTTACCATCAACTGGTTCGCTGGTGTCAGAATAATGTGACCAGTAGTCGTCTATACGCTTCGGTGTCGTGTAACTATAATCACACTTTTCTGCTATCCTATGCACCAACGGGAATCCCCTTTATGAAACATACTTCCGGTTTTTTTCTCCGCGTGTTTTAGTGAGTTATTTCCAAATATTCAAGAATAATAACATGTGTCACTGGCCACCTGTATCGTACCTTCACATATTTTTATTTTTTTTGCTGCAGTTTATTATCCCTTTCTATCGCCAGTGGCGCGCCTAAACCCTACCTACCTAACATTATTTGAGAATTTTTGAAAAATATTCGGAAAAACATAACGCCCAGATGCTGGCTCGAACCCACACCTGTCAGGCGCCATTGGTTTCTGGCTTGTGGACAAGGCAAGTTAGTCCCGCCTTGGCCCACTTGGCCACAACGCTTGCCTAACATAGTCAACTACTTCGTGTTTTGTGAAGGTTGCGACGGCGAAGCTATGGAAAACTACAAGAGTCTTCAGGTCCTGTTTCACTTTCTGTCGATGATCGACACACCTCCGAAGTCGCCACAAATACAGGCCTCTACGATTGTTTTTTGCATCCTTTCACTGAGCATGTACTTCCTCCACCGTTTTTGTACTTATCCCACTCGTTTTCTGGCTCTAACAATCGTCGTTTTCGGCAATTTGCCATATTTAAAAGTCACGCATCAAGCTTTGATAAAAGCAAAACAAGCTAGACCGGAACTTGGTTTCATGCTAACCTCGTTTTAATTTATAATGGCGATACCCACGAGTTTTTATGAGAGGTGCCGGAAAGTTGTGAATACCGCACTAAAGTTGTGAATTATTTTGAGCTCTGCAGCAAATGCAGATGGGAGGGATTTGTGTGTTGTACCTTTGAATCTGTGGCGCACGGAAAGGCTCATTCAGTCGATGCAAAGACAAGATGCTTTTCATCGTGTCTTTTGCCCACATAAGGTAATAGCAAAGAGCTTAATTAATAGTATGAATACTTTCCTAAAGGAGGTCGATACTTTTGCATCGAGCAGTTTCAACGAGCATTTTAACTGAGGCGGACGGAAAGGGTCAGTCCACTGAAACAAAGACAGGGTGCTTTTGCCCGAATAAGGTTTGAGCACTTTGATCGCGCACTTCCGAGCAACCCCGTGCAACGGAATATGAGCACAAAACATTAACTTTCTTTTGTTGACATTTACGTTTATCGTCTAGCGCCAAAACCGAGAGTTATTATTATCACGAGATAATTGAAATTATTGTTCTGTGTAATTTACAGAGATACCGGTAATCCCCAGTGTTCATTAATAATGATCAATATTTTGCCACACCTTCCTAACGCCAAAACCTGATAATTACACATATCATGAGATAATTACAAATATAATAGGAAAATTACAATTATCAAGGGATAATTACAATTATTATTGAAAAGTTACAAAATATCTTCGCGTGATCATGTTTAATTTTCAGTTTTGGCTCCAGCAATCCGTCTGAAAACTGGACCAAAACCGAAAGTTGTAATTTTTACTTCATAATTACAATTTTACGAGTTAATTGTAAATATGTCGTTGATATTTGTAGTTATCACTTGATATTTGTAATTATCAGGTTTTGGCGCTAGTAGGCCGTCATAATGTGAATTACACACAACAGGTGGTAATTACTATTATCACTGATATCTGTAAATGCACGTTTGGCACTAATAAGCCGCATTGGTCAGAATTAAGCATGATCAAGTAAAAATTATAATTATGAAGTGAAAATTGTAATTATTATTACAATTTTCGGTTTTGTCACATTTCCAGATGGATTGCTAGAGCCAAAACCGAGAATTAAACAAGATCCCGCGAAGATATTTATAATTTGTCAGTGATAATTGTATTTATCCCATGATATTTGTAATTATCTCATGATATCTCCCCGTGGGTGCGCTGGGGGTTTCAATATAAATAGTATCCCCACTTTCTGGAAATTTAGTGCTATAAATTCCCACTGTCGCTGTCTTTCTCATTTGTTCTTTCTCATTCCTCTGTTCTATCAATCTACTATACCATCTTCTTCTTCGCTAGACCATGTCACTTACCTTTTTTTCTTAAAAACTCTTCCGGGACAAAACTCATCATTGGTATGTGAGACCTGTTGGATCAGCTTGGGAATATTTGACGCTTTCTGCCAAATGGTCACTGGGGCTTCCTATGATGTTTTTATTTAGCAATGTAGGCATTTTATATGTATGTGTTTTGTTGATATTTTATAATGATGCTTGTATTCTATTTTGTTTTTGTGAACGGGGGTTCGATAAATTATAGTATAGCCTCATCGTCCCCTGCGTGGGATGTCTTTATTGTACAGTGACCGACTGGTAGAGTGCCTTCAGTGTTACCACTAGGGTTGTTTCAGCAGATCTTTTATGCGGATCAGGGGAGAGTCCTCTGTCAGCGAAGTTGTGGTCTTGATTTTGTGGTCATGATTCTGCTCTTTGCAGTCTTCTGGACCCTGTAAGCAATGAATAACTAACTATCTCATGATATATGTAATTATCAGGTTTTGGCGCTAGTAAGCCGTTATAAGAACAAGCAGGATTCAGGACAGGGCGAAGTTCCACTGAACAGATTTTCAAAATCACAGTAATCTGCAAGAAATACCTAGAGCACCAACAGCATCTGTATCATGTGTTTGTCAACTTCAAGAAAGCATTTGACCGAGTCTGGCATGCAACTCTGTGGGCAACCATGAGAGTGTACAACATCAGCCCAAACATTATTGAAGTCATCAAAAGCCTGTATGACAAGGTTACCAGTGCAGTCCTCCACAATAGCGCCATCGGGAATTGGTTCAGGTCAACAATCGGCGTGCGTCAAGGATGCCTACTCTCTCCAACACTCAACTTTTTCCTAGATCGCATCATGTCAGATGCCCTTGCAGATCACGAAGGCACAGTCAGCATAGGAGGTAGAGCAATCTCCAACCTTCGTTTTGCGGTTGACATTGATGGATTGGCTGGAGAGGAACAAGAACTTGAACAGCTGGTACAGGGGCTTGACACCACCTCCACAACCTTTGGAATAGAAATAAGTGCAGAGAAGACCAAAATGATGACCAACAACACCAATGGCATCAACACGGACATCAAAGTCCAAGGCCAATCCCTCAACACAGTGCATAGCTTCAAATATTTAGGAGCCATGGTATCAGACAATGGGTCCCAACAGGAAGTCCTCTCCAGGATCGCACAAACAACTGCTGCCCTGACAAGGTTGAAGCCCATTTGGAAAGACAGGATCATCAGTCTACATTCCAAGGTAAGACTGCTGCGCTCCCTTGTCATCTCCATCTTTCTATACGCTTGCGAAACATGGACCTTCACAACAGACTTTCAACGAATTCAAAGCATGGAGATGAGGTGCTATGGAAGACGTGTGGACATTTGCTATACCCAGCACATCACCAACGACGATGTCCGACAGACCATCACACAAGGCATTGGACATCACGATGACATGCTCACAGTAGTGAAGAAACGGAAACTCCCATGGTATATATGGCCACGTCGCCAGAACATCAGGCCTTGCAAAGACCATCCTGCAAGGCATGGTGCCAGGAGGCAGAAGAAGGGGGAGACAGAAAAAAAGGTTGGAAGACAACATTCGGGAATGGACTGGCTTGACACTGAGAGAAGCCTTGAGGGTTGCTGAGGCATGGCAAGGTTGAAGCCCATTTGGAAAGACAGGACCATCAGTCTACACTCCAAGGTAAGGCTGCTGCGCTCCCTTATCATCTCCGTCTTTCAATGAGTTTGCAAAACATGGACCCTCACAGCAAACCTGCAAAGCATGGAGATGAGGTGCTACAGAAGACTTCTGGGCATTTCCTATACCAAGCACATCACCAAGCCATTGAAACACAACATCGCCACGAAAATTAAATACTTTTCAAAATGCTGATTTTCAGCTACGAGTGCGAATGTCTGGAAATACATTTGAATGACTTGCCATCTTGTTTCTCTTTCTTCGCATTTTGATCTAGGGTTCCGGCTGAATATTGGGTAGGTATTTTTTTATGTACTCTACCGGTTCAGACTACCTTTAATTGATCATGAGGGTTTGATGAGGGTAAACCGCCGTGAGCTATGTAAGGCAAAGCTTGGCGTCACGTAACTAAATGTTGGGGATCGCAGTTGGCTCAGTGGTGTGCGCAATATAGTCAAATGTCAGGCGAGAACGTTGCAGCCTGTACAAGGCAGTGGTTCAAATCCCGTTGACGGTCTGCAGTAAAATTGTAGTCACTAGGTCCCTTCTCCTCATCCCCGGTACCCAGGTCGTCTGGGCGTCAGACTGCGACTGTCAGTGCGACTCGTTTGGTGTTTTTCTATCAGTAGTTGATTCAGCCCCAATGCTGAAATCCTGATAAGTGTAACTCGTATTCGTTTATCCACGCAACCCGTTCAATCAGCAACAAGGCAGGAGTGGTCGTATGAAGTTTTCCAATTTTATTCAGCGTACATCAACAACTGCATACAATCGCTTTTTCACTTCTCACTTTTCACAACTTTCAACTCTACACAGTGCATCCATTATATAGTTTTTTTTCTAGACTCCAGATAACGTCAGAAGGTTCCCGTGTGGCACATTACAACCAATCGGAATAAACGTCGTCATCACTGTAATTACGTCATACAACTTTTCTTAATGTCCAAGAAATTTCTCAGCTATCTACATTTATCGCGAAGCTTCGATCGATACTAAACAAGCAACTCCAGAGAATTCGCCAAATAATATCGACCAACGAAAATTATCAACATTATACCAAGCTTCTTCTAACAACGCAAAATGAAATCAAAGGTAAATACATTCTGTTATTGAATGCTTTGCAAAACAAAACGATCGGATCTATCGTGCGCGGACCATCATGCGCGTTTCAACGTAACAGCGACACAGGTTGCAAGTTGGGCGCCTCAGGAGGCCTGAGATAGATTCTGTATCGACCAGCGCCTTGAGCAGCTCTTGAGCTGGACAAGCGCTATATAAAAGTAAGAAAGAAAAGGTATATTCCCCTATACGCCCTGTGTCCGGGGGGGGGGGGGGGGGGACGTAAATCTCTAAACGCATCATGTAGACAAAACCTACTACTTCATACGACACTCTTTCCATTGGGCTATACAGATAGGTAAAAAGCTGAAGGATTGCAGACTCGGTTTCTCAGGCTACACCTTCTAATGCCCAATCTTAACTACAGTCCCCTATATGCACCTGTGTTCGGGGACTCTAATCTACAAAACACTCAGTTTCCGTGGGAGTACGTGGGCATTGCCATGCGTGCCAGTATCAGTGGTGCCTTTGTGAATACTGATAACCGAGATGAGTGTTACTCAAAGGCATTTCTTACAGTCTTCAGAAATTGTTTTGTTTGTGGGTGTGTGTGTGTGGGTGTGGGTGTGTGTGTAATTTGGTCGGTCGCGTCTTCGATGATGGCGGTTTTTTGGTGTTACGTGTAGGATGGTGATTTACACATAAAGACTACGACACAACACAAAACCAATAAAAGGATCGGGAAGGCCAAAACTCGGATCGCTAACACTAAAGAGTGCTAAGCTACATTTATTTCAACACTATACACATTTGTCAGGAAAAATAAATCCACATGATGGCAATTTCAATTAACAGTTGCCAAGAAACAATAAGACGGTCAGACACAGTAGACACGATATTCAACTTTTTTTTCCCCCTTTACAAACAGCAACAACAAATCGAAATCGTCAAAAGAAAATAAGAATGCAAAGGGGTGGGGGAGGGGGGGGGGGAGAGGAGGAGGAGGGATACGGTGTGGGAAAGAAATTGGGTAATTGCGAGTATTAACATTAGCAAAAACCCTACAAATTCGACAAAATATAACTTCTAATTAAAGGTTGTTTAAAGGATTGGGCTAGTGGTGTGGGTGAGTACTAAACACTGGTTTTTAAGTATATGACTCACCTAGTTGGTTGACGTACACTGCAACACTGTACGTATTGTATTGTGTCTAGTTAACACTGAAGCGTTGTAACTGAACCACACAGCGTAGCTGAGAGTCGCCGAGTACCTTTGGCTAGTATAGTAAAAACAGGCAAACGTAAGCCTCTGCGACTCTCAGCTATGCTGTATGAAACTGAACCTCTCATCATCACGCGCCTTTTCTCGTCATGGAAATTTTAGAATAATAGCCTCGCCCTCGGCCAGCACATGACTAGGATGATGATGATGATGATGATGATGATGATGATGATGATGATGATGATGATGATGATGACGACGATGATGATGATGATGGAGGTAATACACATTGCTGCGATCGGTAGAAAGCATCGCCCAAACTCCCGCTAGCAGCAGGTGAAAGTATTCCCTCCATCCCTTCAAAGTATTCTTTGGGCTTGCTGCTAGCCGCGGATGCGAACCGCAGTACTGTTTAAAAGTGATGGAAAGGATCGGAATATTGCCGTCCCAAAAACCCATTTGCCTTCTTCGATTCTTAAATTGTATGAAACCAAGTGAGGACACTGTCTGGCGTCAATAAACGGTTCGAAAAGATTCCCAAACGGTTCGTAAAAGACAGTTGACCTAGAAACAAATACAACGTGACCTAATTCGTCGCCTAGAGGAGACGAAACTTACTTTTCCGTTTCTAGGCTTTCGCCGACACTGTAACTGAGCAGGCTGCTAACCTCGCCAAAGTATCCCTTCAAGTGAGAAGGGACATACTGCGGCCTGCTGCGCAGCGTGTGCCTGGAGTATACTTAGGTTTGAGAACTCTCCTCGGATCCGCGATTTTCCGAGAAAAGGTGCCGTCACTCCCGAGAAAATGAAATAGAGATCCGAGAAAAAAAATCGCTCTGAGGGGGAAAACAAAATCACAAAACGCAATCTATCCAAGTCTCGATCCATGTCCGTGTCCAGCTTTTTTTTTCTCGTCACTAAAAGTGCCAGCCGCGCCCGCTATTGTTACATCGAATTCACTGCCCAATAAGGCTTACTAGCATCACTTGACTACAGCGGGCGAAGGTGATGTTGAACGTTTGGCGGTTGACGTGAAGTTCAGTCCTTTGTCACTGTCCGCCATTGTTAGTTTATAATCACTATAGTATACTATCATGGTCAAGTCGTGTGTTTCACGTATTATTAACTGCGGAGACCCTTTTGAAGAAGGGGAAATAAACAAGTGGAAATGGGAATGGCTTGAAAAGATGGCGAAAGTGTAACTGCACTCCATGTCATGGGTAACTACTACTACTACTTATACGACTACTAATGATAATGTCCTTATGAACACATGATGAGTATTATGAAAACCATCCACATTTATCTCTCACAAAAAGCATTCTTTCTGGGTGTACATGCTATGAAACGTTCAGCTTCTGGGGGGCGAAGCCCCCCAGATCCTCCCACCGGGGCTTCGCCTCTGGACCTGACCAGGGGCCTTACGGCGGCCCCTGGACCCCGGCCGGATTTAAGAGATTTTTGCTTTCCACTGTTCCCCAGCTATTACTTTCTTTCGATCGTAGCTATATGCAATGGGTGGATGATGATGATGATGATGATGATGATGATGATGATGATGATGATGATGATGATGATGATGATGATGATGATTATGATAAGGAGGAGATAGTGATAATGATAAGAAAGAGGTATGATGATGGTAGTGACGTAGTGGTGGCTGATACCCTTTTCTTTTGTATTTGATGAGTCTTGATCTCGGGGCTGGCAGTGATGAAAACAATTAGTTGTAATGGAATGTAACATGGAATTACACCTTTTTTTCTGTGATTGCTTCCGCTGCTGTTGCTGCTGCTGTTGGGTAGTAGTAGCAGAATTAGTAGTAATAGTAGCAGCTGCTGGGTAAGTGTGTTGTACTGGGTGATACGTAATAAGTCTGTTTTTTTGGAAGAGGGAGTAGGTAGTAGTAGTAGTAGTAGTAGTAGTAGTAGTAGTAGTAGTAGTAGTAGTAGTAGTAGTAATAGCAAGAAGTACGCTGCTGCTGAATAAGTCTATTGTACTCGGTGCATAGCATAGATGTAAGTCTGGTTCAGCTTGGTCGATGATACAAACGACTGGCAATGGAATGTAACGTGAACCCCATTAGTTTTGGCCATCGTCCAACTGTGTGGCAGTCACTATAGGCATCTTCCGTCGTACGTGTAATACCTACGGGGATGCCTGTAAGCGCAAGGGTAGGCCTAGTCTCCATTGCCCCCGCCCCTCTCCACGCCCAAATTCCTTTCCCTGGTTAAAAAAAAAGTATTGAACTTGTGAACTATTGAACTTGTGAACTTAAAGGAACCCACTTTGACCACGACACATCGACAGATCCTTCTAACATTCACAGTGAGTGTTGCCGCACTGGAAAAAATAAGAGCTTACAAATAAAAAATAACTCGTTGGAAAGTATAGTTATTATTTACAGTGAAATAAATTCCGTGTATTTGTTGTGCCTAATAATAGCAACCGCCAGTCAACATTCTTGAGCTTAAAATAGCATCAACCAAAGCTGGTAAGAGACAGAACACAAACAAAAAATGGCTGGGTAAGGCCGTGTTCGTTTTGTGCTGATAAAATAGACCCTACCTTGCCTCAGACAGCAAAGACTCGGCCTCCACGCCGCGTGATTCACTCAGAAATAGGGTCAAAGGTCACACGGTTATAGTATTAATGTACCGTTAAAACAGGGGAAATCACTCCCTTATCAGAACCGATATTGAAAATTAAAACTGTGGCAGTTTGGGTAACGAAAGCTCACTTTATCATTGCTTCAACAAACACTTAATTTTATCTATAAACACTTTTATTTATAAACGCTTAATTTTATAACAACGAGCATTTGCATCTGTAGAATACATTTTACAACACGTGCAATGCATTTTATATGTAGAATGCATTCGGGCCATTTATTTTACATTCGGCGCCTTACAATAATTCTGTACTAACTTTTTCATTGTATAACTGCTTCTCTCCCTTCGATTATTTTTTATTTTGTAACATTCTAAGCGACCCAAAAGTGAATGTTATTGGTTTAGCCGATAGACAGGTCTGTTATTAAAGGCAATACATGATATATATGTTAAGTCTTTTAAACCGGTATAACTATTCCAGGATATTTTTCAGCACAAATTGGTATGCATGATGCACTCCAGCGAAATAGGTACATGTACTTACATCTTAATTAACTTTTAGTATAATATTTACGTCCCTTATGCGCTCATGGGGACATTAATTTAATGAACTTGTAAAGACAAAGATCCGTGCTGATTCCCGACTTGTATGTCCTCAGAAATTCCGTCCGTTAGGTCTATAATGTTGTTCCTCCTAAATCAAATTTGTTCTACACTTCCACATCATCAGACTTTTCAAAGGGGTGAATTCTATCTCGAAAAATGCGATTTCTGGCGTATTGTCGTCTGCGATTTTGCCGATACACAATAACATCGGCCATTTTGTTTGTTTCAGCGAAGGAAATAGGAATAAGAGATTTATCCCGACTGAAAGTTGGGTATAACTTTACACCGGAATAAGAAAAAAGAATACGCAGTGACGTTTTCATGCATACGAAACAGTGGTCTGGAATAGCTGCATATTCCGAAATAACGACTCTATTCCTTTTTCATGCATACGGCCCCTGGACAGAGCAACAGAGTTGCGATCTCTAACTTGATTTCTAACCATTATATTTAAAGAGACTGCTTAGAACAGAAGCCTTTAAGAACTGACCTCGGATATTGTGCAGAACTTCGACCCTGATTCAAGTTCATACAGTCACTTCTTTGTTCACGTCCAAATATGTGTATAGAATGCGTATACAGCGTAGCTGGGCCTGTCGAGGCCTAGGCCCAATACAGACTCGACAGAACCCTCAACAGGCTCGGACGCTCTGTATACAGAAGGCGAAAGTTGAAGTGGAGCACAGTTGTATCTTCCACTATCCGCTCATAGTAGTTTTGCTGCTGTAACCCGGGACTGGTGGCGATATCCGGCATTCCTGTTCGTTTACATACTGACTCCTACTCAAATTATGCTGTCTCCATTTAAAAAAAAAAAAAAAAAAGATTAAAAACCCATCCACATGGAGCGCGGGAAGATATTTGTTTAGTCCCTCTGATGGAAGTCCTTCATATAGGACCAGACTCGTTGAATGAGGAATCTGAAAATAGCGATTATCTCAGTGAGAAAGAGATGGGGGAGGAGGGGGAATGGAGGGAGGGGGGGGGAGTTAGTGAGAGACAGACAGAAAAATGGAAGGAAAGAAAGAAAGAGAGGGAGATGCGTGTACAAAATGGGTGGTACGGAAATTATGGGTGGGTCTATTTTGTGACTCAGAGAGAGAGAGAGAGAGAGAGAGAGAGAGAGAGAGAGAGGGGGGGGGGGGGTTAGGGGGGTAATATAGAGGCAGACTGATAGAATACAGAATCCTTTATTTGCCCTGATACATATTCACAAGGAGCCGGAGAATTGTGTGCAGTGTCCAACGACATAAACAACAAATCAGAATTTATTCAAGAATACAAAACAGACAGATTAAGTTGAAATACATTCAAAATTGAATAATAATAAAACATTGATTAAAATTTGACAGAAAAATGGAGAGCGAGGGAGAGAGAGAGATGAATGTCACTACATTAATTGCATGGATTCTTTATTTTCGATCTTGGTTAAAACATAAAATGCTTGGTGTGTGCTGTGTTCGCTAGCTGCAGGCCATGATGCCTGCCAGACTTAGGCTCCTCTGAAGGTCATGGTGTTACATTGTTTGCACTGCAGCCATCTGCCATTGTTTTTGTAGCATATTGTTTAGACGCAGTCACCGAAAATTATCACGGCGAATCAGCCGAAGTCCACACAGTCAAACACAGCGTAGCTGAGACTATAGCCGGATGAAGTCTTTACTTTCGCCTCTCAACTAGTGAGAGATACTCAACGAGTCTCAGCTACGCTCTGTGCCAGACCCGAACTTTTATTACGAGCATCATAAAGCGTGTAGTTTAATCCTTGGTGACTTCATCCCTCTTCATCATGAAATACATTGTGCTTCAGCTGTCGCGAGCTTTTGGCCGCTTTTGTTAGCCTTGTTAGATTTTTTTAGCTCAAAAGACGTATTTTTAGTATATTGTTGTCACGGACCGATATTATAGTTATTCAGGTCGATGACATTATATTATTATTGGTAGTCAGTTTTCTTGTGAGAAGATATTAATTGATGAGAGCTAAATTTTGTTTGAGCTGATCACATGACAGTTCACTAATGTACATCAAAAATCTAGTCATTCTTTTCCTGACTCAATATACTAGAGATAGTGGTTGGTACCGGACGCAAACTTGTTTTTTCCAACCTAGTTCCAGTCATTCGCCCAAAAAGGCAATCACCGAAGTCGAACGAAGCTCTCCGATGTGTTACGAAATGATGCTTGCATGACTACGGCTAGCTGACATTAAAAATGATCGCTGTTGCTTCTAATTCTGTTCGATTTACACAGATTTAGCTTATCGCAACGGTATACTTTGTTAATATGAGCATAATATGAGCACAATTATTATCGACCATATTTAATTGTTGCGTTCCTTGATTTGCATTTTGTTAGTTCTCAGCAGTAAAGGCTAATAATAGCATTGCCCATTTCCTGCCTAGAACCAAGTAGACACTGTTATACAGTATACATAGGCATAATCTACATTATTATATTATAAGTCAGTCTCCGCGGAGCGAAGAAGCTCACTAGCTGAATATAATTATTAGACATGTATTGTTTGTTTTATACGTAAATAAATGTATAAACTATATCTATTCTAATTAATAATATTTAGGCCTATACTTATAATATTCGAATCTTGAAATTTCCGGAGAAGGACGAGTAGGCTAAGCGAATTTTTTTTTTATAACTCGAGATCAGAGTTAAATTAATAGTTAGTTATTCATTGCTTACAGGGTCCAGCGGACTGCAAAGAGCCGAATCAGAACCACAAAATCAAGACAACTCGAGATCAGAGCTAAATTAAAAGCTTATTAGTTATTCATTGCTTACAGAGTCCAGCGGACTGCAAAGAGCCGAATCAGGACCACAAAATCGAGACCACAACTTCGCAAGTAGTAGTAGTAGTAGTAGTAGTAGTAGTAGTAGTAGTAGTAGTAGTAGTAGTATAGTTATTTAGTTAAATCTTTAATTTATTTATTTGTTTTGTTTGTGTGTTATTATTATTATTATTATTATTATTATTATTATTATTATTATTATTATTATTATTATTATTATTGTTTGTTTCTTTTTATTATTATTATTATTATTATTATTATTATTATTATTATTATTATTATTATTATTATTATTATTATTATTATTATTATTCCTACTTTAAAAAAAAAAGAAAAAAGAATAGTGTGCTGCTGTGCGTGCTCAATGGTGTAAATATGGTCAGTGACGTTTTGTTTGTTTTTGCTGAAGTTGGGTGTAACCCGAAATATTCAGATAGTGTTACTGGTTATTTTTTCTTATAGATTTACCAAAGTTTTCAGATGATTTATAGAAATTTCCACCCGCCACGCAACATGTTTTTAATACGTGTTTCTCATTAAAATACATATCATTGAAATACACATAACAAATGTACTGTATCAGTTAAAAAGAATAATATTAGTTAAATAAATAATTGCTTTGGTGCTTGCAATAAAAATGTCACTGTTTTTTGAGACCATTATAAACTTGCTTTGCCTTGTTGTGCTGAAGTGACATCAACGTATCCATAGCGCCCTTTGAAGTTTTGTCATGGTTTTATTGTTGATATAGATGTGAAATCGTTGTATGTGTGCTTTATGTGTTATGTATTACTTTTACTCCTTATTACTAATTGTGTCAGTATATTATTCATCATAAAATAATAATATTAATACTAACTGCTTCAAAATGCAAATCTCGACTTGAGCTTGAAGCTGTGCAGATCGAAATAGAATTAGATCTAGCAGCGGCTATTTTTATGCACGGATGTTTCACCACAGGCTCTGAAGTCTTTTCTTTTGTCTTTGTAAACTCCTAAATACGTACGTAGTATAGTATGTAATTGAGGCCTACGAAAGACGAGAATTCCCAGCCTGTGGTTTCACGTAGTCCTGCCAGCATTCGTTCGTAAAACATCGGATAGCTCCGCTCGACTCGGAGAGCTTCGTTCGACTTCGGTAATTGCCTTTTTCGGGAAAGTGACTGGAACTAGGTTGGAAAAAACAAGTTCGCGTACCGGACACCTCGCAGCGGTGTCTGCATGTATATATTGTTTATTATTTAAAATTGTTGTATTTTAAATCTGAGAGTATTGTTAAATTATGATATGGTATTGGTTAAAATTGTGACGGTGGGTCTATTGTTGCTGGGCTCTGCACAATGGAATGCTATTACCCACTCGTCTTTGTCTGCGGGGATCGGCTATTATAATCACCCTGTGACTAATCTTAATTCATTTATATGTTTAGCCCCGTCTGTGTGCGGATAGGGTTACAGAGATATGGAAAAAAATTTATGAAACCAAGTGAGGACACTATCCGGCGTCAACAAACGGTTCAAAAACATTCTCAAACGGTTCGTAAAAGACAGTTGACCTAGAAACAAATACAATTTGACCTGATTCGTCCCCTAGAGGAGACGAAACTTACATTTTCTATTTTCATGAGTTCATTGGTCAATGCTCCTAGGACTTGAAGCGTATAGGAAGCAGTGTTCTGAAGCATGAGAGCATGTTTTATGGCCTGTTGAGGCGACTATTACATCATGCTTCTAGTAGCCTTCGATCGGGTGGAAGAGGAGGAGGAGCACGTAGAAGAAGAGGAAGCAGAAGAAGAGAACACAGAAGAATAGAACGCAGAAGAAGAAGAAGAGGAAATGCAGAAGTTGTTGTTGTTGTTGTTGCATCAAGTTTTATTCGTCAGATTAACATAAGTTGTACTGATAAAGCAGAAGAAGAGCACGCAGAAGACGGGGAGGCACAATTGGCCTAATAGAGCTTTGGCTTGCCGAGTTGAAGGTCCCGGGTTCGAGCCCAGGCCGGGGGCATTGTGTTGTGTCCTTGGGAAAGACACTTTACTTCTGTTTCCTACTTCCTCGGATGAGAGTATAAACCGAGGTCTAGTCTTTATCGCATACATTCCATTATAACAGACTTTAAGATACTGAAGCTCATGTCCTAGACGGGTGAGTGCCGGTGACAAGAACACACCCAGCATGCACCTACGTCCTTCTCCCCATCTTTGGCTGCCCAGGATTGTGCTCAGTTGTCTGGAGTGTTATTACGATGCTCCCAAAGGCTGCAAGTCGGTGCCTCGGGCGGCTTGAGTTAGATCCTGTATCGGCCAGCGCCTTGAGCAGCTCATGAGCTGGAAAAGCGCTATATAAGAACGATTAAATAAAATAAATAAATAAGATGAAGAAAGAGTGGAAGAAAGTAAAACGAGGATGAGAGTAGGAGACTGAGGAAAGTAGAACGAGGATGAGAGTAGGAGACTGAGGAAAGTAGAACGAGGATGAGAGTAGGAGACTGAGGAAAGGAGGACGAGGAAGAGCAAGGAAGAGGGAGGAGAGTAAGAAGGAGGAGAAAGGAGGCAGAGGATGAAGACGATATAGACGAATAAGAGACTAAAGAACGAGTTAACGCCGCGTCAGACAATAACTTCAACTTTTTCCTCTCCCTTCTCTCTTCCTCTTTGTTGCTCCTCCTCGTCTTCCTCTCTTCGGTCTCCTTCTCTCCTCTTCGTCCCGCTCTTCTTTCTCCTCCTCGTCCTCTTCTCCTCACGTCTCCTTCTCTCCTCATTGTTCTCCTCTCCTCCGCCTGATCAGGGGTGAGTGCTCTTTCAGAGAAGTTGTGGTCTTTTGAATTTGTGGTCCTGATTCGGGTCTTTGCAGTCCGCTGGACCCTGTAAGCAATGAATAACTAACTAACAAATTCCTCACCTCCACCACTTTCTTCGTTTTCTTCTTTGTCTTCTTCTGCGTCCTCTTCTTCTTCTTCTTCATTTTTGTCCTCAACTTCTTCCTCTGTATTCTTCCTTTATAACGTGACCTGTGTTCTGGCCATGTTTAGTGTCTAGCTAGGAATATTCTGTGTATTCTCCTCCCAATCCCTGGCAGGCAGGCATGTAGTTTAACGTCCCCGGACACACTAGGCATATAGGGGACTTACCCCGTCCCTGTTTTCTGCCTGTCCTGTTTATATTGATCGCCGTTTTGCAGTACCGTAGCCCTACAGTATTTGTGGCGCAGTGAATTAGTTGCCAGTCTCATATGGCAAAGGTCGCGCCTTCGATCGATTCCCTTTGGACGCATGTACGAGATATTTCAGGTCACTGAGGGGTTTCTCCGGGTATTCCGGATTCCTCCCTCCATTTCATAATGGCATTGGATGCAGTCTATTTAAAATGTCAACATTAACATTAGAATTATTCCCCGCCTTCTATTAGCGATGTGCTTTTACGCCACATGTTTAAATGATGATTGTGTGTGTGTTGTGCATGTAGGAGCTAGTATATCACATGCGAGCGTGTATGTTGGTTACAGATCGCCGCGTTTTGAGTCTGATTTAAGAATAAGGGGGGGGGGGGGGGTATAGCATCCAGTATATTATTATTATTATTATTATTATTATTATTATTATTATTATTATTATTATTATTATTATTATTATTAGTCTACCTAATGGTCCTGATTCGGCTCTTAGCAGTCCGCTGGACCCTATAACCGTTGGTTATATAAGCTAAGCTAATCTTCCACATTAAAAGCCTATTGCAGGCTATTTTGCCCTGACACAATAACTCTGAGCAATTTCCCAATTTCAAAGGTAGAAGATCATGCATTCGCAGTCTTTCATTCTAACTTACAATGAGCCCCCGTTGGGGTGCCGGGGGTTTCAGTATAAATAGTATCCCCACTTTCTGGAAATTTAGTGCTTTAAATTCCCACGGTCGTTGTCTTTCTTCTTTGTTCTTTCTCATTCCTACTCTGTTCTATTAATCTACTATACGATCTTCTTCTTCGCTAGACCAGTCACCTACTTTTTTTTTTAAAATTCTTCCGGGACAAAACTCCTCATTTGTGTGTGAATCTGTTGGATCAGCTTGGAAATATTGGACGCTTTCTGCCAGGTGGTCACTGGGGCTTCCTATGATGTTATTATTTGGCAATGTAGGCATTTTATATGTATGTGTTTTGTTGATATTTTATAATGATGTTTATATTCTATTTTGTTTTTGTAAATGGGAGTTCGATAAATTAGAGTACAGCCTCAGCGTCCCCTGCATGGAATGTCTTTATTGTAAAGTGACTGGCTGGTGGAGTGCCTTCAGTGTTGCCACTAGGGTTGTTTCGGCAGATCTTTTATGCGGATCAGGGGCGAGTCCTTTTTCAGCGAAGTTGTGGTCCTGATTCTGCTCCGAAGAGTCCGCTGGACCTAAAGCAATAATCATGTAATGTAGTGTAACTTACAATGAGTATGAGGTCTTTGGTCAAACTGTTGCGCTAGATAGTAATGTATGGTTATAGAAGAAATCCACAGTACTGTAGTGAAAGCTCTCTTGTAAAAAGACGTTGGGTTCCTCTATAGTGTCAGGTCGCCACTCTAGCAAAGACTCCTTGGGTCAGTCATTACGAATCACTCGACTCCACAGACACACAATACTCCCGCGTGGTTAATTCACAACAATGCCTTGGAGCCACAGGCGCTTGTATCTGGACACGCGAGCGCCTATGCCTGTGACGCGTCTCCCTTTGTTATCTATAATTGCTTGTATCTGGACACGCGAGCGCCTATGCCTGTGAAGCGTCTCCCTTTGGTTATCTATTATAGATCGATAAACTTATTATAGATAACCAAAGGGATAAACGCGTCACAGGCATAGGCGCTCGCGTGTACAGATACAAGGGCCTGTGCTTGGATTTCAAATTTAGCAAATATTAGAAACACAGAAATATATATATATATTTTGTTTTAATGTAATCGTTCTTTTAAAACGCTTTTCCAGTTGGTCGCATAGTCTGACGCTAAGACGACCGAGCACACAAAATAATGATACTTTATTTTGTAAAGCTCACATATCAGACAAACACATCTGCTCGAAGCGCATAAAACGTCAATACACACAATGCACAAAAACGACAAACATGACATAGTACCAATATCAACACATAATAACATTCATAATGAACGAGATAAAAGACAGAATACTTCACACAGGTAAAAATAACAAAAATTAACATAATTATAATAATACTGAATGCGATCAAACGTAAAAATAAGAACACAACACTCAGGTTCAAGTAAAATATAAGCACAAAGAATAAATATGAAGTAAACTATGGCAAATAGAACACGCGCGCGCACACACACACACACCCACACACCCACACACCCACACACACACATAGAAACCTTTGGTGACCGGGGATGGGGAGACGGGACCTAGTGTGTGCTGGGTGCATTTGTGTAGTCGGCACTCGCCCCTCTTTGACATGAGCGTCAGGATCTTTAAAGTCCAAGCGATGGCGTGCGTGCAGGCACAGACTAGACCTTGGTTTATACTCTCACACGAAGGAGTAATGTATAAGCAAATGGTCATCTCCCAGACATTTGTCCCACCGCCGTAGCTCAAGTGGTAGAGCGTTCGCCTGGCACACCGATGACGCAGGTTCGAATCCCGCGATGGGCGAAATAAAAAGTGGCCATTTTCACTGTCCATTTTAGCAGTATGATTGCTCTGGTGATTCAGTGTTGCTTTAGGTCCCTGTTCCCTGGGATGGTTATCCCCGTCTGCCATATTGCGAATGGTGGGTGTAGACGTTAAACCTCAATGTTAGACATTGTATAGGTTTTTGTGCAGTTTTGATCTTGACCTCATACCTGTTTTAAGGCGACCTACTTTGACAATGCGCCCCCCCGTCAGATCCGTTTAACATTCACAGTGAATGTTGCCCCACTGACAAAAAATTAGCTTGTAACAAAAAAACAAACAAAAATCCCCCACTACTCTTCAGAAAGTATACTTATTTTGTAAATGTATGAATTCCGCAGTTTGGTGCCTATGATTAATGGCAACCGCTATATCTACTTTTCTACAGCTAAAAATATAGGATTTCATAGATTGTAGATGTGACGACACGAGTTTTCAGATAGCAGGGAGAATTATACTTTTTACAAAGTTACACTTCTTTGTATGTAGTGTACATAGGGTAGCGTGACCGATTTACTTTTTTGCGTATGAAAGTGCAGTTTCGTAAAGTCCGTGCGTAACGAAGAAGACAGGGGGTAGGCCAAATTCAGAACAGGGATACGCGTAATAAAGAATGTGCATACTGACGAGAGCTCGACGTTTTGCTTGTGGCCGGTGCGGTTTTGGTAGGGCAGAGTGGTTTGAGATGCTTTTGCGAGAAGGACGAATCTAACCAGGCAGCAACCCTGTGACAGAGGTCATTGTAGTGTAGGGTACTGTTGGAAGGGTGTGTTTATTGTCTATATAGCCACCCAAGGTCTTATGCCCTCGTCGGGATAAGGATGTTTAGAGTTCGAGAGGAAGAATATTAACTGCCATTTGTCAATGAATGTAGAGTTGTATTCTTAAGGTGTGTGTTGTTCTCGATTGAACACCCACCAAGAATTAGTGTCTGTTACAGCACTAAGGTGACCTCATCCTCAGTTATAAGTGTTATTTGGGAAGAGAAATAACCAGCAATAGCAAGACAAAGTGACTCTCAAAAGACTAACCAGTTGTATTTGTGACAGTGCTGTGTTGTGTTGTGGTGTTGGGGAAAAGGTGTATCACGAGCCGGGGCCTAAAAGGTGAGCAAACCCTGTTATCTAATTCTTTAGTGGCGCACTCCGAGAACTGCGTACGGGTATGAGTGGTGATGAGTGTGGGGAAGGGGATGTATTTTAGGATGCATAATGAATTTTGTTGATTTTATATGATTTTCTTATGATTTTCTTATTGTATTGTGATGGGGAAATGTCGTTGCTGCTGTTGTTATAAAAGTGGGTCAAAGGCGACGATGGAAAATGCAGAGAGGGAGAGAGAGAGTGGGGGTGTACATATGGAGAGAGCGATAGAATGTATTATACTGAAGAAAGATGAAGTGATGATTATGAAGGAAGCATGTTTACAGTATAGTATGGCAAGATAGTATGAATGAAGGGAGATAATCGTGATGTGTTATAACCGTTGGGAGTGATGGTGATGATGGAGGAAGGTGGAACGAATCAGGACTGTGTGATCGAAGTGTGGTTGCAATAATTATGTATATTTATATAAATATTTGTATTCATAGAAGATGCGAATTATTTAGCATCAAAGGTTGATTTATATTATTGAAATGTGTGTATAGCATCTTGTATTATTATCATGGTATTCATACACAGGTCAAGATGGTGGACGGAGGACGGCGTGTTATATTAGATTATATAGTGTTTATTGTTTTGTAGGCAGATTATTAAGACTGTGTATATGCTTACAGGTTTGGGCTGTTGCTTCTGATGTTGCCTCTGATGTTACTTCTTATGCTGCTTCTTATGTTGCTGTTGACGTTTTGTTGCCGTTGTTGGCGCTGATTGGTTTCTAGCCAGCCTGGGGTGTGCCTTTGCCTCTACAACAGAGAGGTGTTGTGGTGGTCTCTGCCACTGCTGCGTGTTTTGCCTATGTGTCGAGGCGACACTATTACAGGAGGTTTTCACACCTAATTCACGCACACACAGACTCACACTGCACCACACCTAAAAACATATTCATTTAGTTAGAAGAATCATCCGCTTATTGTGAAAGAGACTGTTTAGCTCTCTGAGCTACTTGACAAAAACGTTGGAACAGTGCTTCTGTGCTACAGCTTCACCTAGATAGTAGTTTATGATTAAAGATTCAAACGCCATCGCTTATTATTTGAAGATTTACATTTTGAATTGATTTATTGATTGTGATTTTGTTGTACACATTTTGTAAAGAAACTGTTGTTGCTTAGTCCTATTTGGGGTTGTACAAGGGGAGGTAATTGTTAGTTAATAGTGGGACGGGGGTCTTGATAGGGGTTGAGGGTGGTTAGCTTCCCATTTGTCCTGTGTTTGCCTGTTAGTTGTTGAATAAAAGAGTGTGTTTGTATTCTGGCATTTTTGTGTTAGTTTATTTTTTGTGAGTTTTATTCCTGTCACTCGCTTTATGTGCTGAAGTCACGGAACCCGCTCGGGGGCCGTGTGACGAGGCGTGCAATCGACCTCTGAGCTAGGCTGCCCACAGTCATTCCTCCCACACACATCCAGCTACACACCTAGCCCTCCAGCCGTCCCTACCACCCGCGCGGGCACTCGCTTAAGCCCCGCCCCTCAGGAATCATCTTTAAAGCCCGACACTCCGTTAGACTCGGTGTCAGTCGAAAACCCTCCAGCCTTGAAGCCACAACAACTTGTCCGAAGACACGTCTCCATCACCGGGCGACCTCTGAGCTACGGCAGTACTCGTGTGCTTCAACCCGTCTTAGTCAAGGTAAGAGAGGAAACTTACTCTTTGTCATGTAGCAGACCCATCACCCGTCGTTCGCCCAACATGTTCATACGTCCTGTCGATATGTACGTTCATGTTTATAGTTTTGCCTTGATGTGTTGCTGTGACTTGTATTTATTCCTTGCACATATCTTCTACCTTGTATATGACTCATGACATGTTTGAATTTATACTTGTATGCTCCATGTTAGCCCCATGTGTAAATATCCCATGCCATGCTGCCCCTCCACATAGATTAAAGTCCCCAGTACAACCCTGGCCTACAACCCCTTTACCCTGTACCTATTCCATTTGCTTTCCCCCATGCTCCCAATGTATAAATATTCGCCCCCGTTGCCACTACCCCATCTTAATGCGCCGAAGGTATCACATATTAGCGGCTGCCAATAAACTCCACTATGGCCCTGTAAACCTAGTTGCATTGTTGGGCTGTTGGAATGCACCGGTCAACTCTTGACTGGTCAGACCAATTTGAAATCTGAAGTGGGCAACTGCGCCACAGGCGCTGAACCCAGGATGTACCTATCCCCCGCTGATACAGAGTCTGTATTGCGTTACAGACGGGCTCCTGTACCGGGCGAATTACCCCGGCCCTGTATTATCTCCCAGTCGCTGACCCGCTGCAGGCTCCTGACAACCCAGGGAGTCAACGAGAAGCGTTACTCTGAATTTCATCATCTCCTAGACAGCTAGCAACGAAAGCTGAGGTCTACGCCTGTCCCTCCCACAAGATTGGCATACACGGTCATTGCGTCATAGCGTGACCGACTGACCCGCATCGCTGCTGAACCCACGCTAAAGCCTGGTCAAGTGACCACCCAGACTATCTTGGATCAACCGCCGCCCGTCAAGCACCAGCTAAGTTATTGACCTACGAGCATCACCACTCGCCAGATTATCTGAGAGACTCTGAACCATACAGATACTCTCCTGCCCTGTGATGATATCAGTCCACAGTAGCGCTAGTACCCCAGAAATCGACCACCCAGAATATCTCCGAGCTACTCCCTACTGATATAGACGCCATCCAGTGACTCACTTTAGAATTATTTGACCCAGACTACCCACTTCGAATTATTAAAACCAAATAGTTAGGAATTGCACCTACCCAGACTGGCCTTTGTATTTGAATTCCTCAACTAGTGTAGTCTACCATCTTTCTCGTCTATCCCCTGACTGTCTCTCATTTATCTAGTTGGCCTAGCCTTAATCTTTTGAATGTCATCACATCATTAGCCTAACAAAGGAGGTAATACAGCGCGAGAGATTAAGAGCTTACCCTCAACCCCCCCCAACCCCTCTCTTTGTGACAGGCCGTGACAGTAGAGCGCATTGGTGTACCGTTAAACAGAGGAAATCACATCAGAAATGGAAAAGTCCAACTTTAGCGCTGAAAATGGTGGTTGGGTAGTGGTTGAGATGGTGACGATGCCATACAGTCACTTGCTAAATAAAGGTGCTGGTGATCTTAATGCTGTCACGGAGATGACATTGGTGTCATGAAGATGTGGTTGTTGTTGATGATGATGGATGATTTATGATTGATGATGATAATTGATGATGATGATGATGATGATGATGATGATGATGATGATGATGTTGATGATATTTAACGTTTTCTTTTATCCTGTTGCAGGAATCACTTCCAAATTACACAACTGTCTTGCTGAAGGATATCGGCTAGTGATTTGTATCACTTGTCATTTAGCGCAAATTTTCCTCCGCACCGCTTGAGAAAAAGCATCTCCACCAGGGATTATTAGCCTTCCCAGCCAGCTAGCTTTTCAAACGAGTATTCTTCGTCCTTCATTCAAGGCTTTGCTTTTCAACTGCAACCCGTTTCTTCAAACGAAGTCGATCAGAATGGCTCTGAACCTTACTCAGGTCGGCAAAATCGGATTGGCCCTCTTCATTGTAGGGATTGTTTTCTTTGTAGTGGGTTTCGCTGTACCATACTGGTTGGTCTGGCGAGGAGCCCGACTAGGACTGTGGGAAATATGCGGTGACATTGGCGGATACTGCAGCTCTGTTCTGAAAAGTAATGACCCCCTTACTGAGTCAGGTAAGTTGGCCTGGCTTCACATGATTTATTTATTTATGTATTTGCCCCTATTCACATTTATGATTTTGTTGCAGTTTATTATCCCTTTTTATCGGGAAACTCTGGGCCACCTCCCCTGGGGAAGGCGTAGTCGCAGCCTGTGGCGCCCCCAAACGCAACCTACCTAACATTATTTTTGTGATTTTTGAAATTTTGCTGGGGGAGCAGAAAGGAGTACCCGGAGAAAACCCCCCGAGACGTTGCCCGAGTCGAAAGTAAATAATATTCGGAGAAACTTAACGCCCAGATGCTGGCTCGAACCCACACCTGCCAGGCGCCATTGGTTTCTAGCTTGTGGACAAGGCAAGTTAGTCCTGCCTTAGCCCACTTGGCCACAACGCTCGCATTATAAAATAAAGTAAAATTAAGAGAAATAAAATACATGAACACCAAAATATAATACAGACCTGATAGTTCTCCGCGAAATCGCGGAAATCCGCGAAAACGAAAAGGAAAAAAAAAAGCGAAACAATCCGCGGACACTTAAAATTTTTGTTGTTGTTTTGTATCGGAAGACGAAAGTTGCTTTACTCGCTTCCGGTTTTGCGGCGCCATACTTTGTTTTGGAATAGTGGTGCAGCGTTGACTGTTTCTGTGTAATATATTTTCGCCGTTCAAGTTGTGGATTTGTGGACGTCATCAGACTCATTGGACTTCAAAATGTCTATCACAAGGCGTGACATAGTCGCACGTTCCGCGGAAACCTCTCTTAGATCACTATCAGGTCTGATAATAATAACCAACCACACACACCCACACCCATACGCACACACACACACATTAATAGTACATGTATTAATAATAAATGTTAAATGCATAACATAATATTTTTTTTTTAAGTATGGGAGTTCATTTGGGGTAAGTTAATGAAATCGGATAGGTCTAACAAGTTGAAATTTGACGTCATACAATCGGCTTCATGTTCTAGAAGCACAATCATGGGAGAGCGGGGGTGTTTGTAGGGATGAAACCTTGTGCTTGTTGGGTGTGTTGGTGTAACTAAACTGCCACTCACCGCTTTTGTTCTGTTTTTTGGCTTCGTGTGTGAGTGTCTAAAAATACATTTGAAAGGCACGTTTTTTTTTTTGTTTTTTTCTTTCTTTCTTTTTCTTTTTCAGATTGGTTCAGAGGCACGCAAGCGCTGGCATGTCTGTGTCTCATCGTCATCATCATCAACTTCGTCCTCCGCATCCTCTTCATCTGCGGCAAGCCCAAGAAGTTCTGTCTCATTACGGTTGTTCTAGACTGTGTGGCAGGTATGCTGTGAATTTATTTATTAATTTTTTTTATTTTGTAATTGGTTCAATTTTGCAATAATTGGTTACGAGTTTAAATGGTTGGCATTCAATGGTTGGCACATCATAAACGTTAACGACAAACACAATTCCCACAATTGGTTCCATTTATCGCAGTTGTTTCCCTTCGACCATTATCTAACATGACTGGGGCTGTTCTTTACCACTATATCAATAAAGATGATCTTAAGCATGGATTTTCCAGTTTTAAAGGCCGTTATGCGTGTTTACAAATAATACAGAAGGAACCGTTACTCTCTTTATTACTCTCTTTATTACATGTTACGTCTCATATACAGACAATGGAGTAAAAAGCCAATTAACCCAGCACTTGTATTTGGGTCCATGTCCGGAAGTATTGAACGTGCAGATAAACTTGACATTTCACAAGCGTAAAAGTCGCCCCAGTCCATCCAGCTGTGACAGGGTACCTGTTTCTCTTGAGAACCAGGGAAGATAATGCAGCCTGGGAGGGGAGATGGACTTGGGGTGTTGGCTTGCGCTGTTTCTATCTTTCTGCGCCTTAGTGGTTAGTATTTGGGCTCCACGATGCTGAATCTCCAAAACTGCAACGTATGCACTATGACCGTTATACACTAGACGAGAACTGTGACTACTTTGAAATGTATTCTAGAAAGAAGAAATCAAAACGCCTTAGAAATATCCTTACTATTAATATTGTTTTTGTTCATCATCATCATCATCATCATCATCATCATCATCATCATCATCATCATCATCATCATCATCATCATCATCATCATCATCATCATTAATCATAATAATAAAATAATAATATGGATATTTATAAGGGGCTTTTCCTAGTAAGGAACAGTTCAAAGCGCTCTCTCAAGCATTCACAAAGCCTATAATACATTATAGAGAATGGCTGAGCAGGAGAAATCAAAGCGGACTTGGGGAGAGCTACTAATAAACAAAGTGATTCTCACACAGGCACACACAAACAGGCGCACACCCACATGCACACACACACACACGCACACACACACAATGGATGAGGCAATATGAAAGAAGCAGTTTGAAGACAGTACACATCAGGAGAAGACTTTAGAGAATATTCGGTATGCTGTGGAGAGAAAGTGGTAATGAGTTCCAGACAGTTGGTTCAGAGGCGGAAAAAGATCAGTTTATGGCGCGGTATACTGAGAAGGAGTGTATCGGATGAAGAGCACAATTTGCCAGAGGGGGTGTAGCGTTGGATATCATCGGTAAGGTATCGAGGAGAGGAGCCATCGAGACACTTTAACAGAAAAGACAGGTTTTGTAAAGAATTCTTTGCGGTGTGGGTAGCCAGTGGAGTGAGCAAAGAAGTGGAGTGATATAGTCAGATATTTTTTCTTTTTCAGAATGAGGCGAGCGGAAACGTTTTAAACACATTTCAGATGGTGGATGGAAGAAGCAGGCAGACCAGAAAGAAGAGAGATGAAATACTCGAGTCGAAAGAGAATGAAAGATGTCACAAATTTAGAAGTTGTGTCGATTGTCAGGTATTTACGGATAAGTCCAATGCGGTGGAGTTTGTAGTGGCAGGCTTGACATGTTTTGCAGTTGAAATCTGACGTATCAAGGTTATTGTCCAGGATAACACCCAGAGTGTCATCGGCATAGAAGTGATGGTCAATACTATGTTCCTGAATGATCTGAGACAGTGTTGATGTGTACAGAGGAAAAAGAATGGGTCAAAGAACTGATCATTGAGGTATACCATAGATAAACATTGATGGAGCAGAAAAGCTGTTGTTGACAGAGACAGTTTGAAAGCAATCAGTGAGATAGGAGCAGAACCAGATGAGAGCACCGCCTTGGGCGAAATTGTTTTGAAGCCGACGAAGGTCTATTGGAATGGTCTATTGTATCGAAAGCCGAAAAAAGATTAAAGGGTCAGGAGAGAGAGTTTTTTAGAATTTGGGGCTGAAAGGAAGTTGTTGGCGATGTGCAGAAGAGCAGTTTCAGTAGAGTGGTCAGGATCTTAGGAAGACTGGAAATGGCTGAACAAGTTGTTATCATCATTATCATAATTATTTTCATTTTTACTCTGAGTTTGTTTTTGTTTTTTTCAGCCGCCCTGGCGTTCCTGGCTGCCGTAGTGTTTGGGTCTAAAGCGAAGAGCTACCACAGTGCTGATATGCACTTCGGTTTTGCCTTCGACATCATCGGAGGTATCTTCTTTGTTGGATCCGCAGTCTGCTTCCTGATTGAATATATTCGCAGGCGTTAGACCGTTCTACTTCATCCTTGACAGTGCATCATAATTTTGATATTTTAAATTAAAAAAACAACAAAATTTCATTAGTCATACTTCACTAAGACACTTTTAAAGAATTCAAGATTTTTCGTTTTTATAAAAAAAATTAAGTATTCATGAATATCATAATGATATTGATATTCATGAATGCTTTATTTCTGAGGGATTTAATATTTTCAATTTAAAATAGTTTCAAAGAATATTCTACAAAGGGCAATTTTTTAAATTTTTTTTGGCGTGTATTTTAATAGTTCAGGTTTTTTTTTTAGAGTTCAACAAATTGTTTATCAGTTATATATTGACTGAAACACTACTGATTGAATTAAACGTTGAATGTATTAGAATAGTTAACAAAATGTTTGTAAGTTAGCATGCTATTTGACATTGTTATCATCGACATTTTTGTATGTAGTTAAGGTTAAATGATTATAATAGCAAAAAGCTTCCAAATTAGTTCAAAATAATTTTTAAATAAATATAATAAACAAGCTGTAACCTTTTTATTATTCTTTTTTTTTATTTTTTTTTTTTAGCAACAGCCTGGTATGTTTTAAGTTTGAATGTCTAGTTTATCCTACGGGATGACATAGGTAATAGACTATATTTGGTAAAGTTTAATCTCAGTTGATACTTTTTTAAAATTGGATTTGTCATTTTCCCTCAAGCTTCTTGCAATTGGTATTATTGTTAGTGTTAATTATTTGTTATCAATATTGCTGAACCATATTTGCACTGATCAGATCAGCCAAATGTGAACCATAGGTACTATTAATTCACAATTTTATATTTGCAAGTAATATGTGTACTTCTTGATGTTATTTACCTATACCAAATACTTACCCCCGTTGGGGTTTCAGTATAAAAAGTATCCCCACTTTCTGGAAATTTAGTGCTTTAAATTCCCACTGTCACTGTCTTTCTCATTTGTTCTTTCTCTTTCCTGCTCTGTTCTATCAATCTGCTATACTATCTTCTTCTTCGCTAGACCAGTCACCTATCTTTTTTCTTGAAAACTCTTCCGGGACAAAACTCCTTATTTGTGTGTGAGGTCTATTGGATCAGCTTGGGAATATAGGACGCTTTCTGCCAGGTGGTCACTAGGGCTTCCTATGGTGTTATTATTTAACAATGTAGACATTTTATATGTATGTGTTTTGTTGATATTTTATAATGATGTTTGTATTCTATTTTGTTTTTGTAAACGGGGGTTCGATAAATTAAGAGTATAGCCTCAGCGTCCCCTGCGTGGGATGTCTTTATTGTAAAGTGACTGGCTGGTGGAGTGCCTTCAGTTTTACCACTAGGGTTGTTTCAGCAGATCTTTTATGCGGATCAGGGGTTGTCTGGTCCTGATTTGGCTCGGAAGAGTCCGCTGGACCTAAAGCAATAATCATGTAATACCAAATACTTAACTTTAGTCAGTCTTGCTTAATCAACCGGTAGGTGTAGCAAGCATTCATACCAAAATGCTACATCAACTGGTAGTTGTAGCATCCATACCAAATGCTTTAGGTGATTGTTATTTGTGTGTAGAAGTATGACCTTCCGAAGTAGGCGTTGTTTTGATTGAAATGGCACATATATATATGCATGTCCTTAGTGTAGGTGTGATGTTCATTGTGTTTATCTATGAAGATGAAGATGTTGAGGTTCATATCTTTAACTCTTGCAGCATTCCTAGCTTTTTTTTTTTACCTTTTCTAATGGTACTTCTTACCTCATTGCCTTTTGTCATGAATACTTGAACTTGTGTATTTTGGTGTGGTTTCATAACTCATTATATGCAATTTTTCCCATCTAGTTTGTGTGTGGGTGTGAGTGCTGCGAGTGCATGTGTGTGTGTGTGTGTGTGTATGTGTGTGTGTGTGTGTGTGTTGTGAGTATAATGCAGGCAATACCATGTTTTTCAATTCATTTCAATTCAAAACAACTGTATTTATCCACATAGGGAAATTGCAAGATTTAGAAGCAGCTCATTTTATTTTAAAAAAAATAATAATAAAGAAGTTTAAAAACATGACATGTATAACAAGGTACCACATTGTCACACGATTTCATAAGCACATGTCCTACCATACAAACATAAACCAAACACACACACACACACACACACACACACACACACATATCACGAACTCTCACCGCAAGCAGTTAAACAGTTAAATCAAATAAAAACATGAAGGTAAGAAAATAGGGTAAGAATATCATCAATCAATCATCAAATCAAAATCAATCAGTCGATAAATAATCAATCACTAAATCGGGCCATCGTCGAGCGTTTATAAAAAATAAAAAATAAATAAATAAAATAAAAATTTGCGTTAGGGGGGCATGGAAGATGTTAAAGTGGAGATGATCACATCAAGTTTCGCAGTCGAATTGCCTGGTGATTCATCATTTGCCATACATTGTGAATTTCTTTATTCTATCACAATACAGCCATCAACTTTTAGCTGTATGGAAGAATACTTTGTGGCTGTAAACAGTTGTATGAATTGTGTGAGATTGATCGTGTTTGTCTGTTGCTTTTCAGTAGTTTTTCTTATGCTTGCTGGAATCTCTGTTCATATTCAATTTGCCTTGTAATTATACTCCCGCCAAACTATGTCAATTGGATGAAGCTTGATCATTATATGACTTTTGTTAACGACTGTATGTGATTTGTAACCATTCGCTAGTTGCTTCGGTGTGCTATTTATTTACTTGGTCATGCGTTCTTTCTGATTTGATTTTGCTTTTGCCATACTGTTGACTTAACAAATGTGGCAGCATATGTTATGATGATGATGTACACTTGTATAGTGCCTGTATTCATCCAAAAGTGAAGACCCCTGTTGTTATAACACATGTTACAAAGAGCCATTGTAAATAATCAACTCTAGACATTATTGTATTGTACAGCTATTGTGGTTGCTGCTGCCCGAGTTAGCAAGGGGCAAAGTTTTCTGAGATTTCGGAGGTGAAGATATAGCAACTGTGGACAGCTGAGCTAATATGTTTAAACACGGACAGCTCAGAGTCTAAGATCAGTCCTAGATCATGAACAGAGTCTGCCAAAGAGATGTGAGCATCACCAACTTGCACACCGGCAACTTCAGCCAACTCTCACCTTAGGGTCCACACAACAAAGCCTCCGTCTAGTCATCATTTAACTTCAGGCGATTTCTTATCATCCGTGATTTAAATGGCGGCACAGCACAACCTTAGATTACTAACAGTGTCCTTCACTGCCTTGGTTATCAACAATGTCAGGCCTATTCATTGTTGGTTTTCCCCACTCTGTGGAGCAATGTTCAAAAGCCTATTACCACTCCTCGTAAGAGGTATAGACTTAATTCAATATTTTTTATTTGACGTTTATTGTTTGCGTGCCGTTTTGCTGCTCTTTTTGCTATATCATCATGTAAAATTTCACAATGTGGAGACCGCTAACACAATATGTATTCCTCTGTTTTTTAATGAATGAATCAGGTGTTTTATTTCAAATTTGATATCGGCTCTTAAATTTTGCATTCTTGATTGAGAACACCATATAATTATTTGCTGCTAATGTGTAAGTTGATAGTCCTATTATCAAGACACATTTTGGGGGCTTTGCTAATCAGTAATGATTTCAACTGCTGTTTTTATTAATAGAGGGTGTCTTTCTAGTGCCTCTCTCTGTTCTGTTCTCTCTCTGTTCATAGAGATAAGAGAAGGGAAAAGGGTAAGTAACTCAACGATTGAGGGAGAGAGAAAAATAAGCCAGAGCGTGTGCATGCGTGCGTTTGTGTAAACTTGATATGTTTCGTTTTGACTATATTTGTATACAAGCCTCAACTCTATAAAGAGCATGATACTCCAAAAAAATTGTTAAGTGTTGCTGCTTTTGTAGTTTTGAGACATATATTCCAAACTGTTGTTTAAACTGTATCATATAAATACCTATATCTATATATCAATATATATATACCTCTAAACATTTCGTGTGATTTTGTTTATTCACTATTTTGCTCTGACCGTTGTTTGTGTATACATGACTGTCTGTATCCTGTTTTGGATCAGAATCTGTAGTTTTAAGTTTACATATGTTATGGTCATATTTACACGTACGAAATTGTTGAAATTATTCTTGACTTTCATACAATTGAGAACACAAGTCTTGAGGATTATTATTTTTTCAAAACTGTTATTTTACTTTCTTCTTTATTTTTTTCTTCTTGCATTTGCAATTTTGTTTGCGCTGCTTATTTTAAAAGAGGATTTATTTCCATATTTTTTGCTGCCAGAGCCTTACAAAAAGTGGAATGGCTATTCACTGTGAAGATTTATTATTTATTTCCATATTATTCAAAATCAACATTTTGTAACACTGTAACATGATTATTTATTTTTCCTTTGCAAATTTGTTTGTCAATCATTTTTTTTTTAAAAATCAACATTTTTGTAACACTAATTTCTTTGCAGTTATGAGAAACACCATTTATTCCATTGTTAAACTGAAAGCAAAATATGTCGTATTGATTAGTATTAGCTTTATTTGTAAGCATTTTTGTAACTATCACTTTATGGATAAATGTATACCTTGGCATCTCATATTCATGTGTCTAGTGGAATTCAATTGGGGTAAGGTTAAAGTTGAGTTTGCGAAATCTAGCCCTTACCTCAAGTTTAAGCCTAACCCAAATTATGTCTTGCATTCCATGGGTTTGTGAGGGTGCTGATGTAAACATTTACTCAGGTTTTGTTGATGCTCAACCTGCCTGGGGATAGTAACAACTTTCATTTGTTTTGATTGCTCGATTTATTTGACATATTTTTTTATTGACTGGCTATTCGTCTTTGGGACCCCAACGACCTCGGAGTTACGGGATAGGATAGGATAGGATTAGCTATTCTTGCTTTGTAAAATCTATACTTTTTTCACTTTTAACATTTTTTTAAAAGGTTTTGATTTTGTATGCTTATAAAATATGAAAACTTGCCACTTTAATTAATCTTTGTATTATTATTCTAATATATTTTTTTCTTTACGATTTAGTGTAAGCCAGAAATAAAACTAAAGGGGTGGTATATCTTCTATAAGAATACGCTCTTCCATCTTCGCTCAGACATCAGAAGGCTCTATCAACAATTCTTTATTGAAATATGCTTTGCTGGATTGCAAGTCATAGTAAGTTTTTAATGTATTTAATTTTTTTAAAATTATGGTGCTGAAAGCTAATAAATGGATTTTTTCCCTAAAATCACCTGTTTGTTCGCTTTCTTATTTTCAAGATTTGTTTGGGACTCGTCATCACATCATCATATTTGGTTTTATTCATTTCTCAATGTCTGTTGTCTTCTCTTTGTACTCTTTCTTCATTTTTTTTCTCTCTGACTTTTTTTTCATCATCTTCATCATCATCATCATCATCATCATCATCATCATCATCATCATCATCATCATCATCATCATCATCATCATTATCATCATCATCACCATCGTCATCTTGTACTTATTCTTAACATGAGACTTATTATTATTATTATTATTATTATTATTATTATTATTATTATTATTATTATTATTATTATTATCTCTCTCTCTCTCTCTCTCACACACACACACATATACACATGATTTTAGTGCACAACCTCTCCCACATTCACCGAAGAGACTATATAATTTGAGCCATAGATCTGCTTATTTATATTTGAGCCTAGCAATACTTGCTCTGAAGAAACACAAAGTCACGGGCCCACAGCCATTCTTCGACGAGCTGCGATGGTTGGTGTGTGTCCCAAGCAGCGAACTGTGTTTTCACTCTTTGTAACATAGCTTATTGGAATTTCGAGTTGTGGATAAAAGTGCAGCTGTATACCGTAAACAGACATTGTGTTGTTTGTTTGTTTGTTTGTTTGTTTGTTTGTTTGTTTGTTTGTTTGTTTGTTTTTTTTTTTTTTTTTTTTTTTGGGGGGGGCCTTATCTCCCAGTAATAATACTACCATTAACTCCAGTTCAATCTCTTTAACTCAAACTTGTTTGCCCTTTCTCGTTGCTGTTGTAGGTTTATAACGATGTCCCTAGGAAAACTACTAAAAATAGTGTTTACAGGAAAAAGAACATATAACTCTTTCATACTAGACTAAAGCTAATATAATAGTAAGATTTGTCTCCCTTAAAGCATTTCATAGCGCTTTCTGTATTTAAACATTCATGAACGCTTATACAGCAAACTAATTGTTACAATATCTATCTTTCAGAGGAACACTTTTTATTAATGATTATAGAGAGTTTTAGTACTGAATACGGATTTCTTCATAATGAAAACGAAGGGTTGTTAAAAATATAGAATGGGGAATGGTGCGTCAGTCACGTGACAAAGAGCCGGCTTTTTAGGCGATCCATCCCACTATCGAACTGAGACTGAGAGTTAACGTAACTTTTTGTGTTCTCTGCCAAGACAGTCACTTGTACATCGCAGTGAGTATACCATTGCATTTTATTGAATTGGAAAAGTATTCGTAAGGTGTCTTGAAAAGAGTGTGCATAGAGACATCGCTGTAATCTTGACCTGGACCCTGGGGTCATGTGCGCGAGGTGACCCAAGGCCAAGGCAAATGTAACCATAGGCACGTCTATCTAGCACTTCAATTCACTACGTTAAAATAATCGCACATCCAAGGCTGCATGAACAAGTCACAATCTTGAACCGAAGTGTGTGACTTCGTATATAAATACTTATTTATATTCTAATTCACAAACTACCTCTCCCTCTGTGTATCTCGTCTTGACGAGGTTTATTTTTGATGTAGGGTTTAGGGAAAAAATATAATTTATTTGACCCAACCCTAAGGTTTAGATCTATAAATGCATAATGACAAAAAGATTTAAATACAAACTTGTGGTGGTGGTAAATGCTAAACGCCTGTATCCAAAGATTGTGGCATGAAATTTTCTGGGGAATCTTTTACCACTACAAGCTACCAGTGCAAAGGGGACGGTTTCTTGGAATCCAGAGATGTGACAGAATCTGTAATAAATGTACTTTTAATGAGTTAGAAGATGAATTTCATTTTATTTTTATATGTCCACATTTCGACGATGATAGAAAAGAGTTGCTTAAAAGGTTTTTCTATGTGCGACCCAATGCTATTAAATTTTCTAATTTATTTTCAACAAAAAATAAGACTATTCTACTGAAACTGGCTAGGTTTATGAAAATAATAATGGATAGCTTTAGAACGTAATATAATGATTTGTAATATTAATGATAGTAATAATAGGGATTTTTTTTTCAGTAATGACAATATAAATATCCAATACCATTGTGTACCCCCCCCCCCCCCTTCTCCCCTTCTTTATCACCCAATCTTGCGAGAGAGTGCGTGCGATTTGTGATCAGCTTGTGTGGACATAAGTTGTATGTAGTATGCTTGTGTTGTGTGATAATAATGAATGTGTATTTTGTAAATGTTTATTATGTCTCTTAGAACGCGAGTGTGAAATATTAACTTTTATTTTTGTAAAATATATGTACATATGTATTTTATATTGTATTTTATGATTTTTATGGATATTCTACATGTATGTTTATTTGTATTCATTTTCGTTGTATCCAAGTGCCCCAAGGGGTTTTATGGAATAAAACGCTTTTGACTTGACTTGACTTGACTTTGACTACAAGTACAAAAGATTTTTGCAACGGTTTTACTTGTCACCTCTAGAGGCTATTTTCAGATCTTCAACCAATTTGCATTCTACCCAACCTTATACTGTTACTTATAGTCACCTAGTTAGTTTTCAAGTGACAATCTGCAGCATATATATATATATCTAGTCTACCACATTCACAGTTTAGTTTGTTGAATGTTCAGTTCGGTTCCTCGGGACTATTTTGTGTCCCTGTTGTTATATAGAAATTAATTTGTGCATTTGTTTTGCTTCCCCCTCCTCCCTTCTCAACCCCACTTCCCCCAACCCTTCTCCATGGAATTCACAAATACTGAAGTATTATATAAAATTATAAGGATCACAATCAAGCTCATTTGATTACTCTTCTCCCACCCCCCACCCCATCCCTTATCTCTCTCACCACATTTATTCCATGTAATACATGTAATAATAATAATTTGTATACATCACATGTGTTATAATTTTGAACTATTGCAAGTGTGTGTGCATGTGAAAGGTGCCTTGTAGTAGCATAAATACTGCAAGGGATGAGCGCTGCATAACCATTGTTATAATCATAATTATTTTATTATTATTGTTGTTGCTGTTATTATTTGTTATTGTGGGCTTAGCCTTATGTTAGCTTTAGTTTTATGTCCTTTTACACTGTTACCTCCAGTTCCACTGTCATACAAATGTGTGACCGCATTCAAAGGAAACGCATCATCAACCCACAAGTTTGCCATAATGCGATCCCAGTTATTATTACAAGGAATTTGCCTGAAGTTAAATGGTGTTGATGTGAAAGCTTGTGGTATGTTGTTGTAAATTAGCTTTACCTATCCTATCCTATCCCGTAAGTCAAACTCAAAGGTCGTTGGGGCACCACAGATGAACGTTTAACCAGCGTACTCCAGCTTTCTGTGTCCTCAGCAATCCTCATGGCCTCGCTGACACCGAGTCAAGCCAGTCCATTCTCGAATGTTGTCCTCCCACCTCTTTTTCTGTCTCCCTCTTCTTCTGCCTCCTTGTACCGTGCTTTGCCGGATGGTCTTTGCAAGGCCTGATGCTCTGGTGATGTGGCCATACCATCGGAGTTTCTGTTTCTTCACCACTATGAGCATGTCATCGTGTTGTCCAATGGCTTGTGTGATGGTCTGTCTGATTTCGTTGTTGGTAATGTGCTGGGAATAAGAAATGCCCATAAGTCTTCTGTAGAACTTCATCTACATACTTTGTATACTTCGTTGTAGATGTGCTGTGAGGCAAATGTATAGGAAGATGGAGATGACAAGGGAGAGCAGCAGTCTTACCTTGGAATGTAGACTGATGGTCCTGTCTTTCCAAATGGGCTTCAACCTTGTCAGGGCAGCAGTTGTGTGTGCGATTCTGGAGAGGACTTCCTGTCGGGACCCATTGTCTGATACAATGGCTCCTAACTATTTGAAGCTATGCACTGTTTTGAGGGATTGGCCTTGGACTTTGATGTCCGTGTTGATGCCATTGGTGTTGTTGGTCATCATTTTGGTCTTCTCTGCACTTATTTCCATTCCATAGGCTCTGGAGGTGGTGGCAAGCCTCTGTATCAGCTGTTCAGGTTCTTGTTCCTCTCCAGCCAATCCATCAATTTCACCCGCACAATGAAGGTTGGAGATTGCTACACCCCCTATGCTGACTCCCCCTTTGTGATCTGCAAGTGCATCTGACATGATGCGTTCCAGGAAGATATTTGAAGAGTGTTGGAGAGAGTAGGCATCCTTGACGCACACCGATTGTTGTTCTGAACCAGTTCCCGATGGAAATGTTGTGGAGGACTGCACTTGTAGCCTTGTCATAAAGGCTTTTGATGTCTTTTACAGTAATGTTAGGGCTGATGTTGTACACTCTCATAGTTGCCCAAAGAGCTGCATGTCATACTGGTTCAAACGCTTGAATGAAGTCTACAAACACATGATTTAGATGTTGTTGGTACTGTATGTATTTTCCGCAGATTATTCTGAGGTTGAAAATCTGTTCAGTGGTACCTCGCCCTGCCGTGAATCCTGCTTGTTCTTCAGCTATGATTTGTTCAGCTTGGGGTTTCAACCTGTTAAGTATTGTTTTGAAGCAATTCTGCGGGTATGTTGTCCACTCCCATTGACGTCCCTTTCTTCAGCAATTGCACTGCTTCCTCAACTTCTTCTCGGAGAATTGGGAGGATTTCTTCTTCTTCTCTGTTCTGTGGACATGCTAGAACTGATGGGTCTCCGTTTGGTGTGTAATTGTAAAGGTCAGAGCAGTACTCTGTCCATCTATCCAAGATTTCTTGTTCTTTTGTAAGGCATATGCCAGACTTGCTTTGGATCGTGGAGACTTTGGGCTGTTTAACACTTGTCAGCCGCTTCACAGTCTGGTAAGCCTTCCTGCTGTTGTTCTTGTTCAGACTGCTCTCTATTTCCGGCCATTGATCTTCTATCCAGTTCTTCTTTGCTGTGCGCATGCCTTTTCAGATGCCATTATTGATTTTTCGGTAGGGATCAGCTCCCTGTGAGGTGTTCTTTTTCTTTTTCACCTATCTTCGTTTATCACACAGGTCCAAAAGTTCAGGTGTGATCCACGGTTTCTTCTTTGGGCGGTGCTTGCCAAGGATATCATTGGCGGCATCTGTCGCAGCTGAGTTGAAGGTGGTGGTCATGGTGTTGACATCTACTTCAACATCTCCCAAAATTAGCAGTAGTGCAAATTTCCCTCCAATTGTGGCTTGAAATATTTCTGCCACCTACGGGTTTTGCAGTTTGTCCAGGTCGAACTTCAGTCTAGTGCACCTTGTTGTGTTGTCTCTCTTCGAGTGGAGCCGGAAGGACATCATCGCGAGATTGTGGTCACTTCTGACGTCTGCTCCTGGAAAAGTGCATGTCCTGCCAATGCTTTATGAACAACGCTTATTACATTATGAAACTGCTTTGTAAACAATGTTAAATTATGCTTTGAATTTGTGACTTGTCACATTCCAAAAATTTGTTTACTTTATAATTTTAAAAAAAATTCATTTTTATTTTATTTTTGGTTAATTTGGGTCAAAATATAATAAAATAAGAAAATCTGTGAGATTCAAGTATTTCTTGTTTTTCTCATTGTCTTTATGTTGTACTGTATTGTCCAACATGTCCTTTCACAGCGGAGCATTTTGATAAAACTTGAACTAGTGATTTTTCTCACTGACTAGACTTCACATTATAGCACAATCTAGTTAGTTTAGTGCAATTAGAGACTGCAAAAGATTCATAGATTTTGGTATAAGGGAACCATCTAGAATATATATATATATACAGCAGGTGTAGCTCACGTGAACAGTAAAACAAAGCATGACAAAGCAAATGTGCAGTACATTGTACATTCAGCCCTGCACAGGATCTCTTGTTTACCATAGTTTGTTTTAATTTTTTTTATTAACTCTTGATAATATTATTCATTTCACTGTTGTGGGTAGGAAAATTATAAATGTTTCGGATTCAAGATCCTGTTTGGATTACTTGGAGATGCAGTAAGTCAGCCCTATTCAGGATTTCCTGTTTGCCATAGATAAAAAAAAAAGTCTTGATAATTTCATTCTTTTCACTATTGTTACTAGGAAAATAATAAGTGTGTTGGAGCAAGGTCCTGTTTAAATTATTTGGAGAGGTGAGGTGTTCCAGGATGTGTGGTTTACATAAGGGAAGGCATGGTGGAGGTGAGGGTGTCTGTTGGTGTTTGGGGATATGAAGGAAACGGGGAATGGTAGAGGCATTTCAATAAAACTATAATCCTCGTATCCCCTCTTTCCTTGAAATGTGCACTGTTAAGCCTTTCTCTTCCTAGAAAGGACAAAAAAAATTAAGGGGAGAGGAGATGAACCGGCAGCTAATGTCACTGTGTGTGGGGGTGGGGGTGAGTGGGAGGGGGGCTTGGAGAGTGAGAGAATGAGGACATGACCTCCTTGACCACTCCTTTTCCTGTATCATGATGTGTTGTCATGCCGTTCACTGACGCAGGATTTATTGATAATAACCACCTTCCCCTCACAACCACCACCCCCCCCCCCCCCACATACACCCCTTCCCTTCTCGCTCTCCATCTCTTTGTTCTCTCTTCCCCTAAAGGCAAAGCTGAGCAGTGGAATAAACTCCACGTCAGTAATAATAAGGTCCCACTACTTCATTTTACATCTCTCTCTGTTTGTCGGTCGGTCGGTCGGTCGGTCGGTCGGTCTGTCTGTCTGTCTGTCTGTCTCTCTCTCTCTCTCTCTCTCTCTCTCTCTCTCTCTCTCTCTCTCTCTCTCTCTCTCTCTCTCTCTCTCTCTCTCTCCCCCTTTAACCTCTACACAAGTTGGGAGGGAGCCTATGTTATAGCGGATCATCGATAACCCAGCAGGAGATGACACCCAGCCATTTGTATTGTGAATCGCTAATACAAAGGTTGTGTGCTATCGAACATTCGCTACATAGGCGCCCAACTTGCGTACGTAATACCCCTGAGCTCTCTCTCGCTCTTTCTCTCCTTCCATCCCTCCCTCCCTCCCTCCCTCTTTCCATCCCTCCCTCTCTTCCTCCATCCCTTCCTCCCTCCCTCCATCTCCCTCCCTCCATCTCTCTCTCTCTCTCTCTCTCTCTCTCTCTCATTGCCATTATTAGGGGGAGAGGAAGGGAGAATTTGTTTGGTAGACCATCCTGAAAGGCACAGTGCAAGGAGGTAGAAGAAGAGGGAGACCGAAAAAGAGGTGGGAGGACAACATTCGAGAATGGACTGGTTTGACACTGAGCGAAACCATCAGGGCTGCTGAGGACAGAAAAAGTTGGAGTAGGCTGGTTAAACGATCATCTGTGGTGCCCCTACGACCTCCGAGTTACGTGATAGGATAGGATAGGAACTTCAATATCTTATTATTAAAAAATACTATATACAATTGGAAATTCTAGGGGTTTGTAAATTGCGCACGCCATATCTATTACCTCAAAACATTTGTATTGAAGAACGCTTGGTGGACAATATCAGCTCTACAGTACTGTGTACTAGTACTACAATTCTTCAGCAGTAAAAAGTTGGCACGCAATGTTTCGCCTTTAAAAAAATATATATATATATATATATATATATATACCTTCTTTCCTTTCTATCTCTTGCTATCTCCACTATACTTGGTATACCGAAGTCTCGGTACAATATCACGTAGGTGTGTGGAGAGGGTGGAGGTTGCGGGATTAATAGAGATGGTAGTTTCTGTTACCATTACTTTTTCCTTTATTTTATGGACACTTTTCATTCTTCACTCCTTTACCACTGTCTTTCTCAGACATAACCCCACCCTATTTCCAAGGACCCAAGCAGGATCCCATACTGAGTGTCTGGCCTGCTCAGGATGCACCGGAATGTAGGTACGTTTTCTTCAGCAGGCACATAAACTCTGTATGACAGGATCCCAGTTGTAAGACCTCTCTACACGATAGTAAAACATTATTAGTAACCTAGGATTATGGAGAAGTGGTTGGCTTCAGGGACAAGCAGTGATAGGCTGGCTAGCTTACCGGATTCACCTTTCCAATAAGTATCGGAATCTCCAGATGACAAATCCATAGGATACATTTATATCGGTGTGTGTGACAGGGGGCAAGTGCAAATATCGTACAGTTGGGTATTATAGATTATAGTTTTTGTTTTAAAATCGCACGATTCCTATGCTGGTGGATTGAATCGATTGTAGGTGAAATTACTTGTGAGAGACCAGTAACAGTAAAGTTGGGTAAGTTTTGACAGTTGTCTCTCTCTCTCTCTCTCTCTCTCTCTCTCTCTCTCTCTCTCTCTCTCTCATATCCCCTCACACTCTCCTTTGATCACCCCATTTATGAAGTCAAATGTTTTAACTACATCATACTGATATTGCAGTTAGGGTAATATGGGTTTAACGGAGAGGAATGCTAGTTAAGTTTCAATTATCATCATCATAGCCGTAGTCATCATAACTATAATTACATTTGTTGTCAATCAACCATCATCATCATCATCATCATCATCATCATCATCATCATCATCATCATCATCATCATCATCATTTCTAGTGTTATAAACTGTTATCATTCATCATTACTATCACCATATTGATTACACTAAATCGTCTCGTGTTATAATGCTGCTGGAGTGTCATGGAGCGTTAGATTAAATACTAATATGACCAGCTGCGACATTCTCTTAATTGTGCTGTATTTTTTTACTGTGATGTTCCCGAGGCCTCGGACATCGGTCATGGTCCGATTCGTTTGGAAAATGACCGAATGCCAACACCTGTGTCCCGTCAAATGTCCGATGCTATTGCGAAATTAGCGGTCATTGTCCGATAGTATTATGACTAGAGCGGTCACTGCAAGAAACATCTGTACAAACTGGAGTGTCAAAGCCGTTAAAACGAGTTTGAATAGTGGAAAATGCTAGACTATTATCACTCTTTAGTACATTCCGTCGAACAACAAAAGGGCCGCAACTCTCGACACTTTTGAAAGGGAAATAACCGACACCATACTTCCTCTGCAACGATCTTACTACGCTTTTGTCCTATTGCTTTTATGTAGTCAGGACATGATGTCCGATTAGTTTTATGATTTAGGACATTTTGTCCTATTGCCCTCTAATCCTAGGAACACCACTGTTTTTAATTTTAATTCATAAAGTGTCAAAGTCCGCCCCCCCCCTCTTTCCCTCCTCCCCCCACCCATCTCCCTCCTCCTCCCAAATCCTCAGAGTCACTCCTACCTTCCCTCCCCCTTCCACGGAGTTTCATATCTCCCTTCATTGGCCCTCATTTGCACTTCTACTGACCGCTAGTTAATGTAAGACGTATAAATGCATGGTTATATCGTATTGTCTCCGTAAATTAGCAAATTAATGAGTAGCTGAAACCACGATAGTTATATATATATATATATGTCAGTAGTTGCTATGGTAACTTGCAAAAATCTATACTTGAAGCTATGACGACAGTGGTGGGTTTGTTAAGAATATTTAGCATGGGAGGTCCTGAAGGGCTTTCCATTGATAGTGGCGGATGGGAAATGGTTGAGAGTTTACATTACATTACACGATTATATTGCTTTAGGTCCTGCGAACTCTTCCGAGCCAAATCAGGATCGGACAACCCCCGATCCGCGTAAAAGATCTGCTGAAACAACCCTTATGGTAAAACTGAATGCTCTCCACCAGCCAGTCACTTTACAATAAAGACATCCCACGCAGGGGACGCTGAGGCTATACTCTAATTTATCGAACCCCCGTTTACAAAAACAAAATAGAATACAAACATCATTATAAATTATCAACAAAACACATACATATAAAATGCCTAGTACATTGCTAAATAATAACATCATAGAAAGCCCTAGTGACCACCTGGCAGAAAGCGTCCAATATTCCCAAGCTGATCCAAGAGATCTCACACACAAATAAGGAGTCTTGTCCCGGAAGAGTTTTCAAGAAAAAAGATAGGTGACCGGTCTAGCGAAGAAGAAGATAGTATAGCAGATTGATAGAACAGAGCAGGAATGAGAAAGAACAAATGAGAAAGACAGCGACAGTGGGAATTTAAAGCACTAAATTTCCAGAAAGTGGGGATACTATTTATACTGAAACCCCCAGCACCCCAACGGGGGTGGTTGAGAGAGTTTGTTCCAGCATAGGCAAACACTTTGGGAAGTATACATTCTGCTTGTAGTTTGCCCAGTTTTAGTTGGGATTAGCCAGTCTGTTCCGAGTGGAGTGATATCTTCGCTCTTATGTTGCATTTCCACTTCAAAGTTTTTACTATCAGCTATCATAGCTGATTAGCTCGGCAATACCAGCGTGTTTTAGCTTCTTCTGCCGATGAATTAAATACAAATTGGGAGTAACCAGTCTGTTCCGAGTGGAGTGATATCTTCGCTCTTATGTGGCAGTTGAACTTCAAGGCTTTTACTACCCGCTATCATAGCAGATTAGCTCGGCTACGCCAGTGTGTTTTAGCTTCATCTGCCGATGAATTAAATATAAATTAAGATTTTGACTTTTAACCAATTATTTGCTGAGTAACAACTGTTTTCGACGATTTAGTTTTGTAAAATTTTGGAATCGATCCCTTTAATCACTGTGTGGGTTTTGCCATTATGGTTTGAATATTCTGGCGGTGCAGCTGACTTGTATATTGGGGTGTCCTGTAGATCAGTGGGTAGAGAGATGGTTTCTTAGGCCGAAGGTCGCGGGTTTCAACTCCGCGTGGGACCAACTGACGTGACTTAGGTACGGGACGTTTCAGGACACCGAGGGTTTTCTCCGGGTACTCCAGTGTCCTCCCTCCCTTTAATAATGGTATTGGATGCAGCTAATCTAAAATTTAAAAAATAAAAAAATGTATTTCTATTCCGACTTCTATAATAGCGAGCTTTTTAGATCGCCGCGCTTTGTGTTCGATTGAAGAAAAAGCGCGTGGTAACATCCTGTATTATTATTATTATTATTATTATTATTATTATTATTGTTATTATTATTATTATTATTATTATTATTATTATTATTATTATTATTATTATTATTATTGAATACCATTCATTGTTAAGTATTATTTGCAGAGCAGCAACTGTTTTCGACAATTTAGCTATGTGGAGTTTTTGGAATCGATAATTTGAATTGCATCGCGGTTGTGACCATTTTGGTTAATCACTGTCAAGTAACTTAAACAGGTCTCTCCCACTTTTTACTATAAAAAAAAACAACAACACAACATACACTCAAAATGCCTGGCAAAGTTGTACACGATTTGGTAAGTATATATTTGGCTTTTGTTAAAGGTCAACCACAGTGCTCGGTCAAAAAGTTTCTGCTGAAAGAACTTTACTAAATAATACCAGATGCAAAAAATTCGGTAAGCAAAGCTCTATCGTTTAATAGATATCGATCACTGAAAGTTGGATTTCCTACCTGTAATTAAGGGTAAGGGAAGTAATACTCTAAAACGCAGCTATCGCTGATCTCCCCTCGCAGTGACGACAGCAGCTGTAGACAATGGCCGATTGCGAAGAAGTTACAAGCGAGACAAGCAGTGTTTCTTCACTCGATCTGTCGTGTTACAGCAGTGCTCTCTTCTGTTAGAAACGAATTCGACCCCCGAGTACTAATTGTAATAATAAACAAATAATTATACGAGCTAGACCCGTGAATACATAACCTCTTGCGTTCCCTTTTCTGAAAAGCCCCTCTGACTTTCCTTACACCCGGCAATTGATAGCAGACGATGGATGTGTAGTAGCCACTGTGACTGTAGTTGAAGTTGAAGCAGTACTAGTAGGCCTACTACTAGTAACTTGAATCACTGTTGCTGTTGTTGAGGCTTTGGATCGTTGGAACAGAGATAGGCTTTAATGTCTGTATTTGTTTTCATCCCAAAGCTCCGCATAAAAGTGGCACTTGCGGGGTAGCAGTCTTCAGCGAAGTGTTTTGCGCAAATTTTGACGACGCACAAATCTCACCCACTTATTTCGCACTTCTTCGTTTTTTGGAAACCTATGCAATGTTATCCCATCCGCTTGTTTGTTTGTACAACCTCCAACGGCACAATATAGGCCACTGCTCTTCGTTTTCCTGCGTTTTGGTAGAGAAGTTTTTTGTTTGTATGTAGATTATAGTCACACGACACTTTCGCATATAGGTGACTACTGGACCGATTTATACTGACACCAGTTGTTGGTAAAGGGGAAAATAATATGATCACACGTTGACCAATCCGGGATTCGAACCAGCGACCTTTCGGTTACTAGCAAGACGCTCTTACCAACTGAGCTACCCGGCCCCCGGTAGAGAAGGGGCACTATCGGACTCTATATTGTCTCCAGCAGTTGACGTCACGAGCCATGTGGTCACGTGAGCGGGCTTTTCGAAGGTGCAAAAGTTTATTCGAAGTAGATTTTATTAAATATTAAAAAAAGTCAGTATTTTTCGGAAAAAAGTTGTTTGGCATGTGACTTCTTTTATTATGTAGATATTTTGTGCTCAATTTTATATTTCAATGATGTTGACCTTTAACGTCTGTTGTGTGGGAAGTTGACATTTTTAAAAAGTAAAAACGTAATGGATTACGCTGCTTGTATTGCCTGTTACTAATGTGTGCTGTATGCCCACTACCGACACACGTATACATGAGCACAGTAATCATAAGCTGAGTTGAATCCCAAAAGCAGTTTGCTTCAACAAAATCTAAAGTATTGTGCTATTGCATACAGAGTGCCCGAGCCTGCTGAGGCATACGCCGTACATTGCATGCTTAAACACTCCGTATGGTGCTATTGTATTGTTGTTGGTTGCCTTACTTAGAATAGGTAGTGTACCTAGGCGCGTGTACAAAATTACGAACGTAAGCAATGCTTCTTAAGGCGTCCTCGCTGCCTGTTAATATTAACCCAACATTGCGCAACTTGGTGTACACGAAATTGTACAAAGAAAGACCATTACACTTCTTGATAAAGGAAACAGATCTTACTACTATTGGTATTAGTGAAAAACATATTGAATTGTCGTACCTTAGAAAATGGGACCGCAGTAGAATTAATAACGTGTAGGACACAATCGTTAATAGTTTCAATAATGCAAGAGTTAATATGAAATGGATCGGTAGGAAAGATATTGCATAATTAAATACCCTCTTTTGTTGGCGTTGCAGTATCCACTGGTACGCTCTGTTCTGCTCTGTTCTCATGCGAAATTCTGCAACAGCTTGTGTGTTATTTGTCTGAGACTGAGGAAGTATTGATTACAACAATTATTCTGCTCGGCTCCTGTGATCCTATGAGTCTCACACTTACGCCAGGTTGGGGAGATAATGTGGATTCATTTCACGGCTCAACATGTAATTGTAGTGCGTAGATGTAATGAATGAATATATCCATCTATTTATAGCTCTTCAATATACAGACAATTCTAGTTCTGCTTTCAACATTTGTAATATTCACAAAACTGGACGTGTTACATTACACACGCTTTAGTACAGTGACGATTGTATCATTTCATGCTGCTTGAGACAATTAGCTATAGACGATGTCCGTTTCTGAAAATCTTATTTTAAAAAAAAAAACACTTTTATATCCGAACTTACTCCGCTAACTTCATAGGCAATTTTAATGAACAAAAGCGGAATTTTGCATAGAACAAATCAATGGTCGCCGCCAGGCGCCGACATGAACATCCATTTCCCTCTAAATCCCACTGATGAGTGTTGAAGTTCGTTGCCTAGGCAACAACGGCCTACACCTGAGTACGAAGCTAGTTTGATGTTTTATGGAATTTGACTTTGAGCTCCAGTTACGATGTTGCCACCTGGCCTTCAAAGCTTCATCAATGGACCATCCTGTCGCTGCTGGATGCACCAGAAACCGTGTGTTCCTAGTCTTTGATAGCACAGTGCGTTCAGAAAAGGTCTAGGGAATAAAGCGGTGTCGTTACAAGAGAAGAAAATCTTGTGATAGGACCGAAGGCTACGGTTGAGAACACTTCTGTCAGCTTTGAAAGTACTTCGCTAAACTGTTTGCGGCGTCTGTGAGCATTGAACAGTTTTTGTCGGAAATCGTCTTTTGTGTGCGAGTCACTCGTCTTTTGTGTGCGAGTCACTCGTCTTTTGTGTGCGAGTCACTCGTCTTTTGTGTGCGAGTCACTCTCCTGTCCTGGTTCTTGGTGTGCACTCAGCATAACCTTTTCTTGAATCGTGCGTTCCAGCACACGTCATCATTGCTTGGCAGTATGGCAGAATCGGCTACTGGCAGAATGCCTAATGTTTGGCGACCAATACAACTGTAATGGCCTATATTTAGATGCTGAAAACTTAAATTACTTTTAAAAGCGTTTAAATTGTCTGTTTAGTTTTACACAAACGGTACTACTTACTATAGCAATCGCTCTCCCCCCCCCCCATCCCCTTCCACACACACACACACACACACACACATGCATTGTCAGTATTGGGCTAGTGTGTTTAAGTAAATGGTGTTCAGTGAAGTTTATTGTAAATTAATTTATTCATCTTTCATTCAGAAAATGGTCGGGATGAGGAGTGGAAGGCAAGCGAGTTTTTAAACTTTAATAATCGATTTAATGGCTAGAACAGAAAGTTGAACTTTAATATGACTTTTTAATTTTTTAATCAGTCGTGTGAGGGAATGTTTAGACTCGGTCCAAGTCAGTCAGTTGAGTATGTGACATTATCGAACGTATATTGGACGGAAGTAAACTCGAGTGAGTTTTAATGATAAAACTCTGTATGTTTAATAAGGATTTTGGCAGAACAAGACTGTCACTTCTACCATCCAATATAATTACGAAACCTGTTTAGTTTTAAAACACAGCAGCTGTGGTTCACCACCGCCCAGAACATGGAAGAAGGAGCAACTTATCCTAAATGCTTCGTCATATGTTCAAAGTCCGCCCGCCGTGCAGCTTTGAAGGGGAGATGCAAGGAATTTGTATTTAAAAATCGTAGTTAACTGCCGCAACGCAAATTCGTGAAACATTTTCTTATCTTGGATCTTGGGACATCCGAACAACTGGGTAAACCGATGGATGCCACCCAGATGCCGTTGTAGGCAGGCTACTTCAGCCAAACTGCATGGGTATGACCAACATAGGCGTACATTTATTGGCCATGACACGGAGTAAAGAGTGCTTCAAATAAGCGATCTCATTTCGTTCTGTCATTCTGTGTGGTTAGACACGTTCGTTGCGCTTCTGTGTCCTTGTGCCAGAGGCTATTCACAGAGTGCTAGGAGTAAGAACACCTTTGCTTCTACTGTTGCAGTGCTATACCGGTAACCAAGGACGCAACGTCGTGTCGGGAATGGAGTATTTTTTAGACTTGCTGAACAGTAGAAGGGTTATTTGTTGCTATAGAATAACAGGAGTTTAAACGCGAGACAAAAATTGTGAAGTCTGTATGAGGGAAAAACACCTGTTTAAAAGCAAGACCTTACACGGTAGAGGAATGAGGCAGAGCAGACCCAAGTTGTCATGCACAGTGTAAACCCAAGTTATGTACAAAGCCTACGTGGAAAAACTGAAAGAATATGAACTGTGGTTGGAGAGGCAGAAGCAGAAAATAGACCAGAAACTTGATCCCCAAACTCACTCAGCTAAGGAGCAAGGCAACAAAGTGTCGCTCAGTCATCAAAACTCCGGCAAAAGTAATCCCAGCACTAACAAGGTTATAATTATAAAGTGTATAATGGCAACTTTTTGTGGCCTGTTGTACTCTCTCTCTCTCTCTCTCTTTTCTCTCTCTCTCTCTCTCTCTCTCTCTCTCTCTCTCTCCCCCCCCACCCCCTCCTAATGATATTTATGCCGATTCCAGATCTAAGCAATAGTCCTCTTGGTATGAAAATGCCATGTTGTACTCTTAACAAGTTCAACAAGGTGCATAAAATTATGACAGTAAAATTATGTTGGCAATGTACAAATTTGACACTGAGCGAAGCCATGAGGGCTGCTGAGGACAGAGAAAGATGGAGTATGCTGGTTAAGCGATCATCTGTGGTGCCCCTACGACCTTCGGGTTATGGGACAGGATAGGATAGGATAGGATGTACAAATACAATGTTGAATGATTCCAGCCGTGTGACGGTAGCTTCAATTTGGGGTTTTAGGTTTGGGGTTTGCAGTGCCATAGCTTTTGATTAATTGTTAGGGGCGTTTTTTCTTCCCACCCAGGACCAAGTTCATTTGTAAAATTGTTATGGAGTTACAAGAAATGCTGACAGTGTCAAGAATGGACAAACTCGTTGTTAGCTTATTATTTTAATGTTACTTTTAAGACAAAAACAAACAAGCCGCTTTGAACAAAAGCTAAGAACAGGCGACAATATAGGAGACATTTGAACAGTATACGTTATTCGCATCTTGGCGTGGGATATGGAAAATTGTCACATCGAGACCGGACAATATTCACGAGCGCGCTTCAAGTGGTGGGAGGGGGGGGAGGGGAGGGGGAAGAGGAATCGAAATTAGACTAGAGACTAGACTGTGTGAACGACCACTTTACACATTGCTTTCCAATAATGTCATGCAAATGCGCAACCAAAAAATAATCCAAAACTCGGAAGCTTTCCTTCATATTTTTCAGCACGCACACAAACATAAAACACGCGCGCCCACCCACCGGACCCACCACCCGCACACCCACACACACAGAGTAACGAAACCTGAACATCAGAACGTAACACATGACAGGTGTTAAACTTGACCCGTGAAGAACAATGCCAGTTTTAGTCACGGATTCGCGTCCGCTTCGTTCAGAATGTAGTCTACTTAAGCAGCCAATGAAAAAAACATGCCATTTTCAGTCACGCGGATTCGCGTCCGCACGTTCAAGAAGTAGGTCCTCTCTTATGTTGGTCTAGCTTAAGCAGCCAATGAAAATCATCGCAGTTTCAGTCACGGATTCGCGTCCGCTTCGTTCAGAATGTAGGTCTAATCTTAGGTCTAGCTTAAGCAGCCAATGAAAATCATGCCAGTTTCAGTCACGGATAAAAAAAAACAAAAACAAAAAAAACACCCACCACAAAAAAAAAAAACTACACAAAAAAAAAATTTTATTCTTATTTATTTTTTTATAGCTTTTATACCCCCCCAAAAAATCAAAAAAGCAAAAACAAACAGAAATCACAAAAAAAAACCAACACCGCAAACAACAACACACAAAAAAAAAAAACACCCTCCTCACCCCCAGAAAAAAAATAAAAAAAAAAAAGAAAAATAACAAAAACACACACAACACAGCTTTCATTCATATTTTTCAGAATGTAGGTCTAGCTTAAGCAGCCAATGAAAATCATGCCAGTTTCAGTCACGGATTCGCGTCCGCTTCGTTCAGAATGTAGGTCTAATCTTAGGTCTAGCTTAAGCAGCCAATGAAAATCATGCCAGTTTCAGTCACGGATTCGCGTTCGCTTCGTTCAGAATGTAGTTCTAATCTTAGGTCTAGCTTAAGCAGCCAATGAAAATCATGCCAGTTTCATTCACGGATTCGCGTCCGCTTCGTTCAGAATGTAGGTCTAAGCTAGGTCTAGCTTAGGCAGCCAATGAAAAACAATACCAGTTTCATTTGATGATTCAGTTGGTCCATTGTACTCTTTTGACTCTTCCTTTCCTCGAAATAATTGTTGCCGTAGTATTTGTGAAGTAGTGACGGTTTGGAAATCAAATAATGCTGTTTTAATGCGTCTTAGAAAATACATGAAGACCGTTTGGTTTTTCAGCCGTTTGCAGGGAAGGCATAGGAGACAGCCATTGGTAAATGGGATAAAGTAGGTCCTGTGTTCTTACGACTTTTATACTCAACAGCTTGCTAGAAACATCGTCGCGCTGTCCCCGTGCGTTGCGTGGATAGATTACCGTCCCCGGACACAGAAGCGTATAGGGGACTTGACCCCTTTACGCTCAATGTGTCCGGGGACGTTAATCTATCCAAGAAGAAACATCGTCATTTGTGATTGGTCAATGACCATGTGGTATCAGTTTTAGTCACACTTTACTTGGCAAATGAAACTTAAGACACTTGTGCGAATCGATACAGAACACGATATTGACATTATTCCAACATGAATAACCCAAGCATAGTTAGAAATGTAGCCGTGGTATGATAGAAAGGTCGTAAGAGTGAATTCTGATTTTCCGAGATGGAAGCTTTTTTTTTTTTTTTTGGTAGGGCTACTAGTCGACACGTGTACAGGATGAGTCAAGTGTTGGTGTATTAAATAGCCAGTAGACAAAACGTGATACATTGCCCATTGTGGCATAACAATCGGATATATTCATATAACCATTTCTGCAGTGTATGCGTTACTATATAGCAAGCTTTGTTGTTGTTGTTGTTGTTTTTTAAACGTATAGCATAGCTGGTCATGTATACGTAGTCTTTTGACTACAGAGTTGAGAAAAAAGTGGGTAACTTAATTATTGTATTGAGTTGTTAACTGGTCATTTTGAGTATCGAGTGGGCGATTTGTAGGATGCTTTGGGGCTGCTTATAACAATAGATTCACTTTAATAGCCATGGTTTAATTGAAGTGTTTACCCAAGACCGTCATTATCTTCAATACACTATAATTAGCTCCAGAACAGGCGCGTCAGTAAGTTTGAAACCAGATTGTACTAGGTTCTGACTAGTGGTTGATTAGTGTTGTGACTTCACCTGAGATCTCTCTCTCTCTGTCTCTGTCTCTCTCTGTCTGTCTGTCTCTCTCTCCCCCCCCCTCTCTCTCTCTCTCTCTCTCATATTGATCAGATAAAGCGCTGAGGCATATTACTAAGACATTAGGAGTATTTTATGTTACAAAAAAGCTGTAAGTAAACAGCAGCCTGCTTGGTTGTGGCCTGCAAATCAACGCTATTAGTATTTTAGCAGGTGACGCCCACCTGTAGCCAAAGCCGCATTATATAACAGCAAGACGGGATTTGGAAAGACAACTTCCAAACTCACATTCTTTTCATTTCTCCTCCTCTTTTTTTCCTCAAGCAACATGACTCAGCAACTATACTATGAAGGCCTACTATCGCCAAAACCTGATAATTACAAATATCCTGAGATAATTACAAATATCATGGGATCCTTAAAATTATCAAGGGATAATTATAAAAGTATCAAGGGATAATTACAATTGTTGAAAAATTATATATATCTTCGCGTGATCGTGTTTAATTTTCAGTTTTGACTCTTGCAAATGGAAATGCGCCAAAACCTAAAATTGTAATTATTACATAATAATTACAATTTTCACTTCATGATTACGATTTGTATGTGATCATGCTTTATTCTAAGGCGGAGTTGATAATAGTTATTAACACATCATGTTCTGCGTAATTCACATTATGACGGCCTACTTGCGCCAAAACCTGATAATTACAAATATCATGTTATAATTACAAATATCAACGACATATTTACAATTAAGACGTAAAAATTTAAATCTCAAGTGAAAATTTCAATTTTCGGTTTTGGCCCATTTCCAGGCGGATTGCTAGAGCCAAAACTGAAAATTAAACATGATCACGCGAAGATATTTGTAATTTTTCATTGATAATTGTAATTATCCCTTGATAATTGTAATTTTTCTATGATATTTGTAATTATCAGGTTTTGGCGTTCGGGAATGCGTGGCAAATACGGATAATTATTAATTAACATTGTGGATTACCGGTATCTCTGTAAATTACACATAACACGTATTAATTTCAATTATCTCGTGATAATGGTAACTCTCCGGGTCTGGCCCCGGGTTGAACATTGTAAGGGGAGCAGCATGCTTTCTGCGTGCAATGTAATCGTACTTTTATTATTTACTGTGACCGTAGGTTGTGCATTTATGTAACACTTGCGATAGTCTGCTGCAACGGAAATTGCTAATGCTGTCACTGAAATTGAGCAATTTAAGATAAAGTTTAGCGTGAGTTGGATTAGTTTGATCCCGATGTCAAACAGTCACCGCTGAAAAGATCCCATCTTTAACTTTAGCCTTGACTAAGCTGCAAGCATTGTTCTCGCGCAATTTCGAAAGGTCCTGGCTCCGAGCAGCTTTTTTGAGCAGGTAAATGCGCATTATGAAACGAATCGTGTTAGGACAGTTTCACGCAGCTAAAAGCATTTCCCCCGCGCAGGCTGGCGTAGCCTTGCTTATTCAAGTTGTGCCTTCGAAAGGTCAGTCACTCGGAGCTCACCCCTTGGGGTCATGAGCAATCTTGCCACTGTAGATTGTTCTAACCTATAAAGGGTACAGTGAAAGCCCCAGTTGAAAACCTGTCTTGCCTTTGTAGGCATGACAAATTAACTGCGGCAACAGTTCCCCCCGTTGGAGTGCCGGGGGTTTCAGTATAAATAGTATCCCCACTTTCTGGAAATTTAGTGCTTTAAATTCCCACTGTCGCTGTCTTCCTCATTTGCTCTTTCCCATTCCCGATCTGTCCTACCACTCTGCTATACTATCTTCTTCTTCGCTAGATCAATGACCTACCTTTTTTCTTAAAACTCTTCCTGGACAAGACTCCTTTGTATGAGGTCTGTTGGATCAGCTTGGGAGTGTTGGACGCTTTCTGCCGGGTGGTCACTAGGGCTTCCTATGAATGTACTATTTAGCACTATAGGCATTTTATATGTATGTTTTTTGTTGATGATTTATAATGATGTTTGTATTCTATTTTGTTTTTGTAATCGGGGAGTTCGCGTAGTTGAGGTCAACCCTCAGCCGTCCCTCGCGTGGGATGTCTTTATTGTAAAGTGACTGGCCGGTGGAGGGCATTCAATTTTCCCACTGGGGTTGTTTCAACAGATCTTTTATGCGGATCGGGGGTTGTCCGGTCCTGATTTGGCTCGGAAGAGTCCGCTGGACCTAAAGCAACAATAAATCAATCAATCAATCACTCGGAGCTCTTATTAGGTTGACGGTGAAGACCTAGCAATCTCTGATACTCGGTGTGACCGTTTCGCGTGCTATGCGTGAATACTGAACAGACTATGCAGCAATAGATGAACACGATTATTCAACTAATATGCATTATAATTACTGAGATACGCGGATGACGAACAATGTGCTTATAAGCCTATGTGATCCGTACAACTCAACTGATAATGAATTAGAAGACACGTATGCTATTAGATAAAAAGGTCTAAGAAGGGGACGGAACAATGTTGTGTTTTTTTCCTTCTCAAATGTCAGATGATAACATTGCAGCTTGAACAAGCGGTCAAGTGCATGGTTCAAAGCCCGTTGACAATATGGAGTAATACAATAAATAAATTATCGTGAAACACTGCGTCCACACTCCTTCGGGTGAGAGTATAAACCGAGGTCTAGTCTGTAGACGCACGCCTTCTACACACGGATTTTAATCCTGATGAGTGCCGGCTACACCAGTACACCCAACATGCACTAGGTCCCTTCTCCCCATCCCCGGTCGACCACTTAAGTTAGATCCTGAATCGGCTAGCGCCTTGAGCAGCTCTTGAGCTGAAAAGGCGCTATGTAAGTACTGTTTAAATAATGAAATAATAATAATAATAATAACAACAATAATAATAGTAACAATCATAATAATAATAATAATAATAATAATAATAATAATAATAATAATAATAATAATAATAATTATTTAATGTGACCCCAAAAACTACACTGATAATGACGTTGTTTTGTATACTTTGCCCGCATGGATGACAAATTGTTTTAACAATCCAAGGGAGTTTGTAGCCTGAGCTAAACGATAAGACCTAATAGTAATAATTACGAAGACAGTGTACGTGATCCAATGACTGTATACATGTATGTTACCGGTATTATATAGAATGCCTAGGAAAAGTATAGAATGCCTGATGGTGCTAGGCAGTTTTTTTGTGAAAATGTTACATACTTTTCCTAGGCATTCTATACAATACCCGGATTTCACACATTGCCGGTAACATATATAATATTTATAGTCTTTGGTGATGCACGATGTTTGGCAGTTGCTCGTACAAAGTCTTTTAGAAGGCTGAGCAAGCGTGCGACTTGCGTAGTGTCAGAATGAGAAGCTGCGATTGTGTCATACGCAAATCATTGCCTGCCTAGACCTACAGCTAGCTAGTACTGTGGTAGGCTACACTCGTCGCAGCTCGTATTTGTTTTGTTACAGCCGGCGGTCGAGGTGTCTCAGGTGTACTTTGCTGTGACCGTGTTTTGTGTTAGACTAGTCACGTTAGACTACTTGTGGACTGTTAAGAGTTGCAACAATGGAAACGCTAACCCAGGTGAAAATAAATGAAGACGAAGTTTGTTATGGTTGAGCTTGACATTTTAAAAGAAGTTTTCTGCGTTTGTTCTTAATATTAGTTTGGTTTTTATTTCGTTCTTTTTCTTCCTATTATGTAGCCACTAGATTTTATTTGATTATCCTCTATGCAGACTCATTAGGATGAGTGTGGCATTTTTATTGTCTCACAATCAGTGAGTTTATGTATTCACCCCCAAACACCCTCCTCCACCCCCCACCCCCCACCCCCCAAATATAAAAAGTAATAACATTAATAATTATTCCAGATTTTTACACATCTGTGCGAGATGAGTCCTGAATAGTCCAAAAATGACATTAAAAAAAGTTTTTTCCCGTCAATAGATCAGAACCTATTTCAACTATTACATCCAAACTTGGGTAAGATAGTGCATATCCATGAGACTTCAGAAATGATGAGTGAATGAATGACTTCACTTCAAGGTCAAGATCACAGGGTCAACAAATGTTAGTAAAAAAAAAAAGACCAATTTTAACAAAATTTCAATGTTTTTTCTGTTATTAATTTTGAACTTATGATTCTTTGACGCATGATATTGATAGATATTAATGAGATACACCACTATGCACATTTGGTCAACCTCACTCCAAAGTCGAGGTTACTGGAGCTGTCCAAAGTCAGTTAGTATAGGCATTTGGAAGTGACTTTGACTCTAAACTATCCTATCCCGTAACTCAAAAGTCGTTGGGGCACCACAGATAATCCACCACCAGCGTACTCCATCTTTGTCCTCAGCAACCCTCATGGCTTCGCTCACTGTCAAGCCAGTCCATTCTCATGGGGTTCATGGTATTGACATCTACTTAACCAGCTCCCAAAATGAACAGTGGTGCAAATTTCCCGCCAATTGTGGCTTCGGATATTTCTGCCATCTTCTGGTCTTACAGTTTGTCCAGGTCGAACTTCAGTCTGGTGCACTTTGCTGTGTTTACTCTCTTCAAGTGGAACCAGAAAGACATCATCACAAGATCATGGTCACTTCCGATGTCTGGTCCTGGAAAAGTGCGTGTCCTGCCAATGTTGACGCTTGATCTGAAGAGTTTCTTGACCATGATGTAGTCAATTTGGTTGTGATGTTCCTCGCTGGGACTATGAAAGGTCCATCGTCTGGAATTTTTGTGTTTGCCAGTATCAGATTGTTGTATCTGGCAAACTCCAAGAGTCTCAGACCTCTGTCATTTGTTTCGTTCTTGCATTGGGGTCCACATGTGTCTCCCCAGTTGTGGTACACACTTGGCCAACCTTGGCATTCCAGTCGCCTTGCACTATGACTATGTCACGTGGTAAAGGACAGCCTGCGGATGTTCATAGAAATTCTCGATTTTACTGGCATTATAGTCTGATGTTGGGGCATAGGCCTGAATGATGGTGATGTTGGAAGAGGCTGCTCTCAGACTGATTGTAATGCATGAGTCTGCTGCAGACTGGGTGGCAACCCATGACAATGGCTAAAATGTCTTTGTGGACCAAGAATCCAACGCCGTGTTCGTGCATGACATCTCTCCAGCTGAAATAAAGCTTGTTGCCTTTGTCGGTCGTAGTTTCACCTAGGCCTTTCCAGCGCAGTTCGCTGATAACTAAGATGTTCCATCGATAGAGGTTCCAGCTCGTGGGCCAGTTCTCCTAATTTTCCATCCACAGTTAGGGTCCTGACAATCCAGGTTCCTATGATAATGTTGTCGCTCATGCGGATCTTGCTAAGTTGTCCATCAGTAAGACACTTATCACATCCACCTTGGTGGCCAGCGGAAGGCGCGGTCCTTGGTGACCCGGGCGACGACCGATCTGGTATGGAGTGAGTGGTTCTTTTTGTCATACGGAGTGTCTTGGGCAAGGGAGACCTGGCGGTGCCCAATCCTCTCCAGGCTGTTGGCCACAGCCAAAATCCACGAGTACAGTGTGGCTCGCCTTGGCCCCGAGTACGTGGTCATTGAACCTATAGTAACATGAGGTTCATCTGTCCTGGCCGGTGACTTCTGTGTAGAAGACTTTCGCCCAGTGAATGAGTGATGCATGCTGACATCACCCCTGTTATTCACCTCTTATGACACACCTGGAAACGTTGGGTCTGCTCTATTCAGTGCCCGAACCAACAGGACCCTAAACTATGAGAGATATAAAGATCAAACTTGTTGGGTTTAGAGATGATAGATTGGTTTTTCATTTGTGTTCATTTTTGCATTGCTCTTGAAGGTCAAGGTCAGTTTAGACCTTGCAAAAAACTACAAAAAATAGGTAATCATACAGTTGAATGGTTCTGTATAACCCATAGTATGCAACATTGGGTTATTTGATCATACATGAGCATGAGTGGTCATGTGAAGGTCAAGGTTATCCAAGGTCAAGGTAACTGAAGAACAAGGTCATCTCAAGGTCGCTGCTTATCGCATAATACAATGTTTGCTGTAGTTTGATATTACATGAGTGTATTTGGAGCCCGGAGGTCAAAAGCATAGAAAGACCAAAGTCGGTATTGCTTTGCATTTTGATGCAACTATTTCATTTTTATGCGACGGTTTCTTTTTATTCTCTTCTGGGCACCATTTTTTTTTTAGTTAAACATTGCAAGTTCCACGAAGAGCATGTGAGTCATATGGGCTGTGCCCTTCTAGTTTTAATTGAATTTATAAAATACAAGTATCTAGGGTCATTTTCAATGCAGTGGTTAGTTACCCCTCTGGATATGTACTATTACCTTCTCTTGCTCGGATGAAAGATACCCAGTACTTTGAAGATATTTTTTAGTAGGTTTTCTGCACACGTGTACGAACAGTAGTCTAAAACTATTTTGCAAGTTGTGTTTATTTGTTCCATCCAAATGTAACAAGTATAGTACGTGTTTACGTTGTATCGCATTCAACTGAGAAATTGGCTGCCAGAAAAAGTTTGTCATATTACAGGTGCCATAGAATTCCCTTTTGAATAGCACATTTACCTGCTGAAAGAGCTGCTCACAGTGTTGTATAACTTCTTACCTGTAAGAATGACTCATTTTTGTGTGATCTGTTTGTTTCAGAAAATGTCTCAGCTCGTTCTGACTCAGCCTGCTCCTGAATTCACTGCCCAGGCGGTGGTGGATGGAGAATTCAAGACAATCAAACTGTCCCAGTACAGAGGCAAATACGTTGTCCTCTTTTTCTACCCTCTGGACTTGTGAGTTTGTGCACTTTTTATCCCCATTGAGGTCATTGTTGCCTTTGGATTCTGGTTGTAGTTTTTATTATAGCATACTGTTGTAGCGGAGAATGGGTCCTGCTGTCACTAAGCTTGACCGGAGAAAAGGGAGGTCTCAAACCCCTCTCCCCAGTGATCAAAACATTACTGTAGCTCTTTTGTATTTTAGGAAAAAGTTTGACTTGAGTTTTCACCCCTTTTCCTTCATTTAGGTAAGTTGATGGCTGTCATTAAATGTGTGCATAGTATAGAGGTGTACCGTGAACGATTACAGACTTGCATTACCATTAAACGCTCTTCTGCCTATGATTAATGTACAGTGCACTCACTGTAGCTATATTGGTCTGACCAAGACATGCCGACGTTCGTTTTCTTTCTGGTATCTTTTTTTCCGCCAAATATTAATAATCCTTTATGTCACGAATAAAGGGGGTTGGGGGGATGAGGATTAGCAATTATTCCGCCGCGCTGTGTTGCCTCCCTTGTCTAGGCCAACTCGCGGCGATATTCAGCTTCAGGGAAATAATGCTGGGAATACTAAGGAATGATAGACAGTCAAAAGGCCAGACAAGAAGAATACAACTAAACTAGTAGAGAATTTGAAACAAGGGGAAGTCAGATGTTATAATATAATACTAGTCAATTTATTTAATAGAAGTGGGTCAGGCGTATTAGGTAAGCTTAAGGCTGAGTCTCTGGTAATAGTCTATAAGCGTCCAGAGTATCTTGGAGCTATTCTGGGTTGGCGGTCTGGGGGATACTAGGGCGATTGAGGACTGATGTCATCACTAGGCAGGAGGGTATCTGGATTCTGCGCGTGGCTAGCCAGATTGTCTCAGAATTGTGGTGTGCGCTTGGTGCGCACTTAGCTGTAATAGTGTAGGGGCGGAGGTTGTCTCTCGGTTCTGGATGGCGATGGTGCAATGGTCCAGGCGTTTAGCGTCAGGTGGCCAATGCAGGTCACTGTGTCGACTTCTTGAGTAACAGGGGGGTTGGTGCATGCGGCCTTCGTGGCTGACCGTTGGCAGAGTTTCGTTTCCTACGCTTCACAGTGACGACCAGGATGTCTGGGTCGCACGCAGCGGGTCTTGAGTCTCGTAGCAGCCGGTATAAGAGCCCGTTCTGTAACGAAGTATCGACTCAAGATCAGAGGTGTACACACACTCTGGATGCTGCGCCGGTTAGCGCGCATGCCAGATTTTCAAATTTGGACGTACCGGCCAAGACTTGACCGGTTCGCTCCAACAGTCCAACAATTGCAACAATGGCTATGGGGCTTTGGTGGAGTTTACTGGCGGTCGCTAATAAATAATAACTTCGGCGCCTTAAGATGGGGTGATGGACCACAGGGGTAGGTATCTACACAATAGGAACATGGGAGAAGCAAAGGGGATAAATACAGGACAATGGGGGTTGTAGGCAGGGTGCTGTACTGGGGGACTTTAATCTAGGTGGTGGGACAACATGGCATGGGAGATTTATACAAGGGTCTAGCAGGGAACATACAGGTATAAATACAAACATGGCATGAACAGCAATCAAAAGGCGGATAATAGATATAAGGAATAAAATGCATACCACAAGCAACACATCAAGACAAACCACAGACACGAACGTACATATCTACAGGACATACGAACATGTGGGGAAATCGACGGGTGATGGAAATGCTAAATGATATAAAGTAAGTCTCCACTCTTACCTTGACCAAGAACGGGTAGAACACAAGAATATTGCCGAGGCTCAGGGGTCACAACGTGGTGCGGCGTGTCCTCGGCAGGCAGTTGTTCTTACCGGGGCTGACGGGTGAAGACTGACAATGTGGTCTGACTAGTCAGAGGCTTCAAGGGCAATTCCCGAGGGGCGGGGCTTAGTTGGCTTGGCCGGCGGGCGAGGAAGTGGAGACGGGGCGCAGGCAGCGCCAGAGGTAATTCGTCCGCTCGTGACACTTTAGCAGTGTAACACATCTTGGCCATTATTTCACTGGTCACAACCGCTATTCTTGAATTCCTAGCTTCAGTCACTATATGTATTCACGGTATGGACCTTTCAACACAAACTGTCTGCTTCCATGTTTCCACTGTGAACACTAAAAATGAAACCAATCAGAGAGAGGTGCTTAAGGAGGTCAGAGGTCACTGTCATCAAAGAAAAGTGAGGCTATGCCAAACTGTACATTCTTTTGCAAATCAAGGCTTCAACATGCCTAGTCCATGAAGTTTTACTATTTGAGTAACTTGTTGAGTGGAAGGAGCATGTTACTGTGGGTGTGGGTGTGTTTGTATGGGTGTGTGTGTGGTAATGCGATTTTGGACTGTTGTATACAGTTCTTGTAGTATGCCTATTGATGTTTGATGTATTCAAGTTCTGATGTCCAAGGGTGTGAATGCGAGTTTGCAGGCTGCGTGAAAGCTGAAAGCGGAAATCTAATTATCCTATGAAGATCTGACATGTAAGTTCCAGCTGTAGTGAAAACCTACCTGTCGGGTATCGCAAATGGTTTGAACCTATCATTACCGCAAGAACTGAAATATTTTGTGACAGTCCTTAACAATCCAGTCGACCCAGGGATCAGTTGGGTTTTTAGCATTTACTAACACTGGGGAAGATATGACTACAAAGTACAAGAGAAGAAACAAGAGGCGAGCCCTGCCATTGAAATATCAGCCCCGCCCGTGAAATGCAAGCCCTGAAAAAAAAATCTTTCCTGAATTCCATCACATTTGGGTTGCTTTCTCAATGTAAAAACATTTGTAAAGCTGGACCTGAGGAAAGGGAACTAACCTCTCCTCCCCTTCCCCTTCCACCTTTTCTATATTTTCTTGAGCTGTGGGAGCTACAGTCAAACTTCTTTTCCTGTGTTGCAAATCAATTTGTCTACAGTCATTTGGAACATGAGCAGACAAGTTGTGCATGTATCTGGATCGCTCACTTTTACCTTGACATTGGTTTGCCCTTGAGCGACATAAGGCTGACATTAACGGACTAATCAATAGTTAGGATGGACGGTGTATAATGATAGTGTAAGGGGAGTGCACAAGCATGTTTGACATTTAGCGCACTGTAACGGTATTTGTAGGCTGCTTTAATAGAGATTCCACCTGTGTCACATGAGTGGAAGATAATAATTTATTTTGTAAAGTGCCGATCCAAACATTTTGGTCTAACGGCTCAGCTCACAGGTACTTATGCACACAATGTGGTCACAGGTACTTATGAACACAATGTGGTCGCAGGTACTTATGGACACAATGTGGTCACAGGTACTTATGAACACAATGTGGTCGCAGGTACTTATGCACACAATGTGGTCACAGGTACTTATGAACACAATGTGGTCGCAGGTACTTATGCACACAATGTGGTCACAGGTACTTATGAACACAATGTGGTCGCAGGTACTTATGCACACAATGTGGTCGCAGGTACTTATGCACACAATGTGGTCGCAGGTACTTATGCACACAATGTGGTCACAGGTACTTATGCACACAATGTGGTCACAGGTACTTATGAACACAATGTGGTCGCAGGTACTTATGCACACAATGTGGTCGCAGGTACTTATGCACACAATGTGGTCACAGGTACTTATGAACACAATGTGGTCACAGGTACTTATGAACACAATGTGGTCACAGGTACTTATGCACACAATGTGGTCACAGGTACTTATGAACACAATGTGGTCACAGGTACTTATGCACACAATGTGGTCACAGGTACTTATGAACACAATGTGGTCACAGGTACTTATGCACACAATGTGGTCACAGGTACTTATGGACACAATGTGGTCACAGGTACTTATGAACACAATGTGGTCACAGGTACTTATGAACACAATGTGGTCACAGGTACATATGCACACAATGTGGTCACAGGTACTTATGAACACAATGTGGTCACAGGTACTTATGCACACAATGTGGTCACAGGTACTTATGCACACAATGTGGTCACAGGTACTTATGAACACAATGTGGTCACTCACAGGTACTTATGCACACAATGTGGTCACAGGTACTTATGCACACAATGTGGTCACAGGTACTTATGGACACAATGTGCTCGCAGGTACTTATGCACACAATGTGGTCACAGGTACTTATGCACACAATGTGGTCACAGGTACTTATGCACACAATGTGGTCACAGGTACTTATGGACACAATGTGCTCGCAGGTACTTATGCACACAGTGTGGTCACAGGTACTTATGCACACAATGTGGTCACAGGTACTTATGCACACAGTGTGGTCATAGGTACTTATGGACACAATGTGGTCATAGGTACTTATGCACACAGTGTGGTCATAGGTACTTATGCACACAGTGTGGTCATAGGTACTTATGCACACAATGTGGTCACAGGTACTTATGCACACAATGTGGTCACAGGTACTTATGGACACAATGTGGTCACAGGTACTTATGCACACAATGTGGTCACAGGTACTTATGCACACAATGTGGTCACAGGTACTTATGCACACAATGTGGTCACAGGTACTTATGCACACAATGTGGTCACAGGTACTTATGCACACAATGTGGTCACAGGTACTTATGCACACAGTGTGGTCACAGGTACTTATGGACACAATGTGGTCACAGGTACTTATGCACACAGTGTGGTCATAGGTACTTATGCACACAGTGTGGTCGCAGGTACTTATGCACACAATGTGCTCACAGGTACTTATGCACACAGTGTGGTCATAGGTACTTATGGACACAATGTGGTCATAGGTACTTATGCACACAGTGTGGTCATAGGTACTTATGGACACAGTGTGCTCACAGGTACTTATGCACACAGTGTGGTCACAGGTACTTATGCACACAGTGTGGTCACAGGTACTTATGCACACAATGTGGTCATAGGTACTTATGGACACAATGTGCTCACAGGTACTTATGCACACAATGTGGTCACAGGTACTTATGCACACAGTGTGGTCACAGGTACTTATGCACACAATGTGGTCATAGGTACTTATGCACACAGTGTGGTCACAGGTACTTATGCACACAATGTGGTCATAGGTACTTATGCACACAGTGTGGTCATAGGTACTTATGGACACAATGTGCTCACAGGTACTTATGCACACAGTGTGGTCACAGGTACTTATGAACACAATGTGGTCACAGGTACTTATGCACACAATGTGGTCACAGGTACTTATGCACACAATGTGGTCACAGGTACTTATGCACACAATGTGGTCACAGGTACTTATGCACACAATGTGGTCACAGGTACTTATGCACACAATGTGGTCACAGGTACTTATGCACACAGTGTGGTCACAGGTACTTATGCACACAATGTGGTCATAGGTACTTATGCACACAGTGTGGTCACAGGTACTTATGCACACAGTGTGGTCACAGGTACTTATGCACACAGTGTGGTCACAGGTACTTATGCACACAGTGTGGTCATAGGTACTTATGCACACAATGTGGTCACAGGTACTTATGCACACAATGTGGTCACAGGTACTTATGCACACAATGTGGTCACAGGTACTTATGCACACAATGTGGTCACAGGTACTTAAGCACACAATGTGGTCACAGGTACTTATGCACACAATGTGGTCACAGGTACTTATGCACACAATGTGGTCATAGGTACTTATGCACACAGTGTGGTCACAGGTACTTATGCACACAGTGTGGTCACAGGTACTTATGCACACAATGTGGTCACAGGTACTTATGCACACAATGTGGTCATAGGTACTTATGCACACAGTGTGGTCACAGGTACTTATGCACACAATGTGGTCACAGGTACTTATGCGCACAATGTGGTCACAGGTACTTATGCACACAATGTGGTCACAGGTACTTATGCACACAATGTGGTCACTCACAGGTACTTATGCACACAATGTGGTCACTCACAGGTACTTATGCGCACAATGTGGTCACTCACAGGTACTTATGCACACAATGTGGTCACAGGTACTTATGCACACAATGTGGTTGCAGGTACTTATGCACACAATGTGGTTGCAGGTACTTATGCACACAATGTGGTCACTCACAGGTACTTATGCACACAATGTGGTCACAGGTACTTATGCACACAATGTGGTCACTCACAGGTACTTATGCACACAATGTGGTTGCAGGTACTTATGCACACAATGTGGTCACAGGTACTTATGCACACAATGTGGTCACTCACAGGTACATATGCACACAATGTGGTTGCAGGTACTTATGCACACAATGTGGTCACTCACAGGTACTTATGCACACAATGTGGTCACTCACAGGTACTTATGCACAAAATGTGGTCACAGGTACTTATGCACACAATGTGGTCACAGGTACTTATGCACACAATGTGGTCACTCACAGGTACTTATGCACACAATGTGGTCACTCACAGGTACTTATGCACACAATGTGGTTGCAGGTACTTATGCACACAATGTGGTCACTCACAGGTACTTATGCACACAATGTGGTCACTCACAGGTACTTATGCACACAATGTGGTTGCAGGTACTTATGCACACAATGTGGTCACTCACAGGTACTTATGCACACAATGTGGTCACTCACAGGTACTTATGCACACAATGTGGTCACTCACAGGTACTTATGCACACAATGTGGTCACTCACAGGTACTTATGCACACAATGTGGTTGCAGGTACTTATGCACACAATGTGGTCACAGGTACTTATGCACACAATGTGGTTGCAGGTACTTATGCACACAATGTGGTCACAGGTACTTATGCACACAATGTGGTTGCAGGTACTTATGCACACAGTGTGGTCACAGGTACTTATGCACACAATGTGGTTGCAGGTACTTATGCACACAATGTGGTCACAGGTACTTATGCACACAATGTGGTCACAGGTACTTATGCACACAATGTGGTCACAGGTACTTATGCACACAATGTGGTCACAGGTACTTATGCACACAATGTGGTCACTCACAGGTACTTATGCACACAATGTGGTCACTCACAGGTACTTATGCACAAAATGTGGTCACTCACAGGTACTTATGCACACAGTGTGGTCACAGGTACTTATGCACACAATGTGGTCACAGGTACTTATGCACACAATGTGGTCACTCACAGGTACTTATGCACAAAATGTGGTCACAGGTACTTATGCACACAATGTGGTCACAGGTACTTATGCACACAATGTGGTCACTCACAGGTACTTATGCACACAATGTGGTTGCAGGTACTTATGCACACAATGTGGTCACAGGTACTTATGCACACAATGTGGTCACTCACAGGTACTTATGCACACAATGTGGTCACAGGTACTTATGCACACAATGTGGTCACAGGTACTTATGCACACAATGTGGTCACAGGTACTTATGCACACAATGTGGTCACAGGTACTTATGCACACAATGTGGTCACTCACAGGTACTTATGCACACAATGTGGTCACAGGTACTTATGCACACAGTGTGGTCACAGGTACTTATGCACACAATGTGGTCACAGGTACTTATGCACACAATGTGGTCACAGGTACTTATGCACACAATGTGGTCACTCACAGGTACTTATGCACACAATGTGGTTGCAAGTACTTATGCACACAATGTGGTCACAGGTACTTATGCACACAATGTGGTCGCAGGTACTTATGGACACAATGTGGTCACAGGTACTTATGCACACAATGTGGTCACAGGTACTTATGCACACAATGTGGTCGCAGGTACTTATGCACACAATGTGGTCACAGGTACTTATGCACACAATGTGGTCACAGGTACTTATGCACACAATGTGGTCATAGGTACTTATGCACACAATGTGGTCACAGGTACTTATGCACACAATGTGGTCACAGGTACTTATGCACACAATGTGGTCACAGGTACTTATGCACACAATGTGGTCACAGGTACTTATGGACACAATGTGGTCACAGGTACTTATGCACACAGTGTGGTCACAGGTACTTATGCACACAATGTGGTCGCAGGTACTTATGCACACAGTGTGCTCACAGGTACTTATGGACACAGTGTGCTCACAGGTACTTATGGACACAATGTGGTCACAGGTACTTATGGACACAGTGTGCTCACAGGTACTTATGCACACAGTGTGCTCACAGGTACTTATGCACACAGTGTGGTCACAGGTACTTATGCACACAGTGTGGTCACAGGTACTTATGGACACAGTGTGCTCACAGGTACTTATGGACACAGTGTGCTCACAGGTACTTATGGACACAATGTGGTCACAGGTACTTATGGACACAGTGTGCTCACAGGTACTTATGGACACAATGTGGTCACAGGTACTTATGGACACAATGTGGTCACTCACAGGTACTTATGCACACAATGTGGTCACAGGTACTTATGGACACAATGTGGTCACAGGTACTTATGGACACAATGTGCTCACAGGTACTTATGCACACAGTGTGGTCACAGGTACTTATGCACACAATGTGGTCACAGGTACTTATGGACACAATGTGCTCGCAGGTACTTATGCACACAATGTGGTCGCAGGTACTTATGGACACAGTGTGGTCATAGGTACTTATGCACACAGTGTGGTCACAGGTACTTATGCACACAATGTGGTCACAGGTACTTATGCACACAATGTGGTCACAGGTACTTATGGACACAATGTGCTCACAGGTACTTATGCACACAGTGTGGTCACAGGTACTTATGCACACAATGTGGTCACAGGTACTTATGCACACAATGTGGTCACAGGTACTTATGCACACAATGTGGTCACAGGTACTTATGCACACAATGTGGTCACAGGTACTTATGCACACAGTGTGGTCACAGGTACTTATGCACACAATGTGGTCACAGGTACTTATGCACACAGTGTGGTCACAGGTACTTATGCACACAATGTGGTCACAGGTACTTATGCACACAATGTGGTCACAGGTACTTATGAACACAATGTGGTCACAGGTACTTATGCACACAATGTGGTCACAGGTACTTATGGACACAGTGTGCTCACAGGTACTTATGCACACAGTGTGGTCACAGGTACTTATGCACACAGTGTGGTCATAGGTACTTATGAACACAATGTGGTCATAGGTACTTATGCACACAGTGTGGTCATAGGTACTTATGAACACAATGTGGTCATAGGTACTTATGCACACAGTGTGGTCACAGGTACTTATGCACACAGTGTGGTCATAGGTACTTATGAACACAATGTGGTCATAGGTACTTATGCACACAGTGTGGTCATAGGTACTTATGCACACAGTGTGGTCACAGGTACTTATGCACACAGTGTGGTCATAGGTACTTATGGACACAGTGTGCTCACAGGTACTTATGCACACAGTGTGCTCACAGGTACTTATGGACACAATGTGGTCACAGGTACTTATGCACACAATGTGGTCATAGGTACTTATGCACACAATGTGGTCATAGGTACTTATGGACACAGTGTGCTCACAGGTACTTATGAACACAATGTGGTCACAGGTACTTATGCACACAGTGTGGTCACAGGTACTTATGCACACAGTGTGCTCACAGGTACTTATGAACACAATGTGGTCACAGGTACTTATGCACACAATGTGGTCACAGGTACTTATGCACACAATGTGGTCACAGGTACTTATGCACACAGTGTGCTCACAGGTACTTATGGACACAATGTGGTCACAGGTACTTATGCACACAATGTGCTCACAGGTACTTATGGACACAGTGTGCTCACAGGTACTTATGGACACAGTGTGCTCACAGGTACTTATGCACACAGTGTGCTCACAGGTACTTATGCACACAATGTGGTCACAGGTACTTATGCACACAATGTGGTCACAGGTACTTATGGACACAATGTGGTCACAGGTACTTATGCACACAATGTGGTCACAGGTACTTATGGACACAATGTGGTCACAGGTACTTATGAACACAATGTGGTCACAGGTACTTATGGACACAATGTGGTCATAGGTACTTATGCACACAGTGTGGTCATAGGTACTTATGCACACAGTGTGGTCATAGGTACTTATGCACACAATGTGGTCACAGGTACTTATGCACACAATGTGGTCACAGGTACTTATGCACACAATGTGGTCACAGGTACTTATGCACACAATGTGGTCACAGGTACTTATGCACACAATGTGGTCACTCACAGGTACTTATGGACACAATGTGGTCACAGGTACTTATGCACACAATGTGGTCACAGGTACTTATGCACACAATGTGGTCACTCACAGGTACTTATGGACACAATGTGGTCACAGGTACTTATGGACACAGTGTGCTCACAGGTACTTATGGACACAATGTGGTCACAGGTACTTATGCACACAATGTGGTCACAGGTACTTATGCACACAATGTGGTCACAGGTACTTATGCACACAATGTGGTCACTCACAGGTACTTATGGACACAATGTGGTCACAGGTACTTATGGACACAGTGTGCTCACAGGTACTTATGGACACAATGTGGTCACAGGTACTTATGCACACAATGTGGTCACAGGTACTTATGCACACAATGTGGTCACTCACAGGTACTTATGGACACAATGTGGTCACAGGTACTTATGGACACAGTGTGCTCACAGGTACTTATGGACACAATGTGGTCACAGGTACTTATGGACACAATGTGGTCGCAGGTACTTATGCACACAATGTGGTTGCAGGTACTTATGCACACAGTGTGGTCATAGGTACTTATGCACACAGTGTGGTCACAGGTACTTATGCACACAATGTGGTCACAGGTACTTATGCACACAATGTGGTCACAGGTACTTATGGACACAATGTGGTCATAGGTACTTATGCACACAGTGTGGTCATAGGTACTTATGGACACAGTGTGCTCACAGGTACTTATGCACACAATGTGGTTGCAGGTACTTATGGACACAATGTGGTTGCAGGTACTTATGCACACAATGTGGTTGCAGGTACTTATGGACACAATGTGGTTGCAGGTACTTATGCACACAATGTGGTTGCAGGTACTTATGCACACAATGTGGTTGCAGGTACTTATGAACACAATGTGGTCACAGGTACTTATGCACACAATGTGGTCATAGGTACATATGCACACAATGTGGTTGCAGGTACTTATGCACACAGTGTGGTCACAGGTACTTATGCACACAATGTGGTCATAGGTACTTATGCACACAGTGTGGTCACAGGTACTTATGCACACAGTGTGGTCACAGGTACTTATGCACACAGTGTGGTCACAGGTACTTATGCACACAATGTGGTCATAGGTACTTATGCACACAGTGTGGTCACAGGTACTTATGCACACAATGTGGTCATAGGTACTTATGCACACAATGTGGTCACAGGTACTTATGCACACAGTGTGGTCACAGGTACTTATGCACACAATGTGGTCACAGGTACTTATGCACACAGTGTGGTCACTCACAGGTACTTATGAACACAATGTGGTCACAGGTACTTATGCACACAGTGTGCTCGCAGGGATAAATAGTTTTGATATATCGCCTGTAAAAACACCAAGCCCAAACATGAAGCAAGATAAACACATCGTAAATACAATAGATTATTGTTTATGCTTATGTTTTTTGTCTTTTATTTTATATTTCTGAGTATAGTTTCTGGACCACATTGATTAAAAAATAGTTCATACTGATGTTATATGCTGACTGTTGCAAATTTACCAGCTTTTGATCTGCTAATTAGTGGACTGTACTATTTTGCTGTTGACGTGATAATTTGATAGGGAAAGTGTTTTTAAAAAATAATACTTAAATTAAGGAATGTATCAGGGATGCTATTTTTTCGGTTGACTTTAGTATTGCATATATTTCTAGTTCAGTTGCACAGTCATTCATAGTTAAAGTGTGCAGTGTACAATGTTATATTTAGTATGAAATTAAGAGTGTACGGGTTTGAAATGATAGAGTGTGGAGTGTTGCACATAATGTACTGAAACTTAAAATGTGTCTCTGGGCTAAAATCATTAAAAAAAAAAATAACAATGCAAATGAAGCAGTTGTTTGTCTTAGGGCAAAGTATTTTGTTTAATTTGATGTATAAGGATGCTGTTGAGGTTTTTGTCAATACTTTAGCTATTGGAGATTGGCTAGTTTTATAGGCTGGTGAAGTTGGCGTTGTCGATCTACCTACATCCTATACAATATAAAACAATACAATACAAAACAATACAATACAACTGTATTGTCCAATAGAAAAACTGAAATTTGCCTTTGACACACAGTCCATGAATGCAGTAACGTAAATGACAATGTGTGTGCATAGATATATATATAGATATATAGATATATATAGATGCACACACATAGACAGACAGATACAAACATACATATATACATACACACACACATACATACATACATACATACAACCAACATAGATAAATACACGTATACATACATAAATATATGCAAAGTTTAGTGTTCATGCAGCCCAAGCATTATTTCCATTTTCATATCCATAATGTGAACCTTCGTGAAGGTTTCAGTTGAATCTTACAGACTAGTCTAATTCTGATTTTTGTTATCTTTGTAGGTTTGGACATTGATTATAATGGTAAAATCCGTTTTAAAATCGGAGTAAAAGTTTTTATTTTATAGCATTTTATGAGACAAACATGGCCAAAATAATTTTTGGGGGAGAAAACACGCTTTGAATGTTGTATATACACATATATCAAAATATGTATGCGTTTTGTTGATAATTTGTTTGTTGATAATTTATAATGATGTTTGTATTCTATTTTGTTTTTGTAAACGGGGGTTCGATAAGTTGGGGTGAAGCCTCAGCCGTCCCCTGCGTGGGATGTCTTTATTGTAAAGTGACTGGCTGGTGGAGAGCTTTCGGTTTTACCACTAGGGTTGTTTCAGCAGATCTTTTATGCGGATCGGGGGTTGTCCAGTCCTGATTTGGCTCGGAAGAGTCCGCCGGACCTAAAGCAATAATAATGTAATGTAATGTAATGTAACATATATCAAAAGTTTTAAAAGTCAGTGGGTAACGCACCACCATAATTGTGTAAATCATTGCAATCTGACACAGTATCAAACAATCCCTATTAAAATTGCAGCTAGTGTGTATGCATGATGAATTAAGTAAATTCTGAGCCTGTCAGTTTGGCCACTTTCAAATAGGGTTAGTCAAAAAGGCCTTTTCTATGAAGGGAGAGGGGGGAGAAAATTTAATTAAAATTCATTTTCCCTACAATAGCATCTTCCCTCACATAAATAATTCATAAATATTGCCTGCTCCTGTCTTCTGTTTGAACACATTTGTTAAAAAAAATCGCTAGTGGGAATTACCATATTTTTATTTATTATATGCTTTTTCGTCTTTGTATACCACAAGCTCATTATTTTCATAGCATTTATTAACTAGATATTTGTACTTTAGACCACCGGGAGTTTTATTTTCTTAATAAGGATATACATGTAATGCCGTTATCATTGTGGACCATTCTACAAGGCACGGTACAAGGAGGCAGAAGAAGAGGGAGACAGAAAAAGAGGTGGGGGGACAACATTCGAGAATGGACTGGCTTGACACTGAGCGAAGCCATGAGGGTTGCTGAGAACAGAGAACAATGGAGTAGGCTGGTTAAAATTATCATCTGTGGCGTCCCAACGACCTTTGAGTTACGGGATAGGATAGGATAGGATAGGAACGTTGTGGAATACTTGATGCTGCCCAGTCTCACCCAGACTCTACCTCCTGTGGCCTCCCTCCTCCTCCCCCCCCCCCTCCCTTCCCGAATAATTTCAGTTTGAGACCCCTGATGTAATAAATAGCTTTGGTAAATTGTTAGATTGGGAAGAGGCTGATAGGAAATGATTCTATTTTCCCACCTTACTGATGGTTTCATATAATAGCTTTCACCACAGTAGGTGACCTGAATCTCTGCTTTTGAAATGACCTCTTGCTCCACAATTTGAACTAGAGCATGCAAAACAAAGGTCAAGAGAACTAGGTTATAATCTTGCCCTCAACAGGAGTCTCCTCTTATAATTGGGAGATTAAAAGAAATTTAAAAAAAAAAAAAACGATACACGGTTGAGGTCAAGAGGTTTTTGTTAAAAGATGTAGGCTACAATTTACTTTGTCTTGGTTGTGCTCTACAGCTTATCGCAGTGATTATGCAATATTGGCCTATGACCCAGGTTGAAACTGTGAAGCGCATGGTACATATCAGTAATTACTTGCTAGGCGTGGAGGTACATATTTTAGGCAATGAAAATAGTAGCAAACCATATGTAGTTCATGATCTATTTTGACATTGGTGCTTCTGGGCTAAAGTGCAGTTGACTTTGTAACTCCTCAAGAAGCATTTAAGCGAAATACATGTATTGAGAACTTTATTTTAGTCTGCTGCCTTTATTTCATTTTGTTCATCTCTTATGGTGGTATTTTTGTGGCTTTTTTGTGTAGTGTTGAATGTATGGTCTTCGGAGAATTACCTTTGTATTATATAAAGTGTCAAACTGCTTAGCAGAGACTTGCTGAACTGAGAGGCAAACTTAAGCTTCGGCTAGTCTCAGCTAGGCAGTATGCTAAAAGAGGAGGGGGGGAAGGGAGGAGGGTGATAGAGTTAGATAAAAGGGGATTTTAGGTTTATACTAATTAATCTCAGCTGTATAATTTGTAACATGTAGTCAGTCTGCCCTCTTCTCTGTTCTCCCCCTCACTGCTCCTTTTGCTATTTTGATATTTTGAGTACAGTTTTATTCTGGTTAGAAGCTTATAGATTTCCTCAGTAACTTGTATTGCTAAAGCTGAAAAGCTCATACTCTCAAACTATTATTTTAATTTTTTTAAAATGCTTGTCTTATCCTGTTTTTTTAATTGTTTTTGTACACAAGAAATATTCAAGAAACTTGTTCCACAATGAAAACAAACCTCAGATCCTCCACTAGCCAACCTCTAAAAAACCAAACTGCAGTTTTAATTATCTTTTTGATGCCTTTTTGTGTTCTTTATAAAAGTCTTTAAATTTGATAGCTAATTCGTTTGGCCAAAATTGCAAAACTGGTCATTCATTGTTCTTCTAATTGAATTTTTCCAAGCTTCTACTGTTGATATAGACGCGTGTGAAGCAATTTCTTTTGCTGAGATAACACACCTTAAATCCTTGAAATTGAACTTTTTCTTTGTTTTCAGTTTCAGAATTTCTTATGCACTGTTAAATTTGAGTTTGTTCCATGATCCACTTAAGTTCGCAAACACTTATTTTCACAGTGGTGTCGTTATTGAATTTAAACCCAAATGCCTGAGTAAATTGCCATGCCATTGTATTGCTTTTGTGCCACTTTTGACACTTTTCAGAATTAATTTGTTAGCCTGATTGGGGCTTAGTTATTTGTTCTATTAACCCTATGGTGTCCTTATGTTACATGTAATAAACTAAAGGAAAAGAACTAGTTTCTGTTGAAGAACTCATTCACAATGTATAGTGCTGTTGACAATTTTGCATTTTATGTTCGAGAACCTCTTCATTGACCATAATATGGAAGCAAATTAGAGTTCTTAGTTTTAGTTGTTATTTATGGAAATACCTGTGATAAATGTTAGTTTGACCTTGGCCCTCTCCCCTACTCCCTGAACCTCTTCACATTCTCGGTAATGCAGTGTTTGCTTGAATGTTTTACTGTGTTATACTTTCTTCCAGTGTTTACGGTTATACTTTCTATTTATTTAAGTTTCATTGTAGTAGATAGCACTAAAATTTGTGATGATTATTTTACTTTAAAAAATGTCTGTGACTTGGATTATGTTTCAGCACATTCGTATGCCCGACGGAGATCATCGCTTTTAGCGACAGAGCAGAGGAGTTCCGTAACATCAACTGTGAAGTGCTGGGTGCCTCCACTGACAGTGTCTTCTCTCATTTAGCATGGTAATGATAACAATAATAATAATAAATTAATAATTATTTTATTGACAGCACAAACTCCTAAACCCTGCGGTCTCAGCTATCTAATTCCTATTCCTATCCTATCCTGTCCCATAACCCGAAGGTCGTAGGGGCACCACAGATGATCGCTTAACCAGCATACTCCATCTTTCTCTGTCCTCAGCAGCCCTCATGGCTTCGCTCAGTGTCAAACCAGTCCATTCTCGAATGTTGTCCTCCCACCTCTTTTTCGGTCTTCCCCTTCTTCTACCTCCTTGCACTGTGCCTTGCAGAATGGTCTTTGCAAGGCCTGATGATCTGGTGACGTGGCCATACCATCGGAGTTTCCGTTTCTTCACCACTGTGAGCAGGTCATCGTGTTGTCCAATGGCTTGTGTGATGGTCTGTCGGACTTCAACGTTGGTGATGTGTTGGGTATAGGAAATGCACAGAAGTCTTCTGTAGCACCTCATCTCCATGCTTTGTATTCTTCGTTGGAGATCTGCTGTGAGGGTCCATGCTTCGCAAACATATAGGAAGATGGAGATGACCAGAGAGCGCAGCAGTCTTACTTTGGAATGTAGACTGATGGTTCTGTCTTTCCAAATGGGCTTCAACCTTGTCAGGGCAGCAGTTGTTTGTGCGATCCTGGAGAGGACTTCCTGTCGAGACCCATTGTCTGACACAATGGCTCCTAAATATTTGAAGCTGTGCACTGTGTTGAGGGATTGGCCTTGTACTTTGATGTCCGTGTTGATGCCATTGGTGTTGTTGGTCATCATTTTGGTCTTCTCCGCACTTATTTCCATTCCATAAGCTCTGGAGGTGGTGTCAAGCCTCTGTACAAGCTGTTCAAGTTCTTGTTCCTCTCCAGCCAATCCATCAATATCATCCGCAAAACGAAGATTGGAGATTGCTCTGCCCCCTATACTGACTGTGCCTTCGTGATCTGCAAGAGCATCTGACATGATGCGCTCTAGGAAGATGTTGAAGAGTGTTGGAGAGAGTAGGCATCCTTGACGCACACCGATTGTTGTTCTGAACCAGTTCCCGATGACGCTGTTATGGAGGACTGCACTGGTAGCATTGTCATACAGGCTTTTGATGACTTCTATAATTTTAGGGCTGATGTTGTACACTTTCATGGTTGCCCATAGAGCTGCATGCCAGACTCGGTCAAATGCCTTCTTGAAGTCTATGAACACATGATATAGATGTTGTTGGTGCTGTAGGTATTTCTCACAGATTATTCTGAGGTTGAAAATCTGTTCAGTGGTACTTCGCCCTGCCATGAATCCTGCTTGTTCTTCAGCTATGATTTGTTCAGCTTGTGGTTTCAACCTGTTGAGTATTATTTTCAGGAGGACCTTGCTGGGATGGCTGATGAGGCTGATGGTGCGGTAATTTTCACACTCCTGAAGGTTACCTTTTTTGGGAAGAGTGATGACAAGCGACTGGGTCCATGGTGTAGGCCATTCCCCACTCTGCCAGATCTTGTTGCAGATAATGGTGAGAGCATCAGTCATCGCTTCTCCTCCTGCTTGTAGCAGTTCCGCTGGTATGTTGTCCACTCCCGCTGACTTCCCTTTCTTCAGCGATTGCACTGCTGCCTCAACTTCTTCCCGGAGAATTGGGAGGATTTCTTCTTCTTCTCTGCTCTCTATCTAATTCAGTATTCCATTTACTTTTTCTTGCTAAGCACATTGATCAATCAGGCAAGTCTTTGAAACCACCGGTATTATTGTTGTAGGTAAAATATCCAACTGTAGCTTGCAGGAGAGAAATGACTTGCTTGTTGTTTCATTTGTGTTCCAGGATCAATACACCACGCAAGCAGGGTGGTCTTGGCAGCATGAACATCCCTCTCATCGCTGACAAGACGTTAGAAATCTCCAGAATGTATGGCTGCTTGAAGGAGGATGAGGGCATCGCTTTCAGGTTGGCGTTACGTTTTGTACTTGAAGTTGAAAAGAGATGTACACAGCCCAGCTCCACATGTTTTGTGTATTTAAAATTTTAGTTTGTTAACCTTGAGAGTAAACCTGGTCGGTCAGTGGACCTATTTGAAGTATACCCCCTCCCCCCCCCCCTTTTTTTTTTTTTTTTGAAAAGTACATGCGTTTATGCCCAATAATTTTGATTTAAAAGCATGAGTTGTTGGGCAAGATTGCCTGGAATGTGTCAAACGTCCAAAATCAGATCAACGCTGACCTGGCAGGTCTCAGTGATCAGTTTTGGCTGGCAGTCAGTACAATATGATGCAAGGAATGATGTACTTTTGTTAGCTTAAGGCACTTTAGGACAGAAGTATATTGTGGATACAATGATGAAGTCAACCATGATGATGATGTTTTTGCAGAGGTTTGTTTATCATCGATGACAAGGGCAACCTGCGTCAGATCACCATCAATGACTTGCCTGTCGGTCGCTCTGTCGATGAGACTCTGCGTCTTGTGCAAGCCTTCCAGTTCACAGACAAGCATGGAGAAGGTGAGAGTTTTACACACTCAACGCACACCCAAATGGATAAATATACAAATACACAATGCCCACGCATTCACACAAATTGAAATGAAATCACACATACACACACCCTGTACGCTCAGATTATCAATTATTTTGACATCAAGAATTCACAATTGTGTTAATACAGCTTTGATTCAATAAAGTCCAGATCATTGCCAGCTGCTTGGGACTTGGGTGAAGTTTGAGAACAGTAAATAGAATATAACCAGTCTTTGAATTTATCATCAGTCTATTTCATTGAACCACATTTAAACAAACTTGATCTGAATAAAGTGAACTACATTTTTGATTTATGTATCTTCTATTGAATTGGTGTGCTGGTGAAGTTTGACACCATTCCCAAAGCTAGTTTTGGTGTTTGGGTATTTGTAGTGCTAATGTGAATCTGCAGTAGCTGTGTAAGTGAAGGGAGACAATTCAACAAGAACTGAGCTATATTTTTACAGGAATTGAATTTCATGGGCTTAATCATTTGAGTAAACTTGACTTGAATTAAGGGAAATACATTTTTTTATTTATGTATCTATTGAATTGGTACGCTATTGAATTTTGCCACCATTCCAAAGGTAGTTTGTGTAAACATTTTGTTGTGCTAATGGGAATCTGCAAAGCTAAGTAAAGGGAGACAACTTAACTAGACATGAGAGCGATTTATTTTCACAGCAGGTTTGTGTGCAATCTTTCCAAAACTAGTTTTGAATTTCTATGATCTAGAAATCGTAGTTAGAAGCGCTAAAGTGAATTTGCTGTAAGGTGGTGTTTTTTTAAAGTATAGGACTAATTGTGTGATACCTTAATGAAATATTGTATAATTGTTTTCAGTGTGCCCCAGCGTTATGGAACCTTAATGAAATATTGTATCATTGTTTTCAGTGTGCCCCAGCGTTATGGAACCTTAATGAAATATTGTATCATTGTTTTCAGTGTGCCCCGCAGGCTGGAAGCCGGGATCCGATACCATCAAGCCAGGCGTGAAGGAGAGCAAGGCGTATTTCTCCAAGGCCCACTAAGGCTCCCAACTTGCTCTCCTCTTCACAATCGATACAATGCTGCTGTATTTTTATTTTATCTGTTAGGGCTTTGAGTACAAGCTAGTTTAATAGGTAGTGGCAGCAATTTACTTACAGTGAACTGTATTATCTAGTTGAACTAGTATTGTTAGGTTTCTTCGCACATTGGAGCGTTACTAGCTGTTATTTTAGGCCGGGGAAGAATTGATGGAACATCTTGCATTTACGTTCTTGCCATGTGACAATGATATTGAACTCTTCGAACAATGGGTAAGGTTGAGCCAAGATCTCCACGAATCAGGTTTTTGCCTTAGTTTTTTATTTGAATATATTATGTATGCGTAGCACCGTCAGAATTGTTGTTGTTATCCAAAGACCTTTGTTTTGTTTGCGCGTTGAATATAATTACCATCAAAAGATTATCAAGGTGGCCATACAAATGAATGAATTTTGATTTTGTTGAAGATTTATATATGGTTTGTTGCTTATTTGTAAACTATGACATATTACTGTTGTTGTTAAGATCTAAATTCTAATCACGAGTTAATTTACATTGGCTGAAGGCTCTGTCTAGTTTGTTTGTTTGTTTGTTAAGTAGAATAACGTCTCCGGACACTTGACGCGTATAAGAGACTTTTTGTCTGTCTAGTCACCGACGTAGCTCTATATATAGGGGTATGCAAATTGTTTATCATCTCCTGGTGGTTGTGAGAAGCTAAACCAGATTTGTCATGTTCAGAACAACGGATGTCACGGGATTTGTTTTAATGATTTGAGACTTGTTTTTAGGTTTCAGCCATTTATTTGGTTGGTGTAGTCCAACGGGTCGACATACAAATATTTTTTTGTTTTGTGGCTTTTGCTAGCTTGCAGGATTTAACTTACAGTACCGTTCATTTTGCAAAGCAATCCTAATTTTTGTGTGTTTAAGCACATTAAAGCATCATTGAAGATAAAAATGTTTGCTTCACAAATTCCTTATCGGTTCAAAACAAATTGTGTTTTTTTTTTGTTTGTGAGAAACTTCTCTTGTTAGCACAATCATCATAGCACGAAATATATTTTTTTTAAATATACATGATTGACAGTGTAAAGTATTATCCATAAAAGAAATGCATTGAATAAAGTGTTACTTTAATTTCACCAGTATGTTGGGAGTCCTGCATATGGCATGCGTTTGTGTGTGAATGAAGATATCCTTTCTTAATTTTCAGTTTGAGCTTGTCGGTCGTTTTCAAAAACACACTAGGTATTTTTGGACAAAAACATACGATGTAGAAATAGTCTAGCACAATGAACACGCACACACCAACATAAAATATCACTATTGGGCACGCACACGCGCATTTACACACACCAAACTTGGTCATGGATACCATTAACAACAGCAAACACAAGATTTCTTTTATTTTATGCTGCCCTTAAGCAGATCTAGTGCAGAAGAAACCATGCATTAACGAAAGGTTCAGTTTCAGCTGACAAAATAATACCAATGGTTTAAAGTGGTGGGTTAGTACAGAAATGCTGAGCATCACTATTCGACACACTATCGATCACAACCTGTGTCTTCCATGCTATAAAACAATGTTACAAGCTACAAACAAACTGAACTGGTAATAGGGGTGGAGGCAAAGGTAGGGGAGTGCTGATGGAACAATTTGGCCTAACAATCACAACCTTAGCGACGGGAAAACAACTTCTCAAAGGTATGGACACAAGTTGAAAAATCATGGACATTTTGCATTCACTAAATTTACCATTGGTCAAGCCTTTGTCCAACTTGCAGTTCCCAGACTTCTGAATTGCTGATGAAAAGCACTAATTAAATAAATTCAAAATATTTCTTGTGGTTGTTTTAAAATGGTACACCAATCCGATTGCTGTTAAATTAACAAACATTTAATTACTACAATTTTAAAATAAAGAAATAATATAACCTATTTATTAGCAATAATGGTTTAACTTTTTTTTACCCCTCCCCTCAAAAGTAAGCTCTGATAAGATTTTTGACAAACTCAAAAAAAGTATGCATCAGTACTTAAAAATTATTTTAAAAAACAAGCACATTTTAAAAATACAAAACATGTGGGAATTGGAGGGTTCAAACTACAAACTTGGGAGTTTCTACTTCTATAAACTAATGACCACACAATGGGGGGGAAAAAAAGGTCAACAAAATTATTTTGGTCAAAACCCCAAAAAGGTGTAAGAAAATTTTCAAGTTCTTTGCACGTCGTTTAAAAAAACAAAAAGTTGGATTCCGAAGACCCACAAGATCCAATGTATCATTTTGGTATATTACCCAAATTTCATTCGATTTTGGCAACAAGTGTTGTACAAACCTATTGGCAACTTCCTCCAAGTTTCTCTCTCGTCAGATGTGACATGCATCCGATATCAACGAGTTGCTGAAAATACTTGGTAGACAGTAAAAGTCTGTTTCTGACATGAGTTGGTCACTTGAAAGGTCCATGAACACATTTGCAATCAGTATGGCAAAATACTTGGTGCAAGTCATGATAAACGAATCTCCAATCGGTGGCTGAGTAAACATTCATTCATTTCCTTAATCAGTGGTTGTGCAAGTCCCAGCTTTGTTAAGTTAATACATCATATTAAGCATTTCTCAATAGTCTGATTACGTACAATTTGGGTTATTCAATTTAAATTTGTTGTAGCGATTGTGGTTTAAAAAAATTGGTTGATTCAAGCATCGCTTTTACTTCACTTTTGCCATTTCCATCATCAGTAAGTACTTAGTTCGTAAGTACCCTGTATAGGACCTTTCTTGCCACATGTTTGGTTCCAAGCAAAGGCGAAATTTCACTTCTAAAGGATAACTTCTTTTGCGATTCCTTGAACACACAAAAAAAGTTATCAAGCAACCAATACTCGTCGTTCATGTATTACTATTAGTCAAATCGACGTAATATTTTTTAAATTTGCATTGGCACTTGAGGACGCAACAGGTTTTTAGCACATACAATGTTTTCAAATTATAACATTCAACATAATTATTCATGTTCACATAAAAACTATACACCCATTCACTGTCATTCAAGCATGTCCACTATTCACATCAAAATGCGATATGTTATCAGTGTATCAACACTTCTTTGTGATAAGATAAGATATAATAAAATATCAAATAAAATCTTTTTTTTTTAAAGCAACACAATAACATTACAATAAATAAATGAACAAATAAATACTGATTTTCTTATCAATGCAGGTATTGCTGTAAATTTGGCCATGGTGCATATAACAATTAAACTAGACACAACTAACCAAGAGCTGTGGGAAAAAAAAAAGTTTGTATTTTGGGGGGGGGGGGGGGGGGTAAAAATTCCTATTTACCATGATTATGTTTACTGTAAAATTTCCCACAAAACACTGTGTGATAACAATTTTTTAGCAACACTTCCTTGGAAGACAGTTCGGTAAATATATATGTATATTTTTTTTTAACCTTCTTTCGCAGTGAATCAGGATAAAGGTTTGATTAATAGTTAAAGTTAGGTAGTGCGGAAAGCACTAACAAACACCCAAATCTTTCCAATACTTAAATATTAGTTATCGTGATTCTTTCATAGACATAGATTCACAGATAGTCCAATAATGTAATACTTACCTTCGCAGATCTACACACACAAATATCTTCACAACCATGGAAGCAAGAACTACATTGATTTACTTGGTAGTAATGCAGAAAAAGGTAGCTAGGAAGAATTTGGCATTATTATTTTGCCTGAGAAACAAGTCTATTTCTATTTAGTTCTAACTCAAAATGTATAATGTAACATCATACTCGTCATTTAAAATTTTTAAAAAGTTCTGAAAACAAAGGCACGAGACATTAAGTGCACAATTATTTCAGTTCAATTATTTCGTTGGAGTTCCAAGGCGTCGTTCGTGCACAGTCATAGATCCAAATTGGCGTTTTAATAAAGGTTTGAACAATAGTTTATCATCTTTTTTGTATAATCTGGACTTTAGAAACAAACTGCACAAATAATGCCTTAGGAACCTTTGAAAGTGCAGGCACTTTGGCTTTTGTAAGTTATGGAGAGCATAGCTCACTGTGCAATCCTGCAGAGGTTGAGGTGCATTCAAAACTTTTCATTTTGCATATATAGTATGGTTCACCGTTGCATGCCGTAAAACAGTACTTTTTCTCCAATAGAAAGAAAGGTTGCACAATTTCATTAAAAACATCGCTGTTGTAAAAAAAAAAAAAAAAAAAAGGAAAAAAAAATCAAATAAAAGAAGAAATGTGTATATTACGTACAGGAAATGATAGCAATTCATTTTTTCAACTTGTGTTCTCTGTCCTAGCACTTTTGCTAGTTTGTGAAACATACAAATAAGTTGAATTAGTGTATAAATACTGATGAATGATATTCACAGGCATCTCCCTGTTCTCTTACAGTCGATATGTTTAGCAAGTTCCTCATATTTAACAGAGCTGTGCAGACAAAAATATCTGAAAGGAGATTATTATTAATTTAACGTAAAAGAAATGAATATCTACAAACTGTACAAAACGTACCGCGAGTAATCCGTACTGTTTGAACACATGGACGTACCTCTACTCCCTCATGTAATATGAGCATTCTAGAAACTATACTCAAATCTACGTATTTTTCAACCTACATTGAACCAAAATTCCTATCAGTAGTGTAGTGCATGCAATCCACACTGTTCTGATTTCACAATTTGCACTTGAATCAAATAACCTAACAACGATGTAAAATGATTGCTATTAGCATTATTTCTACCATTCCACCATCACGGAACACTAGAACAAACTTGTAACAGGCTTTTCTAACAAAACTTCAACACAATTATTTTGCCATTTCCCAGATCAGATCTTAAACTGAAGCTGCCTACATTGTTCACTTTGGCCATTTCTTGAACACTGCCAATAAAAACTCAAGAGAAACACTGTCATGAACAACAGCTTTTACAAAAAGTTACATTCGAGTAACACAATGGCTTGCATTGCTCTGTAAGGAACATCAGGTCATTATCGAGATAATATGGAAGTAAAATAATAATAAAAATTGTAAGAAATAAATATTAAATGATAGGACAAAAATAAATGAGAAAAAAAAAGCTTAACAAATAAATGTTAAAATATATATAAAATAAACAAACGTCAACAAATTGAGTTGCATGTCGAAGTCAAATATGTATGGAATGCTCATTTTCTGACACTGTGGCTCATCTCCATACACATGCCAACTTCCAAACCACACAGTACATTTGAAGTATTTTTCATCTATTCACTTAGTTAAATACTTAATTATTTTATTCTAGGATCTGTTTTTGCATTAGTTGAAACTGCAGGTCCGTCATTATGCAAAGACCACCTAAGTGGAGCGTTTAAGAGAACGGTGGATGGTATCTTTTGACCCGTAATGATAAAATAAATACCGAGAGGTAGGAAATGTGGGCTGCATCCAAAAGCACTTGTCCAATTTCTCAGGTATCTCAAGAGCAACAATCCCATTCCTTGATCCCTCCTTCGTTCAAACTCTTTGTATACAAACTTCTGAATCTATTAATGTAATGCATTAGTAGAAAATCCTGCTTCCAAATGTATTTATTAAGATTATAATTGGTAGTATCAAATTAACAATTTAAATCTGACAGTGTCCATGATTATACAGGACTTACTTCATGCATGAATATTTACACCGTCAAAAGCTGGTTGCAAATCTCAGTGTAATGATGGCAGTGATCCGGCAAAGAAGAGTTCTATAATCACGTGTGGAAACGAGCCAACAGCACAGCTTACACAACATGCGCAAACAATCGTTTGTACGCAATTCAATATTAGAATCAGGGTTGAACAGTTCGTTTCAAGACACAATTATCATATTACGCAACCCACAACCAAATGAAAAGGCAGCTGCACAGATATTTACTTGTTTTCAACAAGTTAGACAATTACTCCACGCGCGAAAATCTGAGCAAGAACTTCATTTGTAGAGGACATAGTATTAGATACAGCTTTGTGTAGTACTGTTGCTGTGTATGCTATCTTCCAAATGCTAGGCCTCCATGCAAAAGTTTGACCAGTTTTCTTGGGGGGAGCGAGAAGGGGGATGGGGAAAGCATCAAAACTTGCAGAAAGGTGTATCAAGATTAAATTTGTGCAACTGCCTTTCCTTTTGCACACATCAGAAAATATTCATATCCACCAACCCAGGACCTGCTTTTGATAATGATAAATCCCTGACTTTACAACCAACTGTTAGTTTTCCTCAAGACATTGGCGTTATTCTGACGAAATACCTTATTCTGCGAAGGGCAATTAAAAGCCAAGTCAGTTCACCTCAAGGCAAACAGCTTGGTTTTTGGCCTGCAGATTATCCAAAAAAAATCTGTTAAATATCTAAATTTGAAATACATAAAAAAGACCTTTCTTTTTTGGTCCGACACGTATGAAATGGTAAACACCCACCCACTCTGAACAGACTGCATTAAGACCAGCTACTTTGTAGCCGATCAACAGCCTGAACAAAAGTGATTAAAAAAAACAAAAGCGAAACTATTCTTAAATGTTTGTTGAAAGAAGTCTCTTCTTGAATGAGATCATCAAGGGAATATTTATGTTTCACTTGGCTGTAGAAAAATAACATGCTACATTGCAACATGTGTCACATTCTTCTACAGTCATAGCACTGCATTTTGGAAATCAAAGCGAACGTCATGAAGTTGTGTGTGGTCCCTTGATTTGTATAAAATGCAGCCTTTAAGAAAATAAAGTCAGTGTGTACTTATTCTTTCAGGAATCGTACATACATCTGTACAGATCTAATTCCTTTTTCGTTTGAGTTGGTCCAGCCAACGTGTCAAAAGAAAAAGGAAGACGGGCGAGGAAAAATGTCCCTCTCTTGAATCACAGTCGTGTTACTCTAACAGACTTCCACTCAAGTCTGGGGTCGATTGGATGGAAGTGAAGCGAGAACACAGTAAAAACTGGACCAAATAGCTGAATAAAGAAAGAAAGCCGCCATCTATCATGCATCATCAAAACAAAGATTCAAACGCAGGTGCAGCCTTTCTACAAGAAAGACGAGACCAGCAATATTTTGTTCTTGCTTCAAAAATGACAAGACGCGGGGTTCACACCGTTTGCTTTTGTCATGCTGGACCTCAAATCTGTAGAGCCCAGTACGATGGTGAGATTTCTCTCTCGCTGACAAATGCAGAGTTGAATTCAAACCAACATGATTGATACAAATTCCAGCAGCACAAAAACCCACATAATTTCCAGCTATTTGGCCCATCAGACATTGGAGTATTTTGTGAACAGAGGGTGCATGAGCAGATCTTTGGCAGAAGGGCGGAACTCGGAGTTCTGCTCCAAGCAGCGCAGCATCAAGTCACGCACTGGAGGTGACAGGTTGTCCGGGATAGGGGGAGGGTCCACAGATGAGGCGATCTAAGGAACAAAAATGTAAAATAATTAAAACTGATATAACGAAAAATAGCGAGTAAATAATACTTTTATTCCGCAGTATCAGCTTAATGGGCCAGGGTAACAATAATGTTTGTTTAGTTAAGGTGACAATGAGTTTACCCAGGGAATTGTTGCAGTTGTGGTCTCTTTAAGAGAGGATATGATGGGTAACCAACCGATGCTGCAAACAACTACAAAACTTTGAACAGGCCACCTTGATGCTAGTGGAGTATCAGAGATCTATCAAGCATGGGCTGTGTGTAGGCCAATGCCCTTAACAGGCTCTGACCCTCCAATTGGAGTCAGCGTCTCTTTCAGCCCGAGAGCAGCAAAAGGTCTCGTTTACAGGGCTTGCAATGGTCTGGAGTTATAAAAAGAGGAAACTGGCTGGGATCCAGGGGCCGCCTAGGCACTAGTAGACAGTGCAGGGGACTCCTCCTTTCTCCCCACCCCCCCAACTCTCTCTTCCTCCCACACTAAATGTCAGGGGATCTTTACAATCCCTGCCATGGAACGGACATCAGTATCAACAATTACTTCAAAAATGACTATAACAACAAATGTAAAAACCAAAACAAAACAAAAGCTACGTATAACCCTCAAGATAAAAGCAGGAAACATTTGGGGCTTAATCATTACATTACATTATTATAGCTTTAGGTCCAGCGGGCTCTTCCGAGCCAAATCAGGACCGGACAACCCCCGATCCGCATAAAAGATCTGCCGAAACAACCCTAGTGGTAAAACTGAAAGCTCTCCACCAGCCAGTCACTTTACAATAAAGACATCCCACGCAGGGGACGCTGAGGCTGCACTCTAATTTATTAAACCCCCGTTTACAAAAACAAAATAGAAAAACAAACATCATTATAAATTATTAACAAAACACATACATATAAAATGCCTACATTGCTAAATAATAACATTATAGGAAGCCCTAGTGACCACCTGGCAGAAAGCATCCAATATTCCCAAGCTGATCCAACAGACCTCATACACAAATAAGGAGTCTTGTCCCGGAAAAGTTTTCAAGAAAAAAGGTAGGTGACTGGTCTAGCGAAGAAGATAGTATAGCAGGTTGATAGAACAGAGCAGGAATGAGAAAGAGCAAATGAGAAAGACAGCGACAGTGGGAATTTAAAGCACTAAATTTCCAGAAAGTGGGCATACTATTTATACTGAAACCCCCGGCACCCCAACGGGGGTGGGGCTTAATCAAGCGCTGTACAAGTTTAAAATCACAGACATCAAGCGGCAATAGCTACCTTGAAGATGAGGGCTAGGTGGTTGGAGATGTCATGAGAGTTCCATGGTGGTCGACAGGTGCTCATCTCAATCATGACGCAGCCCACACTCCACACATCGCAGGCTCTCCCATAGCTCTCTCCTCGCAGCACCTGCCAAGGAGGCACACTTTCCTTTCAAATGAACAATTCCTTCCATACACAAGCACACACACACACAATTCAAGGGAAGTTCCCGCGTCTTCTAACACTTTTCATCCAACCGCCAACAACAGCTGTCAGAGATTGTCCAAGCCAGCTCAATCAAAAGGGACAAACTTAGCACCACAATAGTACTATTGTAATAGATCTACTTTCACCCGAGAAGCTACTGTTCACCCAGCATATTGTAATAGATCTACTTTCACCCGAGAAGCTACTGTTCACCCAGCATATTGTAATAGATCTACTTTCACCCGAGAAGCTACTGTTCACCCAGCATATTGTAATAGATCTACTTTCACCCGAGAAGCTACTGTTCACCCAGCATATTGTAATAGTCTATAGATCTACTTTCACCCAAGAAGCTACTGTTCACCCAGCATATTGTAATAGATCTACTTTCACCCGAGAAGCTACTGTTCACCCAGCATATTGTAATAGATCTACTTTCACCCGAGAAGCTACTGTTCACCCAGCATATTGTAATAGATCTACTTTCACCCGAGAAGCTACTGTTCACCCAGCATATTGTAATAGATCTACTTTCACCCGAGAAGCTACTGTTCACCCAGCATATTGTAATAGATCTACTTTCACCCGAGAAGCTACTGTTCACCCAGCATATTGTAATAGATCTACTTTCACCCGAGAAGCTACTGTTCACCCAGCATATTGTAATAGATCTACTTTCACCCGAGAAGCTACTGTTCACCCAGCATATTGTAATAGATCTACTTTCACCCGAGAAGCTACTGTTCACCCAGCATATTGTAATAGTCTATAGATCTACTTTCACCCAAGAAGCTACTGTTCACCCAGCATATTGTAATAGATCTACTTTCACCCGAGAAGCTACTGTTCACCCAGCATATTGTAATAGATCTACTTTCACCCGAGAAGCTACTGTTCACCCAGCATATTGTAATAGATCTACTTTCACCTGAGAAGCTACTGTTCACCCAGCATATTGTAATAGTCTATAGATCTACTTTCACCCGAGAAGCTACTGTTCACCTAGCAGAGTAGGGCGGAAAAAAAAGCGTAATACTGTCCAAACTACCACACCACAAGGTAATCAAAAACTTTGAGAGTCCGAGTCATGCAATTCCTACTCTTAACAGTGTCCGCCAAGATCTATCAAGCATTGACTATGTAGACATAAGCCTCAACAGTCTCTGACGCTCAAGATTAGGGTCAGTGTCACGTATTGAGCGGGCTGCACTGACCGCCTTTATATACTAATACCATGCCATGTGTGCAACAGCCTGCGGCAAACTATCTTATCTCATCAGTCATTTCCATTTTTTAACGTTGCTTGATAAATCCTGCTCATTGCTGCTTACTTTTTTCCTCAGCCAAACGGTCAATTCTTATTGCTTAATTCGTTTTTTGTTGTTGTTGTTGTTTTTTAATTTACCTAGATTAGCGACGCTTTGCCCATAGTACCTTACTTTTTTCATCTAAATGAAAACAGGATTATTAACTGCTCTTTCTGGGTTTTCTCATCCGTAATGCCAGTACACGTAAGCAATATCGGACGAAAGTACTTTAAATTGTTATTTGTTTGCGTTTTTCCAGCTCAAAGAGCTGCTCATAACACTGGCCAAGAACAGGACTTCACTCAACCTGCCCAAGGTGCAAACTTGCGGTTCAGACAACCGAGCGACTAACCTCTGGAGCCATGAAAGCGATGGTGCCCAGTAGCTGACCCTGGAACTCCCCTGCCCCTGTGTGCTGGGAGGCCAGGCGGGCTGATGCCCCAAAGTCCCCGATCCTCAGCAGCTGCCCTGTGCTGTCCACCAGCAAGTTTGCTCCTAAAACAAACAATATATGTCATTGTTAGTTTCTTTGAATGGTATCAATATTCCACTCTCACACCTCCATACAATGTTACAATGTTCTGCTCACACTTTTCCCATAGGCTAGCATTCAAGTCATTTAATACTATGATCACCAGTACAGCATACCACCAAAGCTGTAAAAAAATAGCGAGTCGAGATCCCTTCAGTCCAAAACGTTTAAATTGGATGATATCCACACTGGTCTGATTTTCTGCATCAACGAGTCTAGTGGTAATCTCCCATATTACTAATATTATCTGTATTTATAAACTTAGAATGTTGGTGCCTATAATAACTCCATTCACTGCTTAAGCGCTTAAGTGTATCTTCCAATCTGCTTTTATCATATTCACGCTTCATCGCTCAACTTTTCAAAATACTGCCATAACGTGTTAACCAAAAGATAAGAAAATTGTACAAGAATGGCATAATTGATGCTGCAATATATCAAAGCATGCTCACCCTTGAGATCCCGATGCAGAATATGGTTGTCATGGAGATAGGCCAGGCCACGAAGAATCTGGCGGGTGTAGCGAATGGTGACAGATTCTGTAAATGCCCCGTACTGACCCAGCAAATACGAGACCGAACCACCTGTCACATCAAGCATCACATTGTCATGTAATGCAACGACGAGCAAAGGTCAACATGCATTTGAAACAATTTGTGACAGATTCAGAGAACACCCCATCCTAACTGCAATAAGTATGCCACAAAAATACTCCGAAATTATGCACAGTCTTTCCTCATTTCACATTGATGTTATCAGTGATAATTGTTAGGTTCAGACGTATGAAACCAAAACTGACACTCTGCTTTTGAAACTATTGCTTCCAACTTTGGCATTCTGCCTTTGAGACCAGTGCTTCCAACTTTGGCATTCTGCCTTTGAGACCAGTGCTTCCAACTTTGGCATTCTGCCTTTGAGACCAGTGCTTCCAACTTTGGCATTCTGCCTTTGAGACCAGTGCTTCCAACTTCGGTATTCTGCCTTTGAGGCCAGTGCTTCCAACTTTGGCATTCTGCCTTTGAGATCAGTGCTAACGCAGCAAATTCATCAAACTATTTTGATTGTGGCGGCTCAACGCATAAAGAAGAAAATAACTCCTGCCATGAAGTGCAGAGGCTGTAGTAGGCATTTAGGTTTTGTACTGAGCTTCACATGAAAGCCGCTCATTCCAATGACCATGCAAAATCCACCTCAAAATAATCAGCAAACAATTTCTTTGTATTCATGTCATGTAGTTAGTTAGTCATTGTTTATAGAGTCCAGCGGACTGCCAAGAGCCGAATCAGGACCACAACTTAGTTGAAACTGATAAATGAAGTTTCATAAAATATACATGTAGTGTTGCGCAACTGATGCTAGGGGATTCCTTCAAAGTTTTGGTGGCCCTTTAGAAATTTTCAAGGTCATTTTTCAAGCCGAGTGTGACCTCCACGTTTCTCAGAAAGAATTATCACAGCATTTTACAATTTATCACATTATATATATCAATAAGAGGATCTCAAAGAAGATTCCAAGTGCTTTTGAGGATCATTTTGCAACGTTGTTGTCTGATGATAAAAATAAAGTGCACAAAAGCACTGACAACATGTATCTCAGAATCTGGTCCATCATTTCACATCTGTATGTAAAATTCGCTTAGAAAGGAAAGGTGCACATAAAATAAGCTACATAATACATTGTAGTTCTAATTCCTATAGTGTACCCGACATCCACTCCACAAACATGTTGAAATGGCAGCCCTGTTTGGTGGCACCCAGGATTCGAACAACGTTGGGGTGGCTGAGGCGTGCCATCATGTGGATTTCTGCTGTAATGGCCTCTATCACAGTCTCCTGCTCCACTGGCGAGTTGCGGCAAAACGAAATCTGTCCCAACAAACATTATTGTCCAGTCAAGGTTGGTAAATTTTAAAAAATTATTTTTTTTTTAAACAAAAGCTCCTAAAAGACAACGAACAGTTTTCATGTTGTTTTTTTCTAATTTAGTATTGTTACATCACAACTTTTTTTAACAGCTGAGATATTATTTTACTATTGTAGAGCATCTTCACAACACATCTGATAATATATATATATATATATATATATATATATATATATATATATATATATATATATATATATATATATATATATATATATATATATATATATATATATATATATATATATATATAACTCTGAGGTCGTTGGGGCACCATAGATGATCGTTTAACCAGCATACTCCATCTTTCTCTGTCTTCAGCAACTCTGATGGCTTCGCTTGATGTCAAGCCAGTCTATTCTCGAATGTTGTCCTCCCATCTCTCTCTGTCTCTCTCTCTCTCTCTTTCTCTCTCTCTCTCTCTCTCTCTCTCTCTCTCTCTATATATATATATATATATATATACAGGGTTTGCCAATTTTTTTCAACAAGAGCTTGCTCTGGGTAAGTAACATTTTATTTTTAACTTTCCTGCTTAAAAAATTACTTTCCCGCTCAGAAATGAAGGTGGAACAATTTAACCTCAAAATTCCTAACAGGAGTTCCATAGGCTATTACGCAGACCAAAGTAAACATGATTCAGTGCCAAGGATCAAGTTGTGTTGTTTTACGTTCACAGCTTTTAACTTTCACAGCTTTTAACTTATCCCCGGGCAAGTGACTTTCACAATTTGTCTTTCCGGGCAACTTATTTACTTACCCCAGGAATCGGGAAATAGGATTTGGCAGTCCCTGATCTATCAACAATCTAAATATGATTAATGCCCACATCTTCAACAATTGTCTTTTTACTCATATTTATCAATGAATCCATCACCAGCATCAAATAATAAATCAATTAATCAATGGAAGAAATGTTACACCTGCTTGACGGCCATGATGACACCGGTAGACGTATCCCTGGCTTGGTAGCATGTGCTGAAAGCCCCAGTGCCCAGCAGAGGTCCTTTCACCCAGTGGATGCCTTCATAGTACATCTGTGGTGCCCCGTCCCTGCCTTCTATGGACTTCATGCTGCCCCTGCTGCTCACACTGCTGTCTACATCCTATAACACATCAATTATTGTTGGAGTGATGTCAAACTACATTTGAGAGAGAGAGAGAGAGAGAGAGAGAGAGAGAGAGAGAGAGAGAGAGAGAGAGAGAGAGAGAGAGAGAGAGAGAGAGAGAGGGGTGGGGTGGGGGTGGAGGTGGTTAAAAGTCAGAATATGACCTCCATACAGATCTCAAAGTAGAGCCCCCTGTTAGTGGAAGGCAGAAGAAAATTTGTATGTATAACAAGATCCTTGAAGTAATTAAATCAGACAAAACAAGGACATTCGCAAAGGCTTCATGGCCTATTTTGTACTACTAGTACTACTACTAAGACAAATGCCTTCTGTCACAAGCAAAAGTAAAAATTGACAAAAGTTGCTGTCATGACAGCCTCTCTGCGCAGAGACAATAGATAAGAGAAAACAGCAAGTTACATTCCTAATTATTGATGTTAAGTAGTGATGCTAAAGGATTCCAATGAACAATGTAAACATACAACATAATGTCACACTTGGGTTTATTTTAATGGACAGGATAGAAATAAATAGTGGGGTTCAAAGTGCAGTTGGTAACGGTCAGGCAGATTGAGTTACACCCTGTATCGACCAGCGCTTTGAGCCACTCTTGAGCTGAAAAAATGCTATATAAAATAAAATTTTAAAAAATTTGGTTTCATAATGTTTCAGTTGTAAGGGACGTGTCAGAGACCTCCCTGCTCTCAAAGTCAGCTTTGCGATCCATTTTTGATTTGTCATTTATTTTCACTATATTACAGATAAGTGAAACGAACAATACTTAATTTTCAATATATATATGAATTGAGCAACATCTCATTTTTACTACATAATATATATTTAAGAAATGAAGGAGATTGTCACTGTGATGGAAACCACATCAGGCTGGATGCGAATGGTGATGACCTCCTCTCTAGCAGTGGGGGTGAGGCCGGAACAACTGGAATGGGACTCTGGTGTTCAGATACCTCCAGGGCTTTGGCCAGGGCCTCTGCTTCCTCTTTCTCCACTTCCTCTTTGCATGCTGTGCACGCTCCTCCGCTGGCACCTGAACATTTCAATAATGCTGTTAAAACTTAGTCTGCTAACACTGTTAATAATAATAATAATAATAATATAATAATAATAATAATCTCAATCAGTAAGGTTAGTTGGCGCCTTACCCCAAATATTCAGGCTGCATACGCTTGCATTAGTGAATGAAGATATATACACTCTTCAAATACATTATTATCACCTAGTTGTCTTTGAATTTTAGAATCATTTTGATTTAGAAGCATACACAGAATTTAACACTTTAAAAAAAAATCTCTGACAATCAAAATGTTGTCTCACTGATCAAAAAGGTAAAAGCTGCACTCACCACTACTCAGAGTGTGGCTTGGTGAGCTTTTGGGGGACTCGGCCACTTCAGATTTGAAAGACACAGGCTTCTCATTGGTGGAGCTGGATGGAGTGTTGAAATCTAAGAAATCATCCCCGCTACTCATGGACTCCTGCTCAGCTGTGTGAAACCGACTGTGGTAGGACTCGGGCGAGTTGGGAGCGGCAGCACAACCGGAGGTCTGAGAAGCGGCATCGTCATACAGCCCGCTGTCACGGTTGTGACAGCTGCAGCAGCATTTTGCCCTGGGTGGAGTTCTCCTCTCATTTTCTTCTTCTTCTTCAACGTCGCTACTGATAGTCCTCCTGGATGGAACATGGCCAGGGGGTGTTTTGATCTCCCCTCTGGCAAGCACCATCACACTGGCCTCCCCAGCCGCATGGGCCTGAGAAATGTTCTCTCTCTCTTCCAGCTTCAAAGTCAGGTCTTCCGTCTGCAGCATGCTAGCCGAATATTCTTTGCTGCAAGCTGAATGTTCTTCGGGGGAGGATGGGGGTTGGATATGGATGACGGGGGTGGTGTAGGACAATGTCCTGGGAGGGTTTGGAGGAGTGTGGATAGGACCTGTCAACGTCCTGTCTTCATCTACACATAGAGTTACTGGATTTTTAACCAGCGTCTCCTCCATATCCTCACCCTCTCTTGGATGTTCCGCTCTGGCCTGAGCATCATCAGGGGAGGAAGGAGGGGCAGGGGTATGATGGATGTCTCTGAAGCTACGCCGTGCGGAATGCCTGCGCAGTTTCCGCCTGGACCTATGTGTGGGGGTGTTCGGGGGTACAGTGGGAGCGCCAGTGCTGCAGGACTTTGTTTCACTCAGCTCTTCAGACACCACAGTGTTGGGAGAGTTGCAGCGAGGGGTAGACGCTGGTGAGTCCATGGGGGTAGAGGTGGCCGAGGACTCGAACTTGCCACCAGCCAGCTTCTCGCAACCATGCTGCAGCTCGTGCACTATCTTCTCAGACAGCTGAAAGTCAGCCACAATCCTACGCAGCTTGCGTTTGAGGGAGAGGACGGAGGATGATGATATGTTGTTGAGCAGCTCCTCTAATTGATCAATGACGGAGTCCATGTGTGATCCTAGCTTGCCCGTCAATAGGAACACCCGGCGCGACATGCGCGCGATTCTCATGTGAGAGCTGCACACAGCTTTGACAGCAAAATGCGCCACGGAGATGAGGCGCTCGTAGTTGATGACTGGACGCTGAGAATCGGGTTTCTCCTTTTCTCCTGCTGCTGCACCAGCCTCTTGTGGCGTTTCACCAGGTTCCTGGGCCGCGCCACATTCCTGATGCCTCCTTCCTGGGGAGGAACTCGTTGGGAAACTCCTCCATGAGCTTGTCCAGCATGTAGAGACGCCCCAGCAGCCACTGCCACTGGATGGAACCTATGTCATAGTCCTCTGTCGCACAGCGCACCACAAAGTCCAAACCATTCAACCCTCCTGCACCTGCCACAATCACGACAACACATTTTTAAG
>CM072516.1:5826943-6033864 GCA_036898135.1 Oncomelania hupensis
GGTGTGTTTATCGTGTGTGTGCGGGCTTGAGTTGGGTTTGCGGGGGTGGGGCAGTTTGGTGTTAACTGTCTTAAATCGTGTGACAGTGATTGTGTGAGTTAAAAATGCATTTTTGTTGGTGTGTTGTGAGTGTGATTTAGTGAACTTAGTTGTCGCAAGCTTTTGCCAGCGGGTTAAGTGGGTGAGGTCTGTCTGGAAGGAAGGTATAGTTAAGCCAGGAGCTGGGGAGGGACTTGAAGCCGATGAATGTGTATGCGGTAGGTGAGCGGATGAGAATGTTACAGTTGAGGATAAGCTGATTTTGGGAGGTTATCGGGGGAATTAGATCGCTATGATTGCGGGGTGGGCTTATGTGGTTGCTAAAGAGAAATTTTATTTTGTTTAGCCTCGCGGAAGATAGAAGACAACACTGAGGAAAGAGAGGAAGGAGGAAGAAATTTCAGAACAGTGCGAAGCAGGGGAATAGAAGAGAGACTCCAGACTCAGACTCAGACTCAGAACATTTTATTTACCCAAAGGATTAACATTTTAGGCCGAGGCATAGTCTTCCAACGTGTCCTTTGCATTCTTACACATCCACACGCATTCTGCAAACGACATCGATAAACAGTTAAAAATTATAGAATATATATAACAATTATGCAAAGAGAAAATAGAACAGAAGCTATAGTCATAATCAATTACACAAGCAAAGGAATATATATATATCTATAAAACACACAAAAAACATTGAACCAATACACTAGGCAACATGGTCAATACATCACATATAATTATGTACATTAGTCAGCAACTGAGGTTAGAAAATCTTATGCAGAACCATTCGATTGCGAACAGTTTAAGTGTTCCTTTACTGAGGATTTAAAAGAACTAGCAGTTTTACTGGATTTGACATTCGAGGGAAGAGAGTTCCACATAGAAGGCCCTACAAAACCAAAGCTAGTTTTATACAGGTCTATGCGTGCCGTGGGCAAGAGAAATCTCTGAGAACCATATCGCTCTGGCGCTTTGCGTAATAAATCACGCAAGTAAGTTGGAGCAAGCTCGTTTAGTACCTTGAACATAAGCATTAAAATGTTGTAACCGAATTGCTGCTGAAGGGGAAGAATGCCTGCGGCTTCAAGTTTTTCCGAAGTAGTGAAGTGAGGGTTGCTGATGATTAGTTTTGCGCCCCTTCTGTGTAAGGATTGCAGCTTTCTTAGCAGATTGTCACTTGCACCACACCAAACAGTGGAAGCATAATTTATTTTTGAAAGACAGTGCGCCATAAAGAACATTTTACGCCCCTCAGTTTCCACAAATGGCTTTAATTTCGACAGAAGATGTAGATTCGTAGACAGTTTCCTACAGGTGTTAGCTATGTGACTATTCCAGCGAAGGTCCTGGTCAATTGTGACTCCTAACACTTCGTGCGATGTTACTTGTTCTATTCGGTCCGAATCTAGCTTAAGGTCGAGAAGAAGCGGGGCTCTCTGATGTTTTTGTCTGGAGGTTATTACCATGCTATTTGATTTTTGGGGATGTAGAACTAGCTTATTGCGAGCAGACCATTGAAATACGTCATTTATTCCGAGTTGGAGATCTGATTTCAACTGATCTGTTGTACGTGCAGATGTGTGCAGAGAGCTGTCATCGGCGAACAACTCACATGACACGTTTTTAGTGGTAATATGCAACGGCATATCGTTTATAAAAATACTGAAGAAAAGGGGCCCAAGGATGGAACCTTGGGGCACTCCGCAGCTTAGGTGTCCTTCGCGTGAGTGTTGACCATTGATGTAAAGTTTCTGGGTCCTGTTTTTAACAAAAGATGCTAGTAAGTTAGTGGTAGCGTCACAACGGGTGTATTGTTTTATTTTGCTGATAAGAAGATCATGATCAACCGTTTCAAATGCCTTTTTTATGTCAAGAAAAACTGCTCCAACAATCTTAAAGTCATTGATAGCGGACAACCAGGAACCACACATACGAGTAAGAGCTGTAGAACATGAATGGTGTTTCCGGAATCCAGACTGAAACTGGTAGAAAAGATTATGGTTCTCCATGTAATGTACAACATGGTTATGAATATGTTTTTCCAATGGCTTAGAAAGAACAGACAAGATAGAAATAGGGCGAAAGTTGTTTATGTCATAGGAACCTACCGTTTTAGGTATAGGGATTACTTTGGCACATTTCCAGCCGTCGGGGAAAGTACAAGTTTTAATGCATAAATTATACAAAAATGTTAGCGATTCGACAATGTAGGGAAGCGACAGTTTTAATAAAAGCGTACTAATCGTATCTATACCAACCGACTTCTTGTTTACGATCTTTAAGGACGAGTGTATCGTACTGAAATAGCGGTTCATGAAGTAGGCAAGTACATCTCTAGTCTAAAAAACAAGAAGTCGGTTGGTATAGATACGATTAGTACGCTTTTATTAAAACTGTCGCTTCCCTACATTGTCGAATCGCTAACATTTTTGTATAATTTATGCATTAAAACTTGTACTTTCCCCGACGGCTGGAAATGTGCCAAAGTAATCCCTATACCTAAAACGGTAGGTTCCTATGACATAAACAACTTTCGCCCTATTTCTATCTTGTCTGTTCTTTCTAAGCCATTGGAAAAACATATTCATAACCATGTTGTACATTACATGGAGAACCATAATCTTTTCTACCAGTTTCAGTCTGGATTCCGGAAACACCATTCATGTTCTACAGCTCTTACTCGTATGTGTGGTTCCTGGTTGTCCGCTATCAATGACTTTAAGATTGTTGGAGCAGTTTTTCTTGACATAAAAAAGGCATTTGAAACGGTTGATCATGATCTTCTTATCAGCAAAATAAAACAATACACCCGTTGTGACGCTACCACTAACTTACTAGCATCTTTTGTTAAAAACAGGACCCAGAAACTTTACATCAATGGTCAACACTCACGCGAAGGACACCTAAGCTGCGGAGTGCCCCAAGGTTCCATCCTTGGGCCCCTTTTCTTCAGTATTTTTATAAACGATATGCCGTTGCATATTACCACTAAAAACGTGTCATGTGAGTTGTTCGCCGATGACAGCTCTCTGCACACATCTGCACGTACAACAGATCAGTTGAAATCAGATCTCCAACTCGGAATAAATGACGTATTTCAATGGTCTGCTCGCAATAAGCTAGTTCTACATCCCCAAAAATCAAATAGTATGGTAATAACCTCCAGACAAAAACATCAGAGAGCCCCGCTTCTTCTCGACCTTAAGCTAGATTCGGACCGAATAGAACAAGTAACATCGCACGAAGTGTTAGGAGTCACAATTGACCAGGACCTTCGCTGGAATAGTCACATAGCTAACACCTGTAGGAAACTGTCTACGAATCTACATCTTCTGTCGAAATTAAAGCCATTTGTGGAAACTGAGGGGCGTAAAATGTTCTTTATGGCGCACTGTCTTTCAAAAATAAATTATGCTTCCACTGTTTGGTGTGGTGCAAGTGACAATCTGCTAAGAAAGCTGCAATCCTTACACAGAAGGGGCGCAAAACTAATCATCAGCAACCCTCACTTCACTACTTCGGAAAAACTTGAAGCCGCAGGCATTCTTCCCCTTCAGCAGCAATTCGGTTACAACATTTTAATGCTTATGTTCAAGGTACTAAACGAGCTTGCTCCAACTTACTTGCGTGATTTATTACGCAAAGCGCCAGAGCGATATGGTTCTCAGAGATTTCTCTTGCCCACGGCACGCATAGACCTGTATAAAACTAGCTTTGGTTTTGTAGGGCCTTCTATGTGGAACTCTCTTCCCTCGAATGTCAAATCCAGTAAAACTGCTAGTTCTTTTAAATCCTCAGTAAAGGAACACTTAAACTGTTCGCAATCGAATGGTTCTGCATAAGATTTTCTAACCTCAGTTGCTGACTAATGTACATAATTATATGTGATGTATTGACCATGTTGCCTAGTGTATTGGTTCAATGTTTTTTGTGTGTTTTATAGATATATATATATTCCTTTGCTTGTGTAATTGATTATGACTATAGCTTCTGTTCTATTTTCTCTTTGCATAATTGTTATATATATTCTATAATTTTTAACTGTTTATCGATGTCGTTTGCAGAATGCGTGTGGATGTGTAAGAATGCAAAGGACACGTTGGAAGACTATGCCTCGGCCTAAAATGTTAATCCTTTGGGTAAATAAAATGTTCTGAGTCTGAGTCTGAGTCTGAGTCTCTCTCCCCCCCCCCCCTTAACCTCTACACAAGTTGGGAGGGAGCCTATATTATAGCGGATCATCGATAGCCCAGTAGCCCAGCAGGAGATGACACCCAGACATTTGTATTGTGAATCGCTAATACAAAGGTTGTGTGCTATCGAACATTCGCTACATAGGCGCCCAACTTGCGTACGTAATGCCCCTGAGCTCTCTCTCTCTCTCTCTCTCTCTCTCTCTCTCTCTCTCTCTCTCTCTCTCTCTCTCTCTCTCTCTCTCTCTCTCTCTTCTCTCTCTCTCTCTCTCTCTCTCTCTCTCTCTCTCTCTCTCTCTCTCTCTCTCTCTCTCTCTCTCTCTCTCTCTCTCTCTCTCTCTCTCTCTCTCTCTCTCTCTCTCTCTCTCTCTCTCTCTCTCTCTCTCTCTCTCTCTCTCTTTCTCTCCTTCCCTCCCTCCCTCTTTCCCTCCCTCCCTCTCTTCCTCCATCCCTCCATCTCCCTCCTTCCATCTCCCTCCCCCCATCTCCCTCTCTCCATCTCCCTCCCTCCATCTCCCCCTCTCTCATTGCCATTATTAGGGGGAGGGGAAGGGAGAATCTGTTTGGTAGACCATCCTGCAAGGCACAGTGCAAGGAGGTAGAAGAAGAGGGAGACCGAAAAAGAGGTGAAGGACAACATTCGAGAATGGACTGGTTTGACACTGAGCGAAACCATCGGGGCTGCTGAGGACAGAGAAAGTTGGAGTACGCTGGTTAAACGATCATCTGTGGTTCCCCTACGACATCCGAGTTACGGGGATAGGATAGAATAGAAACTTTAATATCTTATTATTAAAAAATACTATATAAATTAGAAATTCTAGGGGTTTGTAAATTGCGCACGCCATATCTACTACCTCAAAACATTTGTATTGAAGAACGCTTGGTGGACAATATCAGCCCTACAGTAGGGTGTACTAGTACTACAATCCTTTAGCAGGATGTTTCTTGACACGCATCCCCTGTTGGGGTGCCGGGGGTTTCAGTATAAATAGTATCCCCACTTTGTGGAAATTTAGTGCTTTAAATTCCCACTGTCGCCGTCTTTCTCATGTGCTCTTTCTCATTCCTGCTCTGTTCTATCAATCTGCTATACTATCTTCTTCTTCGCTAGACCAGTCATCTATCTTTTTTCTTGAAAACCCTTCCGGGACAAGACTACTTATTTGTGTATGAGGTCGGTTGGATCAGCTTGGGAATATTGGACGCTTTCTGCCAGGTGGTCACTAGGGCTTCCTATGATGTTATTATTTAGCAATGTAGGCACTTTTTATGTATGTGTTTTGTTGATAATTTATAATGATGTTTGTATTCTATTTTGTTTTTGTAAACAGGGGTTCGATAAATTAGAGTATAGCCTCAGCGTCCCCTGCGTGGGATGTCTTTATTGTAAAGTGACTGGCTGGTGGAGAGCTTTCAGTTTTACCACTAGGGTTGTTTCAGCAGATCTTTTATGCGGATTAGGGGTTGTCCGGTCCTGATTTGGCTAGGAAGAGTCCGCTGGACCTAAAGCAATAATCATATAATGTAATGTAATGTTGGCACGCAATGTTTCGCCTTTTTAAAAAAAAAATTATTATACCTTCTTTCCTTTCTGTCTCTTACTGTCTCCACTATACTTGGTATACCGAAGTCTCGGTACAATATCACATAGGTGTGTGGAGAGGGTGGGTGTTGCGGGATTAATAGAGATGGTAATTTCTGTTACCATTACTTCCTCCTTTATTTTAAAGGACACTTTTCATTCTTCACTCCTTTACCACTGTCTTTCTCAGACATAACCCCACCCTATTTCCAAGGACCCAAGCAGGATCCCATACTGAGTGTCTGGCCTGCTCAGGATGCACCGGAATGTAGGTACGTTTTCCTCAGCAGGCACATAAACTCTGTATGACAGGATCCCAGTTGTAAGACCTCTCTACACGATAGTAAAACATTATTAGTAACCTAGGATTATGGAGAAGTGGTTGGCTTCAGGGACAAGCAGTGATAGGCTGGCTGGCTTACCGGATTCACCTTTCCAATAAGTATCGTAATCTCCAGACGACAAATCCATAGGATACATTTATATCGTTGTGTGTGACAGAGGGTAAGTGTAAAGATCGTACAGTTGGGTATTATAGATTATAGTTGTTGTTGTTTTTTTAAACCGCACGATTCCTATGCTGGCTGATTGAAGCGATTGTATGTAAAATTAATTGTGAGAGACCAGTACGGCAATTGTAACAGTAAAGTTGGGTAAGTTTTGACAGTTGATCTCTCTCTCTCTCTCTCTCTCTCTCTCTCTCTCTCTCTCTCTCTCTCTCTCTCTCCCTCTCTCTCTCTCCCTCTCTCTCCTTTTATCACCACATTTATGAAGTCAAATGTTTTAACTACGTACTTATATTGCAGTTAGGGTAATATGGGTTTAACGGAGAAGAATGCTAGTTAAGTTTCAATTATCATCAACATAGCCGTAGTCATCATCACTATAATTACATTTGTTGTCAATCAATCATCATCATCATCATCATCATCATCATCATCATCATCATCATCATCATCATCATCATCATTTCTAGTGTTATGAACTGTTATCATTCATCATTATTATCACCATATTGATTACACTAAATCGTCTCGTGTTATAATGCTGCTGGAGTGTCATGGAGTGTTAGATTAAATTAAATACTAATATGACCAGCTGCGACATTCTCTTCATTATGTTGTATTTTTTAATTTTAATTCATAAAGTGTCAAAGTCCGCCCCCCCCCTCTTTCCCTCCTCCCCCCACTCATCTCCCTCCTCCCAAATCATCACTCCTACCTTCCCTCCCCCTTCCACGGAGTTTCATCTCCCTTCATTGGCCCTCATTTGCACTTCTACTGACCGCTAGTTAATGTAAGACGTATAAATGCATGGTTAGGAACCGTACTCTGTATTGTCTCCGTAAATTAGCAAATTAATGAGTAGCTGAAACCACGATAGTTATATGTCAGTAGTTGCTATGGTAACTTGCAAAAATCTATACATGAAGCTATGACGATGGTGGTGGGTTCGTTAAGAACATTTAGCATGGGAGGTCCTGAAGGGCTTTCCATTGATAGTGGCGGATGGGAAATGGTTGAGAGTTTACATTACATTACACGATTATTGCTTTAGGTCCTGCGAACTCTTCCGAGCCAAATCAGGACCGGACAACCCCCGATCCGCGTAAAAGATCTGCTGAAACAACCCTAATGGTAAAACTGAATGCTTTCCACCAGCCAGTCACTTTACAATAAAGACATCCCACGCAGGGGACGCTGAGGCTATACTCTAATTTATGGAACCCCCATTTACAAAAACAAAATAGAATACAAGCATCATTATAAAATTATCAACAAAACACATACATATAAAATGTCTACATTGCTAAATAATATCATAGGAAAGCCCTAGTGACCACCTGGCAGAAAGCGTCCAATATTCCCAAGCTGATCCAACAGATCTCACACACAAATAAGTAGTCTTGTCCCGGAAGAGTTTTCAAGAAAAAAGATAGGTGACTGGTCTAGCGAAGAAGAAGATAGTTTAGCAGATTGATAGAACAGAGCAGGAATGAGAAAGAGCAAATGAGAAAGACAGCGACAGTGGGAATTTAAAGCACTAAATTTCCATAAAGTGGGGATACTATTTATACTGAAACCCTCGGCACCCCAACGGGGGTGGTTGAGAGTTTGTTCCAGCATAGGCAAACACTTTGGGAAGTATACATTCTGCTTGTAGTTTGCCCAGTTTTAGTTGGGAGTAGCCAGTCTGTTCCGAGTGGAGTGAATATCTTCGCTCTTATGTTGCATTTCCACTTCAAAGTTTTTACTATCAGCTATCATAGCAGATTAGCTCGGCAATACCAGCGTGTTTTAGCTTCTTCTGCCGATGAATTAAATACAAATTGGGAGTAACCAGTTTGTTCCGAGTGGAGTGATATCTTCGCTCTTATGTGGCAGTTGAACTTCAAGGCTTTTACTACCCGCTATCATAACAGATTAGCTCGGCAACACCAGTGTGTTTTAGCTTCATCTGCCGATGAATTAAATATAAATTAAGATTTTGACTTTTAACCAATTATTTGCTGAGTAACAACTATTTTCGACGATTTAGTTGTGTGAAATTTTGGAATCGATCCCTTTAATCACTGTGTAAGTTTTGCCATTATGGTTTAAATATTCCGGCGGTGCAGCTGACTTGTATATTGGGGTGTCCTGTAGATCAGTGGGTAGAGAAATGGTTTCATAGGCCGAAGGTCGCGGGTTTCAACTCCGCGTGGGACCAACTGACGTGACTTAGGTACGGGACTTTTCAGGACACCGAGGGTTTTCTCCGGGTACTCTAGTGTCCTCCCTCCCTTTAATAATGGTACATGTATTGGATGCAGATAATCTAAAATTTTAAAAATAAAAAAATGTATTTCTATTCCGACTTCTATTCACACTTTTCTGCTATCCTATGCACCAACGGGAATCCCCTCAATGAAACATACTTCCGGTTTCTTTCTCCGCGTGTTTTAGCGAGTAGTGAGTTATTTCCAAATATTCAAGAATAATAACATGTGTCACTGGCCACCAGTATCGTACCCTCATATATATATATTTTTTGCTGCAGTTTATTATCCCTTTCTATCGCCAGTGGCGCGCCTAAACCCTACCTACCTAACATTATTTGTGAATTTTTGAAAAATATTCGGAAAAAAATAACGCACAGATGCTGGCTCGAACCCACACCTGTCAGGCGCCATTGGTTTCTGGCTTGTGGACAAGGCAAGTTAGTCCCCCCGTAGCCCACTTGGCCACAACGATCGCCTAACATAATCAACTACTTCGTGTTTTGTGAAGGTTGCGACGGCGAAGCTATGGAAAAATACAAGAGTCTTCAGGTCCTGTTTCACTTTCTGTCGATGATCGACGCACCTCCGAAGTCGCCACAAATACAGGCCTCTACGATTGTTTTTTGCATCCTTTCACCGAGCATGTACTTCCTCCACCGTTTTTATACTTATCCCACTCGTTTTCTGGCTCTAACAATCGTCGTTTTCGGCAATTTGCCATATTTAAAAGTCACGCATCAAGCTTTGATAAAAGCAAAACAAGCCAGACCGGAACTTGGTTTCATTCTAACCTCGTTTTATTTTATAATGGCGATACCCACGAGTTTTTATGAGAGGTGCCGGAAAGTTGTGAATAATAGCGATCTTTTTTAGATCGCCGCGCTTTGTGTTCGATTGAAGAAAAAGCGCGTGATAGCATCCTGTATTATTATTATTATTATTATTATTATTATTATTATTATTATTATTATTATTATTATTATTATTATTGAATACCATTCATTGTTAAGTATTATTTGCAGAGCAGCCACTGTTTTCGACAATTTAGCTGTGTGGAGTTTTTGGAATCGATAATTTGAATTGCATCGCGGTTGTGACCATTTTGGTTAATCACTGTCAAGTAACTTAAACAGGTCTCTCCCACTTTTTACTATTTAAAAAAAAACACCACACAACATACACTCAAAATGCCTGGCAAAGTTGTACACGATTTGGTAAGTATATATTTGGCTTTTGTTAACGTCTGTTGTGTGGGAAGTTGACATTTTTAAAAAGTAAAAACGTAATTGATTACGCTGCTTGTATTGCCTGTTACTAATGTGTGCTGTATGCCCACTACCGACACACGTATACATGAGCACAGTAATCATAAGCTGAGTTGAATCCCAAAAGCGGTTTGCTTCAACAAAATCTAAAGTATTGTGCTATTGCATACAGAGTGCCCGAGCCTGATGAGGCATACGCCGTACATTGCATACTTAAACACTCCGTATGGTGCTATTGTTGTATTGTTGTTGGTTGCCTTACTTAGAATAGGTAGTGTACCTAGGCGCGTGTACAAAATTACGAACGTAAGCAATGCTTCTTAAGGCGTCCTCGCTGCCTGTTAATATTAACCCAACATTGCGCAACTTGGTGTACACGAAATTGTACAAAGAAAGACCATTACACTTCTTGATAAAGGAAACAGATCTTACTACTATTGGTATTAGTGAAAAACACATTGAATTGTCGTACCTTAGAAAATGGGACCGCAGTAGAATTAATAACGTGTAGGACACAATCGTTAATAGTTTCAATAATGCAAGAGTTAATATGAAATGGATCGGTAGGAAAGATATTGCATAATTAAATACCCTCTTTTGTTGGCGTTGCAGTATCCACTGGTACGCTCTGTTCTGCTCTGTTCTCATGCGAAATTCTGCAACAGCTTGTGTGTTATTTGTCTGAGACTGAGGAAGTATTGATTACAACAATTATTCTGCTCGGCTCCTGTGATCATATGAGTCTCACACTTACGCCAGGTTGTGGAGATAATGTGGATTCATTTCACGGCTCAACATGTAATTGTTGTGCGTAGATGTAATGAAATAATGAATATATCCATCTATTTATAGCTCTTCAATATACAGATAATTCTAGTTCTGCTTTCAACATCTGTAATATTCACAAAAATGGACGTGTTACATTACACACGCTTTAGTACAGTGACGATTGTATCATTTCATGCTGCTTGAGACAATTAAAGATCAACTAGCTAGACGATGTTCAGTTCTGAAAATCTGATTTAAAAAACCAAAAACAAAAAAAAACTTTTATATCCTAACTTACTCCGCTAACTTCATAGTCAAAGAACAAAAGCGGAATTTTGCATAGAACAAATCAATGATCGCCGCCAGGCGCCGACATGAACATCCATTTCCCTCTAAATCCCACTGATGAGTGTTGAAGTTCGTTGCCTAGGCAACAACGGCCTACACCTGAGTACGAAGCTAGTTTGATGTTTTATGGAATTTGACTTTGAGCTCCATTTACGATGTTGCCACCTGGCCTTCAACGCTTCATTAATGGACCATCCTGTCGCTGCTGGCTGCACCAGAAACCGTGTGTTCCTAGTCTTTGATAGCACAGTGCGTTTAGAAAAGGTCTAGGGAATAAAGCGGTGTCGTTAAAAGAGAAGAAAATCTTGTGATAGGACCGAAGGCTACGGTTGAGAACACTTCCGTCAGCTGTGAAAGTACTTCGCTAAACTGTTTGCGGCGTCTGTGAGCATTTAACAGTTTTTGTCGGAAATCGTCTTTTGTGTGCGAGTCATTCTTCTGTCCTGGTTCTTGGTGTGCACTCAGCATAACTTTTTCTTGAATCGGGCGTTCCAGAACACGTCATCATTGCTTGGCAGTATGGCAGAGTCGGCTACTGGCAGAATGCCTAATGTTTGGCGACCAATGAAACTGTAATGGCCTATATTTAAATGCAGAAAACTTCAATTACTTTTTAAAGCGTTTAAATTGTCTGTTTAGTTTTACACAAACGGTACTACTTACTATAGCAATCGCTCTATCCCCCCACCCCCATCCCCTTCCACACACACACACACATACTATCAGTATTGGGCTAGTGTGTTTAAGTGAATTATGTTATTTAAAGTAACGTACAGTGAAGTTTAATGTAAATTTATTCATCTTTCATTCAGAAAATGGTCGGGATGAGGAGTGGAAGGCAAGCGAATTTTTAAACTTTAATAATCGATTTAATGGCTAGAACACAAAGTGGAACTTTTATATGCTGTGTTAAATAGCTTTCTTTGACATCGGACTTTTCATTGTTTTTAATCAGTCGTGTGAGGGAATGTTTAGTCTCGGTCCAAGTCAGTCAGTTGAGTATGTGACATTATCGAACGGATATTGGACGGAAGTAAACTCGAGTGAGTTACGTGGGGCCGGGTAGCTCAGTTGGTAAGAGCGTCTTGCTAGTAACCGAATGGTCGCTGGTTCGAATCCCGGATTGGTCAACGTGTGATCATATTATTTTCCCCTTTACCAACAACTGGCCCGCTGGTGTCAGTATAAATCGGTCCAGTAGTCACCTATATGCGAAAGTGTCGTGTGACTATAATCTACAAACAACAACGAGTGAGTTTGAATTATAAAACTCTGTATGTTTAATAAGGATTTGGCAAAACAAGACTGTCACTTCTACCATCCAATATAATTACGAAACCTGTTCGGTTTTAAAAGACAGCAGCTGTGGTTCACACCGCCCAGAACATCGAAGAAGGAGCAACTTATCCTAACTGCTTCGTCATCTGTTCAAAGTCCGCCCGCCGTGCAGCTTTGAAGGGGAGATGCAAGGAATTTGTATTTAAAAATCGTAGTTAACTCGCGCAACGCAAATTCGTGAAACGTTTTCTTATCTTGGATCTTGGGACATCCGAACAACTGAGTAAACCGATGGATGCTACCCAGAAAATATATTGCATGCCGTTGTAGGCAGGCTACTTCAGCCAAACTGCATGGGTATGACCAACATAGGCGTACATTTATTGGCCATGACACGGAGTAAAGAGTGCTTCAAATAAGCGATCTCATTTCGTTCCGTCATTCTGTGTGGTTAGACACGTTCGTTGCGCTTCTGTGTTCTTGTGCCAGAGGCTATTCACAGAGTGCTAGGAGTAAGAAACACCTTTGCTTCTACTGTTGCAGTGCAATACCGGTAACCAATGACGCAACGTCATGTCGGGAATGGAGTATTTTTGTTTTAGACTTGCTGAACAGTAGAAGGGTTATAGAATAACAGGAGTTTAAACGCGAGACGAAAATTGTGAAGTCTGTATGAGGGAAAAAATACCTGTTTAAAAGTAAGACCTTACACGGTAGAGGAATGAGGCAGAGCAGACCTAAGTTGTCATGCACAGTGTAAACCCAAGTTATGTACAAAGCCTACGTGGAAAAACTGAAAGAATATGAACTGTGGTTGGAGAGGCAGAAACAGAAAATAGACCAGAAACTTGATCCCCGAACTCACTCTGCTAAGGAGCAAGGCAACAAAGTGTCGCTCAGGCATCAAAACTCCGAGAAATGTAATCCCAGCACTAACAAGGTTATAATTATAAAGTGTATAATGGCAACTTTTTGTGGCCTGCTGTACTCTCTCTCTCTCTCTCTCTCTCTCTCTCTCTCTCTCTCTCTCTCTCTCTCTCTCCCACCCCCTCCTAATGATATTTATGCTGATTCCAGATCTAAGCAATAGTCCTCTTGGTATGAAAATGCCATGTTGTACTCTTAACAAGTCCAACAAGGTGCATAAAATTATGACAGTAAAATTATGTTGGCAGTGTACAAATACAATGTTGAATGATAGCAGCCGTGTGACGGTAACTTCAATTTGGGGTTTTAGGTTTGGGGTTTGCAGTGCCATTGCTATTGATTAATTGTTAGGGGCGTTTTCTCTTCCCACCCAGGACCAAGTTCATTTGTAAAATTGTTATGGAGTTGCAAGAAATGCTGACACAGTGACAGTGTCAAGAATGGACAAACTCATTGTTAGCTTATTATTTTAATGTTACTTTTAAGACAAAAACAAACAAGCCGCTTTGAACAAAAGCTAAGAACAGGCGACAATATAGGAGACATTTGAACTCGCATCTTGGCGTGGTACATGGAAAATTGTCACATCGAGATCGGACAATATTCACGAGCAAGTGGGGGGGGGGGGGGAGGAGTGGGGGAGGGGAAAGAGGAATCGAAATTAGACTAGAGACTAGTCTGTGTGAACGACCACTTTACACATTGCTTTCCAATAATGTCATGCAAATGCGCAACCAAAAAATAGTCCAAAACTCGGAAGCTTTCCTTCACATTTTTCAGCACGCACACAAACATAAAAGAGCCACCACCCGCCCACCACATACACAGAGTAACCAAAACTGAACACCAGAACGTAACACATGACAGGTGTCTTCAACAAAACTTGACCGGTGAAAAACAATGCCAGTTTCAGTCACGGATTCGCGTCCGCTTCGTTCAGAATGTAGGTCTAATGAGGTCTAGCTTAAGCAGCCAATGAAAAACAATGCCAGTTTCATTCACGGATTCGCGTCCGCTTCGTTTAAAATGTAGGTCTAATCTTAGGTCTAGCTTAAGCAGCCAATGAAAAACAATGCCAGTTTCATTTGATGATTCAGTCGGTCCATTCTACTCTTTTTGACTCTTCCTTTCCTCGAAATAATTGTTGCCGTAGTATTCGTGAAGTAGTGACGGTTTGGAAATCAAATCTTGCTGTTTTAACGCGTCTTAGAAAATCCATGAAGACCGTTTGGTTTTTCAGCCGTTTGCAGGGAAGGCATAGGGGACTGCCATTGGTAAATGGGATAAAGTAGGTCCTGTGTTCTTACGACTTTTATACTCAACAGCTTGCTAGAAACATCGTCGCGCTGTCCCCGTGCGTTGCGTGGATAGATTACCGTCCCCGGACACAGAAGCGTATAGGGGACTTGACCCCTTTACGCTCAATGTGTCCGGGGACGTTAATCTATCCAAGAAGAAAACATCGTCATTTGTGATTGGTCAATGACCATGTGATAGTTTTAGTCACACTTTACTTGGCATGAATCTTAAGACACTTGTGCGAATCGATACAGAACACGATATTTACATTATTCCAACATGAATAACCCAAGCATAGTTAGAAATGTAGCCGTGGTATGATAGAAAGGTCGTAAAAGTGAAGTTCTGATTTTCCGAGATGGGAAGCTTTTTTTTTTTTTTTTTTTTTTTTTTTTTTGGTAGGGCTACTAGTCGACACGTGTACAGGATGAGTCAAGTGTTGGTGTAGTTAAATAGCCAGTAGACAAAACGTGATACATTGCCCATTGTGGCATAACAATCGGATATATTCATATAACCATTTCTGCAGTGTATGCGTTACTGTTTCTCCGTGTGTTTGGTACCCAATATATATATATATAGTAAGATTTGTTTTTTTTTTAAACATACAGCATAGCTGGTCATGTATAGTAGTCTTTTGACTACAGAGTTGAGAAAAAAGTGGGTAACTTAATTATTGTATTGAGTTGTTAACTGGTCATTTTGAGTACCGAGTGGGCAATTTGTAGGATGCTTTGGGGCTGCTTATAACAATAGATTCACTTTAATAGCCATGGTTTAATTGAAGTGTTTACCCAAGACAGTCATTATCTTCAATACACTATAATTAGCTCCAGAACGGGCGCGTCATTAAGTTTGAAACCAGATTGTACTAGGTTCTGACTAGTGGTTGATTAGTGTTGTGATTTCACCTTCTCTCTCTCTCTCTCTCTCTCTCTCTCTCTCTCTCTCTCTCTCTCTCTCTCTCTCTCTCTCTCCCTCCCTCTCTCTCTCTCTCTCTCTCTCTCTCTCTCATATTGATGAGATAAACCGCTGAGGCATATTACTAAGACATTAGAGGTATATATTATGTTACAAAAAAGCTTTAAGTAAACAGCAGCCTGCTTGGTTGTGGCCTGCAAATCAGCGCTATTAGTATTGTAGCAGGTGACGCCCACCTGTTTGTTGTTTGTTTGTAGATTATAGTCACACGACACTTTCGCATATAGGTGACTACTGGACCGATTTATACTGACACCAGCGGGCCAGTTGTTGGTAAAGGGGAAAATAATATGATCACACGTTGACCAATCCGGGATTCGAACCAGCGACCTTTCGGTTACTAGCAAGACGCTCTTACCAACTGAGCTACCCGGCCCCTCTGCGCCCACCTGTAGCCAAAGCCACATATATAACAGCAATGCGGGATTTGGGGAGACAGTCCCCTATACGCTATTGTGTCCGGGGACGGTAATCTACCTACTGAGCTGAACTTGGGGAGACACCAAACTCACATTCTTTTCATTTCTCCTCCTTTTTTTTTTCTCAAGCAACATGACTCAGCAACTATACTATGACGGCCTACTAGCGCCAAAACCTGATAATTACAAATATCCTGAGATAATTACAAATATTATGGGATACCTAAAATTATCAAGGGATAATTACAATTATCAAGGAATAATTACAATTAACATTGAAAAATTATATATATCTCCGCGTGATCGTGTTTAATTTTCAGTTTTGACTCTTGCAATCGACCTGGAAATGCGCCAAAACCGAAAATTGAAATTATCACATAATAATTACAATTTTTCTTCATAATTACAATTTATATGTGATCATGCTTGATTCTGACTAAGGCGGCGTTAATAATAATTATTAACACGTGTTCTGTGTAATTCACATTATGACGGCCTACTCACGCCAAAACCTGATAATTACAAATATGTTATAATTCATATAATAAATCAGCTAAGGGGTAAGAGCAATGCAACATCACTCCCATCCACACATCCAGCATGTCAGCTCCCAGATGTATTTTGTAACTATTTCACACAGAAAGTGGCTGACATAAGGGCCGCTCTTGATAGCCATGAGATCCCACTCACTAACCCACTCTCACCTTCCCTCACCACCGCAAAGATGGAAGTTTTTCAACCAGTAACAGAGCAAGAGGTCAAGAAAGTCATCTTAAGCTCAAAACCAACATCTTGCTCTCTCGACCCCATTCCTACCCCCATGTTGATAGAGAATCTTGACCCTCTACTCCCGACCATTACCCACATTATTAACGAGAGTCTGTTCTCTGGTGTTGTTCCGTCTGTGCTCAAAGCGGCTGTCATCAAACCCCTCCTTAAAAAGCCAAGTTTAGACAAAAATAATCTAAAGAACTATAGACCTGTTTCAAACCTCTCCTTCCTGTCCAAAGTCATAGAAAAAATTGTTCTCAAACAACTGTTTGCCTACCTATATGATAACGCTTTACTTTGCCCCAACCAGTCTGCCTACCGACCATTCCACAGCACTGAGACAGCCCTCCTAAAGGTAACCAATGATCTGTTGCTCGCCTTAGATAATGGCAACGTCTCCGTTCTCACCTTATTAGACCTCTCAGCCGCCTTTGACACAGTCGACCATCACATTCTCTTTAACACTCTTCAACACTATTTTGGGATCTCTGGCTCGGTCCTGGCTTGGTTCCACTCATATCTTTCTGACAGATCACAAGCAGTCACTGTCGATGGATGTTTCTCCAGCACAGCAGACTTGGTGTGCGGCGTGCCTCAGGGTTCCGTTTTAGGGCCGGTGTTATTCACTCTGTACACCAAGCCACTGCTTCTCCTGCTTAGAAAGCATGCTGTTGAGAGTCAGTCATTTGCAGACGACACACAACTGTATAAATCCACCGCCCCCTCTCTCATTAACTCCACTGTTCAGACTTTGGAGAACTGCATCACAGACATTAAATCATGGATGACACTCAACAAGCTTAAGCTTAATGACGATAAAACCGAAGCCCTCCTCATTCACAAGCACAACACCTCCTCCTCACTCTCGCCTCTCCCAACATCGCTTACAGTAGGGACAACAAACACTCAGTTCTCATCCTCTGCAAGAAATCTCGGCTACATTCTCTCCGATGACCTGTCCCTCAACAACCACATCTCCAACGTCTGTCGCTCTGCATACACGGCCATACGCCAAATCAGCTCCTTTCGCCACTATCTTACAGTCCCGGCCACCAAAACCCTAGTCTGCGCTCTCGTCCTCTCTCGTCTTGACTATTGCAACTCTCTCCTTGTTGGCTCCCCGAAACACATCATTGACAAACTACAAAAGGTTCAGAACTCAGCAGCTAGACTAGTATTCCGAGCAAAGAAACGTGATCACATCACACCTCTACTACATTCCCTTCACTGGCTTCCTGTGCAAGCACGCATAGAGTACAAACTCTCTGTTCTCTGTCACAACTTCTTCACAGATTCTTGTCCTTCCTACCTTGCTGATCTACTGTCTGTCTACTCCCCTTCACGCACTTTAAGATCATCTGCTGACACTCGCACACTCAAGGTTCCCGTCACCCGCACTAAGACATACGGCCAACGTGCATTCGCCTACTCCGCACCTAAGCAGTGGAATTCCCTTCCCTCCCATATCCGCAACATACAATCAACACAAGCATTCAAAAAGGCCCTCAAAACCCACCTCTTCAAACTGCATTATTCAGACTGATTTGTGTCCTGCTGCCATTCTCTCATCCCTTGTCTATGTCTGATCCGTAAGTGTATACACGGCTGTAAATATTTACACTGTTTTCCTTCCTGGGCCTTACCGGGCATATAAATAGCTGTGAATAGGTTTTTGCTATTCTACTTTCTGTCTTTTTTTTTTTTGTCATTTGTGTACATAGTTGTAAATAGTATATTTTTGTCTTTTTTGTAATTTATGTACATAATTGTAAATAGTCTGTACCTTTACTGTCCCGTCTTTTGGTGTATTGTAGCAAAAGTGATGTTTCATCGAGTGCATGTATTTATATGTTATGACTATGTAAAGCGTGGTGAGTCTGGTCATAGGCTGGAGTACCCGCTATATAAAAATCCGTTATTATTATTATTATAATTACAAATATCAACGACATATTTACAATTAAGTAACACGTACAAATTTTAAATCTCAAGTGAAAATTACAATTTTTGTTTTTGGCCCATTTCCAGGCGGATTGTTAGAGCCAAAACTGAAAATTAAACATGATCACGCGAAGATATTTGTAATTTTTCAATGTTAATTGTAATGGGCTCTATGCACAAAGGCGTGGTGGTCACGTGCTGCGGGAATAACACAGCGTGCTCGAGTTTGAAAATGGTGAAGTACTGTGCTGCGTTTGAATGCTCTAACTCGACGTAAACCTTTATGCAAAGAAAAGAACATTTCCTTTCATCGATTTCCACTGAAAGATGAAATATTGATGAACTCTAAACTGAATGTCAGTGACAAATCACTCTTTAAACAAAGCCTGTTCCCTGATAATAATTTGTCTGTAATCATTATTGCACGAATGTGCTATGTTCAAAACATCACAATATCCCAAAATTTCGGTAAAGTGAAAATTTTTAAGCACCATTGGAGTACACGCGAGCGAGCTAAAAGAAGCCATGACCGCTTTGTTATTCCCACAACCATTCCCCCCCCCCCCCCTTCTTCCCAGTCCCATATTCGCTTATGTGAAGTGGGACTTTAATCTACAACTACCTAACCTTGTTATTCCCGCGCCACGTGACCATTCGGCTTTCGCGCGCCGACTTGTGCATAGAGCCCATTATCCCTTGATAAGTGTAATTTTTCTATGATATTTGTAATTATCTAATGATGTTTGTAATTATTAGGTTTTGGCAAAAGAAGGCGTGGCAAATACTGATAATTATTAATTAACACTGTGGATTACCGGTATCTCTGTAAATTACACAGAACACGTATTAATTTCAATTGTCTCGTGATAATGATAACTCCCGGCTCTGGCCCTAGTCACATTATACACCCGGGTTGAACATTGTAAGGGGAGCAGCATGCTTTCTGCGTGCAACGTAATCGTACTTTTATTATTTACTGTGACTGTGCGTTGTGCATTATATGTTATAACACTTGCGATAGTCTGATGTGATGCAACGGAAATTGCTTAATGCTGTCACTGAAATTGCGCATTTTCAGATAAAGTTGTTTAGCGTGAGTTGGATTAGTTTGATCCCGATGTCAAACAGTCACCGCTGAAAAGATCCCATCTTTAACTTTTAACTTTTGCCTTGACTAAGCTGCAAGCATTGTTCTCGCGCAATTTCGAAAGGCCCTGGCTCGGAACAGCTTTTTTGAGCAGGTAAATGCGCATTATGAAACGAATCGTGTTAGGACAGTTTCACGCAGCTAAAAAGCATTTCCCCCGCGCAGGCTGGCGTAGCCTTGCTTACTCAAGTTGTGCCTTTGAAAGGTCAGTCACTCGGAGCTCTTATTAGGTTGACGGTGAAGACCTAGCAATCTCTGATACTCGGTGTGACCGTTTCGCGTGCTATGCGTGAAGACTGAAGAGACTATGCAGCAAAGGATGAACACAATGATTCAACTAATATACATTATAATTATTGAGATATACGGATAACGACCAATGTGCTTATAAGCCTATGTGATCCGTACAACTCAACTGATAATGAATTAGAAGACACGTATGCTATTAGATAAAAAAGGTCTAAGAAGAGGACGGAACAATGTGTTTTTTTCTTCTCAAATGTCAGATGATAACATTGCAGCTTGTACAGGCAGTGCATAGTTTAAAGCCCGTTGACAATATGGAGTAATAAATAAATAAATAAATAAAGTATCGTGAAACATTGCGACCACACTCCTTCGGGTGAGAGTATAAACCGAGGTCTAGTCTGTAGACGCACGCCTTCTACACACGGATTTTAATCCTGATGAGTACCGGCTACACCAATACACCCAACATGCACTAGGTCCCTTCTCCCCATCCCCGGTCGACCACTTAAGTTAGATCCTGAATCGGCTAGCGCCTTGAGCAGCTCTTGAGTTGAAAAGGCGCTATATAAGTACTATTTAAATAATGAAATAATAATAATAACAATAATAATAATAGTAACAATAATAATAATAATAATAATAATAATAATAATAATAATAATAATACATGTAATAATAATAATAATAATAATAATAATAATAATAATAATAATAATAATAATAATTTAATGTGACCCCAAAACTACACTGATAATGACGTTTTGTATACTTTGCCCGCATGGATGACAAATTGTTTTTAACAATCCAAGGGAGTTTGTAGCCTGAGCTAAACGATAAGACCTAATAGTAATAAGTACGAAGACAGTGTACTTGATCCAATGACTGTGTATTATATATATACATGTATGTTACTAGAATGCCTAGGAAAAGTATAGAATGCCTGATGGTGCTAGGCAGTTTTTTGTGAAAATGTTACATACTTTTCCTAGGCATTCTATACAATACCGGGATTTCACATATTGCCGGTAACATATTATGTAATATAGTCTTTAGTGATGCACGGTGTTTGGCAGTTGCTCGTTTTAAGTCTTTTAGAAGGCTGAGCAAGCGTGCGACTTGCGTAGTGTCAGAATGAGAAGCTGCGATTGTGTCACACGCAAATCATTGCCTGCCTAGACCTACAGCTAGCTAGTACTGTGGTAGGCTACACTCGTCGCAGCTCGTATTTGTTTTGTTACAGCCGGCGGTCGAGGTGTCTCAGGTGTACTTTGCTGTGACCGTGTTTGGTGTTAGACTAGTCACGTTAGACTACTTGTGGACTGTTAAGAGTTGCAACAATGGAAACGCTAACCCAGGTGAAAATAAATGAAGACGAAGTTTGTTATGGTTGAGCTTGACATTTTAAAATAAGTTTTCTGCGTTTGTTCTTAATATTAGTTTGGTTTTTATTTCGTTACTTTTCTTCATATTATGTAGCCACTAGATTTTATTTGATTATCCTCAATACAGACTCATTAGGATGAGTGTTTCATTTTTATTGTCTCACAATCGGTGAGTCTATGTATTCACCCCCAAACACCTTTCCCCCACCCCCCAAATATAAAAAGTAATAACATTAATAATTATTCCAGATTTTTACAAATCTGTGTGAGATGAGTCCTGAATAGTCCAAAAATGACATTAAAAAAATATTTTTTTCCCATCAATAGCTCAGAACCTATTTCAACTATTACAACCAAACTTGGGTAAGATGGTGTAAATCCATGAGACTTCAAAATGATGAGTGAATAAATGACTTCACTTCAAGGTCAAGGTCACATGGTCAACAAATGTTAGTAAAAAGAAATGACCGATTTTAACAAAATTTCAGTGTTTTTTCTGTTAATAATTTTGAACTACAATTCTTTGCCGCATGATAGATATACACGTACACCACTATGCACATTTTGGTCAACCTCACTCCAAAGTCGAGGTTACTGGAGCTGTCCAAAGTCAGTCAGTATAGGCACTTGGAAGTGACTTTGACCCTAAACTATCCTATCCCGTAACTCAAAAGTCATTGGGGCACCACAGATGATCCACCACCAGTGTACTCCATCTTTGTCCTCAGCAACCCTCATGGTTTCGCTCAGTGTTAAGCCAGTCCATTCTCATGGGGTTCATAGTACTATTGACATCTACTTCACCAGCTACCAAAATAAACAGTGGTGCAAATTTCCCGCCAATTGTGGCTTCGGATATTTCTGCCACCTTCTGGTCTTGCAGTTTGTCCAGATCGAACTTCAGTCTGGTGCACTTTGCTGTGTTTACTCTCTTCAAGTGGAACCAGAAAGACATCACCACAAGATCATGGTCACTTCCGATGTCTGTTCCTGAAAAAGTGCGAGTCCTGCCAATGTTGACGCTCAATGTGAAGAGTTTCTTGACCATGATGTAGTCAATTTAGTTGTGATGCTCCTCGCTGGGACTATAACAGGTCCATCGTCTGGATTTTTTGTGTTTACCAGTATCAGATTCTGGAGATATTTGTAATTATCTCATGACACCACCTCCAGAGCCTATGGAATTACATTACATTACATGATTATTGCTTTAGGTCCAGCGGACTCTTCCGAGCCAAATCAGGACAGAACAACCCCTGATCCGCATAAAAAATCTGCTGAAACAACCCTAGTGGTAAAACTGAAAGCTCTCCACCAGCCAGTCACTTTACAATAAAGACATCCCACTCAGGGGACGCTGAGGCTGTCCTCTAATTTATCGAACCCCCGTTTACAAAAACAAAATAGAATACAAACATCATTATAAATTATCAACAAAACACATACATATAAAATGCCTACATTGCTAAATAATATCATAGGAAGCCCTAGTGACCACCTGTGTTACACTCGTTTGATGTTGGTGTTTTTCTATCAGTAGTTGATTCAGCCCCAATGCTGAAGTACTGATGATATGTACTATTACCTCCTCTTGCTTGGATGAAAGATACCCAGTACTTTGAAGATATTTTTGAGTTGGTTTTCGGCACACGTGTACGAACAGTAGTCTAAAACTATTGTGCAAGTTGTGTTTATTTGTTCCATCCAAATGTAACAAGTATAGTACGTGTTTACGTTGTATCGCATTCAACTGAGAAATTGGCTGCCAGAAAAAGTTTGTCATATTACAGGTGCCATAGTATTCCCTTTTGAATAGCACATTTACCTGCTGAAAGAGCTGCTCAGAGTATTGTATAACTTCTTACCTGTAAGAATGACTCATTTTTGTGTGATCGGTTTGTTTCAGAAAATGTCTCAGCTCGTTCTGACTCAGCCTGCTCCTGAATTCACTGCCCAGGCGGTGGTGGATGGAGAATTCAAGACGATCAAACTGTCCCAGTACAGAGGCAAATACGTCGTCCTCTTTTTCTACCCTCTGGACTTGTGAGTTTGTGCACTTTTTATCTCCATTGAGGTCATTGTTGCCTTTGGATTCTGGTTGTAGTTTTTATTATAGCATACTGTTGTAGCGGAGAATGGGCCCTGCTGTCACTAAGCTTGACCGGAGAAAAGGGAGGTCTCAAACCTCTCTCCCCAGTGATCAAAACATTACTGTAGCTATTTTGTATTTTAAGAAAAAGTTTGACTTGAGTTTTCATCTCTTTTCCTTCATTTAGGTAAGTTGATGGCTGTCATTAAATGTGTGCATTGTATGGTGGTGTACAGTGAACGATAACAGACTCTAATTACCATTAAACGCTCTTCTGCTTATGATTAATGTGCAGTACACTCACTGTAGCTATATTGGTCTGACCAAGACATGCCGACATTCGTTTTCTTTCTGGTATCCTTTTTTCGCCAAGTATTAATAATCCATTAGCAACGTAACACATCTTGGCCATTATTTCACTGGTCACAAAAACGCTATTCTTGAATTCCTAACTTCAGTCACTATATATTCACGGTATGGACCTTTCAACACAAACCGTCTGCTTCCATGTTTCCACTGTGAACATTAAAAATGAAACCAATCAGAGAGAGGTGCTTAAGGAGGTCAGAGGTCACTGTCATCAAAGAAAAGTGAGGCTATGCCGAACTGTACATTCTTTGCTGCGGGTCCTCATTTTGCAAATCAAGGCTTCAACATGCCTAGTCCATGAAGTTTTACTATTTGAGTAAATTGTTGAGTGGAAGGAGCATGTTACTGTGGGTGTGTGTGTTTTTGTATGGGTGTGTGTGTGGTAATGCGATTTTGGACTGTTGTATACAGTTCTTGTAGTATGCCTATTGATGTTTGATGTATTCAAGTTCTGATGTCCAAGGGTGTGAATGCAAGTTTGCAGGCTGGTGAAAGCTGAAAGCAGAAATCTAATTATCCTATGAAGATCTGACATGTAAGTTCCAGCTGTAGTGAAAACCTACCTGTCGGGTATCGCAAATGGTTTGAACCTATCATTACCACAAGAACTGACATATTTTGTGACAGTCCTTAACAATCCAGCCGACCCAGGGATCATTTTGGATTTTAGCATTTACTAACACTGGGGAAGATATGACTACAAAGTACAAGAGAAGACTTCAAGAGACAAGAGGCGAGCCCTGCCATTGAAATGTCAGCCCCGCCCGGGAAATGCAAGCCCTGAAAAAAAAAATTCCTGAATTCCATCACATTTGGGTTGCTTTCTCACTGTAAAAACATTTGTAAAGCTGGACCTGAAAAAAGGGAACTAACCTCTCCTCCCCTTCCCCTTCCACCTTTTCTATCTTTTCTTGAGCTGTGGGAGCTACAGTCAAACTTCTTTTCCTGTGTTGCAAATCAATTTGTCTACAGTCATTTGGAACATGAGCAGACAAGTTGTGCTTGTATCTGGATCGCTCACTTTTACCTTGACATTGGTTTGCCCTTGAGCGACATGAGGCTGACATTAACGGACTAATCAATAGTTAGGATGGACGGTGTATAATGATAGTGTAAGGGGAGTGCACAAGCATGTTTGACATTTAGCGCACTGTAACGGTATTTGTAGGCTGCTTTATAATAATAGAGATTCCACCTGTGTCACATGAGTGGAAGATAATAATTTATTTTGTAAAGTGCCGATCCAAACATTTTGGTCTAACGGCTCAGCTCACAGGTACCTATGCACACAATGTGGTCGCAAGTACTTATGCACACAATGTGGTCGCAGGGATAAATAGTTTTGATATATGGCATGTAAAAACACCAAGCCCAAACATGAAGCAAGTTAAACACACCGTAAATACAATAGATTATTGTTTATGCTTATGTTTTTTATGTCTTTTATTTTATATTTCTGAGTATAGTTTCTGGACCACATCGATTAAAAAATATTTCATACTGATGTTATATGCTGACTGTAGCAAATTTACCAGCTTTTGATCTGCTAATTAGTGGACTGTACTATTTTGCTATTGACATGATAATTTGATAGGGAAAGTGCTTTTAAAAATAATACTCAAATTAAGGAATGTCCGACAGACCATCACACAAGCCATGCCATTGGACAACACGATAACCTGCTCACAGTGGTGAAAAAACGGAAACTCCGATGGTATGGCCACATCACCAGATCATCAGGTCTTGCAAATACCATCCTGCAAGGCACAGTGCAAGGAGGTAGAAGACAAGGGAGACCGAAAAAGAGGTGGGAGGACAACATTCGAGAATGGACTGGTTTGACACTGAGCGAAAACAATCAGGGTTGCTGAGGACAGAGAAAGATGGAGAACGCTGGTTAAACGATCATCTGTGGTGCCCCAACGACCTCCGAGTTAGGGGATAGGATAGGAAGGAATGTATCAGGGATGTTATTTTTTCGGTTGACCTTAGTATTGCATATATTTCTAGTTCAGTTGCACAGTCATTCATAGTTAAAGTGTGCAGTGTACAATGTTATATTGAGTATGAAATTAAGAGTGTACAGGTTTGAAATTATAGAGTGTGGAGTGTTGCACACAATGTACTAAAACTTAAAATGTGTCTCTGGGCTAAGATAAAAAAAAAATAAATAAATAACAATGCAAATGAAGCAGTTGTTTGCCCTATGGCAAAGTATTTTGTTTAATTTCATTTATAAGGATGCTGTTGAGGTTTTTGTCAATACTTTAGCTATTGGAGATTGGCTGTTTGTATAGGCTGGTGAAGTTGGCGTTGTTGATCTACCTACATCCTATACAATATAAAACAATACAATACAAAACAATTTTATTGTCCAATAAAAAAAACTGAAATTTGCCTTTGGCACGCAGCCCATGAATGCAGTAACATAAATGACAATGTGTGTGCATATATATATATATATATATATATATATATATATATATATATATATATATATATATATATATATATATATATATATATATATATATATATTATATATATATACATGCACACACATACATAGACAGATACATACGTACATACATATATACATACATACATACATACATACATACATACATACATACAACCAACATACATAAATACATGTATACATACATAAATATATGCAGAGTTTAGTGTTCATGTAGCCCAAGCATTATTTCCATTTTCATATCCATAATGTGAACCTTCGGGAAGGTTTCAGTTGAATCTTACGGACTAGTCTAATTCTAATTTTTATAATCTTGGTAAGTTTGGACATTGATTATAATGGTAAAAACCGTTTTAAAATCGGAGTAAAAGTTTTTATTTTATAGCATTTTATGAGACAAACATGGTCAAAATAATTTTGGGGGTAGAAAACACGCTTTGAATGTTGTATATACATATATCAAAAGTTTTAAAAGTCAGTGGGTAATGCACTACCATAATTGTGTAAATCGTAGCAATCTGACACAGTATCAAACAATCCTTATTAAAATTGCAGCTAGTGTGTATGTATGATGAATTAAATAAATTCTGAGCCTGTCAGTTTGGCCACTTTCAAATAGGGTTAGTCAAAAAGGCCTTTTCTATGAAGGGAGAGGGGGGAGAAAATTTAATTAAAATTCATTTTCCCTACAATAGCATCTTCCCTCACATAAATAATTCATAAATATTGCCTTCTCCTGTCTTCTGTTTTAACACATTTGTTAAAAAAAATCGCTAGTGGGAATTACCATATTTTTATTTATTATATGCTTTTTCATCTTTGTATACCACAAGCTCATTATTTTCATAGCATTTATTAACTAGATATTTGTACTTTAGACCACCGGGAGTTTTATTTTCTTAATAAGGATATATACATGTAATGCCGTTATCATTGTGGACCATTCTGCAAGGCACGGTACAAGGAGGCAGAAGAAGAGGGAGACAGAAAAAGAGGTGGGTCAGGAGGGCAACATTCGAGAATGGACTGGCTTGACACTGAGCGAAGCCATGAGGGTTGCCGAGAACAGAGAACGATGGAGTAGGCTGTTTAAATTATTATCTGTGGCGTCCCAACGACCTTTGAGTTACGGGATAGGATAGGAACATTGTGGAATACTTGATGCTGCCCAGTCTCACCCAGACTCTACCTCCTGTGGCCTCCCTCCTCCTCCCCCCCTCCCTTCCCGAATAATTTCAGTTTGAGACCCCTGATGTAATAAATAGCTTTGGTAAATTGTTAGATTGGGAAGAGGCTGATAGGAAATGATTTATTTTCCCACCTTATTGATGGTTTCATATAATAGCTTTCACCACAGTAGGTGACCTGAATCTCTGCTTTTGAAATGGCCTCTTGCTCCACAATTTGAACTAGAGCATGCAAAACAAAGGTCAAGAGAACTATGTTATAATCTTGCCCTCAACAGGAGTCTCCTCTTATAATTGGGAGATTAAAAGAAATTAAAAAAAACAACGATACACGGTTGAGGTCAAGAGGTTTTTGTTAAAAGATGTAGGCTACAATTTACTTTGTCTTGGTTGTGCTCTACAGCTTATCGCAGTGATTATGCAATATTGGCCTATGACCCAGGTTGAAACTGTGAAGCGCATGGTACATATCAGTAATTACTTGCTAGGTGTGGAGGTACATATTTTAGGCAATGAAAATAGTAGCAAACCATATGTAGTTCATGATCTATTTTGACATTGGTGCTTCTGGGCTAAAGTGCAGTTGACTTTGTAACTCCTCAAGAAGCATTTAAGCGAAATACATGTATTGAGAACTTTATTTTAGTCTGCTGCCTTTATTTCATTTTGTTCATCTCATATGGTGGTATTTTTGTGGCTTTTGTGTAGTGTTGAATGTATGGTCTTCGGAGAATTACCTTTGTATTATATAAAGTGTCAAACTGCTTAGCAGAGACTTGCTGAACTGAGAGGCAAACTTAAGCTTCGGCTAGTCTCAGCTAGGCAGTATGCTAAAAGAGGAGGGGGGGAAGGGAGGAGGGTGATAGAGTTAGATAAAAGGGGATTTTAGGTTTATACTAATTAATCTCAGCTGTATAATTTGTAACATGTAGTCAGTCTGCCCTCTTCTCTGTTCTCCCCCTCACTGCTCCTTTTGCTATTTTGATATTTTGAGTACAGTTTTATTCTGGTTAGAAGCTTATAGATTTCCTCAGTAACTTGTATTGCCAAAGCTGAAAAGCTCATACTCTCAAACTATTATTTTAATTTTTTTAAAATGCTTGTCTTATCCTGTTTTTTAATTGTTTTTGTACACAAGAAATATTCAAAAAACTTGTTCCACAATGAAAACAAACCTCAGATCCTCCACTAGCCAACCTCTAAAAAACTAAACTGCCGTTTTAATTATCTTTTTGAGGCCTTTTTGTGTTCTTTATAAAAGTCTTTAAATTTGATAGCTAATTCGTTTGGCCAAAATTGCAAAACTGGTCATTCATTGTTCTTCTAATTGAATTTTTCAAAGCTTCTACTGTTGATATAGACGCGTGTGAAGCAATTTCTTTTGCTGAGATAACACACCTTAAATCCTTGAAATTGAACTTTTTCTTTGTTTTCAGTTTCAGAATTTCTTATGCACCGTGTTAAATTTGAGTTTGTTCCATGATCCACTTAAGTTCGCAAACACTTATTTTCACAGTGGTGTCGTTATTGAATTTAAACCCAAATGCCCTGAGTAAATTGCCATGCCATTGTATTGCTTTTATGCCACTTTTGACACTTTTCAGAATTAATTTGTTAGCCTGATTGGGGCTTAGTTATTTGTTCTATTAACCCTATGGTGTCCTTATGTTACATGTAATAAACTAAAGGAAAAGAACTATTTCTGTTGAAGTACTCATTCACAATGTATAGTGCTGTTGACAATTTTGCATTTTATGTTCGAGAACCTCTTCATTGACCATAATATGGAAGCAAATTAGAGTTCTTAGTTTTAGTTGTTATCCATATAAATACCTGTGATAAATGTTAGTTTGACCTTTGCCCTGACCCTTACTCCCTGAACCTCTTCACATTCTCGGTAATGCAGTGTTTGCTTGAATGTTTTACTGTGTTATACTTTCTTCCAGTGTTTACGGTTATACTTTCTATCTATTTAAGTTTCATTGTAGTAGATAGCACTAAAATTTGTGATGATTATTTTACTTTAAAAAATGTCTGTGACTTGGATTATGTTTCAGCACATTCGTATGCCCGACAGAGATCATCGCTTTTAGCGACAGAGCAGAGGAGTTCCGTAACATCAACTGTGAAGTGCTGGGTGCCTCCACTGACAGTGTCTTCTCTCATTTAGCATGGTAATGATAACAATAATAATAATAAATTAATAATTATTTTATTGACAGCACAAACTCCTAAACCCTGCGGTATCAGCTATCTAATTCAGTATTCCATTTACTTTTTTTTTGCTAAGCACATTGATCAATCAGGCAAGTCTTTGAAACCACCGGTATTATTGTCGTAGGTGAAATATTCAACTGTAGCTTGCAGGAGAGAAATGACTCGTTTGTTGTTTCATTTGTGTTCCAGGATCAATACGCCACGCAAGCAGGGTGGTCTTGGCAGCATGAACATCCCTCTCATCGCTGACAAGACGTTAGAAATCTCCAGAATGTATGGCTGCTTGAAGGAGGATGAGGGCATCGCTTTCAGGTTGGCGTTACGTTTTGTACTTGAAGTTGAAAAGAGATGTACACAGCCCAGCTCCACATGTTTTGTGCATTTAAAATTTTAGTTTGTTAACCTTGAGAGTAAACCTGGTCGGTCAGTGGACCTATTTGAAGTATACCAATTTTTTTTTCTTTTAATTGAAAAGTACATGCGTTTATGCCCAATAATTTTCATTTAAAAGCATATGAGCTGTTGGGCAAGATTGGAATGTGTAAAACTTCCAAAATCAGATCAACGCTGACCTGGCAGGTCTCAGTGATCAGTTTGGCTGGCAGTCAATACAATATGATGCAAGGAATTATGTACTTTTGTTAGCTTAAGGCACTTTAGGACAGAATTATATTGTGGAGACAATGATGTAGTCAACCGTGATGATGTTTTTGCAGAGGTCTGTTTATCATCGATGACAAGGGCAACCTGCGTCAGATCACCATCAATGACTTGCCTGTCGGTCGCTCCGTCGATGAGACTCTGCGTCTTGTGCAAGCCTTCCAGTTCACAGACAAGCATGGAGAAGGTGAGAGTTTTACACACTGAACGCACACCCAAATGGATAAATATACACAAATACACAATGCCCACGCATTCACACAAATGAAATCACACATAGGCACACCCTGTACGCTCAGATTATCAATTATTTTTACATCAAGAATTCACAATTGTGTTAATGCAGCTTTGATTCAATTAAGTCCAGATCATTGCCAGCTGCTTGGGACTTGGGTGAAGTTTGAGAACAGTAAATAGAATATAACCAGTCTTTGAATTTATCATCAGTCTATTTCATTGAACTGCATTTGAACAAACTTGATCTGAATAAAGTGAACTACATTTTTGATTTCTGTATCTTCTATTGAATTGGTGTGCTGGTGAAGTTTGACACCATTCCCAAAGCTAGTTTTGGTGTTTGGGTATTTGTAGTGCTAATGTGAATCTGCAGTAGCTGTGTAAGTGAAGGGAGACAATTCAACTAGAACTGAGCTATATTTTTACAGGAATTGAATTTCATGGGCTTAATCATTTGAGTAAACTTGACTTGAATTAAGTGAAATACATTTATTTATGTATCTATTGAATTGGTACGCTATTGAATTTTGCCACCATTCCAAAGGTAGTTTGTGTAAACATTTTGTTGTGCTAATGTGAATCTGCAAAGCTAAGTAAAGGGAGACAATTTAACTAGACATGAGAGCGATTTATTTTTACAGCAGGTTTGTGTGCAATCTTTCCAAAACTAGTTTTGAATTTCTATGATCTAGAAATCGTAGTTAGTAGCGCTAAAGTGAATTTGCTGTAAGGTGGTGTTTTTTTTTAAAGTATAGGACTAATTGTGTGATACAGTTTGCAGCGTTATGGAACCTTAATGAAATATTGTATCAGTTTTCAGTGTGCCCCAGCGTTATGGAACCTTAATGAAATATTGTATCATTGTTTTCAGTGTGCCCCAGCATTATGGAACCTTAATGAAATATTGTATCATTGTTTTCAGTGTGCCCCGCAGGCTGGAAGCCGGGATCCGATACCATCAAGCCAGGCGTGAAGGAGAGCAAGGCGTATTTCTCCAAGGCCCACTAAGGCTCCCAACTTGCTCTCCTCTTCACAATCGATACAATGCTGCTGTATTTTTTTCTCTGTTAGGGCTTTGAGTACAAGCTAGTTTAATAGGCAGTGGCCGCAATTTACTTACAGTGAACTGTATTATCTAGTTGAACTAGTATTGTTAGGTTTCTTCGCACATTGGAGCGTTACTAGCTGTTATTTTAGGCCGGGGAAGAATTGATGGAACATCTTGCATTTACATTCTTGCCATGTGACACATGATATTGAACTCTTCGAACAATGGGTAAGGTTGAGCCAAGATCTCCACGAATCAGGTTTTTGCCTTAGTTTTTTAGTTGAATACATTATGTATGCGTAGCACCGTCAGAATTGTTATTGTTATCCAAAGACCTTTGTTTTGTTTGCGCGTTGAATATAATTACCATCAAAAGATTATCAAGGTGGCCATACAAATGAATGAATTTTGATTTTGTTGAAGATTTATATATGGTTTGTTGCTTATTTGTAAACTATGACATATTGCTGTTGTTGTTAAGATCTAAATTCTAATCACGAGTTAATTTACATTGGCTGAAGGCTCTGTCTAGTCACCGACGTAGCTCTATATATATAGGGGTATATGCAAATTGTTTATCATCTCCTGGTGGTTGTGAGAAGCTAAAACCAGATTTGTCATGTTCAGAACAACGGATGTCACGAGATTTGTTTTAATGATTTGAGACTTGTTTATAGGTTTCAGCCATTTATTTGGTTGGTGTAGTCCAACGGGTCGACATACAAATATTTTGTTTTTGTTTTGTGGCTTTTGCTAGCTTGCAGGATTTAACTTACAGTACCGTTCATTTTGCAAAGCAATCCTAATTTTTGTGTGTTTAAGCACATTAAAGCATCATTGAAGATAAAAATGTTTGCTTCACAAATTCCTTATCATCGGTTCAAAACAAATTGTGTTTTTTTTGTGTGTGAGAAACTTCTCTTGTTAGCACAATCATCATAGCACGAAATATATTTTTTTTAAATATACATGATTGACAGTGTAAAGTATTATCCATAAAAGAAATGCATTGAATAAAGTGTTACTTTAATTTCACCAGTATGTTGGGAGTCCTGTATATGGCATGCGTTTGTGTGTGAATGAAGATATCCTTTAATTTTCAATTTGATTTAGCTTGTCGGTCGTTTTCAAAAAACACACTAGGTATTTTTGGACACAAACATACGATGTAGAAATAAACGGTCTATCACAATGAACAACGCACACACAAACATAAAATATCACTATTGGGCACGCACACGCACATTTACACACACCAAACGTGGTCATGGATACCATTAACAACAGCAAACACAAGATTTCTTTTATTTTATGCTGCCCTTAAGCAGATCTAGTGCAGAAGAAACCATGCATTACCGAAAGGTTCAGTTTCAGGTGACAAAATAATACCAATGGTTTAAAGTGGTGGGTTAGTACAGAAATGCTGAGCATCGCTATTCGACACACTATCAATCACAACCTGTGTCTTCCATGCTATAAAACAATGTTACAAGCTACAAACAAACTGAACTGGTAATAGGGGTGGAGGCAAAGGTAGGGGAGTGCTGATAGAACAATTTGGCCTAACAATCACAACCTTAGCGACGTGAAAACAACTTTTCAAAGGTATGGACACAAGTTGAAAAATCATGGACATTTTGCATTCACTAAATTTACCATTGGTCAAGCCTTTGTCCAACTTGCAGTTCCCAGACTTCTGAATTGCTGATGAAAAGCACTTTATTTAATTAAATAAATTCAAAATATTTCTTGTGGTTGTTTTGAAATGGTACACCAATCTGATTGCTGTTAAATTAACAAACATTTAATTACAATTTTAAAATAAATAAATAATATACCCTATTTATTAGCAATAATGGTTTAACTTTTTTTTACCCCTCCCCTCAAAAGTAAGCTCTGATAAGATTTTTGACAAACTCAAAAAAAAAGTATGCATCAGTACTTAAAAATTATTTTAAAAAACAAGCACATTTTAAAAATACAAAACATGTGGGAATTGGAGGGTTCAAACTACAAACTTGGGAGTTTCTACTTCTATAAACTAATGACCACACAAGGGGGGAAAAAAAGGTCAAAAAAGTATTTTGGTCAAAACCCCAAAAAGGTGTAAAAAAAATTTCAAGTTCTTTGCACGTCGTAAAAAAAAAAAAAAAAGTTGGTTTCCGAAGACCCACAAGATCCAATGTATCATTTTGGTATATTACCCAAATTTCATTCGATTTTGGCAATAAGTGTTGTACAAACCTATTGGCAACTTCCTCCAAGTTTCTCTCTCGTCAGATGTGACATGCATCCGATATCAACGAGTTGCTGAAAATATTTGGTAGACAGTAAAAGTCTGTTTCTGAGATGCGTTGGTCACTTGAAAGGTCCATGAACACATTTGCAATCAGTATGGCAAAATACTTGGTGCAAGTCATGATAAACGAATCTCAAATCGGTGGCCGAGTAAACATTCATTCATTTCCTTAATCAGTGGTTGTGCAAGTCCCAGCTTTGTTAAGTTAATACATCATAGTAAGCATTTCTCAATAGTCTAATTACGTACAATTTTGGTTATTCAATTTAAATTTGTTGTAGCGATTGTGGTTTTAAAAAATTGGTTGATTCAAGCATCGCTTTGACTTCACTTTTGCCATTTCCATCATCAGTAAGTACTTAGTTCCCTGTATAGGACCTTTCTTGCCACATGTTTGGTTCCAAGCAAAGGCGAAATTTCACTTCTAAAGGATAACTTGTTTTGCGATTCCTTGGTAAAAAAAAAAAAGTTATCAAGCAACCAATACTCGTCGTTCATGTATTAGTCAAACCGACGTAATATTTTTTAAATTTGCATTGGCACTTGAGGACGCAACAGATTTTTAGCACATACAATGTTTTGAAATTATAACATTCAACATAATTATTCATGTTCACATAAAAACTATACACCCATTCACTGTCATTCAAGCATGTCCACTATTCACATCAAAATGCGATATGTTATCAGTGTATCAACACTTCTTTGTGATAAGATAAGATATAATAAAATATCAAAAAAAATTTATTTTTAAAATCAACACAATAACATTACAATAAATAAATGAACAAATAAATACTGATTTTCTTATCAATGCAGGTATTGCTGTAAATTTGGCCATGGTGCTTATAACAATTAAACTAGACACAACTAACCAAGAGCTGTGGAAAAAAAAAAAAGTTTGTATTTTTGGGGGGTAAAAATTCCTATTTACCATGATTATGTTTACTGTAAAATTTCCCACAGAACACTGTGTGATAACAATTTTTTTAGCAACACTTCCTTGGAAGACAGTTCGGTAAATATATATATATATATTTTTTAACCTTCTTTCGCAGTGAATCAGGATAAAGGTTTGATTAATAGTTAAAGTTAGGTATTGCGGAAAACACTAACAAACACCCAGATCTTTCCAATACTTAAATATTAGTTATCGTGATTCTTTCATAGACATAGATTCACAGATAGTCCAATAATTTAATACTTACCTTCGCAGATCTACACACACAAAAATCTTCACAACCATTGAAACGAGAACTACATTGATTTACTTGGTAGTAATGCAGAAAAGGGTAGCTAGGAAGAATTTAGCATTATTATTTTGCCTGAGAAACAAGTCTATTTCTATTTAGTTCTAACTCAAAATGTATAATGTAACATCATACTCGTCATTTTAAATTTTAAAAAGTTCTGAAAACAAAGGCACGAGACATTAAATGCACAATTATTTCAGTTCAATTAATTCGTTGGGAGTTCCAAGGCGTCGTTCGTGCACAGTCATAGATCCAAATTGGCGTTTTAATAAAGGTTTGAACAATAGTTTATCATCTTTTTTGTATAATCAGGACTTTAGAAACAAACTGCACAAATAATGCCTTAGGAACCTTTGAAAGTGTAGGCACTTTGGCTTTTGTAAGTTATGGAGAGCATAGCTCACTGTGCAATCCTGCAGAGGTTGAGGTGGATTTCAAAACTTTTCATTTTGCATATATAGTATGGTTCACCGTTGCATGCTGTAAAACAGTACTTTTTCTCCAATAGAATGAAAGGTTGCACAATTTCCTTAAAAACATCGCTGTTGTAAAAAAATGAAAACAAAAAATCAAATAAAAGAAGAAATGTGTATATATTATTACGTACAGGAAATGATAGCAATTCATTTTTTCAACTTGTGTTCTCTGTCCTAGCACTTTTGCTAGTTTGTGAAACATACAAATAAGTTGAATTAGTGTATAAATACTGATGAATGATATTCACAGGCATCTCCCTGTTCTCTTACAGTCGATATGTTTAGCAAGTTCCTCATATTTAACAGAGCTGTGCAGACAAAAATATCTGAAAGGAGATTATTATTAATTTAACGTAAAAGAAATGAATATCTACAAACTGTACAAAAGGTACCGCGAGTAATCCGTACTGTTTGAACACATGGACGTACCTCTACTCCCTCATGTAATATGAGCATTCTACAAACTATACTCAAATCTACCTATTTTTCAACCTACATTTAACCAAAATTCCCATCAGTAGTGTAGAGCATGCAATCCACACTGTTCTGATTTCACAATTTGCACTGGAATCAAATAACCTAACAACGATGTAAAATTATTGCTATTAGCATTATTTCTACCATTCCACAACTATGGAACACTGGAACAAACTTGTAACAGGCTTTTCTAACAAAACTCCAACACAATTATTTTGCCATTTCCCAGATCAGATCTTGAACTGAAGCTGCCTACATTGTTCACTTTGGCCATTTCTTGAACACTGCCCATAAAAACTCAAGAGAAACACTGTCATGAACAACAGTTTTAAAACAAAAAGTTACATTACATTCCAGTAACACAATGGCTTGCATTGCTCTGTAAGGAACATCAGGTCATTATCGAGATAATATCTAAGTAAAATAATAATAAAAATTGTAAGAAATAAATATTAAATGATAGGACAAAAATAAATGAGAAAAAAAAACAACTTAACAAATAAATGTTAAAATATATATATAAAATAAACAAACGTCAACAAATTGAGTTGCATGTCGAAGTCAAATATGTATGGAATGCTCATTTTCTGTCACTGTGGCTCATCTCCATACACATGCCAACTTCCAAACCACACAGAACATTTGAAGTATTTTTCATCTATTCACTTAGTTAACTACTTAATTATTTTATTCTAGGATTTGTTTTTGCATTAGTTAAAACTGCAGGTCCGTCATAATGCAAAGACCACCTAAGTGGAGCATTTAAGAGAACGGTGGATGGTATCTTTTGACCCGTAATGATAAAATAAATACCGAGAGGTAGGAAATGTGGGCTGCATCCAAAAGCACTTGTCGAATTTCTCAGGTATCTCAAGAGCAACAATCCCATTCCTTGATCCCTCCTTCGTTCAAACTCTTTGTATACAAACTTCTGAATCTATTAATGTAATGCATTAGTAGAAAATCCTGCTTCCAAATGAATTTATTAAGATTATAATTGATAGTATCGAAATAACAATTTAAATCTGACAGTGTCCATGATTATACAGGACTTACTTCATGCATCACTATTTACACCGTCAAAAGCTGATTGCAGATCTCAGTGTAATGATGGCAGTGATCCGGCAAAGAAGAGTTCTATAATCACGTGTGGAAACGAGCCAACAGCACAGCTTACACAACATGCGCAAACAATCGTTTGTACGCATTTCAATATTAGAATCAGGGTTGAACAGTTCATTTCAAGACACAATTATCATATTCCGCAACCCACAACCAAATGAAAAGGCAGCTGCACAGATATTTACTTGTTTTCAACAACAAGACAATTACTCCACGCGCGAAAATCTGAGCAAGAACTTTATTTGAAGAGGACATAGTATTAGATACAGCTTTGTGTTGTACTGTTGCTGTGTATGCTATCTTCCAAATGCTAGGCCTCCATGCAAAAGTTTGACCAGTTTTCTTGGGGGGAGCGAGAAGGGGGATGGGGAAAGCATCAAAACTTGCAGAAAAGTTTATCAAGATTAATTTTGTGTGCAACTGCCTTTCCTTTTGCAAACATCAGAAAATATTCATATCCACCAACCCAGGACCTGCTTTTGATAATGATAAATCCCTGACTTTACAACCAACTGTTAGGTTTCCTCAAGACATTGGCGTTATTCTGACGAAATACCTTATTCTGCGAAGGGCAACTAAAAGCCAAGTCAGTTCACCTCTAGGCAAACAGCTTGGTTTTTGGCCTGCAGATTATAAAAAAAAATCTGTTAAATATCTAAATTTGAAATACATAAAAAAGACCTTTCTTTTTTGGTCCGACACGTATGAAATGGTAAACACCCACCCACTCTGAACAGACTGCATTAAGACCAGCTACTTTGTAGCCGATCAACAGCCTAAACAAAAGTGATTAAAAAAAACAAAAGCGAAACTATTCTTAAATGTTTGTTGAAAGAAGTCTCTTCTTGAATGAGATCATCAAGGGAATATTTATGTTTCACTTGGCTGTAGAAAAATAACATGCTACATTGCAACATGTGTCACATTCTTCTACAGTCATAGCACTGCATTTTGGAAATCAAAGCGAACGTCATGAAGTTGTGTGTGGTCCCTTGATTTGTATAAAATGCAGCCTTTAAGAAAATAAAGTCAGTGTGTACTTATTCTTTCAGGAATCGTACATACATCTGTACAGATCTGATTCCTTTTTCTTTTGAGTTGGTCCAGCCAACGCGTCAAAAGAAAAAGGATGACGGGCGAGGAAAAATGTCCCTCTCTTGAATCACAGTCGTGTTACTCTAACAGACTTCCACTCAAGTCTGGGGTCGATTGGATGGAAGTGAAGCGAGAACACAGTAAAAACTGGACCAAATAGCTGAATACAGAAAGAAAGCCGCCATCTATCATGCATCATCAAAACAAAGACTCCAACGCAGGCGCAGCCTTTCTACAAGAAAGACATGAGACCAGCAATATTTGGTTCTTGCTTCAAAAATGACAAGACCCGCGCGGGTTTCACACCGTTTGCTTTTGTCATGCTGGACCTCAAATCTGTACAGCCCAGTACAATGGTGAGATTTCTCTCTCGCTGACAAATGCAGAGCCGGAATTCAAACCAAAATGATGATACAAATTCCAGCAGCACAAAACCCCACATAATTTCCAGCTATTTGGCCCATCAGACATTGGAGTATTTTGTGAACAGAGGGTGCATGAGCAGATCTTTGGCAGAAGGGCGGAACTCGGAGTTCTGCTCCAAGCAGCGCAGCATCAAGTCACGCACTGGAGGTGACAGGTTGTCCGGGATAGGGGGAGGGTCCACAGATGAGGCGATCTAAGGAACAAAAATGTAAAATAATTAAAACTGATATAACGAAAAATAGGGAGTAAATAATACTTTTATTCCGCAGTATCAGCCTAATGGGCCAGGATATCAATAATGTTTGTTTAGTTAAGGTGACAATGAGTTTACCCAGGAAATTGTTGCAGTTGTTGTCACTTTAAGAGAGGATATGATGGGTAACCAAACGTTGCTGCAAACAACTACAAAACTTTGAACAGGCCACCTTGATGCTAGTGGAGTATCAGAGATCTATCAAGCATGGGCTGTGTGTGAGCCAATGCCCTTAACAGGCTCTGACCCTCCAATTGGAGTCAGCATCTCTTTCAGCCCGACAGCAGCAAAAGGTCTCGTTTACAGGGCTTGCAATGGTCTGAGTTATAAAAAGAGGAAACTGGCTGGGATCCAGGGGCCGCCTAGGCACTAGTAGACAGTGCAGGGGACTCCTCCTTTCTCCCCACCCCCCCAACTCTCTCTTCCTCCCACACTAAATGTCAGGGGATCTTTACAATCCCTGCCATGGACTGGACATCAGTATCAACAATTACTTCAAAAATGACTATAACAACAAATGTAAAAACAAAAACAAAACCAAAGCTACGTATAACCCTCAAGATAAAAGCAGGAAACATTTGGGGCTTAATCATTACATTACATTATTATAGCTTTAGGTCCAGCGGGCTCTTCCGAGCCAAATCAGGACCGGACAACCCCCGATCCGCATAAAAGATCTGCCGAAACAACCCTAGTGGTAAAACTGAAAGCTCTCCACCAGCCAGTCACTTTACAATAAAGAAATCCCACGCAGGGGACGCTGAGGCTGCAATCTCATTTATTAAACCCCCGTTTACAAAAACAAAATAGAAAAACAAACATCATTATAAATTATTAACAAAACACATACATATAAAATGCCTACATTGCTAAATAATAACATTATAGGAAGCCCTAGTGACCACCTGGCAGAAAGCGTCCAATATTCCCAAGCTGATCCAACAGACCTCATACACAAATAAGGAGTCTTGTCCCGGAAAAGTTTTCAAGAAAAAAGGTAGGTGACTGGTCTAGCGAAGAAGATAGTATAGCAGGTTGATAGAACAGAGCAGGAATGAGAAAGAGCAAATGAGAAAGACAGCGACAGTGGGAATTTAAAGCACTAAATTTCCAGAAAGTGGGCATACTATTTATACTGAAACCCCCGGCACCCCAACGGGGGTGGGGCTTAATCAAGCGCTGTACAAGTTTAAAATCACAGACATCAAGCGGCAATAGCTACCTTGAAGATGAGGGCTAGGTGGTTGGAGATGTCATGAGAGTTCCATGGTGGTCGACAGGTGCTCATCTCAATCATGACGCAGCCCACACTCCACACATCGCAGGCTCTCCCATAGCTCTCTCCTCGCAGCACCTGCCAAGGAGGCACACTTTCCTTTCAAATGAACAATTCCTTCCATACACAAGCACACACACACACAATTCAAGGGAAGTTCCCGCGTCTTCTAACACTTTTCATCCAACCGCCAACAACAGCTGTCAGAGATTGTCCAAGCCAGCTCAATCAAAAGGGACAAACTTAGCACCACAATAGTACTATTGTAATAGATCTACTTTCACCCGAGAAGCTACTGTTCACCCAGCATATTGTAATAGATCTACTTTCACCCGAGAAGCTACTGTTCACCCAGCATATTGTAATAGATCTACTTTCACCCGAGAAGCTACTGTTCACCCAGCATATTGTAATAGATCTACTTTCACCCGAGAAGCTACTGTTCACCCAGCATATTGTAATAGATCTATACTTTCACCCAAGAAGCTACTGTTCACCCAGCATATTGTAATAGATCTACTTTCACCCGAGAAGCTACTGTTCACCCAGCATATTGTAATAGATCTACTTTCACCCGAGAAGCTACTGTTCACCCAGCATATTGTAATAGATCTACTTTCACCCGAGAAGCTACTGTTCACCCAGCATATTGTAATAGATCTACTTTCACCCGAGAAGCTACTGTTCACCAGCATATTGTAATAGATCTACTTTCACCCGAGAAGCTACTGTTCACCCAGCATATTGTAATAGATCTACTTTCACCCGAGAAGCTACTGTTCACCCAGCATATTGTAATAGATCTACTTTCACCCGAGAAGCTACTGTTCTGTTCACCCAGCATATTGTAATAGATCTACTTTCACCCGAGAAGCTACTGTTCACCCAGCATATTGTAATAGTCTATAGATCTACTTTCACCCAAGAAGCTACTGTTCACCCAGCATATTGTAATAGATCTACTTTCACCCGAGAAGCTACTGTTCACCCAGCATATTGTAATAGATCTACTTTCACCTGAGAAGCTACTGTTCACCCAGCATATTGTAATAGTCTATAGATCTACTTTCACCCGAGAAGCTACTGTTCACCTAGCAGAGTAGGGCGAAAAAAAAAGCGTAATACTGTCGAAAAAAAAAAAAAGAAAAAAAAAAAACTACCACACCACAAGGTAATCAAAAACTTTGAGAGTCCGAGCCATGCAATTCCTACTCTTAACAGTGTCCGCCAAGATCTATCAAGCATTGACTATGTAGACATATGCCTCAACAGTCTCTGACACTCAAGATTAGGGTCAGTGTCACGTATTGAGCGGGCTGCACTGACCGCCTTTATACACTAATACCATGCCATGTGTGCAACAGCCTGCGGCAAACTATCTTATCTCATCAGTCATTTCCATTTTTTAACGTTGCTTGATAAATCCTGCTCATTGCTGCTTACTTTTTTCCTAAGCCAAACGGGCAATTCTTATTGCTTAATTCGTATTTTTTTTTTTGTTTTTTTTAAATTTACCTAGATTAGCGACGCTTTGCCCATGTTACCTTACCTTTTTCATCTAAATGAAAACAGGATTATTAACTGCTCTTTCTGGGTTTTCTCATCCGTAATGCCAGTACACGTAAGCAATATCGGACGAAAGTACTTTAAATTGTTATTTGTTTGCGTTTTTCCAGCTCAAAGAGCTGCTTATATCACTGGCCAAGAACAGGATTTCACTCAACCTGCCCAAGGTGCGAACTTGCGGTTCAGACAACTGAGCGACTAACCTCTGGAGCCATGAAAGCGATGGTGCCCAGTAGCTGACCCTGGAACTCCCCTGCCCCTGTGTGCTGGGAGGCCAGGCGGGCTGATGCCCCAAAGTCCCCGATCCTCAGCAGCTGCCCTGTGCTGTCCACCAGCAAGTTTGCTCCTAAAACAAACAATATATGTCATTGTTAGTTTCTTTGAATGGTATCAATATTCCACTCTCACACCTCCATACAATGTTACAATGTTCTGCTCACACTTTTCCCATAGGCTAGCATTCAAGTCATTTAATACTATGATCACCAGTACAGCATACCACCAAAGCTGTAAAAAAAATAGCGAGTCGAGATCCCTTCAGTCCAAAACGTTTAAATTGGATGATATCCACACTGGTCTGATTTTCTGCATCAACGAGTCTAGTGGTAATCTCCCATATGACTAATATTATCTGTATTTATAAACCTAGAATGTCGGTGCATATAATAACTCCATTCACTGCTTAAGCGCTTAAGTGTATCTTCCAATCTGCTTTTATCATATTCACGCTTCATCGCTCAACTTTTCAAAATACTGCCATAACGTGTTAACCAAAAGATAAGAAAATTGTACAAGAATGGCATAATTGATGCTGCAATATATCAAAGCATGCTCACCCTTGAGATCCCGATGCAGAATATGGTTGTCATGGAGATAGGCCAGGCCACGAAGAATCTGGCGGGTGTAGCGAATGGTGACAGATTCTGTAAATGCCCCATACTGACCCAGCAAATATGAGACCGAACCACCTGTCACATCAAGCATCACGTTGTCATGTAATGCAACGACGAGCAAAGGTCAACATGCATTTGAAACAATTTGTGACAGATTCAGAGAACACCCCATCCTAACTGCAATAAGTATGCCACAAAAATACTCCGAAATTATGCACAGTCTTGCCACATTTCACATTGATGTTATCAGTGATAATTGTTAGGTTCAGACGTATGAAACCAAAACTGACACTCTGCTTTTGAAACTATTGCTTCCAACTTTGGCATTCTGCCTTTGAGACCAGTGCTTCCAACTTTGGCATTCTGCCTTTGAGACCAGTGCTTCCAACTTTGGCATTCTGCCTTTGAGACCAGTGCTTCCAACTTCGGTATTCTGCCTTTGAGGCCAGTGCTTCCAACTTTGGCATTCTGCCTTTGAGATCAGTGCTAACTCAGTATAGCAGCAAGCAATTCATCAAACTATTTTGATTGTGGCGGCTCAACGCATAAAGAAGAAAATAACTCCTGCCATGAAGTGCAGAGGCTGTAGTAGGCATTTAGGTTTTGCACTGAGCTTCACATGAAAGCCGCTCATTCCAATGACCATGCAAAATCGACCTCAAAATAATCAGCAAACAATTTCTTTGTATTCATGTCATGTAGTTAGTTAGTCATTGTTTATAGAGTCCAGCGGACTGCCAAGAGCCGAATCAGGACCACAACTTAGTTGAAACTGATAAATGAAGTTTCATAAAATATACATGTAGTGTTGCGCAACTGATGCTAGGGGATTCCTTCAAAGTTTTGGTGGCCCTTTAGAAATTTTCAAGGTCATTTTTCAAGCCGAGTGTGACCTCCACGTTTCTCAGAAAGAATTATCACAGCATTATACAATTTATCACATTATATATCAATAAGAGGATCTCAAAGAAGATTCCAAGTGTTTTTGAGGATCATTTTGCAACGTTGTTGTCTGATGATAAAAATAAAGTGCACAACAGCACTGACAACATGTATCTCAAAATCTGGTCCATCATTTCTAACATCTGTATGTAAAATTCACTTAGAAAGGAAAGGTGTACATGAAATAAGCTACATAATACACCGTAGTTCTAATTCCTATAGTGTACCCGACATCCACTCCACAAACATGTTGAAATGGCAGCCCTGTTTGGTGGCACCCAGGATTCGAACAACGTTGGGGTGGCTGAGGCGTGCCATCATGTGGATTTCTGCTGTAATGGCCTCTATCACAGTCTCCTGCTCCACTGGCGAGTTGCGGCAAAACGAAATCTGTCCCAACAACAATTATTGTCCCGTCAAGGTTGGTAAATTTTAAAAAATTAAATTTTTTTTTTTACAAAAGCTCCTAAAAGACAATGAACAGTTTTCATGTTGTTTTTTTCTAATTTAGTATTGTTATATCACAACTTTTTTTAACAGCTGAGAGATTATTTTACTATTGTAGAGCATCTTCACAACACATCTGATAATATATATATATATATATATATATATATATATATATATATATATATATATATATATATATATATATATATATATATATTATATATATATATATATATAACTCTGAGGTCGTTGGGGCACCATAGATGATCGTTTAACCAGCATACTCCATCTTTCTCTGTCTTCAGCAACTCTGATGGCTTCGCTTAATGTCAAGCCAGTCTATTCTCGAATGTTGTCCTCCCATCTCTCTCTCTCTCTCTCTGTTTGTCTGTCTGTCTGTCTGTCTTTCTCTCTCTCTCTCTCTCTATATATATATACAGGGTTTGCCAATTTTTTTCAACAAGAGCTTGCTCTGGGTAAGTAACATTTTATTTTTAACTTTCCTGCTAAAAAAATTATTTTCCCGCTCAGAAATGAAGGTGGAACAATTTAACATCAAAATTCCAAACAGGAGTTCCATAGGCTATTACGCAGACCAAAGTAAACATGATTCAGTGCCGAGGATCAAGTTGTGTTGTTTTACGTATCCCCGGGCAAGTGACTTTCACGATTTGTCTTTCCGGGCAATTTATTTACTTACCCCAGGAATTGGGAAATAGGATTTGGCAGTCCCTGATCTATCAACAATCTAAATATGATTAATGCCCACATCTTCAACAATTGTCTTTTTACTCATATTTATCAATGAATCCATCACCAGCATCAAATAATAAATCAATTAATCAATGGAAGAAATGTTACACCTGCTTGACGGCCATGATGACACCGGTAGACGTATCCCTGGCTTGGTAGCATGTGCTGAAAGCCCCAGTGCCCAGCAGAGGTCCTTTCACCCAGTGGATGCCTTCATAGTACATCTGTGGTGCCCCGTCCCTGCCTTCTATGGACTTCATGCTGCCCCTGCTGCTCACACTGCTGTCTACATCCTATAACACATCAATTATTGTTGGAGTGATGTCAAACTACATTTGAGAGAGAGAGAGAGAGAGAGAGAGAGAGAGAGAGAGAGAGAGAGAGAGAGAGAGAGAGAGAGGTGTGGGGGGAGGGGTGGTGGGTGTTAAAAGTCAGAATATGACCTCCATACAGATCTCAAAGTAGAGCCCCCTGTTAGTGGAAGGCAGAAGAAAATTTGTATGTATAACAAGATCCTTGAAGTAATTAAATCAGACAAAACAAGGACATTCGCAAAGGCTTCATGGCCTATTTTGTACTACTAGTACTACTACTAAGACAAATACAAATGCCTTCTGTCACAAGCAAAAGTAAAAATGGACAAAAGTTCCTGTCATGACAGCCTCTCTGCGCAGAGACAATAGATAAGAGAAAACAGCAATTTACATTCCTAATTATTGATGTTAAGTTTAGTGATGCAAAAGGATTCCAATGAACAATGTAAACATACAACATAATGTCACACTTGGGTTTATTTTAATGGACAGCACAGAAACAATAGTGGGATTCAAAGTGCAGTTGGTAACGGTCAGGCAGATTGAGTTACACCCTGTATCGACCAGCGCTTTGAGCCACTCTTGAGCTGAAAAAATGCTATATAAAATAAAATTTTAAAAAATTTGGTTTCATAATGTTTCAGTTGTAAGGGACGTGTCAGAGACCTCCCTGCTCTCAAAGTCAGCTTTGCGATCCATTTTTGATTTGTCATTTATTTTCACTATATTACAGATAAGTGAAACGAACAATACTTAATTTTCAATATATATATGAATTGAGCAACATCTCATTTTTACTACATAATATATATTTAAGAAATGAAGGAGACTGCCACTGTGATGGAACCTACATCAGGCTGGATGCGAATGGTGATGACCTCCTCTCTAGCAGTGGGGGTGAGGCCGGGAACAACTGGAATGGGACTCTGGTGTTCAGACACCTCCAGGGCTTTGGCCAGGGCCTCTGCCTCTTCTTTTTCCACTTCCTCTTTGCATGCTGTGCATGCTCCTCCGCTGGCACCTGAACATTTCAACAATGCCGTTAAAACTTACAGTCTGCGTAACAACTGTTAATAATAATAATAATAAAAATGAATAATAATAATAATAATAAAAAATAATACAGGATGCTATAAACGCGCCTGTACCCCAAATCATTCATGCTCAAAGCGCAGGCGACCTATACCCAACATAACACGACACCTGTCTTCATCCACCCTCACACATACCAAAACACTCACAGTCCATCACTCAATACAGGTGGTGTACGGCTCGGAGATCGCTTTTAGAAGACGGAAAGAAAATCGAATTTTTAATTTTTGAAATTTTTATATATTGACTTATTGAGTCCTGTTCAATTATTGAAGGGAGGGAGGAAACCCGGAGTGAGGTCAAAACCCACGGTGGTTGTCTTAGACGTTGCACGGACAAAACCCTCCGGTGACCTCAATCGTCTCGTCTGCTCTTTTTGCATCGAAACAGTTAGGTTAATTGGGCTGTGCAATATTGCAGCTGCATAACTCTTGCAATTAGGAATGAGAAATCTACACTCTTCAAATACATTATTATCACTAGTTGTCTTTGAATTTTGGTGATCATTTGAATTAGAACAACACGAGAATTTAACAACTTTAAAAAAACAAATCTCCTGGCAATCAAACTGCAGCAGCATTTTGCCCTGGGTGGAGTTCTCCTCTCATTTTCTTCTTCTTCTTCAACGTCGCTACTGATAGTCCTCCTGGATGGAACATGGCCAGGGGGTGTTTTGATCTCCCCTCTGGCAAGCACCATCACACTGGCCTCTCCCAGCCGCATGGGCCTGAGAAATGTTCTCTCTCTTCCAGCTTCAAAGTCAGGTCTTCCGTCTGCAGCATGCTAGCCGAATATTCTTTGCTGCAAGCTGAATGTTCTTCGGGGGAGGATGGGGGTTGGATATGGATGACGGGGGTGGTGTAGGACAATGTCCTGGGAGGGTTTGGAGGAGTGTGGATAGGACCTGTCAACGTCCTGTCTTCATCTACACATAGAGTTACTGGATTTTTAACCAGCGTCTCCTCCACATCCTCACCCTCTTTTGGATGTTCCGCTCTAGTCTGAGCATCATCAGGGGAGGAAGGAGGGGCAGGGGTATGGTGAATGTCTCTGAAGCTACGCCGTGCGGAATGCCTGCGCAGTTTCCGCCTGGACCTATGTGTGGGGGTGTTCGGGGGTACAGTGGGAGCGCCAGTGCTGCAGGACTTTGTTTCACTCAGCTCTTCAGACACCACAGTGTTGGGAGAGTTGCAGCGAGGGGTAGACGCTGGTGAGTCCATGGGGGTAGAGGTGGCCGAGGACTCGAACTTGCCACCAGCCAGCTTCTCGCAACCATGCTGCAGCTCGTGCACTATCTTCTCAGACAGCTGAAAGTCAGCCACAATCCTACGCAGCTTGCGTTTGAGGGAGAGGACGGAGGATGATGATATGTTGTTGAGCAGCTCCTCTAATTGATCAATGACGGAGTCCATGTGTGATCCTAGCTTGCCCGTCAATAGGAACACCCGGCGCGACATGCCGCGCGATTCTCATGTGAGAGCTGCACACAGCTTTGACAGCAAAATGCGCCACGGAGATGAGGCGCTCGTAGTTGATGACTGGACGCTGAGAATCGGGTTTCTCCTTTTCTCCTGCTGCTGCACCAGCCTCTTGTGGCGTTTCACCAGGTTCCTGGGCCGCGCCACATTCTGATGCCTCCTTCCTGGGGAGGAACTCGTTGGGAAACTCCTCCATGAGCTTGTCCAGCATGTAGAGACGCCCCAGCAGCCACTGCCACTGGATGGAACCTATGTCATAGTCCTCTGTCGCACAGCGCACCACAAAGTCCAAACCATTCAACCCTCCTGCACCTGCCACAATCACGACAACACATTTTTAAGGACTAAATACGCTAACTACCCTTATTTGTTCTTCTCTCACACTCACAAACAGTTCCATATTCAATCAACTAGAAGTAACAGTTCACTGAATGTATTGAGATATACTAACATCACTGAGACAGTTGTTAAGATCTACATAACTAAATATTTATCACAACTTGCACTTTTCCCCCTCTACACACTATTTCTCAATTATTTAACCCTCTCCCAACCTCATATTCCTCTAACCAAATGACTATGCTTCCAGCACCCAGACCATGTCTACACGTCTTGAATTAGATCCTGCTTTTGGCCAGTGCTCTGACAACCTCTTTGAGCTGGCCAAAGCACTGCATAAGAAAAGTTGATTTCATTTGCTGACATAGAATTGTGCATTATACAAGTGGACATTGGATTGGGCTGTAAGGAAATCTAACCTTACCTGGGTTGACGATCTCTTGTCCAACAGCCAGTCCCCCTTCTTGACCCTTGGCTAGTTCCAGCAGAGTGGAGATGGACAGCTGGCTGGTTCTCCTGCAGTTAGTTAAGTTAGTTAGTTATTCATTGCTTACAGGGTCCCAGCGGACTGCAAAGAGCAGAATCAGGATCACGAAATCAAGACCACAACTTGGCTGAAAGAGGACTCACCCCTCATCCGCATAAAAGATCTGCTGAAACAACCCCAGTGGTAACACTGAAGGCAATCCACCAGCCGGCCACTTTACAATAAAGACACCCCACTCAGGGTACGCTGAGGCTATACTAAACAAAATAGAATATAAAGATCATTATAAAATATCAACAAAACACATACATATAAAATGCCTACATTACTAAATAATATTATAGGAAGCCCTAGTGACCATTTCGCAGAAAATGTCCAATATTCCCAAGCTGATACAACAGACCTCACACACAAATTAGGAGTTTTGTCCCGGACAAAATTTTTCAAGAAAAAAGGTAGATGACTGGTCTAGCGAAGAAGAAGATAATATAGTAGTTTGATAGAACAGAGTAGGAATGAGAAAGAACAAATGAGAAAGACAGCGAAAGTGGGAATTTAAAGCACTAAATTGTGGTACTATTTATACAGAAACCCCTGGCACCCCCTGCAGGGCATTACTTGACATTTTCAAAATAAAATATGAAAAAGCACTGCTAACTTTATATAAGAAGTTTTTGGTCTTCATCAATAAAATTATATTATGTTGTATTGTTTTGTACTGTATAAACTGCAAAGGAAGATTCAAGTCACATAAAAACTTCAAAATACTGAATTGATGCTTTTGCATGTATTCATGCATCTGCTGCTGCTGACGACGACGACAATGATGATGATGATGACGACGACGATGATAATAATGATGATAATAATAATAATAAAAATAATAATAATAATAATAATAATAACAACAACCACGACAACAATAAGGGTACTTGCAAAAGGATTTTTCTTAGCTATACAAGATGGATTCATAGTGTTTAAGTAGTTCTATGTCTGGAAGTCACCCAGTGTGTTAAACGGACATTAAATAAATTAACTGAACAGAGCTAAACTGAACTGACCTGTTGCCATCGGTACACTTGAGAAAAATAGCATCAACCACTGGTTTCAGCAGTTTCTGCAAACGTTGTTTCTGGTGCTCATCTCGACACGGAGTGTAAGCCAGCATTGTTCGCATGGAGCGCTGGTAATAAAAATACACAAAATATACAATTCACAAAATGTTGAAACAAGTAAACAAAACGAAAATCTGAACAAAAAGACATGATCAAAGATATTAAAGATCAGAGAAACTGCAGACACATTCCCTGATTAATGACATATGCAATTCATGATCATAATGCCATTCACCGTCATATAGATCTACCCCCCTCCCTTACCACCCCCCTCATCCCCACAAAAAAGCAACAAAAACTCAGCCTACTGACCAGACAAGCAACAAAGACGGGGTAGACAGGGTCAGCACACATGTGGGCTAAAATTTTGGATGTTGTCTCCACATGGCGTTGGTAGCTGCCTGCCGTGTCGGAGACACGATGGCCCCGCTGCGACCCTCTCCAGCGCTGCGTAGTAATGTTGCCACCACCTCCTTGCTGAGGTGCTTCAGCCCTTTCTCACGAAATGACCAGTTGCGAGAGAACAGGCAGTTCACCAAGTCCTCTCCTAAGGCCTGTTAATAGTAGGCCGAAAATAAGTCAGAGTCATGTTAGCACTACCAGTCCAATTATGGATGTAATATCAAAAATGTGTTTTCTATGTAAAACTAAAATGTATAAATTATATAAATCTATATAATATAGGAGAATACAACATTCTGCAGTAAGTGTGGCCTCTGTCATTTGTAGCGTTCTTTAATTTCACAATACATAAACCTTCACCTCTCTCAAGAATCCAGTGTTCATGCTCTCACTCCAAAACAAACCACTACACTAAAAGACACATTACCTCGATCCAAGGAGCTGCCACAGGCTGAAATTCCTGGGCCAGGGGTTCTGCGTGAGGCAGACGGCTGTCGGATTCTCCTCGACTGCTGGGCTGGGGAGAGGAGGATCGAGTGTTTGGGGGTGCCTCGGGAGCATCGGAACTCTCACTGTGGGTGCTACTGTTAGAATGAACAGACCTAGTGAAGTAACTAGTCATGAATAATGCCGTTACTGTTAAGGGTACACGCCATTAGCATCACATGCACTTTTTCCTTTCACAGACTAGATGTACAACAGTTTTCATTTCACTGTTTAAACATAAATGAAATGATATCACATTTTGCAATGTATGGCTTGGATATTGTCCATTCGGTGTGGTGCCCCAACGACCTACGAGTTGCAGGATAGGATGGGATAGGATATTGTCCATGGGGAACTATCAAACTCACGGATGGGACTAGTCAGAAATGACACATTCCACTAAACAGCAATTTATCAATTCAGCCACAAAAGCAATTAACTGCCAAACAGGTAGATTGTGTGTCCACAATGACCTTTGGAATGCCTTCCTAAAGAGGGTCTTGACCAAACTAAAACTGTGCATCGCTATCAAAATATGTGCTTCACTGAAGACTTTTATTTGAAATTCATGCATCGTTTTTCCAAAAAAAGTGTATTTTAAATCTTATTTTTTATCAAATGAGCCCGACGCAAGCCAGAGCTGCATTGGCAACCCAGCAAACAGGTTTAGCAATCTGATAAGCTAGCGAGAACCAAACCTGTAACTTACGTTTTGATCTCTGTGGTGCTCGAGGTCCAAGGTGTCCGACAGAGAGGACAGCTTAGTGGATCATTCTGCCGACGGCACTCCTCAAACCCTGAAATTAATCAGGTCATAACAGATTTGTGTCAAATTAGAAGCAAACAGCCCATTATTGCTTAGAATTAGATATCATAAAACCAATGGCCATTAGGTGGTTCACTTTAATTTGTGAATGCATTTCACCATTTGGTAAAAAATTACTGAAATGTCTCCATCAAGTATCATCTTGTCAAAAAAAACTTCCAGTTTGCCATGCAGTGAGGGGTTGGGATGTTTGGAAAGCCACCCTCCTCATTCTCCTCCTCTGCTTCTGTCTTCAACTTCATCAAACTTACAAATTGCAATGCAGTGATGGTGCAGTCTGTTACAGCAGCTGTCTTCAACTTGATCAAACTTACAAATTGCAATGCAGTGATGGTGCAGTCTGTTACAGCAGCTGTCTTCAACTTGATCAAACTTACAAATTGCAATGCAGTGATGGTGCAGTCTGTTACAGCAGCTGTCTTCAACTTGATCAAACTTACAAATTGCAATGCAGTGATGGTGCAGTCTGTTACAGCAGCTGTCTTCAACTTGATCAAACTTACAAATTGCAATGCAGTGATGGTGCAGTCTGTTACGGCAGCTGTCTTCAACTTCATCAAACTTAAAATTACAATGCAGTAATGGTGCAGTCTGTTACGTCAGCTGTTTTCAACTTCATCAAACTTACAAATTGCAATGCAGTAATGGTGCAGTCTGTTACAGCAGCTGTCTTCAACTTGATCAAACTTACAAATTGCAATGCAGTGATGGTGCAGTCTGTTATGGCAGCTGTTCTCACACTTGATCAAACTTTCTCCTTCCAACATCTCCAGAAGACAGATCGGGCAAGTGTCTTCCTCCTCCCTTGCGCTCCTACACAACAAAGTTGTTGTACCCAAAATTACAATTTTATTACAATCAATACAACACAACACAACCCCAGTCCTACACAACAAAGTTGTTGTACCAAAAATTACAATTTCATTAAAATCAACACAATGCAAATACAACAACCACAGTAGGCATTTTCACTTCAGTAGTGATAGATTACTAACATGCTGTCAGCGAGCGTTGGGGCCAAGTGGTCTAAGGCGGGACTAACTTCCCTTGTCCACAGGCTAGAAACCAATGGTGCCTGACAGTTGTGGGATCGATCCAGCATCTGTGTGTTATGTTTCTCTGAATATTATTTACTTTCGACTCGGAAGCAACGTCTAGGGGCCTTTTTCCAGGTAATCCGGTTTACTCCACCAGCAAAATTTAAAAAACACAACTAATATTAGGTAGGTTTTGTTGGCTATGTGCAAACTTCAAAAATATCTTACCCAGTATCATTTTCCGAACGAGCGCTAGGCTCCTCCAGCGCAGCGGCGACCGGTTCACGACCTTCCCCTTGACCTTCTTCCTTGACCTTTTGTCGTCGCCGCATCAATCTGGAGCTGCGCTTGTCATGGTAAATCCGAAACAAGTTCTCCACCTGTCGGTAAATAATAAACATACTAAATTTGAAATAAACAGTACTCCAAAGCATATTCGATACCTTTTGACCTGTTGACCCTTCGCATTACTCTGACTATGAGATGACAGGAATAGAAGGATTGGGTTGAAAAGAAATAGTGACTAAAAACTGTAAGAGGAAGATGAAAATGTGTGTAACCATGTCAAATTCACATTTAATTCTTCTGGCGCTGTCGGCAGTCGGACTCGCTGAGTGCTAATAATCCGCCTGACGCCAACGGCGGGTCAATCGCCTCCCTGCACGCTGTGCATAGTGGCTCGCTCCAGGCTATTTTTAGAGCATTAGCTCAAATCCTTTTAGATGCCCGGACATGCGCAGTTGTTAACAGGAAGCCAGTCGATCTACTACATGCTTTGTATACTCTTTTTACCAAGGAAATCTTTAATTTTTCATGAAGAGTGATGACAGGGATTTTTGGAGAGAGTTGCTAGATAATGGCGCCAGTGATGACAAAGCTTTTGAAGGGGTTTACTGTGGAAGAAGTGTCAGACTCTAAGCTAAGAAGGATCAATAAAGATCACAAAGTGCATCAGGCTATCAGTGATGTACCAAATAAAGTTGGATATTAACATAAACTGCAACAGCCACATCATCACCATCAACAACCATCACCACCACCACCAAAATAAACTGGACACTTTTATTTCAAACTTTCCATGTACCTTCTTCAATTCTACACAAGCATACCAAATGTAACGCAGATCCATCAACATTTGTATTTTTTAATTATTTTTTAAAGTCAACTGGTACATGCATTGATTTTTTCAAAACATTACTTGGTAAAGAACAGCATGTGATTACGGAATTACTTAGTAGTAGAAGGGTTAAAACAGTTTGCTCAAATCGCTAATTTAATACCTAAACAAAACACACACACAATCAGAAGTAAACTGATGCATACATGTATGCACCTAGTCTGAATGAGTTTATCAATCAACCATTTTCAACCTCTTCTGTTAGCACTTTTGGACGCCATTATATAAATGTAAAACACATGCAGATTACAAAAAGTTTCAGTGGTCAAAGCTCACTTCTTCCCTGCTAAAAGACTGCTGTCAATCTGGTACAAACAGATCAATACATCACAGGCTTTTTCCTTCTTGCAGCACAGAGGCCAATAGTTTGAAAGGAGCACAATTCAGTTTGATGTCCTAAACTATGGGCAGTACCGCAGTGGTTTGGACACACGCTAGATAATGTTTGGTGAAGCAACGTTGGGACCGCTACGTTCTTGGTTGGGTGACTAAGCATGGAAGGGAACCATCAAGCGATAAATATAATGAAACAAGCATCCTACATGCTCGTCCACCTAGCTGTTAATGGGTACTTGGCTCTGTTTAGAACCAGGAAAAATAAAGCAGTGAGGGAGAGGGAATGGGCACCACCCTCATTAAGCTGGCCCACAGAAAGAGAGGTCTAAACTGCCCTCCCCCCCCCCCCCCCCCCTTATCCTAAACTAAAAGAAGTGCACTATTGGGTAAGGAACAGGAAAAGAGCAGCAACATAAATACAGATGTTGTTTGTGATATGAAGTACGATCCACACGAGTTACAGAAACAAGTCTAATCAATGGGCACTTAACGAAACTTCTTCTTAGATCACTTCTTTAGACAGTTGCTATCATCCGTCTCATAAACTCAGCACATTCTAACAGGAGTTAAAAGAAAGAAAAAAAAAGTGTGTGCGTCAAAGCAACATATTTACCTCATAGTTTTTCAGGGTTTTGCTCCAAAGACAGGGGTCACTCTCTCCTACTTGGAAGACTCGTAGCATGACGAACAGCACATGAACACAATGTGGGCCCCGACCACAGCTGCAAGTCTGAAGCGAGACAGAGACAAGTTTGTAACAGGACATAGAAATAGTCTACAATGAGACAAAGAAAAATTGTAAAGAAGACAGAAAGACAACACTGTGCACTAAAAGTGGGCATATTTACTATAGTGGTTTGCGTCAAGGGCAAAGTGTTGGATAGTTACGCATTGTTCTTCAGTAACAAACAGTGAACAGAAAATCCTGATTAGAAGTGTTCCATACTCCAAGAACTCCTTTAAACGCATCGCACAGTGCTATGTCTTTATTATCAACATAGACTCACAAATTGCCCAGAAAGTGATAAAGCAGTAAATATAAAATACTTAAGTGATGAGTTTTTGTATTATGAAAACTTTCTAAACACATCCAAGCGTGGTGCATGGCTATCTTCAATTACCTAAGAACTTTAGCCGGCAGGAGTCACACACACACAAAATCTGCTTTAAAACGTATCACATACCTGGGGGCCTATGATGACCCTGAATTTGTGGTCAGGGGAGTCTCCACCGATGAGAAAAGAGTTAGGCCCTGTCTGTTGAAGTAGGTATAGTCGAGCTCTTTGTACACGCTCGATTCGTTTCTGTGTCAAGTACGTTGATGGCGCGTCGCCTATTGATGGTGTTCTCCGACCGGCACTGCTGGATCCTTGGTTAGCTTGGCGAAACTGAAGGCACACCAAACCAATCAACCATTTTAATGACTGTTCACAAAGGATTGTACATTTCTAACAACCCAAAAGTATTCTTACCTCCAATTAAAATAGTTTGGGGATTTCAAACTCCCTCCAAAATGTTGAAACTTTATCAAAATGACTACTGAAACTTGAATGCTCAACTAAACAACTAACCTTTTCAACAAAATCTAATCACTTCAACACACACACAAGAGTCTTGTTTGAGTATATGAATGCCTGTATCTCCTTTTCTTCTTACCAGCTACAGACAGACTGTTACACTCCGTTCGATGATGGTGTTTTCTATCAGTATCTGATTCAGCCCCGATGCTTGAATTCCTGATAGTTGTGTAACTCAGATTCGTTTATTCACGCAACCCGTCCAAACAGCATACAAGTCACAAAGTCGACGTATGAAGTTTTCCACTTTTATTCAGCACACACCAACAACTGCATACAATTCTCAACTCAACTCAACTTTCACAGCAACTCTCAAATCACTATCAACAACTTTACTATCTCAACAGCAACTCGGCACACGATTAAATAACCTCTCTCTCTTCCGGAAGAATTTCGAACAATGTAGAAATGACGCACTGCCACCAATCGAATAAAAGATCGTCATCACTGACTTACGTCATACATTATTATTTCTCCTTCTGGAACGACCTCTTGCTTCGACATGTATCGGGAAATTTCTATAGAAAGTAAACACTCAGATCCAGAAACTTCTACAGTAATATCGACCAAAGCAAATTATCAACGTTATACAAAGCCTCTCCTAACAACAATGCAAACTCAAATCAAAGGTAAATAAACTCCATTATTGAATACTTTGCAAATCGAAACGATTAGATCTATCGTACACGCTTCCGACATACTTTCGTTCGCGTTTCAACGTAACATAACCCCCCACTCAAGAAGAAATTTACCCAATTTCTTTCAACAACGTTGAAACGTAATGCACAAACAAAGTTCAGAATTAAAACTTATTTCAGACTGTCTGAACACTGTCAATGTTCTCAGCTCATTCACACAGAGTCAATGGTTTTCATCTTCAAATCTGTCTGGATATTGTCAATGTTCACAGTTTATCTACACGGTCAATGTCTTTTACTCACACACTCTGCTGAGGAAGTCCGCACCAACATTGTCTGATCCTTTGATAGATTCTACTCGCATGTTAAAGTTCTGCAAGTACATAGCCCATCTCATGATGCGACTGTTCACAAACTTGGCAGAGTTCAAGTAAGTTAGCGGCTTGTGATCAGTCTGTAGCACGAACTTCACACTCCTTGAAGGTACAGTTCGAACTTCCGGATTCCCCATATGATGGCAAGGCACTCTTTCTCCATGGTCGAGTAATTTTTCTCAGCCCTGGACAGCTTCTTGCTGGCGTAACTGACCGGAAATAGTTTCCCTTCGTGCTCTTGCATCAGTATGGCGCCGATGCCTTCGTCCGCTGCGTCTGTCCTTAAGACGAATTCCTTGGAAGTATCGGGCAGTCGTAGCACCGGATCCTTCGAAAGGAGGTCGCGCACAGTCTGGTATGCCCTCTCCTGAGACGGTCCCCACTGCACTTGGTTTGGACAGCCTTTCCGCACCAGGTCCGACAAAGGTGCTGTGATGGCTGAGTAGTTCGGTACGAACTCCCTATAATACCCAGCCAATCCCAGGAAAGATCGTACTTGCTTCTTTGTTTGGGGACGTGGAGCGTTCAGAATTTTGGTGACGTTTTCTAGCAGAAGCCCCTTTTGTCCTTCTTTCAACGAATGGCCGATAAAGTCGACGTTGTCAGTCCCCAGAATGCACTTACTGGGTCTCACGGTCAGGTTAGCTTCTGTTAGACGGTGAAATAGCTCCCTCAAGGTCTGCAGATGCTCTTTCCAGGTGCGGGTGTGGACTAGCAGGTCGTCCCAGTAACACACGACGTTGTCCACCCCTTTGAGCATCTTCCTCATTCCTCTCTTCAGGGTAGCTCCGCTGTTGACCATGCCAAAGGGCATCCTTAGGCACTCGTACGTCCCATCAGGAGTTATGAAAGCAGTCTTTGGTATGTCCTGTTGACGCACGGGGACTTGCCAATAACCCTTGCTGAGGTCAATCTTTGAGAAGATTTTACTCCCCGATAGTTGGCGGAAGAGGTCTGCTGCGGTAGGCATCGGCTCAGGGTCAAAGACGGTGATCTTATTAACCTTCCTGTAGTCGATGCATACTCTGTTGCTGCCGTCCTTCTTCTTCACGACCACGACAGGGGACGCGTAGGGGGAACTGGACTCCCTGATGATGCCCATCTTCAGCATCTCATCGATGTCTTTCTTCAAGGATTCGCGGGCCTTGAAAGGGATCGGAAAGGGTTTTGATCGAACGGGAATATTTGAAGTGAGGTGGACTTCATGTTCGACCAAAGTCGTAGAGCCTGGGACATCGCTGAAGCTATGGGGAAACTCGCCCATAAGGTCCTTGAGCTCAATCTTTTGACCTTCCGTCAAGCGTGGTCCTAGCTTAACATCATTGATGCCTTCTTTGCTATGGAAGTCTCCCAGTTCCAACAGTTCCTCGCTGTCAAAGCTGTTGTCGATCTCAGCTGCTGTTGCCACATGCACAGTCTCTGATGGCCTTTCCACGTACAGCTTAAGGAGGTTGGCGTGGTATATCTTGGAATGCTGGCCGACCTTCACCTTGTAGTCGTTGATCCCCACCACGGTCTCCACTTCGTACGGGCCTTTCCACTGCATCAGCAACTTATTATGATCGGTAGGTAGCAGCACCAGCACTTTGTTGCCAGGTTTGAACTTCCTGCTCACAGCCCTACGATCATAGTAGTGCTTTCCACAGTCCTGGGACTTCTTCAGGTTTTCTCTGGCTATCTCGAGAGTCTGCTCCAGCTTCTCCCGTAGCTCAAACACGTACTGGTAGCTGTTCTTCACCTCTGGGGTGTCTACTTCTTTCGTCCACAGTTCTTTTAGGATGTGCATCGGCCCTCGGATGGTTCTTCCGTACAGCAGCTCGAACGGAGAAAAGCCGGTGGACTCCTGCGGTACTTCTCTGTAGGCGAAAAGTAAGGCGTTGATATAGCGATGCCATTGTCTGGGCTGCTCGCTGCACAGTTTCTTCAGGGTGGACTTCAACGTAGCATTGAACTTTTCGACAAGCCCGTTGCACATCGGATGGTAGGGTGTCGTAGTCAAATGCCGGATGCTCAGCAGTCTGTTGACCTCCTTCATGCAGTCAGAGACGAACTGTGTCCCGAGGTCTGTCAGAATTTCTTCAGGCACTCCAAGTCTACTGAACATGTCCACCAGTGCCTCTGCTACAGTTTCAGTGTCAATCTTCTTCAGTGGCACTGCTTCTGGGTACCGAGTCGCATAGTCCACTAAAGTCAGTACCCACCGATGACCTTCTTCACTCGGAGGTCTTATTTCGCCGATTAAGTCTAAGGCCACCCTCTTGAAAGGTCGGTCGATCAGAGGCATCCTCTGCATAGGCACTTTCGGGACCCTTCCTCGAGGTATGGTCTTCTGGCAAATGTCACATGATCGGCAGAAACGGCTGACGTCCGCATGAAGTCCTGGCCAGTAGAACACCGCCTGGATTCTATCCGACGTCTTCTTGATACCCAGGTGACCTCCCATGATTGAGTCATGCGCTACTTCCATCACCTGGCGCCTTAGGGGTAACGGTACCAAGACTTGACGTAGTGGTTTCCCTCCGTTGACCCTCGGGTGCTGGAAGATTCGGTACAGGATCTTGGCCTTCACCTCAAAATAGACCGTACCACTGCCTTTGGTCACGTGGTCTTGGCGGTTCCTGTACTTGTTTAAAGTGCTATCAGCTTCCTGGAGCTGGATCAGCTTATCTCTGTCCACGATGGCAGCTTTAGAGTTGTCGGCGACCTTCAGTGGCGTAGACGTCTTGTCTCTCTTGGCCTGGGCCCTGGTAGTAACAGCACCGACGATCTCTGGTCGGCAGGGCTGAGCCGGAGTAACCACATTGTCCCGTAGCAGCTCTGTAAGGTCTCCATCGGGAAACGGCAATGGATCCTCCTCCACAACTTCGACGCGTTGGGTTGAGGCAGGACTCCACTCTGGATCGGGGTCGTCGGGTCGTCTCGCGCCGTCGATATTCCCGATCATCAAATCATACAGCGGCTTCTTCAGGCAAACCGCTTCGACTTCGCCTATGTAGAAAGGGGTGTTGACATGAATCTTCGCAACTGGCGCTCTCACACATTTGCTGTCGGCCATAAGTGTCCATTTTGAATCGCCAGTGAACTGTTCTTTAGCGATTAGGTCTTCTCTGACGATGACCCCACTGCAGCCAGAGTCTCTTAAGACAGTCACTTCATGATTTCCGACGCGTCCCTTGGAAACAGGCATGTTCTGGACGGTCACAGCTGCGCTGGCGACGACGGGGATGGATTTTCCGTTGGCAAGGAGAAGTTGGCCATCGGTCATGCACTCTTGCACGTCCGCAGGGTAGCTGTGCGCTCGGTCTCACTCGGAAGAATGACGCTCCCGCCGCACACTTGATGGTCAGATCTACTGGTTTGCCGTTGATTGGAGAACCGCCTCTGCCGGTTGCCCGCCGCTGAATTGTCCGTACTGCTCCGCTGTCCGCTACTTTTGTTTTGAGGACAGTTAGCCGCTCTGTGGTCTGTAGCGTTGCAGGTGAAACAGCCTCTTGAATGCCCTTCCCTGGGAGGAGGCGTGGAGTCCGTCTGTCTCTGGCTCGTCTGGCTCCCCTGGATCTGGTTCACATGGTTTCCAGTCTTCTGAAAATGTTTCGTCGCGCTGGGTGGCCCCAGGGTCTTCCCATGAGCGATAAGATATCTTTCAGCAGCCTCAGTCACATCTTTAAGCGTCTGCAGCTTTTGTTCTTCTAAGTGGGTCGCTAGGTCCTTGTGACAGGCATTGAGAAATTGTTCCTTCACGATCAGGTCATGGAGACTGTCGTAAGACTTCGTTTCGCCTGATAACTCCACCCACTTGTGTAGATATGACGACAGGCGCTCCACAAACTGCTTTGGCGTCTCGTCTGACTTAGGCCGGCATTCACGGAAGCGTTTACGGTAGCCCTTCTCTGTAAAGTTGTAGCACTGCAATAGGGCCTCTTTCAAGACGTCGTAGTCTTTAGCGTCATCGTCCGACAATCTGGTGTAGACGTCGAGTGCTTGCCCCGTCAGAAGTGCACTTAGTCGAATCGCCCAGTCTTGAGGTTGCCAGTTAGAGCTTTTGGCAAACCTTTCAAATCTCGCCAAATAACTGTCGATCTGGTCCTTCCCGTCGACAAACGCTGGCAATTTTGGAGCTTTGTTGTCACTGATAACTTGTGGCGCATGCTGATTGTTTTGGATACGCGCCAACTCTAGCTGGTACTGACGCTCACCTTCAAGACGCTTCAGCTCGAACTCTCTTTCTTCACGGCGACGTTGCTCTTCTTTTTCTTGCCGCTGCTGTTCAATTTCTAGACGCCTTTTTCTAGACGCTTCTCTTCTAACTCTATTTCTTCTCGGCGACGCTGTTCTTCCTTTTCTAGACGCTTCTCTTCTAATTCTCGTTCTTGTATTCTCTCCTGGGACTTGACGTACTCCGTCAGCTGTTTGCCTTTTAGATTCAGTTCAATCCCTTTCTGCCAGAAGTCAGCCATCTTGATGCTTCTGGAAAGTTCTTTTCTGGAAAGTTCTTTTTCTAGAAAGTTCTTGACTGGAGAGTTCTTTTTTTTTTTTCTGGAAAGTTCTTGACTGTGCTGTACCTTTCTAGACTGTTCTAGAACAGCACGCTTTCTGCAGTAGCGCTGATGCTTGTCACTAGTCGCTTTCGCTGACGCAGGCCCCGCTGTCCTCGTCGTATGCGACGCTGCACCACGCTGGTGTTGATGTACACGCTCCTGTGCTGAAGTAGACGCGACGTCCGCTCGCCGCTCTCTGTAACACTGGCGATGTAGCTCCGAGACTGTCCCTCGACGTAGTCTTGCGGCAGCCACGTAGTCCTGACCTGTTGTTCGCTCACGAAGCAACTCTTCAGCGACTACACGCCCTTGCAGTCAACCCGAACCTATCGGTGATGTAGTCCCAGTATGTTGGCCCCTCTCGACGCAACTCGTTGGCGGCTACCCTCGATGACTGCCTCTCGTAACGTTGACTCGCTTGTTGTAGCAGTTGAACCCTTGGCTATGGCGTGAATCGCGGCTTGACCCCCAAAATGTTACACTCCGTTCGATGATGGTGTTTTCTATCAGTATCTGATTCAGCCCCGATGCTTGAATTCCTGATAGTTGTGTAACTCAGATTCGTTTATTCACGCAACCCGTCCAAACAGCATACAAGTCACAAAGTCGACGTATGAAGTTTTCCACTTTTATTCAGCACACACCAACAACTGCATACAATTCTCAACTCAACTCAACTTTCACAGCAACTCTCAAATCACTATCAACAACTTTACTATCTCAACAGCAACTCGGCACACGATTAAATAACCTCTCTCTCTTCCGGAAGAATTTCGAACAATGTAGAAATGACGCACTGCCACCAATCGAATAAAAGATCGTCATCACTGACTTACGTCATACATTATTATTTCTCCTTCTGGAACGACCTCTTGCTTCGACATGTATCGGGAAATTTCTATAGAAAGTAAACACTCAGATCCAGAAACTTCTACAGTAATATCGACCAAAGCAAATTATCAACGTTATACAAAGCCTCTCCTAACAACAATGCAAACTCAAATCAAAGGTAAATAAACTCCATTATTGAATACTTTGCAAATCGAAACGATTAGATCTATCGTACACGCTTCCGACATACTTTCGTTCGCGTTTCAACGTAACACAGACTTGATGTTTGAAAAATACTTACAGAATTGGAAGGCGACAATTTCTTGCGAGCATTGGAGCCACTGTTGACGACCTGACGAGTGAAAGCTGACTCGGCCCCAGAAAGGTGTTGGCTTCGCCGCCTCATCAACGTACTGACAGGAATCTGAAAAGCAAAATTCGTTCAATATGACAAGCAATAGTAGCAGTACTAAGAAATGCATAAACAAGATTTGCCCATACTATCACGCCCATGTTACACTCCTCATAACTAGTTTTGCTGAAAGCCTTACGAAGTTATGCAAGTGGAGATTAATTATTGAGAAATTAGAACTAGGCATGAAAATCTTAATTCTAAATAAATGAATAAATAAAACATATCATAGCAATACTTACTTGTGAAGTTCCAGAAATGGCAGTTTTCCCAGCCTGCAAACAAAATAAAGAAGAAAATTAATTAATAAACAAAGAAATATACGAATTATGAACAGCAAAATTGATTTACAAATCAATGTTTTACAAAAACTGATTTACACAATGAAATTTGATATTACAAAGCAATTCAAGATTTTAGTAAACTATAATGCTGTGAAACAAGTCTCGTGTAACAAAATAAATTTATATATAGTCATGTCTTCTAAAACTGTAAAAGTATAGACAAAATATATTTTGTACCGTCTTTCAGTTTCATACCGTCTTTCATGAATACGTACAAGCGATAAAATGGTTTTAGTACAATCTTGTTGATCAATATTTCTCTGGCTTGGTTCTTTAGGGTCTTTACCAAAAAAAAAAGTTATTTTAGCAAAACCCCAAATTCTTTTCACTTTTAAGTCCATCTTCTATGACAAAAGAGTCATTAACACACAAATGATTGTTTCTACAGTAGCTCACGCATAAATTGATGGACACGCTGGAACACAAATCCATTTTACTTGCATTCACTTTCCAACTTTTCTCCAATGCAATAGGAACTCACAAATTACATTTTTTATTCTTAGTACCTGGTGTGTTTTTGTCTTTTCCAGATATTCTTGCCTCCATGGAGGCAACTGTGGTTCCGCTTCAATGGTTTTCTTGGTCTTTGAGTTCTTGGTTTTGTTTTCTTCAGACACCGCAGAAAGTTTTCTGAAAATAAAATATAAAGTTAAAATTAACTAGAAGGGCAAAGCCCATTTGACTCTCATGCTCCTTATGGAACTCGCAATATTTATCATGAAAATGAGTGCCCAGAAAAAAACAAATTGAAATGGTGGCATTAAAATGCTAAGTAATACTGACTTTGATCTTTCCATGATCTTGAGATGACCTTGACCTCTGGCTCCAAATACACTCATGTACTATCAAATAAACTACAGCAAAAGTAGTATTATGCAAAAAAAAACAAAAAAAAAAAAAACGGTGACCTTGGGATGCCCTTAACCTTCAGTGACCTTTACCTTGGCATGCCTTTGACCTTCACGTGACCTCCCATGCATATCTGATCAAATAACTCAATCTTGTTGCATACTATGGGTTAAATAACTGCCATTCCACAATACGATTACTTATTTTTTGTATGTTTCTGCAAGACCTAAAATGACCTTGACCTTCAAGATCAACGCAAAACATGGAACATATATGAAAGATCAATCTATCATCTCTAAATACAACATGTTTGGACTTGTAATCTCTCATAGTTGAGGGTCAAGGTCACTTCAAAATACCTATACTAACAGACTATGGACAGCTCCACTGACCTTGACCTTAAAGTGAGGATGACCAAGCGTGTACTGTATGTGTGCCTCATTGATATTTATAATTCACTAAAGAATCACAAGTCCAAAAATAATAAACTATTAAAAATTTTTATTTATTTATTTACTAACATTTATTGACCCTGTGACCATGACCTTGAAGTCAAGTAACTCATTCATTGATAATTTCTGAGGTCTCATGGGTATACACCATATAATTTCTGAGATCTCATGGGTATACACCATATAATTTCTGAGATCTGATGGGTATACACCATATAATTTCTGAGATCTCATGGGTAGGCACCATCTTACTAATACTAGGTTTGGTTTTGACAGTTGAAATAGGTTCTGAGATATTAATCCACTTGCAATTTTGCACAGAGAGATGTTGGACGGCTATTGGTGGACGCAAACAACAGACAAACAGATGGACGGACATAAAAAAATTTTAATGTCACTTTTTAACTATTTAGGACTCATCTTGCACAGATTTGGAAAAATCTGGATTTTTTTTTCTTCTCTTTTCTTTGGGAGAAGGGTGAGGGTAATGGAGGGTGTTAGTTAATGACTACACAATCCTTTAGCAGTCCTAGGGGTGAATACATAGACTCACATTGCCATGCATGCAAGACAAAAATAGATTCCAAACTGTAAAAAAATAAATAAATAAATAAAGTGAAATTTTGTTAAAATGTCATTTTTGGACGAACATTTTATGACCCTGTGACCTTGACCTTCACTGATCATTTTGCAAGTCTCGTGGGTATCTTATCAAGTCTGGTAGTGATACTGATAGTTGAAATATGCTCCGAGTACTTAGCCACTTGAAAGATTTTGCATAATAATACTAATAATAATAATACAGGATGCTATATACGCGCCTTTCCCCAAATCAATCAGGCTCAAAGCGCGGCGATCTATACCAACATACACACTCACCTGTCTCATCCACCCTCACACACACCAAATACACTTCCATCACTCAAACAGGTGGTGTAAAGGCAGGGAGATCGCTATTGGGAGACGGAAAGAAAATCGAAATTTTATTTTTGAAATGTTTATACTGACTGCGTCCTGTACCATTATTGAAGGGAGGGAGGAAACCGGAGTGCCCGGAGAAAACCCTCGGTGACCTCAATAGTCTCGTACCTAAGTCACATACGTTCGCTCCTTGCGGGAATCAAACCCGCGACCTTCGGCATAGGAAACCGGCGACTTATCCACTGCGCCACGAGTCAGGGACAGACTGACTTTTTTTTTTATATATATCATTTTTGCCAATTTTGGACTAATTAGCCAGGACTCATCTTGCATAGATTTGAAAAAATCTGTATTTTGGAAGGTGAGGGAGGGGGGGGGGGGGTGAGCACATAGACTCATATTGCTAGGCATGTGAGCCAAAAACAACTGGAAGACTTTTGTTTAAATGGACAGGTTAAGCATTTTAATCAAAATAATAAAATACCACTTTCTTGTTCTCATCAACAAGACCAGGACAAACTTTCAGGATCTTGGACAAAGGTGAAGAGAAGTGGATTTAATATTGGTTACAAAGTTTCTCTTTCAAAACCTAAACAGGAGCTGGTATACGTATAGCAATGCATGAACAGAAGCATAATTATAGTGATATATTTCATCTTCTATTATTAATATAGTAATAATATCCATTTGTAGGATGGACTATATAGATGATTATGAATTTTGTAAACTTGTAAGCAGAAGTCAGAAACCAATAGCAAATTGTGTAGGTAGACCACACAAACAGACACACACACCTCCGGCTCCACATTATTACCTGGCAAGACTTTCTTTTGGCATGGTATCCATTGTCACAATAAAGCTACACATCATGTTGCAATATCACTGCTATGGTTGCTACACTTCACTTATAATTTGTAACGCTAGCACAAACAGTGATGCATGACAGGTTATGAACGTGCTGGTGAGTTTCAGATTGCTTCCCAAACGATAGCACACACAAACTTCACTTTCTGAAACCAAAAAAGGAAATAATGACAATTGAAGTAGGCCTACTGCTGGTACAGCAAAACAATAGGGACAACCTATCACACTGCAAGTACAGCCACTAACCTAATCCATGGCCTTTTTCAATACTTAAGTTATAGTGTCTAATACTACAGCACAAACAGGAAATCAAAATCTGATTGTGTTCTCAACTACTTCCTATGTCTAGCTGTATTTTAAACACAATGTTTCCCCTTTCAAAATACACAGTGCTCCAAATGTCCAAGTTGTTCAACTGACCATTTTGTGATTGTATTCAATTTCAATTCAAAATAAAACTGAACACACAATAAATCATCCACAACCTTAACGGATTATTTTGCTCAATAAAATATAGCGCACTTACAAGCTCAGAGAGCTTCCCAAGACACTGGCCACTAATTCACTATTCAAATAATTAAACAGTAATTCACAGTTCTTTTTTTTAAACATTTTGAAACAGTCATGAGTTTCATGATCATGGAGAAAACAACTGAAAAATAGTTTTCATGTACTTCAACATCCTGCTTTAACTAATAACATGTAATTTACTAAAACAAATATCATAAGTCTGATAAGCAATAGCAATTACTTCTTTAGAACTTGTGAACAAGTGCCGTTCATTACATGTTCCTTCTTCTTAAGGTACCAACTTGACAATTTAACTGACGTCCACAATGTGTTCCTAACCAAGCTGACTTCCACTATCATCTTATAAACATTGTTACTTATAGTATACTGCAACTGCCAACATTTGAACTTTAAAATATCTGGGTCAACATACAGCAAGCACCCATAGAAATTTTAAAATACCATGGCATAAGACTAAGAGTGACACATATTGTTCACCTTCGAATGGTTGAACTGGTGTCAAATCCTACAGGTTATGTATCTGAAACTCATTATCAGTGACCTAGAAAAGCATTATGCACTGCCTTGAAGGCAAAAGCCCGCCAAGTTTTGAGTGTCCTTACAAAATCCCCCGCACTCACTGTTGACACGATGAATCATATAACTTTTCTTAGATCAAGCAAGTAGTAACAGTTTTAGTAAAACACAAAACTCATGCAGAATATGCTGTATGAATATAAAGTGTATCTAGACTAATGCAAAACTACTAAAAGGAGATTTTCAATAAATCTTAATTTGATTCACTCTAAAACTGTTGACATTAATAGTTAAATAAGATAAAACGTTTTAGATTTTCAATACTTCTAAATAATTGTCAAATTAAAGATTATTTATCAAGTAACATTGTTGTTTGCCTAATTTAAAAATCAAAATCACAGTCTGTATCAGAATGTACTACTAAATAGGTAGTACTGTCCTAAAAAAAAAAAAAGAAAAAGGAAAACATTATTTGATCTCTGACCTTCATTAACAATCCATTGGATCCATTCTAGTTTCTACTGGACATAGTTTTACCACCTCAGCAATTTTAACAGTGGACTTCCAAATTCAAGGATCCAACAGTCACCCTGCATCCAACCTAATCCAGGATTCCAGGTTCACCAAAAATTGATTTATAATGAATCTAGACTGCTCAGGACAGTGCACCACTCATGTTCAAGAAAATGTCCACAGATTAGGCTAACCCTGTGCATGTACTAAGAATGTAATTTTGCACAAATCATGCACTTGTTTTAATTATTAATTATTAAATAGATTTATTAACTTGTAGATTTATTTTTAAATAAAATTTTAAAATTTGATTAGTTTCAATATTTAAATTGTAATAAACTGTTTAACCATAAATCCAATATAAATATAATGACATTATTAATGTGTGCTCTTTAAAATTGCTCTCCAGTTGAGGCAATTTTTCAAAACATTTTATAATCATGATTGACGCTGCAGAAACTTATGCAATAATCAATATCACTATTTTCCTACACTCCCCTCCTCCCCAATAATTATGATTATATTCATGCTCATCATGATCACTTTCACTGACAAGGAAGCCCAAATCTCACACCAAAGGTGAGGAATAAAAAATAAATTATATGTCCACTTCCCAAGATGTCTCACAATTTATTTATTTCTGCTTATAATTCCAGACTTCAAACAAATCAACCGAAATATTAATTGGTAAAAATACAATTCCAGACTTCAACCAAAATATTAATTGGTAGTAATTTTACTAACACAAAGTACTATTTTAATTTATGAAATTGTTGATTGTCTTACACTTTCCTACCATTCCCATGCTCCCAGGATGATACTGATAGCCTCCAACAAGGCTATATTTCAACTAATCATTAAACTCCATTTCCATATCTGTAGACAAGTCAATTACTTTGTTGTCTCCCTTGCAGGAGTGGCTTTCTTCATATCAAAATCCTTTTCAAAACTACCAAGAAGGCAAACTTAGATTTTATAAATATTTCTGGTTATAAATATTTTTGTATACGAATTCTCTTTCCAAAAGCTATGTATCTTCCCAATTCTGTAGCCAGTCATCCAATTTGTGGACACTTTTTTCTCGAAGCATCTTTCCAGGTTGTTGAAAATCATTTGATTTTCACCAGCCCAACTGATAGCACTAATAATAAACTGAGGACGCAGCAATGCTAAAACCACTGTCAGCAGAAAAACGAGGAAGATCTATCTTTGCCACAATCCCTCATGCATAACATTTAATAAGGACACTATACTTAGTCTTAGTCCAAGATGATATCATTAAACTCATGCAATTTCTATCACAGTATCAGGTGAGATGATTACTTCCTATCTCCGATTTTAGTTTTTGAAAACATTTGATCCGATTCACTACCATTACCAGACTTCCAGCAATCACCACTATATTCTGCATTTGGATTACTTCTGGATTAAATTCCTCTTGATCTAAAATCACAATTAAGAAAGAATTAATTCTTGCAAAATCAGCAAATTTCATCAACTTCTTGTCGGTCTACTCAAATCTTAACAGCAAGATCTACTAGATCTCTTGCTACAGGAATTTACACTGGCAGCTCCAGTTCTTATCTAATTATCATTAGAACTTTCCCAACTTTTGAAAGATCGTGCTTGTTTTTGAAACATGGTGCCGAGTCCATCTATTATGCGGAAAACACCCCAAATATTTCCGATTTCTTACCTGTCTGATTCCACTGTGTTGTCAAAATCAGGGGTGTCTGAAGGAGTGTCTCCATTGTTCGTCTTGGGTGAATTTACGTGTCGTAGATGCTGCCGCCACTTATGAGGACCTTGAAAGTTTTCACTTCTTTCGCCATTATGTTCATCTGCAGCAGCAGCAGCACCGTCGTAGTTCACGCTTGCTGCTTCTTCAGCGGCCGCAGACTCGGGGGAAGCCATCTTTGATGCCAGGCTTCAAGAGCGAAAAAACATCCCTTTGTCTTGCTCGAAGACGGCGAGCTGGACATTCGGTTGGCCCGTCCCCTTCCTTCACAAAGAGGGGATCAATCCTGCATAATTCAGGCCCCGCTGGCCGCGAAGTTTTCAAGTTATCGATTTTTCTTAGGCTGGATGGAGAAGCCAGTGTTTCCGGTCGGGAAAGTCTCCGATGTTCTTCGACTTGAAATGTTATTCCAGCCTCGTTTTCATCTTGTCTATTTTTGGAAGAAGTGCGCTCGCTGGCTTCATTCCGTCATTGTCCTAAAATAAAACAAGCGGTATTCACGTTATTTACAAATCTTGGAAAAAGTTAGGACATTCATTAAATTTAATTTATAATAAAGTTCACGAGACAAATATTTATTGGTAAAAGGAATGCCATTTTGTAGCAAACGACTTTACTGTAAAATCGTTTCGAAACAAAACGTGTCGTCTGCTAAACAAGTGTTCCCAGGAAATGTCACTTTCGCGCGTGCTCATGTAAGCGGAAGCGAGACTGTCGTTGTTGACAACAGGCACGCTGCGAGCGGTTTTGCGTGTGACATGGATCACACAAGAGCCCCACGCTAAAGAGGATCGAAAGAAGCGTGTATCGAACAGTACCGTACTGGCGCACTGTATGGGGGTCGGTGGCTTGAGTGGTAGCGTGTTTGACTTAGGGGGATTAACGTCCAGACACTGCAAACCATTATCCAACAACCTGTATTTTCGTTTTGGTGGATAGAAACTTTTGTTTCAGTTATTTCATTTTTCTATTCGAGTTTAGAGCACTTGTGTTACCTTGCAAAGACATTCCTGTGAACTGTTGCAGTCTGGCCTTTGAACAGGTGTGCTATGGTAAGTGCTATTTGTTATTCTTAGTGTTTAAAGCTCTATAGTAGGCTTACAGGCCGGAGATCGAATGTATGCAGGTTTTGATTGATTGATTGATTGTTGCTTTAGGTCCAGCGGACTCTTCCGAGCCAAATCAGGACCGGACAACCCCCGATCCGCATAAAAGATCTGCTGAAACAACCCCAGTGGGAAAATTGAATGCCCTCCACCGGCCAGTCACTTTACAATAAAGACATCCCACGCGGGGGACGGCTGAGGGTTGACCTCAACTACGCGAACCCCCGGTTACAAAAACAAAATAGAATACAACCATCATTACAAATCATCAACAAAAAAGTATACATATAAAATGCCTATAGTGCTAAATAATACAATCCTAGGAAGCCCTAGTGACCACCCGGCAAAAAGCGTCCAACACTCCCAAGCTGATCCAATAGACCTCATACACAAACAAGGAGCCTTGTCCAGGAAGAGTTTTCAAGAAAAAAGGTAGGTCATTGATCTAGCGAAGAAGAAGATAGTATAGCAGAGTGATAGGACAGATCAGGAATAGGAAAGAGCAAATGAGGAAGACAGCGACAGTGGGAATTTAAAGCACTAAATTTCCAGAAAGTGGGGGTACTATTTATACTGAAACCCCCGGCACTCCAACGGGGGGAGGGGGGGGGGGGGCTGTTGCCGCAGTGAAACTGTCATGCCTACAAAGGCAAGACAGGTTTTCAACTGGGGCTTTTACTTTTCCCTTTATAGGTTAGAACAATCTACAGTGACAAGATTGCTCATGACCCCAAGGGGTATGTATGCAGGTGAACACAGTTGAAGGGTTATTTCATCCTTGTCGCCATGGGCAGTTAGAGGGTATATTCACAGTAGACACGGTAATTTTTGTCAGGATAGCGCCCAGAGCATATCTTATAGAAATGGAGTAGTACGCTATGCAAACCAAGATGAAATGAATTGTATGGGTTTAAAACAGAAATTGGGGGAGAGGGGGTGGGGTGGAGATGGGGTACTTATAGTTGACTGCTCAGTACATGCTACATACGAATATTATTTTGTATTTTATACTTATTTATTCATGCAAATGTTTTGTTTAATTGTTTGTTGAAGAGAAGAAATACGGTATAATATATAAGCCTATGTAAAACTATAATATACATTATATTGTAATATATATTTAGTTGTGGTGCACGGTCTCTCTCTCTCTCTCTCTCTCTCTCTCTCTCTCTCTCTCTCTCCCTTCTCCTCCATCCCCTTCACCTTCCCTCCAAGCCCTATCTCCTTCCCTCCTTCCTCCCTTTCTTCTTAACTGTTATACTTAAAGATTATCCTGAGTTTGTGTAGCTTCATCGAGCACCTTACATTGCATCCTATTTCCCAAAAGGCTATACACGCATTCTGGATGGATAGAGACCTGTCAAGCTACTTGGCTGTTTTGCAGAAGTGTGGGTCAAGTACTGAGAAACATAGTTACTATCTGCAACAATGAGCGACATATACATCGTACGCTGAGCCGTCAAGAGGAACGACTTTTTCTGATAATGCTGCTAACGAAACAGTTGGTCGAGGATTTTAACACTTACGTATGATAACCACTGGTGGTGAAGGGCCAGATAAACATAGCTTCTACGTATGACAATTAGAAATATATTTTGCTCAAGCGAATCTTTTGAGATACTACCTGTTGAAGATGAACCTTGAAGGTAGTATAACCACTGGTTGAGCAAGACAGTTGGCTAAGATTTTAACACTAATTACATAATAACAAAGACTTCTTGTCTTGGATAGAATGAACATTGAGGTTTAACGTCTACACTCACCAATGGCGATATGGCAACGGGGATAACCATCCAAGGGAAAGAGGGGTAGTGACCTGAATCAACACTGAACCACCAAAGCAATAATAGTGCTAAAATGAACAGTAACAGTGGCCACATTTTATATCACCCACCACGGGATTCGAACCTGGGTCATCGGTGTGCCAGGCGAACGCTCTACCAATTGAGCTACGGCGGTGGGCCTCAGTTTTGGATAGATAGACAGAGTACTGCTCTGACCTTTACAACCATACACCAAACGGAGACTCTGCAGTTCTAGCATGTCCACAGAACAGAGAAGAAGAAGAAGAAGAAATCCTCCCACTTCTCCGAGAAGTTGAGGCAGCAATGCAATCGCTGAAGAAGGGGAAGCCAGCGGGAGTGGACAACCTACCCGCGGAATTGCTTCAAGCAGGGGAGAAGCGATTATTGACACCCTCACCATTATCTGTAACAAGATCTGGCAGAGTGGAGAGTGGCCTACACCATAGACCCAGTCGCTTGTCGTCACTCTTCCCGAAAAAGGGCAACCTTCAGGAGAGTGAAAATTACCGCACCATCAGCCTCATCAGCCATCCAAGCAAAGTCCTCCTGAAAATAATACTCACAGGTTGAAACCCCAAGCTGAACAAATCATAGCTGAAGAACAAGCAGGATTCATGGCAGGACGAAGTACCACAGAACAGATTTTCAACCTCAGAATAATCTGCGAGAAATACCAACAGCACCAACAATATCTTTATCATGTGTTTGTAGATTTCAAGAAAGCGTTTGACCGAATCTGGCATGCAGCTCTGTGGGCAACAATGAGAGCGTACAACATCAGCCATAACATTATTGAAGTCATCAAAAGCGTGTATGACAAGGCTACCAGTGCAGTCCTCCACAATAGCGCCATCGGAAACTGATTCAGATCAACAATCGGTGTGCGTCACGGATGCTTACTCTCTACGACACTCTTCAACATCTTCCTAGAGCGCATCATGTAAGATGCCCTTGCTGATCACAAAAGCACAATCAGCATAGGGGGTATACGGTAGAGCAATCTCCAACATTCGTTTTGCGCATGACATTGATGAATTGGCTGGAGAGGAACAAGAACTTGAACAACTGGTACAGAGTCTTGACACCATCTCCAGAGCCTATGGAATGGGAATAAGTGCAGAGAAGACCAAAATGATGACCAACAACACCAATGGCATCAACACGGACATCAAAGTATAAGGCCTATCCCTCAACACATTGCATAGCTTCAAATATTTAGGAGCCATTATATCAGACAATGGGTCCCGACAGAAAGTCATCTCCCGGATCGCACAAATAACTGCTGCCCTGACAAGGTTGAAGCCCATTTGGAAAGACAGGACCATCATTCTACATTAAAAGGTAAGGCTGCTGCGCTCCCTTGTCATCTCCATTTTCTTAAACGCTTACGAAACATGGACCCTCACAGCAGATCTATAACGAATAATACAACGAATAATACAAAGCATGGAAATGAGGTGATACAGAAGACTTCTGGGCATTTCCTATACTCAGCGTATGGCCAATTACGAAGTCCGACAGACCATCACACAACATGATGACATGCTCACAGTGGTGAAGAAACTGAAACTCCGATGGTATTGCCACGTCACCAGAGCATGCATCCGACCTTGCAAAGACCATCCTGCAAGGCACGGTGCAATGAGGCAGAAGAAGAGGGAGACTGAAAAAGAGGTAGGAGGACAACATTCGAGAATGGGCTGGCTTGACACTGAGCGAAGCCATGAGGGTTGCTGAGGACAGAGAAAGATGGAGTACGCTGGTTAAACGATCATTTGTGGTACCCTCAACAACTTTCGAGTTACGGGATAGGATAGGATAGGACATGATAATTATTGGTGGTGGAAGTACCATAGAACATAGAACTGTACTGCCTGTGACAAATGAATTGTTGTTTAGGTACTACTACCAAATTGTTTTTTTTACAATATATAAAAAGTGAAGGTAATTTTTTTAAACTCTTGATAGAGTTGCTGGTGATAGGGATGATGATGATGATGATGATGATGATGATGATGATGATGATGATGATGATGATGATGATGAAGTAGATGATGATGATAAAGCAGACTTGTAAAGCTCACAAATCCGCACTTGCAGCATGCTTAGGGCGTACAAAAGAGAGCAAATAAACTAATAATGTTAGGAAGGGCATAGCAAAGAAGTTGTTTGATGGCTTTTAACAGCACTTACTTTATAATTTGGGGTGAGCAATTGGGATTAAGTTCTTAGATGCTTAACTGAAGTATGATCATTATGAATGGCTGTGAGTCTCCACTAAACAGCAGTAGCTCAACATTAAACTTTAGTGCCGGTGCTTTTCGTAGAATTCTTGTTAATGCTCAAAACCAAATGCAAAACCGAAATCTTTGTAATGTGCCAGGAATGCTTGTTAAAACACTCCGCATATTTGTAGTGTATTAAAAAAATCTTATTTCGACAAGGACCGATGTGGAAGTTAATATGTTAATTAAATGAAATACAAAAGGGATCTTCTTCTTCTTCTTCTTCTTCTTCTTCTTCTTCTTCTTCTTCTTCTTCTTCTTCTTCTTCTTCTTCTTCTTGTCTTCGTCGTCATCGTCGTAATTGGAAGGTCCGTGGAGGTTCAAAAACTTTTTTTTCGAGGTTCCCAGATCCCGAACCTAAGTTCCGGAACCTTTTTTTTCCCCCAAAAGTTTCAACAACCTAGGTTTTGGATCGGAGAACCTCGAAACAAAAGTTTTTGGAACCTCCGCGAACCTTCTACGAATCTTCCAATTATATTATGTAGGGGGACCTTACAGCCAGGAGACATCCAAAATTTCTCTCCTCCTCTTCATCCTTTTTCCTCCTGCCCCTCATCCTCCTTGTTGTTGTTCTTCTTTAAAGACCACAGAGTTTGGAATCATTGCGAAATGCCTTTTTATTTCATTTTTCTCGTCATATTCCTTTTACTTTCTTGTCCTCCTTCCCCTTCCACGTCGTCTCCTTTTTCTCCTTCATGTTGCCCCTCTCCTTCGTGCTGTTCCTCTCCTTCATGGTGTTACTCTCCTTTATGTTGTCCCTCTCCTTCATGTTGCCTCTCTCCTTCATGTTGTCCCTCTCATTCATGTTGCCTCTCTCCTTCATGTTGTCCCTCTCCTTCATGTTGCCTCTCTCCTTCATGTTGCCCCTCTCCTTCATGTTGCCTCTCTCCTTCATGTTGCCCCTCTCCTTCATGTTGCCTCTCTTCTTCATGTTGCCCCTCTCCTTCATGTTGCCCCTCTCCTTCATGTTGCCTCTCTCCTTCATGTTGCCCCTCTCCTTCATGTTGCCTCTCTCCTTCATGTTGCCCCTCTCCTTCATGTTGCCTCTCTCCTTCATGTTGCCCCTCTCCTTCATGTTGCCTCTCTCCTTCATGTTGCCTCTCTCCTTCATGTTGCCTCTCTCCTTCATGTTGCCTCTCTCCTTCATGTTGTCCCTCTCCTTCGTATTGCCTCACTCGAGGATGTGTTTCCCGTCAAGTCTTCCTTCATTATCTTCCTCCTTTCTCCTTATATATGCTTGATTTCCCCACTGTTTTCCCAGCGTTATGGGTATTATACAATTATGGTTATTTTATTTTAACCCGATTTGCAGTTATTTTTGTGTAGTAACGCAGTAAGGAGGAGCATGAATATTATAGGTTATAGGACAAACAGTAACTGGCTTTGTTATGCGATGTTTGTTGACGATATCGGTTATTGATGAGCCCAGACCTTTTCTTCCATCTCTTCCTCATCTTCCCTCTCCTTCATGTCTGCCTCTCCCCCCCCCTTCCCAGATACCTTCATCTCCCCTCCATGTTGTCCCTCTCCCCACCCTCCCCCTCCTTCATCTTCCTCTCTCCTTCAACACTCTCCTCCCTCTCTTCTCTTCTGTTCTCTTTCTCTCATCTCTCCTTCATGTTTTTTCTCCTTCAAGTTCCTTACCTTTTAGTTGATCCTATCTTTCTTTTGTCTCCTTCATGTTGTCCTCCTTCATGTTGCCTCTCCTTCATGTTCTCTCTCTTCATGCTTCTCTTTCATTTTCTCCTTCATGTTGATTCTCTTCATGTTTATCCTTCATGTTACGTTCTCTCTATGTTTGTGATCCTTCATGTTGGTTTTCTTTTTTCTTGTTGCTCCTCTCCTTATTCATGTGCTCCTCTCCTCATGTTCTTCTCCCTTCTTCTCTTCTTCTTCTTCTCTTCCTTCTTCTTCTCTTCTTCTCTCTCTCCTTCTTCTTCTTCTTCTTCTTCTTCTTCTTCTCTTCCTTCTTCTTTCATCTTCTTCTCTTCTTCTCCTTCTTCTTCCTTCTTCTTCTTCTTTGCTCTTCTTCTTCTTCTTGTCCTCTCCTTCATGTTCCCTCCTTCTTCATCCTTCTTCCTCCTTCATGTTCCTCCACACCTCAGATTCCCTCCTGCACCAGTGCGTCCTTCGCTTTATCCTCTGTTGATGTTGTTGTTTGGTGTGGTGGTCTGGTTGTGTGTTTTGTTCATGTGTGTGTATGTGTGTCGCACTTATGTGTTTCTGTCTGTTTGTCTGTGTTCTTGTTTCTTTCTTCAAGTTGTGAAATCCCTCTCAACTCTCGGTTAGTCCATGTGTAGAGGTAATAAAGAAAACGTTTAGTTTGTCTTTATCGTTGCGCCTCTGCCACATTCCTTGCACTGATCAGCTCTCCCAAAAGGCACTTTACTTTTGGCTCAGTGCCATGGCGAAAGCCTGTTTCACTCTCTTCTTTCTTTCTTTCTTTTTCTCTTTCCTCTTTAAAATTCTTATCTTTTTTTTCCAATCATCTTTCCTCTTCTTTGGTCTCTAGATCAGTTCAGCACCTTCACTCCCCTCCTCCTTCTTCATGTCTCTTCCTTCCTCTCTCTCTTTTGCGCTAATGTTGTGTTCTTCTGGCCTCTCTTCATGTTCATCTGTCTTCCTTTTTGACCCTCTTCTTATGTTGTTCTCCTTTGTTTTGTTTTTTCAGTTTCTCCTTAGATCAACTTCGTTGCTGTTACTATTTGTTCTCTTATGTCTCTTTTTGTTTTCTCCGTCATGTCTTCTTATTTTGTGCATTTCTCTTTATTGTCGCTCGGCTATTAGTTTCCTCCCCTCTCTCCTGCAACCCTTCCACTGCTTTTCTTTCATGATCTTCATTTTTATTATTTTCCTTCATGGTTTCTTCTTCGTTTTCTTTGTTGTTTCTTCTTTTTCTTTTTCTTCTTCCCTTCCTTCTTTCTCTTTCTTCATTTGTTTTTTCCCTGTTCTTCTTTCTTTTTTTTTTCATCTCTTCTCTTCTTCTGTTTCTTTTCATTTCTTCTCTTTTTTCTTTCTTTCGACATCTCTTTTCTTCCTTTCTTCTCCTTTTCTTCTTCTTTTTCTTTTTCATCCTTCTTTCATCTTTTTTCACTTGTTTTTCTTTCTTTGTTCTTTTTCTTCATCTTTCTCTTTCTTTTTTTTCTTATTTTCTTCTTCTTCTTCTTATTTCTTCTTCTTTCTTCCATCCCTCTTCATCTCTCTCTCATCCTCCATCATCCAACCATCCAACCATCATCATCATTCCTCTTTTTTCTTCTCTCTTTTTTCTTCTTCTTCTTTCTTTTTCTTCTTTTTTTTTTTTCTCATCATCCTCCATCATCATCATCATCAATCATCATCATTTCATCATCATCATCATCATCTCATCATCTCTCATCTTCTTCTTCTTCTTCATTTATCATCTCATCAACATCTTCATCATCAATCATCTCATCATCATCATCATCATCATCATCTTCATCATCATCATCTTCATCTTCTTCTTCTTCTTCTTCTTCTTCTTCTTCTTCTTCTTTCTTCTTCTTCTTCTTCTCTTTCCTATCTTATCATCATCATCTCCCATTTCTTCTTCATTCTTCTTCTTCTTCTTCTTCTTCTTCTTCTTCTTCTTCTTCTTCTTCTTCTTCTTCTTCTTCTTCTTCTTCTTCTTTCTTCTTCTTCTCTTCCTTCTTCTCTTCTTCTTCTTCTTCTTCTTCTTCTTCTTCTTCTTCTTCTTTCTTCTTCTTCTTCCTTCTCCATCTCCTTCTTCTTCTTCCGCTCTTCTCCATCCGTCTTCCTTCCTTCTTCTTCTTCTCTTCTCTCTCCTCCTCCTCCTCTTCCCCTTCCTCCGTCTCCTTCCTTCTTCTTCCGCTTGTCTTCTCCAAAAACTAAAGAAACAAGCCAGGCTTCTTTTGCATTATCTGTAAGTATGCAGCTCTCGTGATGTGGCACCTGAAGAGGGGAAGCCATAACACAAGGCCAGGTGAGATAAGAAAAGGGAGAGAAAGTCAATACGCTATGAGTTAGGAAGGAAAGGTGCTCAGCTATATAGACTGCAGCTTTGTGACGGCCCAGGAAGATTTCGTTTACCTCCACACTGAGTATGCAGAGGTAAGGCGATTCAATGTACGCGTTGTTGATTTGGCGTCTTCCTTCGGCGTCACTGGTGTCCTGCCTTTTGCATAGAACTAGCAACTGTTGAGAGGAAATGGATAAGGCAAGGAGTGTTGAAGATAAGGTGATGGTCGGGAGGAATGGTGTAGTACCTTCTCTGTCCGTCTGTCTGTCTGTCTCTCTAATCAATCCAAGTACGCAGAACTCAATGTCAAGCTAAAATGTGTCAAGAACTCTGTCCTTGACATCGAATAAGATCTGAGAGGGGAAGAAACTCTTGATCCGCGTTTGTGGACGTGTTTGGCTACGATGGACCTCTCTTTGTCTCTGGCTGGCTGGCTGGCTCTCTCTCTCTCTTTTCTCTCTCTCTCTCTCTCTCTCTCTCTCTCTCTCTCTCTCTCTCTCTCTCTCTCTCTCTCTCTCTCTCTCTCTCTCTCTCTCTCTCTCTCTCTCTCTCTCTCTCCCTGCTTTTAACGGTCGTATTCATAGTCATGCATCCGTCTGCCTGTCCGTCGGTCTGTGGTATCTACTACAGTCCCATGCTACGAAGATTACATGCACTTGCAAAGTTCGAAAACAAATATTTTAGCTCCAGCGGAGAGGCAAAGTGGACCGAAAACTCTAGAGCTTCCAAAACCCTGCATGAGGGTGTTTGCTCGCCCTTTGCAAAAGCGGAATGTAAACAACTTGACGTGCTCTTTGCTGAGAGGGTAGGTCAACCAAACCTGCAAGACATTGATACCTATCTAAAAACCACTGATATCTACCTTGTTGGTGGGGATAACTTACAAATGTCTTTGGTCGATCCCCAAAGATCTCCTCTTGTAGACTCTGTGTCAACCGTACGTACCTGTAGGACAACTGATTGGGCACGCCTTTCTTGTTCCACCGATCTCAAACTACTTCATTCGTCAAGGAATACTTTTACTTATTGCGTTGATCAATCTCAAAATTTTCGTTTTTCCAAGGAATATTTATTATCATAAGAAGCCGTGCCGTCTTTCTGGGCTGTTTGGTTTTGACTTAACGTGATCGATCAAGTTTGCGTTGCAGTTCAGCATTCGTTTTACTAGATATTTCTGTCTGTCTGTCTCTTCTTTTTCTGTTTGTCTGTCTCTCTCTTCTTTGTCTGTCTCTGTCTGTTTCTTATTTGTCTGTCTGTCTCTTTCTCTTCTTTGTATGTTTGTTTGTCTGTCTGTTTCTCCTTTGTCTGTTTGTCTTTGTGTCTCTTTTTTTGTTTGTTTGTCTTTGTGTCTCTCTTCTTTGTCTGTTCGTCTTTGTGTCTCTCTCTTCTTTGTCTGTTTGTCTTTGTCTCTCTCTTCTTTGTCTGTTTGTCTCTCTGTCTCTCTCTTCTTTGTATGTTTGTCTCTCTGTCTCTCTCTTCTTTGTCTGTTTGTCTCTCTGTCTCTCTCTTCTTTGTCTGTTTGTCTCTCTGTCTCTCTCTTCTTTGTATGTTTGTCTCTCTGTCTCTTTTCTTTGTTTGTCTCTATCTCTCTTCTTTGTCTGTTTGTCTGTCTCTGTCTCTCTCTTCTTTGTTTGTCTGTCTGTCTATCTTCTTTGTCTGTCTGTCTGTCTGTCTGTCTCTTTTTCTGTTTGTCTGTCTGTCTATCTTCTTTGTCTGTCTGTCTGTCTCTTCTTTGTCTGTTTGTCTCTCTCTTCTTTGTCTGTTTGTCTGTCTCTCTCACTCCGTCACTTGCCCGCGCACACACACACACCCACACACGCACATACACACACACACACACACAACAGACCACAGTTGTAGTATATTGTGCACATACTGAGAGATGGAGGGAGTAGAGAGGTGGTACTTTATTTATTCTGTGAGCCAGAAAAGAGGTAGTCAATGAGAGAGAGAGAGAGAGAGAGAGAGAGAGAGAGAGAGAGAGAGAGAGAGAGAGAGAGCAATATATTACGTTTTTAATGAGAGTATAAACCGAGGTCTACTCCGTGCACGCACGCATTCCATAGCACAGACTTTAGAGATCCTGACGCTCATGTCCTAGACGGGTGAGTGCCAGTAACACAAATACTCCCAGCAAGCACTAGGTCCCTTCTCCCCAAACCCGGTCGCCCAGGATTGCGCCCAGTTGTCTGGATGTCGGACTATGAGCCCCCAATCCTGCAAGCAGGCGACCCGGGCGGCTTGAGTCGCTGATAGCCTAATAGAAAACTTGAAGTGTAGTTTCTTGGTTATTACACGTATTCAAATTTTTAAGGTGTGATTTACTGATTTTATATCGGTGTTGCTGTCGGTAAGAACGTCTAAGTGGTCTGAGTTGTAATGTTGCGTGCGCAGACTTGCAGCAGGTTTACCTATGATATAGCATGCCATGAGTGCTCTTCTGATATGCACAGGGCTGTAACAGCATAGTCCAGGAGCGATCTAGGTACCATCGACACCGTTTGTTTGACCGGGGGAGTAAGATTTCATATCGATAATAAGGCCCATCAGAGCGACTAGGTGACCGTCTAAGGCGTTTATACTGTGCACAGACTTGCAGCAGTTGTGCTTGCTAGATGTGTGGGCATGTGGGTGAATTGTGTATTTGTTGAAATGAATTATTTTGGGGTTAATAATGCATGCAGGGTGACACCGTTGGTTGCTCGTTCTCTCGATACTCATGCTATGTTATACCAGTTGCGCACACTCCACTTTTAGTTAGTTAGTTAAAATAGATTAACGTCCCCGGACACATAAGCGTATAGGGGACGACTCCACTGTGGACACTGAGCTTTTATATACAGCTCAGTGACTGTGGATCGTAGCACGGTTGTATCAAATTTACTCACTCGTAAAATAGTGTCACAGAGCGAAAATGAATATTACAAGTTCTATTTGTTATTGGTACTAGGGTGGATTTAGTCACGTTTCTGTATCAAGTCCTCGCAAATCACCCGTTCTATTGTTCCTATCCTATCCTATCCTATCCTATCCTATCCTATCCTATCCTATCCTATCCTATCCTATCCTATCCTATCCCGTATTTCGAAAATCGTTGGGGCGCCACAGATGACAATATTTAACCAGCGTACTCCACCTTTCTCTGTCCTCAGCAACCCTCATGGCATCGCTCAGTGTCAAGCCAGTCCATTATCGAATGTTGTCCTTCCATCTCTTTTTCTGTCTCCTTCTTCTTCCACCTGCACCATGCCTTGCAGGATGGTCTTTGCAAGGCCGGATGCTCTGATGACGTTGCCATACCATCAGAGTTTCCGTTTCTTCACCACTGTGAGCATGTTATCGTGTTTTCCAATGGCTTGTGTGATGGTCTGTCGGACTTCGTCGTTTGTGATGTGCTGGGTATAGGAAATGCTCAGAAGTCTTCTGTAGCACCTCATCTCCATGCTTTGTATTATTCGTTGTAGGTCTGCTGTGAGGGTCCATGTTTCGCAAGCGTTTAAGAAGATGGAGATGACAAGGGAGTGCAGCAGCCTTACCTTGGAATGTAGACTGATGGTCCTGTCTTTCCAAATGGGCTTTAACCTTGTCAGGGCGGCAGTTGTTTGTGCAATCCTGGAGAGGACTTCCTTTCGGGACCCATTGTCTGAAACAATGGCTCCTAAATATTTGAAGCTATGCACCGTGTTGAGGTATTGGCCTTGGACTTTAATGCATGGGTGCCACCTTTCCGCCTACAGTCGGAAAATCAGATTTTTGCTGAAGCCTACAATCGGAAATCCGATTTTTCGAGAAAAAAAAAATCGTAAAAAATAATTATATAAAAGTAAACGAAACAAGATTTGTATCAGATTTGTGTAAAGATGCACAGCTGAAAGGGGCATAACCCGCGTATCCGGTTGAAGACTTCCGGCCGTCTGAGACTGAAGCATGGATATTGTGACTTTGTGTTCCAATCATGCCGTTTTTAGAGGAAAATACCGATACTGGAAAGAGAAAAGCGTGAGAGGTAGATAAGGGAATGAAGAATAAGTGGAGGTGGGAATGGATGTCAGATAAGTTTGATCCTGATGGCGATGAATGCCGGTTGTGGCTGAGAAAATTGGATCAGCCTGGTTTGAAAAAAACACAAAACAATGCTTTTTGTTCTTGTCATGTGTATATTTGTGTGTGTTTGCTTTTCTTTCTCTCACCTCTTATACACATTCACAAAATGTTTAAACAATCTTAACTATGCTTCTGATTGTTCATATGTATTTCCCATTTGCATTGACTAAGTCTGGGGACTTAGTCACCTTTGCCAATGTTAGGCTCTGGTCTTTTTATGTAGTTTTTTTCTTGTTCTATGTGAGTGTCTTGTATGTATCAAATTAGTGGTAAATCATTCTTCAGCTTTCACGAGAGGCCTCTAAATTGGCTTTGAATATTGTAAAAATTTTCTATCGGGGAGCGTTGCCCCCCTAACCTCCTACCAGGGCGTTACGCCGGGACCCCATCGGGGGCGGCCCCGGACCCCTGCCTTCAGATTTTGGAAAATTTCTTGGTGGCACCCATGTTTAATGTCCTTGTTGATGCCATTGGTGTTGTTGGTCATCATTTTGGTCTTCTCTGCACTTGTTTCTATTCCATAGGCTCTGGAGGTGGTGTCAAGACTCTGTACCAGCTGTTCAAGTTCTTGTTCTTCTCCAGCCAATCCATCAATGTCATCCGCAAAACGGAGGTTGGAGATTGCTTTACCCCTATGCTAACTGTGCCTTCGTGATCTGCAAAGGCATCTGACATTATTCGCTTTAGGAAGACGTTAAAGAGTGTTGGAAAGAGTGGGCATCCTTGACGCTTACCGATTGTTGTCCTGAACCATGGCCTGTTGTGGAAGACTGCACTGGTAGCCTTGTCATACAGGATTTTAACGACATCAATAATCTTAGGGCTGATGTTGTACATTCTCATGGTTGCCCACAGAGCTGCATGGCAGACTCGGTCAAACGCTTTCTTAAAGTCTACAAATACACGATATAGATGTTGTTGGTGCTGTAGGTATTCCTCGCAGATTATTCTGAGGTTGAAAATCTGCTCAGTGGTACTTCCCCCTGCCCTGAATCCTGCTTGTTCTTCAACTATGATTTGTTCAGCTTGGGATTTCAATCTGTTGAGTATTATTTTCAGGAGGACCTTGCTGAAGAGTGATGACAAGCGGCTGGGTCCATGGTGTAACTCACTCTCCACTCTGCCAGATCTTATTACTGATAATGGTGAGGGCGTCAGTTATCGCTTCTCCTCCTGCTTGAAGTAATTCTGCGGGTATGTTGTCCACTCCCGCTGACTTCCCCTTCTACGGTGATTCGGGGAGGATTTCTTCTTCTTTTCTGTTCTGGGGACATGCTAATACTGATGTGTCTCCATTTGGTGTGTGGTTGTAAATGTCAGAGCGGTGCTCTGTCCATCTATCCAAGTCTTCTTGTTCTTCGGTAAGGCATATTTGGATCCTATAGACCTTGGGCTTTTTAACACTTGTCAGCCGCTTCACAGTCTTGTAGGTCTTCTTGCTGTTGTTCTTATTCAGACTGTTCTCAGTTTCCTGGCACTGACCTTCTATCCAGTTCTCTGTTGCTGTGCGCATGTCTTTTTGGATGTCATTGTTGATTTTTAAGTAGGTATCAGCTTAGGTGCTATTTTTCTTCAAACCATGAAAGTGGCTAGAATGTCTTTGTGGACCAAGAATCCAACGCCTTGTTCGTGCCTGTCATCTCTACCGCTGAAATAAAGCTTGTGACCTTTGTCAGTCGTTGTTTCACCTTGACCTTTCCAGCGCAGTTCACTGATACCTAAAACGTTCCATTGATAGTGGTCCAGATCGTGGGCCAGTTCTTCTAATTTTCCATCCGCAGTTAGGGTGCTGACATTCCAGGTCCATATGGTGACGTTGTCTCTCGTGCGGATCTTGCTAAGTTGTTCTATTGTTACAGGCTAATAACACTGGATTACTAAAACTAGACTTAGTGTCGAAATGGTAGGTTCGAGTATAAATCGAATAGGTTGAATGTTTGTTGTTGTTGTTGTTGATGATGATGATAATGATGATGATGATGATGATGATGATGATGACCATTTATATAGTGCTGATACTCCATTAGGTCTAGTAGTTAGTAAGTAAGCCTGCTGTGGTGTTCAGCTGCTGCTGCTATTATTAGTTTAAAACAAATAGTCTATAAGGTTATTGGCAAGCGGAGGTGTTCATATGGTCATAAGTTCTCCCTATCAGTTGGCGCAGGTTCAATCTCCATTAGGCCACACGGCTTTGAGCCCAGATTAACTGTTTAATCTGCGACAATATGACCTGAGAGTTAATTACTGTTAAACGTCCAAGTTGTTTTCTCTTTCAGATTACAAAAAAAATTACACAACAGAACAAAAACGAGTTAATTACTCCATGATAAATGTCTAAATTGTCCCCTCTTAAATTTTTTAAAAATATTTTTTTTAACAGAATATAACACGCGACTAGAAAGAGTTAATTAAGAAATTGTGCTCTTTGTAAAAACGTACAGAACGGTGTCTATAACACACACATAGGTCATCATGTAGCCTCACGTCGATTTTCCTCCCCCGCATTTCATTCTATGTTTATCCAAGCATGGCGAATAGTAGTAGTCTTGTCTCGCCTTAGGAATGGAGTCTCAATTTAGTATTCAAGTCGGTTTGTTTATATTCATTATTGTCTATTGTTTATTTACATGTTTAAGTTGTTGTTGTTGTTTTGTGTCTAATAATTGCAAAATGTGAAAATTTGAATCTAAAGGTTTGGGGGGAAAAGACTTCCGACCGACTCTCATGAAAGATAAATATAAATTGAGAGAGAGAGAGAAAGAAAGAGAGAGAGAGAGAGAGAGAGAGAGAGAGAGAGAGAGGGAGAGAGAGAGAGAGAGAGAGTATTACAATAGCAACCGCGAAGCAAGGAAGGAGATAATAATAATTAAAAGAACGGCATTTCAAATAATGTTCGTATAACAAACAAACAAACAAACAAACAAACAAACAAACAAACAAACAAACTAAAAGATGCAAAAGGGGATGGATCTATCATTTACAAAAACCCCTTGCGGTTTCTTTCATCGGTGATAAATCTTTTTTGGCAAGCTGCGGGGTCACAGAAGAGTATAAAGCGCTGCCGAGGATATACCTCAATCGTTTGGCATTGTGAATCCTTGAGGCTCCGTGGAAGTTTTCAAGGGAGACAAGAAAGGCCTACATATGTAAAGTATTGTAAATAGTCTCACTATTTAGGAAAAGGGGACTAAATTAGTCAGAACGTCTGTTGGAGTTATCCTTCCATGTCGTAATAATGAAGTTTTAAGGCGTTGCTGGTGCTATGACCGTGTATAATACTTATTTGGTAGATCGGTAAGACTGAATTTGACTGCAGAATCGGTTCGCCTGGATGCTTTTGCTTCAGCGGAAAGTTGAGAAAGTGAGTGTCAGCCTGACTTAGGGACTAGGGAGTGTACGCTGCCTATGCACAATGTCAGCCTGACTTAGGGACTAGGGAGTGTACGCTGCCTATGCACAATGTCAGCCTGACTTAGGGACTAGGGAGTGTACGCTGCCTATGCACAATGTCAGCCTGACTTAGGGACTAGGGAGTGTACGCTGCCTATGCACAATGTCAGCCTGACTTAGGGACTAGGGAGTGTACGCTGCCTATGCACAATGTCAGCCTGACTTAGGGACTAGGGAGTGTACGCTGCCTATGCACAATGTCAGCCTGACTTAGGGACTAGGGAGTGTACGCTGCCTATGCACAATGTCAGCCTGACTTAGGGACTAGGGAGTGTACGCTGCCTATGCACATTGCGTAGCTGAGACTCTCCGAGTCTTACGTTTGCCTCTCACTAGTGAGAGATACCCGGCGTGTCTCAGCTATACGGTGTGCTGCCACTGTGCACTGTAAACTTATTAAAGCAGGTACAGATAGGCCTTCACGATCACAAACTGTTGACTGCTTTATGGAAGCTTCGGCCTTGGGGCTAAATATAAAAAAACCTGGTACGCTTGTGTAGCCGTCAATGGTGAGGGAACAACACGCACATGCACACACACACACACACACACAAACATAAACACACGCACACCCACACACACCTAAACTCCCATATACACATGCGCACACCACAAATAAACACACACACACACACACACACAACACAGCACATTGCACATACAGAGAGAGTAATGAGAAAAATACACTTAATTAGGCAGCAGTTACAACACTCATTTAAATAAGACACGTGTAACTGCGGCACTGAACAGAATATCAAACCGACTTTGTAAAGAAGTATACGTCTACATGTACACATTCAGAGAAGATGAATGATGATGATGATGATGATGATGATGATGATGATGATGATGATGATGATGATGATGATGATGATGATGATGATGATGATGATGGCGACGATGGCGACGATGGCGAAGAAGTTAAAGAATGTAAGGTCGTGTAGGGGAAGTGTTTGCAAATTACAAGTTCAAGCTCATTGCGCAAGAAGAAAAGAAAAAACATGAGAAGAATGGGGGAGTTATAAGAAGAGAAAGACAAAGCGATGATATAATTATTGTGTCGGCTTGTAAGTCAAAGGTAGATGCCAAAGCTAGTTTCGGGGCAGGCAGGTAACGTAAATAAAAGCGGGGGTGACTCAGGTGAGATGGAACCGTTAGGCTGTCTGGCACTCTCGTCAGCATCCAGTCAGCGTGGCGTTTGCTATGGAAAGCCAAACGAACCTTCCACACGTTAGCTATGGAAAGCTGCATGTAGCATTTCATGGAGTGTATGTAGTAGATTTTCCTCGAACAACTCTTGGTGTGCTCTTGTTATAGGCGAATCACACAGCCTCTTCTGCTAATCGAATTTCGCCTTCAAGACACCGGTTGTCTCTCTCTCTCTCTCTCTCTCTGTCTCTCTCTCTTCTCTCTGTCTCTGTCTCTGTCTGTCTCTCTCTCCGTCTCTCTCTGTCTCTGTCTCTCTCTGTCTCTCTCTCTGTCTCTGTCTCTCTCTCTCTGTCACTCTCTCTCTCTGTCTCTCTCTCTGTCTCTCTCTCTCCGTCTCTCTCTGTCTCTGTCTCTCTGTCTCTGTCTCTCTCTCTGTCTCTCTCTCTGTCTCTCTCTCTCTCTCTCTCTGTCTCTCTCTCTCTCTCCCTCTCTCTCTCTCTCTCTCTCTCTCTCTCTCTCTGCGTGTGTGCCCTAGTTAGTTCGTTATTCATTGTTTATAGGGTCCAGCGGACTGCAAAGAGCCAAATCAGGACCACAAAATCGGGACCACAACTTGGTTGAGAGAGGACTCACGTCCCTCTGATCGGTATGAAAGATCTGCTGAAACAACTCTAATGGTAACACTGAAGGCACTCAACCATTTACAATGAAAGCATCGCACGCACGAGACACTGAGGCTATACTCTAATTTATCGAACCCCAGTTTACAAAAACAAAATAGAACATAAACATCATTATAAAATATTAACGAAACACATACATATAAAATGCCTACATTGCTATATAATAATAAATACCATTGAAAGCCGCAATGACCATTTGGCAGAAAGCGTCCAATATCCCCAAGCTGACCCAACAGACCTCATTCACAAATGAGAAGTTGTGGGAGAGTTTTCAAGAAAAAGGTACAGTAGTTTACTGGTCTAGCGAAGGAGATACATGTAGTATAATTGTAGAACAGAGTAGGAATGAAAAAGAACAAAGGACAGTGGGAATTTCAAAGCACTAAATTTCCAGAAAGTGGGGATACTATTTATACAGGAACCCCCGGCATCCCCGCGGGAGTGGGGCCGGGTAGCTCAGTTGGTAAGAGCGTCTTGCTAGTAACCGAAAGGTCGCTGGTTCGAATCCCGGATTGGTCAACGTGTGATCATATTATTTTCCCCTTTACCAACAACTGGCCCGCTGGTGTCAGTATAAATCGGTCCAGTAGTCACCTATATGCGAAAGTGTCGTGTGACTATAATCTACAAACAACAACAACAACATCCCCGCGGGTGTGTGTTTGTGCGCGTATGTATGTGTGTATGTATGTGTGTGTGGTTTTTGTAAAAAAAAAAAACAATTCATACTTGCAATTAGGACACGTAACCTTACGTGCCTGTTTCTAAGCACTGAGGAAATGGTATGACGCGTGTTCGAGGAAAAGTTGTCCGTTTGAACCGTGGTATAATAAGCTTTAGATTTTACGAATTGAAATTCACCTTCATAATCTCATCTGTCACTGGTTTAAGCATAGTTCTAAAGAATAGCCTAGCCTAGCGGCACGTGGAACATTTGAAGGCAACTCGAACTGTGCGAGAAAAGTGGCAAAACGCGTCGATAGCGGTTGGTATCCCAGCCTAGCATACCGATAACATGACCCTGAGGCTTCAGAAGCGCAGTGCTCCCACTCCTTCGGACGAGAGTATAAACCGAGGTCTAGTCTGTGCGCGCTCACATTAAATTCTACAGACCTTAAAGACCTTGACGTTATAGTTCTAGACGGTTGAGTACATGAAACATAAATCTACCAAGTAGGTCTATGAACTGTAGGGCCTGTTCCCCATGAGAAGTTAACCCGATTTTCGCCTGCATTGGTGGCGAATCACACACACACACACACACACACACACACACACACACACACACACACACACACACACACACACCCCACACACACCCACACACACACACAAAGAAGTTGAGAAGAAAGTGTGTGGGTTTGTTGCTGTGTTTTTACTCTATTGTCTTCGGCCATTTTGAGTGCCAGTTTGTAGAGTACTCAATAATCGCTTTAAAGTCTTGAAGGATCAGTGAGGGTTTGTTGCGGTGAATGTTTTCCCCGCTGTCGTCTAGTAGGCCTATTTCAGACTCGTTTTTGTCTGTTTGTGTAACCTACTCAGTCCTCGCATTAACCCTATCACTGCCCAAGTGCCGGTCAGTACAGATAAGAACACAGGTTTGGCGTCTGATAAAAAGCTACATGAAATTCGACTCAAAGCCTGGAAGTAGTTGCTGTTTGATTCACGGTCATAACTGTGCAGCTCCTGCATGCTTTGTGGCACAGGCAGTATTGCGATTTTTTGTGCCGTTCCACTCGCCGCATCATCAGCATTAGATTACATTACACTCACATGATTATTGCTTTCGGTCCAGCGGACTCTTCCGAGCCAAATCAGGACCGGACAACCCCTGACCCGCATAAAAGATCCGCTGAAACAACCCTAGTGCCAAAACTGAAGGCTCTCCACCAGCCAGTCACTTTACAATAAAGACATCCCACGCAGGGGACGCTGAGGCTATACTCTAATTTATCGAACCCTCGTTTACAAAAACAAAATGGAATACAAACATCATTATAAATTATCAACAAAACACATACATATAAAATGCCTACATTGCTAAATAATAACATCATAGGAAGCCCTAGTGACCACCTGGCTCAGCATTAGATACGATTGTAGCTATGCGCAAAGCGTCAGAAGAACGATAGTGAAACAATACTCCTGTAAAGTATGTATAATCAATCATATTAACAAGCGCGATATACACACTCACACTCACACCCACACACACTCACAACCACAGGGAGGCGCGGTGGCCGAGTGGTTAGAGCGTTGGCTTGCGGATCTGAAGGTCCCGAGTTCGATCCCACACACACACACACACATACACACACACACACACACACATCCACCCCCATTCCCCACCCCCCACCCCCACACACATACATAGGTCTACATACATAGGTCTACATACATACATACATACATACAGTACACATACACACAAATTGATGACCTCACTTCGATTTCGGTTTGCTTTCTGTTCCATCACATGGATACGTATGTATATACAACCCTTACGTGTGCTGGTGCGGCCAGTCAGTGGAATGGAATTAAGTCGTGGAAGAAGCGTGCGGGTGTGTTGCGGTTAGTGTTTTTCTCATTGTCGTTTGACATTTAACGCAGCCGACGTAACCGCAGGGGTGTAGTTACGTATAGGTGTGGTTGGGTGTAGCACCAAAGACGTGGTCTGACAATGATGCATGCATGGTGATTCTTCTTCTTCTTCTTCTTCTTCTTCTTCTTCTTCTTCTTCTTCTTCTTCTTCTTCTTCTTCTTCTTCTTCTTCTTCTTCTTCTTCTTCTTCTTCTCTTTCTTTCTTTCTTTCTTTCTTTCTTTCTTTCTTTCTTTCTTTCTTTCTTTCTTTCTTTCTTTCTGTCTTTTCTTTCTTTCTTTCGATCTTTCTTTCGATCTTCTTCTTCTTCTTCTTCTTCTTCTTCTTCTTCTTCTTCTTCTTCTTCTTCTTCTTCTTCTTCTTCTTCTTCTTCTTCTTCTTCTTCTTCTTCTTCTTCTTCTTCTTCTTCTTTCTTTCTTTCTTTCTTTCTTTCTTCTTTCTTTCTTTCTTTCTTTCTTTCTTTCTTTCTTTTTTCTTCTTCTTCTTCTTCTTCTTCTTCTTCTTCTTCTTCTTCTTCTTCTTCTTCTTCTTCTTCTTCTTCTTCTTCTTCTTCTTCTTCTTCTTCTTCTTCTTCTTCTTCTTTTCTTTCTTTCTTTCTTTCTTTCTTTCTTTCTTTCTTTCTTTCTTTCTTTCTTTCGATCTTTCTTTCGATCTTCTTCTTCTTCTTCTTCTTCTTCTTCTTCTTCTTCTTCTTCTTCTTCTTCTTCTTCTTCTTCTTCTTCTTCTTCTTCTTCTTCTTCTTCTTCTTCTTCTTCTTCTTCTTCTTCTTCTTCTTCTTTTCAGTTCAGTTCAGTTCATTTGTATTAATGTTTTTTTTTTCACCAAAATTATAACTAATAAGGCTGCGGAAAAAACATCATCATTATCATCATCATCTTCTTCTTCTTCTTCTTCTTCTTCTTCTTCTTCTTCTTCTTCTTCTTCTTCTTCTTCTTCTTCTTCTTCTTCTTCTTCTTCTTCTTCTTCTTCTTCTTCTTCTGTTCTTCTGTTTAGTTCAGTTCAATTGTTTTAATGGCCTTTTAATCGAAATTATAAGACAGCAAAGCTTTGGAGAATATCTTCTTCTTCTATCATAGAGTTGAGAGAGAGAGAGAGAGAGAGAGAGAGAGAGAGAGAGAGAGAGAGAGAGAGAGAGAGAGAGAGAGAGAGAGAGAGAGAGAGAGAGAGAGAGAGAGATGTGATGAGAGGATGGGAAAAGTGAAGTTTGATAGAAACTTAGTGTGACGGGATAGGGGGTGGGGAGGAAAAAAAAATCCACAGTCTTGTTTTCTATTTGTACCATCACCGTCAGACTTAGATTATGGTAGTGCCTCAGTTCCTTATCTACATGTGAAGATTACCTGAACTGAAAGAGACAAAAGGAGCCTGCTGAAGGGTGCAACACACCTGGTTATCTTGGCGTCTGTACGTGCATGCAGGAAGTTTAAGGAGCTACAAAACTTCGGTTGATAATGCCTTCCCATTCTCTCCCTCCTCCCCCTCCCCCTCCCCTTACTCCACCCACTTATTCTGTGACTGCTTGCTTCCAGAGCCGTGCTGTGTGTGGTGGAAAGACGTGAATGCAAGTAGAAAGGGAAAAGCCGTTCCCACACGTAGCCTATCAAACCTGTAAGGTCGGGCAGTCATTGGAAACCCTTACACTGGGGATGAGATGGGATCATCCTCGTTGAACCACTACTTTTACGCTGTTGAGGGATGTGAAGAAGGATTGTATTCATGATGATACGGTTGTTCAGCGAATAGTAATTGATCCCGTTGAAGAGAACTGTCACCGTCGCTCATCTTCCGATCTTAGGTGTAGTCGGTGTAGGTAGGCCCTCTGGGGGAGAGGGGAATAGGGGTAGAACGTGAACACGTGCAATGGGGTGTTGGGAGAACCCTAGGAGTGTTCTGGGTCAAGGTTATTAGCTTCTCCGTCATGTAGATGCATCGCCGGGTATTCTTGTCTTTCAAAGTCTTGGCAGTTTCTATCATTCTGTCCTATAGTGCAGGGCCCACACAAATAGCAGGCCTTAGTTTTTGGCAGGGATTAAGATTTTCGTTTCTGGCAATTACTTTTTAAAACTTCGGCTGAAAGTTTTATAATTGCCATTTACAAAGATGAAAACGTTTGCTTTTGAATTTCAGTGCACGAGGTGTGACTTCATTGGTTCTGCGTCAGTTGTACCTGTACTGTAATCTAATTAGTGACAACCTGAGTTTTGTCTGCTCACGTATCCCCTCCCCTCAACTCCACCCCACACACATAATTTTTGTTTCTGTTTCCCTTTCTGTCCCTGTCTGTATGTCTCTCTCTTTCAGGATCTCTCTCTCTCCCTCTCTCTCTCTCTCTCTCTCTCTCTCTCTCTCTCTCTCTCTCTCTCTCTCTCTCTCTCTCTCTCTCTCTCTCTCTCTCTTTCTCTGTTTATTAACCAACTAGAACAGCATGTTAATGATTCAGAGCATCACGGGATTTAACTATTACCTGGTTTGATGGAATATTTCATTGTACTTTTTGCTGATGATATTACTCTAATCTCATATACACCATGTGGTTTACAACATCAACTGAATTATTTGAAAGAAAGTTGCGACGGACTGAAGTTAGAAGTTAACATAGATACTGTAAAATTAAGATAATAGTGTTTCGTAAGGGAAAGCACCTTGGAAGAAGTGAACATTGGCATTTTGATGAAATTAAAATAGAAGTTGTCAACGATTGCTGTTACCTCGGTTTTGTATTTACTACTATGTTAAGCTATAAAACTGGCACTAACCACTTGGGAAAAAAAGCTGTGTTTGGTTTATGCCGTTTATTTCAAAAGATGAAAAAAAAATGACCAAAAAACACATTCTTTAACATATTTGACGCTAAAGTTCAATCGATATTATTATATTCATCAGAGGTTTACATTACATGATTATTGTTTTAGGTCCAGCGGACTCTTCCGAGCCAAATCAGGACCGATCAGAGATTTAGGGTACTCATAGATTAGATATGTTAGATAAAGTTCAGCTCGCACTCCAAACAAAATGGTTTACTTGGTCGATTTCCATTATATATTAACTCTTGTGTTCGTAGCCTTATATATTGGCTTAGACTGTTAGAAATGGGTCAAGACAGATTGCCTAAGCAAGCTTACATGTATGAAAGGTATTTAATTTAGACACAAATTGTAAACGCACATGGGCTTCGGATATTCGTAATATTTTGTCAATTAGTGGGTTTTATTTCGTATGGTTGCATCAAGGGTAACGTAAATGCCTTTCTCAGAATGATTAAGGAAAGATTACAAGATATGTTTAGACAAGAATGGGAAGCAGCTATTAACGAGAAAGACGGATATGCATTGTTTCGTTCATTTAAAGCAGACTGTAACCAAGAGTCGTACATTATAGATATTGATATTTTGATGCTTGTTTTTACATTCTTACTTATTTGTGCGTGTGTGTGTGTGTGTGTGTGTGTGTGTGTGTGTGTGTGTGTGCGTGTGTTCATTATCTGTCACATTTTATTGTATTTATTACTATTATTTTTAAACATCAGAGTATTTTAAAATTGTTATCCAATTATTATTTATTCATTACGGTTGTCTATCGTTATGTTTATGTGCATTGTTTTTTTTTATGCGCTTTGAGCAGAAATTTTGTCTGATATGTGCGCTTTATAAATAAAATTATTATTATATTTATTGCGTTCACGTAGCTTTAACACAGTTTAGATTTGGAGTTCTAGCAATTAATAATAATATGCACAGATATAGTGAAAATGCATTAAATAAGATGTATGACTGCTGTAAGAGTCAACTGGAAGATGAAAATGATTTTGATTTTGATTGTCCATTGTACAAGGATCTGCGCAGCAGCTTCATAAACAACCGAACGTTTGTCACATAATTATAACTGGCAGATATCGATCTCTCAGCAAAACCATCCATTATTCAGTAGCAAGAAGGAAAAAAACTTGAACCTCTATTAGTAGTTTGAATTTCTATTTTGAATTTGTTGTTTAAAGAGAAATAACCCCTGTTTGAAAGTTTGGTGAAGGAATGACCTCCCTTCTCCTCTGTTCCGTGGTATGCATAATTATGGGTCAAAGCAAAGACAAGCTCTTTGGTCTAAGGCCGTAAAATGCATTAAAATCTTAACTCTCTCTCTCTCTCTCTCTCTCTCTCTCTCTCTCTCTCTCTCTCTCTCTCTCTCTCTCTCTCTCTCTCCTCTCTCTCTCTCTCTCTCTCTCTCTCTCTCTCTCTCTCTCTCTCTCTCTCTCTCTCTCTCTCTCTCTCTCTCTCTCTCTCTCTCTCTCTGCGTAATGTGTGAGGCCCGCGATTAACTTAAGGTTAATCATTAGCCTGTACGTCTGCCTTGGGGAGAGGGATGGTGTGTGAGAAGACTTTAGGACTACCAGAGCGAGAAATCAAATGAGGGTACTTTCAGTCGGTGCTTGCAGAACGGATGGAGAAAAAAAAAGAGACAGAGACTGAGACACAGAGACAGAGTGACAGAGACAGAGAAACAAAGCCAGAGAGACAGAGATAGGGACATAGACAGAGATAGAGACAGATACAGAGACACAGACAGAGAGATAGATACAGAGAGAGAGACAGAGACACAGAGAAAGAGACCGAGAGACAGAGACAGAAAAAGAGACAGAGAAAGAGACAGAGAAGAAAAAGTTGAGAAGAAAGTTTGGCTGCTGATAGACAGGTACAGCCCAGAAAAACTGTTCCCATTTCCCTCTCTCCTCCTCTCCCCCCCCCTTTTTTTAAAAAAAAAAACTCGTTATTGTTTCTTTTTTTTTTCTGTGTGTTTATCTAAGTTTTATTTGGAGGGTATGAGGCTGGGGAAGATGTAGAGGAAAGCAAAAGGAGAGGAGAGAGAGAGAGAGGGGGGGGGGGGGCGGAAGGATAAGATAAACTCGCAATAAAAAGGATGCAGGAGCAAGACGCTGGTTTGTTTGTTTTCTTCCACCCATCTCTGTGCATATATTTAGGGGGCAGTGTGCGCGTGTGCGCGTGCTGAGAGAGAGAGAGACAGGCAGAGAGAGAGAGAGAGAGAGAGAATATATGTTTGTGTGTGTGTTTTCAAAAGACAGATGTTGCCAAAAGAAAGGGAAATCGGTGTTTTCTATGCCAATGTGTTTTATGCCTTGCGGTTTGAAGGGTGGGACCGGTAAAGATGGTGTTACAGAGCACGGGAGGGCAAACTGTATTTATTAGGTTGATGCACCCCACTCCGCGCCCCACTTCCACCCTCCCCTCACACTTCCCTTCAACTACTCCTACATACCAAGTCGTTGTGTTTCCCCTTTGTGCTAGTTATTTTCCAGTTCCGTCATATTATTACTATTACTTCAGGGAGGTTTATTAATCTCTCTCTCTCTCTCTCTCTCTCTCTCTCTCTCTCTCTCTCTCTCTCTCTCTCTCTCTCTCTCTCTCTCAAGGAAACCGTCAATACTTCAAAGCCTCTCTGTCTCCCCCCCCCCCTCTCTCTCTCTCTCTCTCTCTCTCTCTCTCTCTCTCTCTCTCTTTCTCTCTTTCTCTCTAAAGTAAACCATCAATACTTCAAAGCCTCTCTCTCTCTCCTCTCCACTCCACTCTCTCTCTCTCTCTCTCTCTCTCTCTCTCTCTCTCTCTCTCTCTCTCTCTCTCTCTTCCTCTCTCTCTGTGTGAAGGAAACGATAATTAGTACAGCTGATTGGCCTTCTTTCATAGACAAAAAGTCGTCGGTTAGAAACAATATAATTTCTTGTTGGGGGTCTAACGATTTACTGTTAGCGTCCCCCTCCCCCTTTCCACCGCCCACCCCTCCTCCCTCCCCACCCCATTCATGCTGTCGACCGTTATGAGGCGCACTTCTGGGTGGAGGAAATGGCGAGTCACGAACGAATTGTGCTCCTTTGTTCTCTCTTAGTCTTTTGAAGCCGTCTTATGTTTTGTTTTGGCAGACGGCAAATATTTGCTGGCTTTAAAAATCATGCTTTGAGATTACAAAATCTGCAAAATCGATTGACTGATAAGGTATTGATTATTGGACATTGTAGTTGTGTTTTGGGTTGTTTTAGGCTCAGTGCATAAGAAAGTTTGTTGTCTTACAAACCAAAACCTACACCCACGGCTAGTAAACCTTCCTAAAATGAGGCCACTGGAAAAGGAAGTCCCCACCCGAGCCCTGTGTATTCTTCTTCTTCATGATCATCTATAAAACACCATAATCTTTATCATCGTCTTCTTATTATTCTTATTCTTATCCCCTCTCTTCCTTCCAGTTTTCATCATGCCATTAAATACATTTAAGATAGAATTGACCAAAAAGGTGATTGTTTCCGCGACCAAAAATCAATGAACTATAACGGCGACGCAATATAAATATTATTATTAGTAGTAGTATTATTATTGACGATTTTTATAGCGCACTTATCTCGCCGTACTTGACCAGACTCTAGGCGCTGGCCGATACGGGATCGAACTCAAACCGCCCTAGACGCCCCCCCCCCCCCCCCCCCCCCCCCCCCCCGCAGGCTTTGGGCGCATGGTCTGACGCCAGGACAACTGAGCACTATCCTGGCCAGCCAGGGAAGGGGGAGAAGGACCAAGTGCATGCTGGGTGTGTTCTTGTTACCGGGACTCACCCGTCTAGGACATGAGCGTCAGGATCTTTAAAGTCCGTTATGATGGAATGTATGCGACACACAGACTAGACCTCGGTTTATACTCTCATCCGAAGGAGTAGGAAACGGGAGTAATGTGTCTTTCCTAGGGACACAACACAATGTCCCGCCCAGGGCTCGAACCCGGGACCTTCAGATCCGCAAGCCAAAGCACTACCATTAGATCACCGTGTCTCCCAAATAAAAGGAAATAAACTGGAGATACTCAGTTTTTAAATTGTAAGAGATTGGATAGAAAATCACAACAATCCCCTGTTACGTTTGAGACATGCACGATCGATCCGATCGTTTTGTTTTGCAAAGCATGCAATAACAGAGTGTATTCACCTTTGATTTGATTTTGCGTTGTTGTTTGAAGATTTCTATACTGTTGATAATTTTCGTTGGTCGATATTATTGGAGAATTTTCTACACTTACTTGTTTACTATCGATCGAAGCATCTAGATAAATCTAGTAAAAGCTAGGAGATTCTTCTAACCTAAATAAGATTATATTACGTAAGATAGTTCCTGTGACGAGTTTTATTTTGATTGGGTGTTATTGCGTCATGCTGGAATGTTCGAACTTTATCTCTGATTATAGAGAGACTATATAAGTAGTGCACTGTGTCTGCTTGGAGAGTGAAAAAGTGATTATTATTGATTTATGGAGATTTTTGATGGTGATCTCTGAAGTTATTTTCGGAAAGTGATCTTGTATGCAGTACTGTTGTTGATGTATGCTGAATAAAGTTGGAAAACTTCATACGAGAACCCCTGCCTTGTTGCTGAGTGAACAGGTTGCGTGGATAAACGAATCTGAGTTACACTTATCAAGATTCAAGCTTCGGGGCTGAATTAACCATTGATAAAATAACAACCATGTAACAGCCCCATCCTTCATCCTGCACGCGCCAGCCTCTCTCAACTCCAGACCAAGAAGTATTCCCTCTCCCTTCCAGTCTGAACTCCTCTCTACCATCAATTCCACCAAAGACCTTTTGTTTCCAGACCCTTTGGTTTGCTAAAAGTGTTCTCTTGTTGTAATTACATGCTCGTGTTCGTGTAGGCAAGGACAGTGTATTGGCTGTTGAAATGGGTGTTTATTCATGCATTCAGTCGGCAATAACAGACGTCATCGACAATTAGGCTAAGGGTTTCCGCTCCCATGATTTGCTTACCCTTCTGTTTTTCTGGCCGTAAATTCGTTTCGTAGGATAGGAAATTCGTTTACCTATACTTCTACTATTTGATGGTCCACTTCCATTACCAGTACCCACAGTTCTACTGTTTGATTGTAGGTTCGATTACAGGATCTTATTTTCTGTGACGAGTATTGTCAATGACTCTAAAGACAACTTTGCCTGAGCTTAACCCAAGCCATTTGTTTTTCTGTAATTTACACATAATTAGTTTGGCTGTTGTTGTTTTTTTAACCATTACTTTCCCTGTACTTAGTCTGTCATGTTCCTTTCCTCCTATATAAATTATAAAGATTTTTTTTTAACTGGGTATGTTTCACCGAAGGGTCGGTGATTGTTCAGGTCTATTTGATCCTTGTTTCTGTCTACTTGATCCTTGATTATTGCAGCCGAGACAGCGAAAGAGTGCCAGAACGAAATCGACTCCATGGGGTATGCCGTGACTTAGTAGGTTACAGCACTCCAAGGGGTGCATTGGAGTGGTTGTTAAGCAGGGTGTAAGTGCAGGAGGGCAATCTAGAGTGGAACACAAAGAGAAATCAGAGAGTTTTCTATACTTTTGACGCGACACTGATCAATTTCCGCTCGATTTCACCTTTTGTTTTTGCTCTTATAACGTTCACTGATTTACGTGCTCACCGACAGACGTTCGGTTAGTTATGGCTTACTTGGCTTTCGTCTACAATTGACATACCCGTAGACATATGCCTACCTGCTTTTTGTTATAAATTAAAACAATAAAAATAGTCTCCTGTGAGGGGTGTGTCATTATTATGCTTTGTTCTTATAATGATTATTTATTTATTTATTTATAAACAGCACCCTTTATGTTTATTTATATTACTTCTTCATTTCTCAACCACACACCTCACTATTCTAGTAATTATTCTGCTTACGCTTATTAAAACGGCGGTTAGGATTTTATATTCGTTTTATGTTTCCTCGTTCTATTTTTTTCCTTCCTTCGGGTTTATTTAAAGTAAATTTATATAAATATAACTATTAGCAGTATTACGAACAATGCTACATGTAACAACAAACTAAAAGTTACATATACTCGTGGTGTTTTCTTTAGCTGTATCTTAAAACAAACTCTTATTTCTGCTCAAGTTCAGTTAATTTAAACCGATTTTTGGCACGCGTCATTCAAATTTGGTTGCATGAACAGTATCCCTTTATCCAGGAATCTGTCGACAGAACGTCGAGCTTGTGGTCCAGTTGTTCTAGGTTCCACCTCATGTTGTTTCAAAATCAAATTATAGTGATCGAGTTGTGACAAATTCCCATAGTACTGCGGCGGTAGGTCAGCAGGTAATTAGTTCAGTGAATAATGGGTTGAAGTTTTAGTTATTCGTTTTTCTGCTCATGCTGGATTGGATTCTTAGTTATTTTAGCTCAGCAGTTGGATTTTTCGTTAATATTTCACTGTATAGTGAGTTGAACTGTTGGTACACAGAGCTAAATCGACGTTGGCACGCACCGTGTAGAGTGCGGATAATATGTGGACCTCACGGTACTTGCTAAAAGTCACAAGAGACGAGGACAGAGAGAGGGCGCTCGATCCAGTCCATTACATTCGTGTGTGTTTTTGTATTGAGTTGACACCACGTTGATTCATGGCTGTCGACGCAGTCACCGTTCAGCGCAGGGCCATTATAATTACCCATGAACTGTTCATAGATCAATTTCACAAGTCAGCTACAGATTTTCGGGTAGTCTCTTACCATGGAAAGGTCACTACTTTTAGTCCGTGTGGTTCTGTTTGTGTGTGTGTTCGTGTGTTTGTGCGTGTGTATGTGTTTGTTTGTTTGTTTTTAACACTTACGTACCCTTTTTGGTACTGTATGTAATGTGCAGGACCAAAAAACAGATCTCATATCAAAAGTCACCCATATTCCAATGCTTGTGGCATTTGCAATATTGCCATTTACTATGTCGCACCAGCATTACTCAACCGTTTTAACACTAACTCATTCCCAACTCTTTGTTTTATTGTTGTTTTTTTTGTGTGTGTGCAGACCGCAGCAGCTGACCAAAAAGGGCAGAACCGAACAATTAAAAAAAACTTACCTCAATGACTTTAACGAAAGAGCGCGCGTCAGTGGAAACTTAAATAACGTCAAACCAGGAGCCAACACTGGAACCACCTTTGGGATAACTGTTCTACCACCCTGACTACTTTGTGCAACATTGTATTATGTGGTGAGATTCACCTGTCGCTGAGTATTTGAAACTCGTTTGAAATCAGTAGTCCCGAGAAAGTGAATTGTTCTGTTGCGCAAGCGTAAGTCTAAATCCGTGTCTGCTGAAAGTGAATGGAAAAGGGGCTTACAAGAAAGTGAGTTTAAAGTGATTGTGACTGTTCCTGATTTGCCTGCACACAGAAGCTGGTGTTTAAGTAAGGTCTTAATCGTTGTCTTTATAGTGGCCGACTCTGTTAGGCCTTCCTATTGACACCAGGACCTGAGACACTGATGCCATTTAGTCATTGACAGCAGAGTAAGTCTTAATTCTCAAGGAGAGAAACAAGTAATCTTGTATTATTTTTTAAAAATTTCCCTTCGCACATCTACCGCTGGTGTACGTGAATGACCCGGGCATGGGCCAAAGAAGGCTAGGTAATTAATTTAGGATCAATAACAAAATGTATACAACTGAAATCTACATCTATACACTTAAGCGTTCTCGTCGAAGGCGTTAGGTCTGCAGAGGATCTTCGTCTTGAGACTCCTCCTGTGTCGGTGACTGGAATTCTAGCGAAGACTGTCGATTCTAGTGTTTCTAATAAGAATTGAGGATTCTATAAACTATAATGTGATTTTTTTAGGACAAATGTTCGTGACTGTTTTTGAGTAGGGTTGATTCGTGAACATAATGGCTACACGATATCTAACTGCTTTGGACTATTCGGATTGGCACGCCAACAGTGTCCTGAAAAAACATGCCAAGGTGAGTTGTTTGTTGTCGTCTGTGGTCGTGGTGGTGTTGCTGTTGTTGGTGGTGGTGATGGTGATGTTGGTGTTGAAATCTCATCCAGCAGCTCCTGCAGCACCGGTCCAGTTCGCGCTACGCTTTCGGGCGTTTTCGGGGCGACGGCCAGAACAAAAAAGCTGCTAAATTTCTTTTTAATGCTCTTTATGGGAAAGGTTTTGAGTCAAGAATATACTAATAATCTCTTGTATGATGGCAATTTCTAGTGTAAAATTAAAAGTTTGAAAAACATAAATGTGTCAGGTACCGTAATGTTAGCGTCTGATGTTGTCGGTGCTGCTGTATTGACAAGAATATGTGCTAGCAAGTGTATGCAGCTGTCACAACTGCTAATTGCTCGTGTCATAGTGTGGCATGTAATCCGTATACAAATGTTTGATATGCACTTATAGGTGTGCGGTTTTCCTGTCAAAACAGATTACAAGATTTAACAGCAGATCGATTTAAGGTGCTGCTAATCGCAAATTAGTGATGTAGTCGGCGTCGATGTGTCTCCTTTGACCTTTCGTATATAAAACACGCTGTCAGCTACAGTTACATAAAGTAACATAAGCTGTCAGCAGTAGTCACATAATGTCACATACAGCTGCCAGCAACAGTCACATAATGTCACATACAGCTGCCAGCAACAGTCACATAATATCACATACAGCTGTCAGCAACAATCACATAATGTAACAAGCGCTGTCAGCAACAGTAACATAATGTCACATACAGCTATCAGCAACAGTCACATAATGTCACATACAGCTGTCAGCACAGCCTTTGGGTAACAGCTATTTGGGATTTCAGCCATCCCTCATGTCCAGATGAGAATTTAGCCCCCTTATCCCATCAGAAAGAAAGAAAGAGATTTCTCTTATATAGCGCACTTACAAGCTCAGAGAGCTTCTCAAGGCGCTGGCCCGTAATATCCAGCAGTCACAAAATAGTTTGCTGAAGTCAGGATTTGAACCCACGTCGCCCAAGACGCACTCACACAAGTCGTGCACTCTGACCACTGAGCTATCCCATCAGAGCGTCCAGACTTATGGACTTTTTTTTAATTGGAAGGTTCGTAAAGGTTCGAACCCTTTTTTTTCGAGGTTCTCAGTCTCGAACCTAGGTGGATGAACGTTTTGGACAAAAACGGTTCAAGAACCTAGGTTCGGGATGTGAGAACCTCGTAAAAAATATTTAAAAAAAAGGTTTTGAACCTCCCTTCCAATGAAGACATGACGTTGATGAGGAATAGACTTCAATCAGGTGTTTGTGAGTTAAGCTTGCATGTTATCTTTTACTATACGGGTGGTACATTGTTAAACAATTTTACTGTTCGCCGAAGGGCGTGGTCTTTAGTAAAGGAAAAGCTGTACTCGGGCTCTTTCTGTCGTAGAATACGAGGGTCGCTAGGGTTTCAGACCCAGGTCTTCTCCTTCTCTCTCTCTCTCTCTCTCTCTCTCTCTCTCTCTCTCTCTCTCTCTCTCTCTCTCTCTCTCTCTCTCTCTCTCTCTCTCTCTCTCTCTCTCTCTCTGTTTGACGGTAATACTTACCTAACACTCTTATTACAGTTCAAATTGTTAGGCTAACTACGGCCGTTGGAGGGATTTATTTACAGGATCAATACGTCGTCCTTTCTCTAGTATCTTACCTATAATACTTACCTGTATCTGTTTAGTCACTTACCTGATAAAGTTTGCCTGTTCAGTCACTTAGCTGGCAAAGTTTACCTGTTCATTCACTTACCTGCAAGATCGCTCCTGGCACTACGCCTACAGACTCAAAGAGAAGTCTACACAAAGCCTGTGCAGTAGAAGCGACAGCCAGACCAAGGAATTTCATACCAAGGCCATACGAAAGGAAGCTTATTGTGAGTCGCAGGGATTGGTAGGCAAGGCAAGGCAAGGCAAGGCAAATTTTATTCCAGAAAAACCCATTAAGGGCACATGGACATGGTTAAAATAATATACACAAACATGCACAATAATTAATTAACATTTTAGATTAAAAAATAAAATAAAAATTTTAAACTATTTATTTATACAGCGGGATAGCGTGGAGTGGGGGGAGGTGGCAGGGGGAGGTATGGAGAGGGGAAAAGAAGAAAAAAGAACTTGATTGGGGACAACAACTATGAATCATAACTAACAATACAATTCAACCTAAACACATCAATGACAAACTACTGAAATAATTTTTATTACACATAACCTGTCAACATCAGAACTATATTAATTTTTGACATGGGATAAAAACGTTACATTTGTTTAATTATTAATTTCATTAGACTTACAAGCTTTAATAATTCTGACTTTTTGTTAGATGACAATAATTCTTGAAATTTGATGGCATTGGGATATCTATAATAGTATGATTTTAATAAATCTCTTCTCGAGTTACAAAAATGTGAACACAAAAATAAATAATGAAACTCATCACCAAGATCGCCACTATTACATTTTTGACATACACGTTCGTGTCTAGGAATGTTAAAATATCGGCCTCTCTGCACTGGCATTCTGTGGTTAAGTGTCCTAAACTTTAGAACAGATATTGCAAGATTTGTTGGTAGAACATGCAAATATTTTTCAAATTCAAAATGTAGCTTAAACATTCGATAATTATAGTAAAATTCATTATTGTTTATTTCCTCGAACCAGCCTTGAATAAACTGATCATGTAGGCGTTGTTTAATTGTACACTTAAAAACTGAAGCAGAAGGCATAACATTGGTTAGCCCCTGATTTAACCAAAAATTGCCAAGCCCTAGATTATTTAACTCTTTCCGCACTGAATCGAGGAATGAAGATTTATAACCTTTATGCAAATCAATGTGAAACAAAAAAGTGTACATAACGCTGGACAATTTATTACTGTTATCAGGGTGAACAAGCTTATACCAAAAATTTAACATTCTTTGCTTTGCCTGTAACTCCAGAGGAACTTGCCCTAATTCACCAAAAATCATTTGAGAAGGAGTAGACTTACCCAGCTTTAAAATTAGTTTATAAAAACGCAGTTGCAGTTTAGTGGCAAGGTCACTCATTTGAGGACACCATATCTCTGAACCATATAACAGAATAGGAACTATAGTTTTCTCAAACAGGTCAATTTGAATTTCTAGTGGTAACATAAGCTTTCTAATTTTTCTTAAAAGAGAAAACATAGCTTTGGAGGCACGATCATATAAATTTTTCTGGGCTGGTTTAAAGCTACCATTATAGTTAATTTTAATTCCGAGATACTGAAAATCATATACCACGTCCAATTTAACACCATTGTAAAATACATTAGGTAGATTTCTGACTTTGCCTTTTGAAAAAACAACGACCTTAGTTTTAGCAGCATTGACTTTTAATTTGTATTTAGTGCAATATTCTGGTGAATAGAACAGAACTAGGATTATTGTGGGCGAAATGAGATACAACTCCGCGGGTTGTCGATGTGAGGAAAGCTAAGCAGCTACACATAGTATACTCCGTATTCAGGGAGGCGAAGAAAGAAGCTTGGCGGCCAATTAATGGTGGCCTAATCTCAGACGCGCCGCCCCGGTGTTTCCTTCTCATTTTTCTGGTTATAACTTGCACCTGGCTTTTATTCTTACCTGCCACTATAGACCCTAACGTAAGTTGAAATTAATAATATGGCGCGGTGTGGTGTAAACTGGCACACCTGTTGTGCAATCTCAGTGTTGCAAGTGGCATTATCAGACTGTAAGGTTTTGTTTTGGTTGTGTTTGTGTTTTTTTGTCATTCCCCAACCCGTTTTGTCCACTCCCAACCCCAAATCTGCGTAGTAAAAAAAAAAATTCTATAGTTTGAAAACAAAGGCGCTATCGTAATCTTTCAAAGCCCACCTTCACCACCGATTCCAACCCCCCTCCACACACCCCTTTCCCACCCCCCTCCCCACCCCCTTCTCCACCCCCTTCCCCATTTTGTTTCATCAGATAAAGGTAGGGTAGGTTTGGGGGCGTAACAGCGTACCTTATAAAAGGGCGAACAATAATTAACATGTTCTATAATCGTCCCCTATACGCTTATGTGTCCGGGGACGTTAATCTATTTTAACTAACATGTTCTAGTGTTGTCTACGTAGCGTAGTTCAAATTGTCCAATGCATTTACAAACGTTTGAAAATGGCTTGTAGTTATCACAGCCCTGTGGATCATAGGAAGGCATTTTCCACGTTGAAAGTGGATCCTCCATAGCAAAGCGGTAGATAGAGCGTATCTGTGTATCATAAATAGAAAGCTGGGAACACAGGCTGTGTCTTTGGCGAAACGGACCGGCCGCTTTAAAAGGCTCATTCTCTCGTGGGGAGGGAGGGGAGGGAGAAAGGGAGAGTGAAAAGACGCGGATAGAAAAAGGAGAAAAGGGTTCGTGAAAGAGAGAGAGAGAGAGAGAGAGAGAGAGAGAGAGAGAGAGAGAGAGAGAGAGAGTGTGTGAGAGAGAGAGAGAGAGAGAGAGAGAGAGAGAGAGAGAGAGAGAGAGAGAGAGAGAGATTGTGTGTGCTTGCCTTTAAAGTTTTGCGTGTGAATTTTATTTATAATTGAGTACCTCTTTCCAAAAAAATCCAAGATGGGCAGGGAAGAAGCTAGCGTCAACAATCAAGTCCGTGGCAGCTAAGAATACAGCTATGAATTTGTCATTAGCAAAATTGCTCCATGTGGCAAGGAATACCTGGAAATAAAAGAGAGTACTTTCAATGCAGTACTAGCATCGGAGCTCTATGATGTTCAAAATGTCACCATCATCCAGCACGAGAACCTGAAGCTGTACAACCTGACAGATGGCATCCATACCAATCATAGACGAGCATCAACAAATGTCAGTCTAGAATTTACTGCCTTCAAAAACTTCGAAATCTCCAAGTCAGTAGCCGCATCCTTCAAACCTTTTACTCTTCTTTTATTGAGTCCCGTTCTTACCTTTTCTTTTATCTGCTGGTATGGAAGTTTGTGTGTAAAAAACAAAAGTGTGCTGGATCGAGTGGTGAAAGTCTGTGGGAGGGTTGTGGGAGTGAAATAAGAGAGTCTGCAGGTGTTGTATGAAAGACGTGTTGTGCGGAGAGCCAGTTGCTTTGTGCTGGATAGCACTCGTGTGCTTGCGCACCACTTCCAGCTCCTGCCTTCAGGAAGGCGCTACCAAACACCAAGGGTCAGAACTTTCAGAACGAAAAACAGTTTTATTCCAAAGGCTGTCTCATTACTTAATAAATGACATGTGTGTGTGTGCGTGTGTGTGTGAGAGAGTGTTTGTTTGCCCAAAATAATTTCATTTAACATTTGCTGTCGTTTAATGTTAGCATGCATAAGTGTAATTATATTCATATGTGACTGTGCATTTTTATCCTCATTGTCATTATGATTGTTGTTATTATTATTGTGATGTTTATTCCTTGTTGATTTTAATTGTACACCACAATGTAATTTCTTGTAAAAGATAATAAAGTTGTCTTATCTTATCTTATCTTATTTTATCAACCTTGGCTAAAGAACATTGGGCGACACCTGCACAAAGTCCTTTGGGAAACCACCAGCAAGACAGAAACAAGACCCGATGGTGGAAAAACAGCTGGTTCTACTATTGACGATGGAAATAAACTGAAACATAGTTAAATGTATACACACACATAAAATAATTTACATTTAAAATAATGAACAAAGTAAATAAACTGCAAATAAAACTTTCTAAAGCTATATAATATATACAATATATACTACTCAAAATAATACAAGGGCCACTTGGACATATGGGTCTCTCTTTAAATCAGAAACATGAATTCAATTTATTAGTTCGTCATATTTTATTGCAATCATTTCTTCATCAATAACAAAAAAGATTTTAGACGTCAGTCGCTTAAAATTCGAGTAAATTCAATTTAACTGGACATACCCCTTATTTACAAAATCAAAACTTTAGAAACCAAAAATCTATAGAGTCAGTATCGGGTGTGGCCACCATTTGCATCAATGCAGTCTTGGCATCGTTGTCTCATGCTCATGGACCATATTAATTTATGGAGGATGTTTCCTGGGATGGCCAACCACTCTTGCTGGAGAACTTGGGCCAGAACTTCAAGGTTTGCTCCTGGAGGGAGGTTTGCCCGTGTCTGTCGACCCAAGACATCCCACAGGTTGGGTGATCGAGCCGGCCAATCCATCCTTATGACGTGCTGTTGCTGCAGGAAGTCATTGACGATACGCGCTCGGTGGGGTCTGGCATTATCGTCCTGTAGTATGGCACCTTCCCCAATGGCCTGCAGAGCTGGGAGAACCCTAGGTTGTAGGACGTCATCCCTGTAGCCAATACCGTTTAAGTTGCCATGAATTTGGAGCAGGGGTGTTCTGAAGTTTAATGCAAAGCCACCCCACATCATGACAGATCCACCACCAAAGCGGTCATGCTCGCGCACCGTCGCATCAGCAAAACGCTCCCGTGGACGCCTCCAAACATTCACTCGACGGTCGTTGAAAGACAAGGAGTACCGAGACTCGTCTGTAAAGAGCACCCTTGACCAGTGTTGCCTAGTCCACACCAAATGACGCCGAGCCCAGGCCAAACGCGCTGCACGGTGAGCTGGGGTGAGCAAAGGCCGTACTGCTGGTCGTCTTGATCGCAGGTTTGCCTCGTGTAGACGGTTGCGAATTGTCTGGTCGCTGACGTTAACATTGCTGGCTGCGTGAAGCTGTCTTCTAATGGTGTTTGCTGTAGCGGACCTCATCCTCAGAGCTGACAGGGTGATGAAATGGTCTTGTCTTGCAGTGGTAACGCGGGGGCGTCCGGACCTTCTTGGTTCTTGGACGCTTCCAGTGTTGTTAAAGCGCTCCCGCAGCCTTTGGACAACGGAGTGGGTTACTCCCAGCCGCCTGCCAACTTCTCTCACCCCCACCACTTCCTGAAGCCTCTGCCTCTATCCGCATCAATCAATCGTCGCCTTGGGGGCATGGTTAGAAAAGCAGCAAAAGCGCTGCCATTTATACCCAGAAAAAAGCGCCGATTGTTGAACTGAACTCAGAAAATGCAAGCCTTTCGCGTGCAAATCACTTTTTAATGTTTTAAAATTTTGCTTTATTATAAAGACAACAGTAAATTAGGGTAATTTTTCTGTAAAAATTGGGTTTGTTTTTCAACTCAGTGCAGAAAGTTCAAAACTCACACATGTGATTACTTGTCAGAATAAGATTGTCTTGAATGTTACTGTACAGGATAAGTTTTGAAATAAGCAATATAAGCGATATTATTGATACCAGCAAAAAATAATTAAACTAAATGAAATATGAGAGTGGCCCTTCAATTATTTTGAGTAGTATAATTATACAGTCAGCAAAAAACGTGTATAAATAGATATGAAAAGAACATTGCAAAAAATGTAAGCTTATTATTGTACGAACATGATGTTTGTTAATGTAAATTACATAAACAGGTAGTGAATCTATAAAGAAATGCATACAAGCAAAAGATTTTAAATAATAACAGTAAATAGTTTATGATAAATTATTGTTTAATATATAATTAGAAGAATGAAGAAGATGCAAAAGGATTAATTTTTTTCCATGAAATTGCTGATCATCGAGCACAAACATATTATCTTTTGAAAATTGTATATCTGATAATTTTTATGTAATAGCTTTACAATCTGTTAATATTAACCCTAAAAAAGAAAACTCCCCAAAGTACAAAATTACTATTATCCTTCATTATTTAGCGCAGATGGATCTAATGAAAAAAGAAAAGTAAAAACAGCTTTATACATAAGATGTGAATTAGAATACTGTTTTCTTCCGGTGCCTATGCCAACGTCACTTGAGGATATAAATATATGGTACAGTTGCAATGATCCAGCTAAACAAGAACACTGTATTAAATTTATTATCTGTATACTTACTAGAGGACCCTAAAGAGGACAACACAGATTTGGTTTAAAACCATAGTTAAGACAAATGGTAAGTGGTTAATGTTGGGTGATTCTAATGCACATTCTCCTTGGAGGGAGCCTACAGTCACTAGCAATAGGTTTGTAGAAAACATTTTGGATTCTAAACTAACCTTATTAAATGATAGTCAATTACAAGAATCCATGACGTGTCACACCAACGGCACACAACTATAGATCTTTCTTTTATAACTCGTCATATAGCCATCAACTGTATTTGGTACCCATTTGACGATTGCTTGGGAAGTGATCATCTTCCGATAATTATTAGATTAAAGAAATAAAAATACGATACAGATTATGAGAGAGAAGATATAATTCCTAAATTTAAATAAAACTATGCATTATGGGATAACTTTCAAGACAATCTTAATACTATTAATACTGATAGTGTGGAACATGAAAATATAGATGGATTTTATTCAAATTTTAGAATTAATATATTGATAGCAGCTGAAAAATATATACCAAAATGTAAATTAAAAAAAATGCATTTTGGAAATGCTTGGTGGGATAGCAAATGTGAAAAGGCAGTAAACAATAAGACCTCATATAAGAAATTGATTAAAATTAAAACTGATTAAAATTGTATCAACATGAAATACGCTAAAATACAGTGCAACAAAATAATAGCTCAAACAAAAAACCATCATGGGTCTGAATTTTGTATGAATGAAGTTTGTAAAGCAAAAGACATGAATAAAGTATTTTTTAAAAAGTCAGAGATAACAAACGGTTTTAAACTTCAATCTTAGCCAATTAAATTAACTGACAATAATTTTCCTTTTAAGGTCAAGAAATCAACAATATGATAGTCTACAAAATGAAACTTTTTCACAAAATATCACTTATTTTCCTAGGTTATAAATATTGAACTTATTATTCTTTAATGCATGATAGATATCAATGAGACAAAAATGCTATACAAATTTGGTCAACCTTACTCCAAGAGCAAGGTCACTGGAGCTGTCCAAAGTTGGTTAGTATAGGTACTTTGGAGTAACTTTGACCCTAAACTATGAGAGATATAAAGTCCAAACTTGTTGTGTTTATTAGAGACTAGTGGTTTTTGTACCCTGGCAAGCCAGGGTACACAGGTTGCTGTTTAAAATGTAGACAGAGACAACTGTTGTCTGCGAGTTTCATTTGGACGATGATACCTCCCCATATCCCCCTTGATACCTCCCCATATCCCCCTTGATACCTCACCATACCCCCCTGATATCTCCCCGTCCCACCCCAATGATGACTCACCATACCCCCTTGATACCTCCCCGAACCCACTTGATACCTCCCCATACCCCCTTGATACCTTCCGTACCCCCCTTGTAACCTACCTGTACCCTCCTTGATACTTCCCGTTGATCGTTTCGCAGGTATGGATGAAAGGAATCGACCATCACCATACCCCCTTGTATATACCCGTATCCCCGTTATGCCTACCCATGCCCCTTTAAACCTACCCGTAACCCCCTTTTACCTACACGTACCACCCCATCCCGATCCTTGGTAATAATAATAATAATAATAATAATAATAATAATAATAATAATAATAATAATAATAATAATATTGAATATAGAATAATACAAATAGAAATCATAAAAAACACCAGGGTTTTAAAATAAAATTTGATGTAAGATATAATAATAATAATAATAATAATAATAATAATAATAATAATAATAATAATAATAATAATAATAATAATAATAATAATAATAAATAAGTTAAAGGCAAAAAGCCTAAATTAAAAAGCAAAATATCCATATTGTAACGTTAAAAAAAAAACATAAAAAAAAATATATGGCCCACCGGAGATTTGAACTCGGGTCACCTGCACGTGTCAGGCAAAAGTCTTACCAACTGAGCTACCAAGCTTTCATGCAAAGAGCATCAATTTTTTGGTCTATATGAGAAAACATGCTGAAACCTCGATTCGATTTTTAATTAATCAAATTTAATTAGTTAAACACAAAATTTTGTAAGATTGGTGACATGAGTGCAAAAGTGTTTTGAATGGAAATAAAACAAAATTTGCGGTATTACGGAACGGCAAGTTCTTGACACGGGTTGAATGGAAACCGCGCGCGGAATGAGGCTATTGCAGTTTGTGGACATTTTGTTTATTTATTTATCTCAGAAACGGTTAAACGTTCGGTAAGGAAATGTCGGCTATAACGATTTCGCAGGTTTTGAGCGCACAACAGGCCGAAACCCAGCACCCAGCACTTGCCCAGATCAGCGTCCATACCGGACAAACTTTACAGTAGTGTCGAAGAAGGACTTCCGGCTAAGCAATTTATATATATATAGATGATATATTGGTCTTTCATATGTGTTCAGTTTTTGTGTTGATCTTGAAGGTCCAGGTCATTTTAGGCCTTGCAAAAACATACAAAAATAGGTCATCGTACAGTGGAATGGGCTCTTTATTTAACCCTTGGTATGCAACAACATTGGGTTATTTGGTCAGATATGCATGAGAGGTCACGTGAAAGTCAAAGTCATCACAAGGAAAGTGGCACAGAAGGTCAAGGTCATCCCAAGGTAAGGGTCACTGAAGGTCAAGATCATCTCAAGGTCAAGGGCATAGAAAGATCAAAGTCGGTATTACTTTGCTTTTTAATGCTATCGTTTCTTTTTTTCTTTCTGGGCACTCATTTTCGTGTTAAATATCTTATCCTATCCCATCCCGTAACTCGAAGGTCGTTGGGGCACCACAGATGATCGGTTAACCAGCGTACTTCATCATTTTTCTCTTCTCAGCAACCCTCATGGCTTCGTTCAGTGTCAAACCCGTCCATTCTCAAATGTTGTTCTCCCACCTCTTTTTTTCTGTCTCACTCTTCTTCTGCCTCCTTGCACCGTGCCTTGCAGGATGGTTTTTGGAAGGCCTGATGCTCTGGTGGCGTTACCATACAATCGGAGTTTCAGTTTCTTCACCACTGTGAGCATGTCATCATGTTGTCCAATGGCTTGAGTGATGGTCTGTCGGACTTCGTTGTTGGTGATGTGCTGGGTATAGGAAGTCTTCTTTTGCAATTTATCTCCATGTTTTGTATTCTTCGTTGTAGATCTGCTGTGAGGGTCCATGTTTCGCAAGCGTATAGGAAGATGGAGATGACAAGAGAGCGCAGCAGCCTTACCATGTTAAATATTGCAAATTCCATAAGAAGCATGTGAGTCATATGGGCTTAGCCCTTATAGTTTTGTTTGGTTTGATCACACCAAATACATGTTTTATACCAATGTATGTTCTTTACAAACGTTGCTTCAATGCAAGCTATTAAACACATGTACTTTATGGACGCAAGCAGATAAAACTAATTTCTTCTATTCAGCGATTACATAACGTTGCCGTAGAAAGGAATTCAAAGCTTACTACAGCTATAATGTCTTCCTTCATTTAAAAGGAAAATAAAAGTAATTATAGCGATACGTGGGCTTGGAAATAAAATCAAAGGCCATTTCAAAGACCAGGGATAAGTAAAAAGTGTTTTGCAAAGATCTATTCATATCTACATGTATATACTAGTCTATATTTGTACAGGAACGTAATTTACGCACACCGACATTTGCAGGACGCCCTTTCATATGCTCTCCCCCTTTCCGTTCCATCATGACCTCCCCGTGTGAACGTAAACCTCTTATTTATTTAATGCTGAACCCCCTCGCTATTTCATCAAGTAGTTAGATTTAAACAAAAGAAATCTTTTAAAAAAACACAAACAAACTGTACTATTTCTTTATATGAGAACAAAATATGCTATTTTTAATTTCACTGAGAACAAAATATACTATTTTTGATTTCACTGTCCGACATTTCTATATGTGTTACACGGTAGCATAGACTTCCTTTCTCTCTGACGGTAGTTATCAATAGTCGATTCAGCCCCGATGCTTGAATCTTGATAATAAACAAGTATTTCCAGAAAATTCTCAACAATATCGATCGGCGAAAATTGTCAACAATATTCAAAGCTTCTTCTAGCCAGAGCGCAAAATCAAATCAAAGGTAAACACACCCTATCATTGCATGCTTTGCAAACTAAAATGATCGCAACTATCGTGCGCGTCTCAGGCGTAACAATATGAAATACCTGTTAGTAATTTATACACGTCAGCAATGAATATTATACTTACCCTTAGTACTGCCAATGACACTTTTTCATAGTCTTTGGTGTAAGCTTATGCTTTGTATTGACTTTTATTTTCGCCCCCCCCCCCCCCCCCCCCCCCCGCTTTTTTTTTTGGTTTCTATCCCCCTCCCTCTCTTTCTTTTTCTTTCTCGCTCTCTCTTTTATCCACCGGCACGCCTCTGCTCCTTCTACCATGTTTTTGTCCAGTATTACACCTAAAGAGATTTGTTTTCTGTAGCCCAATCCTTCAGTTTCACTCGCACGGCTTTTGCCTTTAATCAATACGGGTAGATATAACTTTATAGCTTACAAACCCCGGGTACTAACTAAACCTGGTCTGTTTCTTTGTCAGTTGTTAACCTTCCCGTGTTCGCGTTTTGTGTTCGGATTTGAAATTATTCCGATCATTGCCAAACTTCGTTATATTCCCCCATAATGTCTGGAACATTCCTGATACTCTGTATAACTCTGAGGCACAGGCGCTTGTATAACCAAAGTGAGACGCGTCACAGGCATAGGCGCTCGCGTGTCCAGATACAAGCGCCTGTGCTCTGAGGTAATGATATCAATATCTAGACTCAAAGTGAGAGTCTCACGCCCTGAGCATACTATAGAAGCATGGTATGGTGGATTATAAAATACCAAACGATGAAATAGTGTTACCAAAGCTATTCTCCTGTGAAGTATGAGACATGCCTGATTCTAAGTCACAAAGTCAGTGTAACTTTCAGGTAGTTATTTCTGAGCATACTATAGAAGCATGGTGTTAGTAGAGTACTATAAACCCCCAAACTTTCAAATCAATCGTCAGTGCGACCAAAGGTATTTTTTCTGTTAATTCTGGAACACGCCTGTGATTGTTACTAAGTGTCACTTTCAGATACTCGTTTCAAAGACTTGCTGCACGTGGTCTTTAACATTAAGAATACTTTTAGACTACATATAATTATTATTAAAAATGTCTTCGCAATACAGGTCTACTACTTTCTGTACAATGTAGCCTTGAGGTAGATACTTACACTCATTTCAGTATTCTAGTGCTTTGCGATACTCATGTGGTTTTTAAAGGTACTATCTACAAAAGTCTTCAATACTCTTGATCCAGTGTGACCTACGAAGTCAATGGATCACGCCATATCGTTGCATAGGACGTGAGTGGATGAATAGGGCGTGACGGTGTTAGAGCGCAGAGGTATTGTGGCGAAGTGGTCTTAGAAGTTAGATATATTCAATGATGGCTTGAGGAGGTACGCCATGCTACGCTATTAATATTCTACACTAAACGAAGTCTGGATCACAGCGTACCGTTGCACGGTACGTGACTATTTGAATAGAGCACTACGGTGTTAAGGCTTAGGGTTATGATTAGGGGTATAGAACTGAAACATGTTCACAGATTATGCAAGCTGATATCACATTATGCCGTGTTTTTTAATGACGCTCATGAATGCGCAACTTCTAAGCTTGATTCCAGACCCCTAAACCTATTCCCGCACCCAGGTAGAGATGTAAAGTACAGGGATAAAGAATGGGAGAGGGGGGGAGAGGGGTGCTGGAATTAGTTATCATTCTATAGCGCACTTACCAGTTTATCGAGCTGCTCAAGGCGCTGACCGAAAACCGCTCAAGGGAACGGAAGAAGTGGGGTGGAGCAAATAACAGCGGTTGACAATAAGAGAGAATAACATATGAAAACAGGATGTTTATAGGGTACATTACCCAATTAACCAAAGAGTTGCAGAAAATACCTTCTACATTATAAGATCCAAAAATCAATATTAGCCCATCAACTATCCCCACCCACCCCAAGTTTAATTACATTATATATTTTTAAAAATACCAACCCACTAAATAAAATAAAACTGCCGCTGTCAAGCTCTTATCCACACTCTTGCTACCTGTATTTGCACTGCGCAGTGCCGTGGACAACTGGGCCACCTCCACACAGCTATGAATTTTTAATCGTTTAATCAGCGCAGTAGACCTACCAATAAGAGCAGAGTCTAAGAAAATTGATGACTAATGTATATCAAGCCGGTCAACTTAAAGAGTGGTGTCGCCTACGTTTTACACCATTTCCAGAAGCGTAGTGTAATTTTTTTGAATTAGTATTATTTGTTGCTGTTGTTGTGAAATGAGAATGTGAAAGGAATTATTATTAGGACTATTCATTGAGAGTGTTATGTATATTACGGCACACAATTATAGCAGCACATATTATATAAGATATTGTGATATATATGCATGCTGTCTTCAAGAACATATATGCTGTCGCTCACGTGTATGCCATGTTTGTGTGTCTGTGTCCATCTCTCTCTCTCTCTCTCTCTCTCTCTCTCTCTCTCTCTCTCTCTCTCTCTCTCTCTCTCTCTCTCTCTCTCTCCTCCCCCCTTCCATTTTGTCTTCCTCTTTCCCTCTTTTCCTTCTCTTAATTCCTCGCTCTCTTTTTCTCTTTCTCTGTCTTTCTCTCTGTCTGTCTGTCTGTCTGTCTGTCTGTCTCTCTCTCTCTCTCTCTCTCTCTCTCTCTCTCTCTCTCTCTCTCTCTCTCTCTCTCTCTCTCTTTGTAGTTTGTTTGTTTGTTTTTTGTTGTTGTCATAATAGACTTCTGCTGCGTGTTCTTACCTTGCGTCTGTTTGTCTGAATCACTACTGAAATACTGGAAATACTTAATCGAAATCATACTGGGAATACTAAATAGCATAGCAATCTGACGAAGCCAGAAAACCTCTAGTCTGCAGTTTGTAATTGTTTTTGAGGTTATTTATTGGATTCCCCTTCCCCTCCATCCTCTTCCCCTCCATCCTCTTCCCCTCCACACTCACTCACGTCTACTCCCCTCCCTCCTTTTCTCCTATCCCCCACTTTTAATGTTATGACTGTACAAAATACCAGTGTGGGTAGACTGTTATGCTTAATGGAATTAACCGTATATTGCTGTCCTTATCTGTTGATAGCAGGGATCCAGTACACTGTACCAAGTAACCGTGTTTTATAGGCCTGAAAACTATTTAAAAAATGTCTAATTCGGAATGTATTTGATAGTTATAGATTTTTAAAAAAAATCGTCATGTGTTATATTTTGAATGTATGCATAATCTTAGTCTATTTGTGATCGTGACCTGTCCACAATCATTTTGTACGAATTGGAATAAGTTATGCAGTTTATTTGAATTGGACTTTGATATCTTGATGCCTAAATCCTATCCTATCCTATCCTATCCTATCCCATAACTCGGAGGGCGTAGGGGCACCACAGATGATCGTTTAACCAGCGTACTCCATCTTTCCCTGTCCTCAGCAACCCTGAATACTTAACATTAATTAAAGAACGCGCTACCTTAGCAAGTGCTAACGGATATGCAATTTTTGACTCACATGCATAGCAGTATGAGTCTATGTACTCACCCTCCAAAACATTTTTTTTCAAGATTTTTGCAAATCTGTTCGAGATGAGTCCTAAATAGTCCAAAAATGACATCGAAAACAAATGTCCGTTTTGTCTGTCTGTCGCCGTCCGCTGTCAGCCGTCTGTCTATGCAAAACTTTCAAGTGGCTAAGTATTCATAACCCTATTTCAACGGTCACAACCAAACTTGGTAAGATGATGTATACTCATGAGACCTCATACATGATCAGTGAATGAATGACTTCACTTCAAGGTGATTGTCACAGGGTCAACAAATGTTAGTCAAAAAATGACAAATTTTCATAAAATTTCACTTTTTTTCTAGGTTAATAATATTGAACGTATGATTTTTTGTTAATGAATGATAGATATTATTGAGACACACAAACTGTACAACATTGATCAACCACATTCCAAGATCAAGTTCACTGGATCTGTCCATAGTCGGTTAGTATAGGTACTTTGAAGCGACCTTGTCTCTAAACTACGAGAGATATAAAGTTAAAACTTGTTGTATTTAGATATGACAGATTGTTCTTTCATATCTATTCCCATTTTGTGTTGATCTTGATGGTCAAGGTCATTTTAGGCCATGCAAAAACAAACAAAAAATAGGTAATCGTACAGCTCCCAGTAGAATGGCTGTTTTTTTTTTTACCTGTAGTGTGCAACAATATTGGGTTATTTGTCTTATTCGTTATATATTAACTCAGAAACAAATATGAAATACTGACAAAAGATGCACAACATTCGAGAATGGACTGGTTTGACACTGAGCGAAACAATCAAGGTTGCTGAGGACAGGGAAAGATGGAGTACGCTGGTGAAACGATCATCTGTGGTGCCCTAACGACCCCCGATTTACGGGATAGGACAGGATAGGATAGGACAATTGATGCAAAGCCTTTCGACAGGATCCCCCCGTCTTTGTCAGTGCAAATGAGGGCATAAACTTGCAGCTGAACTGCCCAGCTGTTGGTGAGCTGTATTCAGAATAGAATCGTATATTGCTGGTATTTCCATCCCCTGATCTGATCCCTGATGCCCTGAGAGGATGGACCTACCAGCAACATATGATTCTATCCGGATTACAGCTCATCAACAGTTGGGCAGTTCAGCTGCAAGTTTTCGACGCAAGGGGACAGAGCCGCAATGGGTGCACCTTGCAGTGGTTCGATTTTCATTTAAGTGCCCAGCGCATTGAGAAGCTCTTTGAGATGTGAGAAGCGCTATTTATTTCAGAAGACCATTGTAATTCTTTTGCAGCGCGTTGAGCCTATTGTTTTAGAGTCAGATGTATTATTTCCACTTCTCCGTAACGTGTCAATTGACCATCTTATTAACCATTGGGCCGCATATAATCCATTAATTATGATTATGTCTTGATGGGTTTGGTTGGTTGTTTTTATTGACTTCTTTTTTTAATAAAGCGCACTAATTATATTGTTTTTGTGAAAGCGAGGGGGTATCTTGAGGCGCAGTACACCAATATCAATGCCCCGCTCTCCTACTAACTCTTACCCCGTCCTTTCCACTGAATATTATTTCATTTCGCAGTTAGAAGTATTGGCTGGTGTTGCAAGATTGTATAATTATCGTACAGGCTTAGATTGTATATTGTGCGTTTGTAGAAGCGGCCACTCGGGGATCTTGAGGTACGGTACCAGTACACCCCTCCACAGCCCGTCCTATCCTGCAGAACAGTGGACATCGACCTGTCTGGCACTCGCACCTATCGTCCCAAGTCTACCACAGATATCCTGAATGAGCAGCAGAAGCTCATCCACAGACTCTTCAGAAATGGCAGGTTAGAGAAGTTTAAATACGGATCTAAGCATTTCGGTTTTGTGTCCAAAGATTATTTCATTTATAGTTAATTAATTTGATCATTATCACTAACCCGACCATCGCCGTTATCGTCATCGTAGTCGTCGTCATCATCATCATCACTATTCTCAACATCACAACCACCACCAACATCATCTTCACCATCACAACCTCCACTGTTACCATTGTCGTCTTCATCATCACTGTGATCAGCATCATCATTTTTGGCCATACATCGAGTAAATCATTTATGTACTCGCCTATACCATCGCCGTTATCGTCGTTTTTAATTTTACTTGGACATTATTGTCTGACCGATCTTTGCTTTTACTTGATGATTGATTTATTGACCATCCTTGAATTTATCGTCATTTAAGTGTTTGATTTTCTTTTTGACTGACTGGATGATTAGGTGATTGATTTGAGAAAATCATTGAGTGATTGGTCTATTAAATTATTGATTGACATATTGCTCGATTGGTTGATTCGTAAGGGTTTGATTGCTTGCACGTACAGGTCAGCGGCGTCAGCACCTCCACGTCACAGCAGTGCCCATAAGAAAGTCCATCTTGGACAGGTCAGCAACGGAGATTCACACAGCAGGACCAACAGTAAGCTCATGGTTATGAAGTGGTGGGGTTGATGGTTGTGGTGGTGGTGGTGATGATGATGATGATGATGATGATGATGATGATGATGATGATGATGATGATGATGATGATGATGATATTAGTGATGGTCGGGACGAAGGCGATGACGGTGACGATATTGATGATGGCGACGACGTCGATTATGATGACGAGGAAGAAGAGGGGAGGAGCAGAGGAGGAGAAAGAGAATATTATAAATCTTAGAGACATTTATTTATTTTATTTTAATTTTATTTTATTTACCTTATTGTCCCTTTTTTCATAGGGAAATTCTGGGCCGCCTCCCCTGGGGAAAGCGTAGTCGCAGCCTGTGACGCGCCCAAACCCCAACCTACCTAACAGTAGTTGTGATTTAAAAAATTTTGCTGGGGGAGCAAACCGGAGTACACGGAGAAAACCCCCGAGACGTTGCCGAGTCGAAAGTAAATAATATTCGGGGAAACATAACGCCCAGATGCTGGATCGAACCAACACCTGTCAGGCGCCATTGGTTTCTGGCCTGTGGACAAGGCAAGTTAGTCCCGCCTTAGCCCACTTGGCCACAACGCTCGCTCCATTCGTCATCGCCATGGGTTGCACCAATATTTGAAGTCCGTGTATTATTATTATTATTACTGTATTAACTGCTGTACATGTGTTTCAGTCCAAATTCAAGGACGACCATACACATCCATGTCACACACGTGGGACAACAACATCAAACATAACTCTAGCTCCAAATCTCGACCAAAGACCACAGGTAGGTTTTAATTTGTTTTCAATCTATAACTGGTTTACAATTGATGGTTTATAAACTAAATTGATATTTCTGCTACTCAGTATCATGCAGCTTATACCGTGTACGCGACGATCTTAGGAGACTGCCTCACTTCTAACAAATCTTTGGTGTGCATTTCATAGCCTTTGCAAATCGTTTGAAGAAACGTAAACTTGATTACCATTAGATTCTTTCCCTGTTGGCGTGCAGGGCTGTAAAATCTATCTTCTGTTACAAGTTTACGTCTCTGGCTACCGTGGCATTTCTTCTTTCGTTTGCTAGATGCTTCAAGAACGTCTGACTTATCATGTTGTTCTTATATTTATTTATTTATTTATTTACTTTTATATAGCGCTTTTCCAGCTCAAGAGCCGCTCAAGGCGCTGGCCGATACAGGATCTAACTCCAGCCGCACAAGGTGCGCACTTGCAACCTTTGAGCGCATAGTCTGACACCTAAACGACTGAGCACAATCTTGGGCGATCGCTTCAAAAACGTGAAACTGGCTACCCAATCATTTTATGGTTCGTAGAGGTTAAAGTACCTTCAGTGGCTTCAACTAAAATATGCTGTATTCTATCCTATCCTATCCTATCCTATCCTATCCTATCCTATCCTATCCTATCCTATCCTATCCTATCCTATCCTATCCTATCCTATCCTATCCTATCCTGTCCCGTAACTCGGAGGTCGTAGGGGGGCACCACAGATGATCGTTTCACCAGCGTACTCCATCTTTCCCTGTCCTCAGCAACCCTGATGGTTTCGCTCAGTGTCAAACCAGTCCATTCTCGAATGTTGTCCTCCCACCTCTTTTTCGGTCTCCCTCTTCTTCTATGCTGTGTTATTTTATTTTATTTTATTTTATTTTATTTTATTTTAAAGCCGTGTTGCGTTTACATTGAAGTAATTGAATTACTTTTGCATTCCCGTGCAGGTCGCTTGAATAAGATCAAACCGGTTACCGAGTCCTTCATGAAGATGGCAGTAGACGAAGATATGTTGGAGACACGGAGGTCTTACAACGAACTGACAAACCAGATACATGCCCACTGGAAGCCTGATAGGTCCAATCTCAATCAGGTAAGGTTGTTTTCCTGTCAACGTTCTGTTGTTTGTTGTGGTGATGCTACTACTACTACTACTACTACTATTATTATTATTATTATTATTATTATTATTATTATTATTATTATTATTATTATTATTATCATTATTATTAATATTATTAGATCTACTACTACTACTGCTGCTGCTTCTGATGATGATGATCTTGCAATTCTTCCTGTTATTTTTTCTGCTGCCGATACTACTGCACTTCATCATCATTATGAGCAAACTATACTTTTCTCTTACTCCTGTTTCTCCTTCTGTCTGTCTGTCTGTCTGTCCGTCCGTCCGTGGGTCCGTCCTTCTGTTTGTCTCTTTCTGCTCTGAATATATTTATTTAGAGAGAATTGTCAAACCAAAGTATGCTAAACAGATGATAGTGTTGATGACAACTACGATGAGGATAACTGTTGATATGTGTAACTCGAATTCGTGTATCCACGCAGCCTGTTTATTCAGCAACAAGGCAAGAATAGTCGTATACAGTTTTTCCAATTTTATTCAGCAAACTTCGACAAACTGCATACAAGATCGTTTTCCAAAAATCGCTACAAAGATCTCTTTTTAAGCGTTCGTTGGTTGAATTAACGTCCCCCAACACCTTGGGCATATTGGGGACGAGTTTTTTCAAGCAGACAGTGCATTACTTATATAGCCTCTCTGCAATCGAGAAAAAAGTTCGAACATTCCAGCATGACGCTATATTACCCAATCACAATAAAACTCGTCACCGGAACTACGCACTGTCTTACGTTCTTTAGTTAGAAGAATCGCTTAGCTATTACGAGGCACATCTGGAAACTTCGATCGGTAATAAACAAGTAAATCCAGAAAATTCTCAACAATATCGGCAGATGAAAATTATTAACAATATACAGGGTTTCTTCTAGCAACAGCACAGAATCAAATCAAAGGTAAATACATGCTGTCATCGCGTGCTTTGCAAAATACAACGATCGGAACTATCGTGCGCATCTCAACCGTAACACACTGCATTGACAACGATGATGATGATGATGATGATGATGATGACGATGATGACGACAAGAACAATGATGGTAATGACGAGGATCATCATCGTCGTCACCACATCCTCCTGATATTTCTGCAAGTGAGCAGTCTCGGTTAATACTTGAGTAGGTGGCGTTCAATCATGGAGAGATATAAAACCCCTCAAAACACGATCACTCCAGCCCACTCAGTTGCAAATGGTTCATTGGCTTTCAGCGAGGGTTAGGAAGTGGACCCCGCCATCATAAATCTGGCCCTGAAAAAAAGGGAGCTCCATAACGCTTTTTTCTTCTTGGACCTTAATTAGGGTTACGGGGAAAGTATAGTTTTGACTGTTTGCCATAATTGTATTGTAGCCAGCCTACTAACCTGTATCAGATAACTTATAACGGGATAAGATCTCTGCCTGTACGATCGTGTTGCGGCTATACTGTTTTCTGGTCCTCTTAGGGCCACTTCATGAGGGGCAAGAAGAGACCGGACGATGTCCCTCCTACGCTGGATGCGTGGTTGACGTTTGGCGGGACGGGGGATGGAGCTGGAGGAGGTAGTGAGAAGGGAGGTGTGGTGGATGCCTTTGCCAGTGAGTGTGTATTACATTGATTTAGCGTTGTTGCGTTATTTATTTATCTACGGTGGCCTCTTCCCTTCCCTTGTCTACTCGTCTCCTCTCGTCTATTTCGTTTTCTTCTGTTCTGTTATGTTCTGTTCTGTTGGCGAAAAAACGTAAGTACTTTACCTTAATCAGTAAATACAATAATAAATATGAAATGTAAGAACCTCGTATACCATCAGTATACTCATCTTGCTTCACTATGGCAGCTAGTTAACCCATTTTATTTTCACATGCCTAGAAATGTTAGTCTACATGTATATGTACTCACTTCCCTCTCCTCCCTCCCCAAAAAATGTTTTCCCGATTTTTGCAAATCTGTGCAAAATGAGTCCTGAATAGTCCAAAAATGGCATTATTTATATAAAAAAAAAAAAAGTCATTCCGTCTACCTGTCTGCTGTCCGCAGTCTAGACGTGCAAAACTTGCAAGTGGATTTAGATATCAGAACCTATTTCAACTATCACAACCAAACCTGGTAAGATAAGGGTGGTGTATATCCATGAGACCTCATAAATGATCAGTGAATGAATGACTTCACTTCAAGGTCAAGGTCACGGGGTCAACAAATGTTAGTTTTAAAAAAATTAAAAATTTTCACAAAATTTCATTTTTTAAAAAGTTATTAATATTGAACTTATGATTCTTTGATGCATGATAGATATCAATGAGATACATCCTATACACATTTGGTCAACCTCATTCCAAGGTCATTGTCACTGGAGCTGTTCAAGCTCAACATTGGTACTTTGAGCTTACTTGACCATAAACTATGTTCCGTTTTTGCGTTTAGTTTGAAGGTCAAGGTAATTTTAGGCCTTGCAAAAACATACATAAAATATATAATCATACAGTGGGATGACTCTATTTAACCCATAGTATTCAACAACATTAGGTTATTGGATCATGCATGAGAGGTCACGTGAAGGTCAAGGCCATCCCTAGTCAGAGTCACTGAAGGTCAAAGTCATCCTAAGGTCACTGGGTTTTTGTTTTGCCTAATACAACTTTTGCTGTAGTTTATTTGATATTACATGAGTGTATTTGGAGTCGGAGTTCAAGGTCATCTCAAGAGTTTAGAAAGATCAAAGTCGGTATTACTTTGCATTTTAATGCCGCTGTTTCCTTTGTTTTTGCTTCTGGACAGTTATTGTCATATTAAATATGGCAAGTTCCACAAGGAGCATGTGAGTCACACGGGCTTTGATCTTCTAGTTATCTTTTTTTTAAAGGAAGGAAATAAGTCCATCTTGCTCTGGCACCCAGATTGATGTTTGTCTTGATATTTTTCTACATGCTAATCCATTTAGTCATCATACGCCAGGATATTTTAGCCTAGAAGGTTCGCCAATATGGTACCCAGAGACCAGTATATAAACATTGTGGGCTTAACATAGATCTTATGTCTTACTGCAAAGCCTATTCCAGTGGTTTCAAAGATGCATGACTGCGTTTGGTGTCCTAAAGTAAGACGATAATTATGTGCACTAGGTGTAGATTTTTCAATGCGAAATCTTCATTTGTATCACTGAGTTAGTTATTCCCTTCTCTGCATAAGCGCTCTGCCCTGTAGGACGTCTGTGGTTAGAGTAATTCCCTTCTCTGCGTAAGCGCTCTACCCTGTAGGACGTCTGCAGCGGTGAAACGGGTTAAAATCCACATTCAGCTAACTCGGGTGTAATTTCTGAGATTGTTCGTTATTGTCATCCAGGTTTCAGCAGCCCTGAAGACTATTACAATATCGAAGGCTCGGTGGGGAGTCGCGTGGCGCAGCAGCTGCAGAAAGGAGACAAAATCCGCATAGGCATCAACGGCCAGGTTCACTCCCATGACCTCAAGGTCAAAAAGTGGCTCAAGGACGAGCAGGAGGTCAAGGCCCAGGCAGAGGAGAAGAATGAAGAGATGAGGGAAGAAAGAATCAGGACCAGTTCAGCTAAAGAGAAGCCTTCTTCTGGTCCTAAGGAGGATAAAGAGGGGGATCTCTTTGGGGACATCATGTAAGTAGTACAGGTTTAACCCGGTTGGGAGCAGATTGATTAGCCAGTCGACTGATCAACGGGCCCAAAACTTGCCGACCGGTTGGTTACCTTGGTCTCGGCCAGATACCGACTCACTACGGAACCGTTTGTCCCTAAGATCAATTGCTCTTGGGACAGTAAATCACACCAACCTTCTAACACCCCCCACCCCACCCCCAATAATCACTTTCCCTTCACCCCCTCCCCCTTCCGCGCCCTCTCTCCTATTTCCTCTTTGTTTGATTAATTGACTGTCGGTGGAGTGTCTGTCTTTCTTGCTGTCTCTCTGTGTATGATCATATATATTTTAAATTGCGGTTTGTACTTCCACTTAGTTTAAGCAAAATAACTGTGATATGAACTGATCAGATTTTGATATTCAAACGCCGTTCTCGTTTTCCTCATGCCGCAGGTTTGACACCCTAGAAGACGACCTGGTCAAGGTTGAAGAAGAAGTCGCCAAAAAATCAGAGGAAGCAAGCCGACCAAAATCCGTCGTGCCGTCTGACCCCGTCAACTTGGATGACCTCATGGCAAGGCCGGATGTCAAGGTCATCAGCCCTCGACGAACACCTAGAGACGACAACAGAGAGGTGCCATTTTGTATTTTACTTGTCTGCCTTGATAAGTGCGTGATGTGTTTGTCTTCATTGGTGCGCGACGTGCCTGTCTTAATTCATTTGTTTGTATTGACAACTGATTTGTCTGACTTCGAAGATGCATGACTTGCCTGTGTCGCATGAGCGCCAGATTCCTTAATGTCCGCGCGATGAAATGAATGCGCGCATAGCCTACAGATCGGTTTATGCCCCTCATCTGTTATAACAGAACCTGTGTGAGAGTCACCCAGTGCTGTACGACGCCATCGTGCGAACAACGCAGCCTCGTCCCAAGCTGGCCCGGTCTCAGACGTACATGGAGAACTCGCAAAACGCCACCAACGGCTACCGCTTCAAGCAGCGCCCTCTGGGCAACAACCAGCACCCGGCCATGAAGGGCGACCACCCTCACCGCCTCGATAGCGCATCTGGGTCAAAGGTCAAGGCTCTGAGCTGCGACCCCAACAGCGCGGAGGAGGAGCAGCGGTTGAACAGTATGTCCGTGGATGACGTGGTGCAGATGAGGCTGGAGAAAAGTGCCTCATCGCCCACCCTTGGGGTGACTCCAGGCAGAAACGTGACAAGCCGAGGAGGAGCAAGAGAGGGCGGAGAAGGGTCGCAAAACACAACAGAAAATTCAACTGCTGCAAGCACAAAACAGGTGTAGTATATTTTTTTTAGAAAATAATATTTGACAAATAAATAAATAGGCTTAATAGATAGGCCTACAATAAATAAATAAATAAATAAATAATATACAATAAATAACTAAATAAGTCAGTCCTTTTTTTAAAAAGGCCTTTGAGTGAAAATAATTTACGTGAACTGTAGACGCAGTGATAACATTTTCATTATAATACTTCCGCATATTGCAGCAGTTAAGGTCTTTGCTGCACTATACAATAAAAAAATACACCGCAAAGGTTGACTCCAAACCCTGTAAGATTAGGTCTATGTATATACAGGGTGGGCCAATAAAATGTAACCACTTTTTAATCGTAAATTTTTTTTTTATGAGAACGTTTTCCAACATTTTATTCACAAAAATGTCCAAATTATCATTTAATACCAATTTTCCACTGGATTTCTTCAAACAATTATTTCCGGGAGACAGGCTTATCTCATGGCGCACAGACAACTCATGACCTGCCTACTCCCCTGATCTTTTTCCCACAGACTACTTCCTATGGGGGAACATGAAGGAGAGAGTTTACTACAACAACCCACAGACCATTGGGCCCTGAAGACCAACATCCGTCAGGAAATTCGAAGAATCTCACTTGAGATGTGTGGCAATGTCATCACAAACTTCAATGTGCGTGTTACAACTGTAATCCAGAGAAGATGAGCATGGATTGAGCATTAAATCTTTGGTATCAAATGATAACTTGGTGCTTCCGTGACATTTTGGTGAAGAACATTTTTAAAAACGTTCTCATTGTAAAAACTTATGTAAGTGGTAACATTTTATTGGCCCACCCTGTAAAACAAAAAATTGCCTTTTTGACAATTGAAACCCCTAGATAAACAGACCCCTTGAGTATTCTAAACTTTTAACGTCTTTCATTCTCTCTCGACTTGACTATTGAAACTCTCTTCTTTCGGGTCTGCCTGCTTCTTACATCCACCATCTGCAACATGTACAAAACGCTGCCGCTCACCTCATTATCAAAAAGAAAAAAAATCTTACCACATCACTCCACTTCTTCGCTCACTCCACTGGCTTCCCAAACCGCAAATAATTCTTTACAAAATCTGTCTTTTCTGTTACAAGTGTCTCCATGGCTCAGCCCTTTCATACCTCTCCGATCATATATTCAGCGCTACACTCCCTCTCGCTACTTGCGCTCTTCTTCCGACACACTCCTTCTTAGGATACTTCGCCACAAACTTTCCTCTGCTGGTTTTAGATCTTTTTCTGTCTTGAATTCATTACCACTTTCTCTCCGCAGCATACCGAATATCAATACCTATCATATCCTATCCGGTAACTCGAAGGTCATTGTGACACAACAGATGATCGTTTAACCAGCGTACTCCCATCTTTTTCTGTCCTCACATCCCTCATGACTTTGCTCAATGTCAAGCCAGTCCATTCTCGAATGTTCTACTCTCATCTCTTTTTCTGTATCCCTCTTCTTCTGAATCAATGCACCGTGCCTATGCACTGTGTTGAGAGCCATTTGTGTTGTTGGTCATCATTTTGGTTTTCTCTGCACTTATTTCCATTCCATAGGCTCTGGAGGTGGTTTCAAGCTTCTGTACCAGCTGTTCAAATTCTTGTCCCTCTGTAGCCAACCCATCAATGTCATCCGCAAAATGGATGTTGGAGATTGCTCTACCTCATATGCTGACTGTACCTTCGTGATCAGCAAGGGTATCTAAAATTATGAAGATGAGGAATATGTTGAAGAGTGTTGGAGAGAGTAGGCATCCTTGACGCACACCGATTGTACCAGTTCTCGATGGCGCTGTTATGGAGGACTGCATTGTAGCCTTGTCATAATGGCTTTTGATGACTTCAATAATTTGAGGTCTGATGTTGTACACGTTCATGGTTGCCCACAGAACTGCAAGCCAGACTCGGTCAAACGCTTTCTTGAAGTCTACAGACAGATTTAAATGTTATTGATGCTATTGGTATTTCTCGCAGATTATTCTGAGTTTCAAAATCTGTTCAGTAGTACTTCGCCCTGCCCGGAATCCTGCTTGTTCTTCAGCTATAATTTGTTCATCTTGGGGTTTCAAACTGTTGAGTATTATTTTCAGGAGTTCCTTGCTGGGATATCAACACCCTCAAAGCAAACCTCAAAGCTCATTTCTTCTCTAAAGTGTTCTCCTGATCTGTTCTGTCTTCAAACGATTTCTTCCATATTGCCTCATCCTTTTGTGCGTGCGTGCGCATGTACGTGTGTGTGTGTGTGTGTGTGTGTGTGTGTGTGTGTGGGTGTGTGTGGGTGTGTGTGCCTGTTTGCGTGTTTGTGTAATGTGTATGCCCGTGTGTGTGTGTATGAGAGGGGAATTATTTTGTTTATTATTGCCTCACCCCCAGTCCGCTTTGACATCGCCTGCTCCAGCCATGTATGTATGTTTATGTATTGTACTAAAGTTTAACGAGTTTGTGAATGCGTGAAGGAGCGCTTTGTACTGTTTTTTACTAGTAAAAGCGCCTTATAAATATCCTTATTATTATTATTATTATTATTATTATTATTATTATTATTATTATTATTATTATTATTATTATTATTATTATTATTATAATAAATATCCTTATTATTATTATTATTATTATTATTATTATTATTATTATTATTATTATTATTATTATTATTATTATTATTATTATTATTATTATAAATATCCTTATTATTATTATTATTATTATTATTATTATTATTATTATTATTATTATTATTATTATTAAAAAAAAGAAAATCATTACGATACAAAAGGAATAAAACAGAGCTACATGAAATAAAAAAATCTATGTATGTATCTGTCTTTCTAATCTATCTATCTATCTATCTATCTATCTATCTATCTATCTATCTATCTATCTATCTATCTATCTATCTATCTATCTATCTATCTATCTATCTATCTATCTATCTATCTATCTATCTATCTATCTATCTATCTATCTATCTATCTATCTATCTATCTATCTATCTATCTATCTATCTATCTATCTATCTATCTATCTATCTATCTATCTATCTATCTATCTATCTATCTATCTATCTATCTATCTATCTATCTATCTATCTATCTATCTATCTATCTATCTATCTATCTATCTATCTATCTATCTATCTATCTATCTATCTATCTATCTATCTATCTATCTATCTATCTATCTATCTATCTATCTATCTATCTATCTATCTATCTATCTATCTATCTATCTATCTATCTATCTATCTATCTATCTATCTATCTATCTATCTATCTATCTATCTATCTATCTATCTATCTATCTATCTATCTATCTATCTATCTATCTATCTATCTATCTATCTATCTATCTATCTATCTATCTATCTATCTATCTATCTAAATACAGGCTGGCAGATGTAGTAGGTTGTTAGAGACCATACGGGACAGACCATTGTTGTGGAAGACGGTTCATGAGCAAAACATGACGAGAAGAGATGAGTTTTTAGGTTCTGTTTAAAAGAGGAGATGGAGGGTTAGCTGCGGAGAGAAAGTAGGAGTTGATTGCAAGCAGATGGGCCAAAGCCAGAGAAAGAGCGGGACCGGCAGAAACAAGTTCAGTTCCAGGGACTCGAAGAGTCGGAGGATCAGAAGATGAGCAGAGGTTGCTCAATGGTGCGTACAGATGGATACTTCCTGAAATAAATAAAGAGAAAGATCGTTACAACCATGATTTTACAACGACTGTGCTTCTTCATACCACACAGGAACATCCTCGGATGAGCTCTCACAGCGGGAGATCGCAGGGCAGAACGTCCAGTGCAGTGTCCAAAGGCTCACAGGACGGGGACTGGGGCTCAGGGAGGGTCAACGCACGCCCGGCAGCCGTCTTGCGGCCCAGTAGCTCTGTGCCCATCCCTGGACAGCGTGACGTGGACCTCAGCCTCGTGACACCCGCCACTATTCACGTGTCACGTACTGGTGGTAGCGGTAGGCACGACAGGATGGTTACAGACAAAGGGGTAAGTTTGGTGGTGACAGTGATGATGATGATGATGATGATGATGATGATGATGATGATGATGATGATGATGATGATACTAAACAGCGGCCATAACGACAATGAGAAATGAGGGACAAAGTGGAGAATGCTGATTATTTTGATGACTATCAGAGTGGAGAAGAGAAGATGAAGTACAACTTATTAGAATCAGCAATAGGCACGATAGAATGGATTTGATGGATATATAGAAGGTGGTCAGTTTGATGGTGATGATGATTAGGATGAAGACAGGGACGACGGATGACTCCCTCCCCCCTTTCTCACCAACCCATCCCCACTTGCAATTGCAGCATCGTGAGCAGCCCTTTGAACTGAAACGTGCATTATGTAGAAACAAGAAGTTAATTATATGTTTCTTACGGTTTCAGGGTCGTGGGCTTGGAGTGGGCAAAGCTATGGCCATCCATAATCGAGGCTTTGGGTCTGGCGGCGTTTCCAGCATCAACACTGGCCCTATCCCTGGTGACACAGAGTTCATCCAGATCTCACAGCCCATCCGCAACCCCAGCTATGCACAAACAAGAGGATTAGGAGGAGGAGCAGGGGGGTTGAGGTCAACCTATGCGCCCTACCAGATGAACAGTATGGCATCCACACCCGTGCCCCAGTTTTCATCACCGCGCAGCATCACGCCGGACAACGGAATGGTTGTGACGCCCAGAATTCTCACTCCCGTTAACCCTAACGCCAGCCTTGGTGCTAAAATGAATCTTGCCGCAGACGCCAACAACTGCAGCAACCCCCCGACCACGCCAGAACCCGAATACAACAAAGATATCAACGTTGGAAATCTGCCTGAAAACGCCAGAAACAGCGCCCTTAGTCCTGCCTCCGAACCTTGCGCTTCGCTGGTGCCGTCATCGTCGTCGTCGCTACCAGTCAACGTCAAAGCCATCAGCATCCCGACGGCAGGTCGTCTGGAGGAGGAGGAGGAAGAGGAGATGACGGTAGCTCAGCGGAGAGAGAGGACGCTGAGGGACGAACAGATCAACCAGATTACGGACTTGCTTGCCGGCGCCATAGTTGGCGGTAGCAAATGAACACGTCATTGTTAGCCTGTATTTTAATCACAAGATGTATGTAGACTTGGAGAGGACTCAACGTTGAAGATCGTCATGTTGATGATGATGATGATGATGATGATGATGATGATGATGATGATGATGATGATGATGATGATGATGATGATGATGATGATAGATGCCTTGTAGAGCGTCGTTCACCTTGGTTGTTTTGCTCAGGCGCATCCTCAAGATAAAACGTGTCTCCTACACCATTCAAATTGTCAACAGATGGACAAGGCTAGGATGTAGGTGGATTTAGGTGGATGTGGGCTATGCGATATTAAAATGTGCCTAAGGGCAAAAACTCGTGAACAAATAAAACATCCCCACCCACGAACGCTTCAATTGGAGCTAAAGTTCACATGATGATGATGTCCATTTATATAACAGATAACGGATGACAGTCCTAGGACTAGTGAGTCTATGCATTGCACAACGCTAAACCATCTTCTGACTGCTGAACGGTGCAAGGATTTTCATGGGAGTGCAGCTCAATACAATCAAACACAAATTACAACAGGCACAGGATCACAGTTTCAAACTTAATATATTAAGAATAAACATAAAAAATACCTTCAAATGCACCATATAAACATCACCTCACTCGCAGTGCTGAGAATCTTACACACAATAGTACAAGTACCACACACACATACAAACACACACACCCACACACACACACACACGCACGCATCAACAAACGCATATAGGAACATACACATACATTGCAGTTGAACAAGCCGAATAGTAAGTTACATGTCTCAAGGTATCACCGTGCACTAGAATGCAGGCGAATCGGACTTGCTTTGGTAGGCAATTTTTTTGTTCAGACTTTTACCAGTGACAAATAGTTGACTGTGCTGTCTTCTGCACCTCAACAAGAAGGCAAAAGGCAAACAGTCTATGATGCTATCATTATTAAACTAATGCTAACGAACTCCAACTCCCGCCCTTGCTTTTTGGACCCCTCGGTATCACTTAACCTGGTTTGCCTTTCCAGAGCATTTGGGACAATCCGTTACTCGACAACTGTGTATTGCAGAACTTGAGCCTCGGTGTCGTGATTTAAGAGATAATGGACGAAACTTAGGGAGGCACTGTGGTCTAATGGTAGTGCTTCGGCTTGCGGATCGGAAGGTCCCGGGTTCGAGCCCTGGCTGGGTCATTGTGTTGTGTCCCTGGGAAAGACACTTTACTCCACCTGTTTTCCTACTCCTTCGGATGAGAGTATAAACCGAGGTCTAGTCTGTGTCGCATACATTCCATCATAACGGACTTTAAAGATCCTGACGCTCATGTCCTAGACGGGTGAGTGCCGGTGACAAGAAAACACCCAGCATGCACCTAGGTCCTTCTCCCCCATCCCTGGCTGCCCAGGATTGTGCTCAGTTGTCCGGGCGTCAGACCATGCGCCCAAAGGCTGCGGGTGGGCGTCTCGAGTTAGATCCTGTATCGGCCAGCGCCTTGAGCAGCTCTTGAGCTGGAAAGGCGCTATATAAGAACGATTAAATTAAATTTAAAAAAAAAACTTCAGAGAACCTCCTTCTCTGTTCAGAGTAGATGAGGATGGTCGGAAAATCAGCTATATTTTTTTTTTTTCAAATCAGCTTTTTTTCTTTCAGCTTCCAAAGTCTCTGTGTAGATCTCGGAATAGCTTGAGTTTTATGTATTAATATAAACGGTGAGAGACAGAAGAATGATGCCTCCGGCAAGGAGAATAATTCACATGTCGCAAAGGTCCTATTGTGACGTTACTGTTTACAGCTGTCAAGATTAGGCGTTTCAAAATGTTAATAATAATAATAATAATAATAATAATAATAATAATAATAATAATAATAATAATAATAATAATGTCCTATCCTATCCTATCCTGTCCCGTAACCCGGAGGTCGTAGGGGCACCGCAGATGATCGTTTAACCAGCATACTCCATCTTTCTCTGTCCTCAGTAGCCCTGATGGCTTCGCTCAGTGTCAAACCATTCTCGAATGTTGTCCTCCCACCTCTTTTTCGGTCTCCCTCTTCTTCTGCCTCCTTGCACCGTGCCTTGCAGAATAGTCTTTGCAAGGCCTGATGATCTGGTGACGTGGCCATACCATCGGAGTTTCCGTTTTTTCACCACTGTGAGCAGGTCATCGTGTTGTCCAATGGCCATAATAATGTGCATAGACCATATTAGACTAAAGACGTGTTGTGTCTATTATATTACGTGGTTGTTTTTAAGAAATTTGGAGAGAACCGAACCGCAACATATGCTCTCATCCAGTAGTCCTGGATAAACAGGGACGTAGAGTTTCAACTATTAGAGGTCTGGTGGTAAAATCCTCGAAGCTCCAGCAGCCGTTCGCCATTCTACACATTGGAGTATTGATGATATGGGAGCTCCGTTACCGAGGTCATCATTTTGTCCCAAGTGCTTTACAACATTCTCTGCTGTTGTTAAATTTTATTATTATTATTTCTTTTTAATGGAAACAGCAGACACTAACCGGATGCGTGTAAAACATTGGTGTCGTTAAATGAATCATATTTTAATGAGAGCAAGCACGAAGCTTTCAATTTCTCTATGTCAAGTACGGTTAGATTTCATTTATAACTAAAGACCGACAATCTAACTCCTAGCAAGTTTGCTGAGAAGGGACAAGTAGTTATCTGCCCTTTGATATTGCCCTAATTAATAAAACGTCGATAATCATTATTTATTTCTTTGGGCTGTGCACGCTACAATGATTATTGTTGTTGTTTTTGCTTAATAAAAATAAACGCTTAGAGAATATTGTATATACCTGTTGCATCCTACATGTACAACGAAATGGGGAGAACAAATGGAACGTTTCAACTTTTGCCTGTAGGCTACTGTACGCTTTTCCTTGTTAAATCATATGTTACAGTATTATGTTCGTCTACAGTTTACACTATTACCAAATCAAATGGTTATTAATACTAATATTGTCAATGGAAATAACTATTTCTTAAACCCAATAATAATGCCAATAAAAATATTGTTATTAATACTCGGACAGTGTATGTACCTAGCCTTAATACTTGTAGTCTTTAGTTTTTTCCTGACATATTGTTTTAGGTTTACTTTTGAAAGAGCTTATTGATCCTTGACAAAAATAGACCTGTATTTTCCTAATGGATTCCTATACTATTTGTAACAACATTCCGTTTCGCATTAATATGTTAGCAAGTTTCATACAACGAGGCCAAAACGCAGTATTTGTTGTTGATGACGGTGGTTGCTTTGATGGTTGTTGTTGTTGTTGTTGTTGTTGTTGTTGTTGTTGTTGTTGTTGTTGATGATGATGATGATGATGATGATGATGATGATGATGATGATGATGCAAATTTTCATTGTGGTTCGTGAATAAAGATTGCTTGACCATCCATGCTCAAGGTCCAATTCTTGTACTGGCAAAATATTTCATGTTTCGAAGGTCTCTGTAGAAAGACCACTGAATATATGTTTGTTTATTGTCTTTGCGTATGTGTGTAGGCTGTGTGCATGAGTTTGTGTAAGCCTTTTATAATGGAGGAGAAGACGAGAATGACTGATTGATTGATTTATTGTTGCTTTAGGTCCAGCGGACTCCTCCGAGCCAAATCAGGACCGGACAACCCCCGATCCGCATAAAAGATCTGCCGAAACAACCCTAGTGGGAAAATTGAACGCCCTCCACAGGCCAGTCACTTTACCATATAGACATCCCACGCGGGGGACGGCTGAGGGTTTACCTCAACTACGCGAACCCCCGGTTACAAAAACAAAATAGAATACAACCATCATTACAAATCATCAACGAAACATATACATATAAAATGCCTATATTGCTAAATACTAACATCATAGGAAGCCCTAGTGACCACCCAGCAGAAAGCGTCCAACACTCCCAAGCTGATCCAACAGACCTCATACACAAACAAGGAGTCTTGTCCCGGAAGAGTTTTCAAGAAAAAAGGTAGGTCATTGATCTAGCGAAGAAGAAGAAAGTATAGCCGAGTGATAGGACAGAGCAGGAATGGGAAAGAGTATATGAGGAAGATAGCAACAGTGGGAATTTAAAGCACTAAATTTCCATAAAGTGGGGATACTATTTATACTGAAACCCCCGGCACTCCAACGGGGGTACTGTTGCCGCAGTGAGTCTGTCATGCTTACAAAGGCAAGACAGGTTTTCAACTGTGGCTTTCACTGTTCCCTTTATAGGTTTGAACAATCTACAGTGGCAAGATTGCTCATGACCCCAAGGGGTGGAGAAGACGAGAACACAAACACACAAACAATATACATATTTGCTATATTAACCATAAGAGAATTCCCTTGGGGTTGCCGAGGGTTTCTGTATTTATAGTTTATGGAAATTTAGTGCTTTAAATTCCCACTGTCGCTTTCTCCTTTGTTCTTTCTCATTCCTGCTCTGTTCTATCTACTATACTATCTTCTTCGCTAAACCAGTCACCTACCGTTTTTCTGGAAAATTCTTCCAAAACTCCTCATTTGTGTATGAGATCTGTTGGGTCAGCCTGGGAATATTGGACACTTTCTGACAAATGGTCACTGAGGCTTCTATGATATTATTATTTAGCAATGTAGGCATTTTATATGTATGTGTTTTATTGATATTTTATAATGATGTTTATAGATGTTTATATTCTATTTTGTTTTTGTAAACGGGGGTTCGATAAATTAGAGTACAGCCTCAGCGTCCTCTGCGTGGGATGCCTTTATTGTAGGTCTTACAGTGACCGGCTGGTGGAGTGTCTTCACTGGGGTTGTTTCAGCAGATCTTTTATGCGGATAAGGGGTGAGTGCTCTTTCAACAAAGTTGTGGTCTTGATTTTGTGATCCTGATTCGGCTCTTTGCAGTCCGCTGGACCCTGTAAGCAATGAATAACTAACTAACTAACACAAACACAAAATATACAGATTTGCTATATTCATAATAAGAGAATTGCAAGAAAAAAAGGTGGGTATGCTAAAAAGCGTCAATAAAGCACAACACATTAGAGTGGCAAATATAATAATAAAGAAATAAACGAATGAACTAAACGCATTACATAAAAACGAATACATGCACCCGAGTACATTTTACAGAATATAATATAGTAATAGCTGTCGGTTGGAAAGGTGAATTTACGTCAGAGGTAATCTAAGATAATAAAAATACATAAATCAGAAGAAAAAAATGCAGAAACGACAAATTATATATAGCTATTATTATATTATATTCTGTAAAATGTACTCGGGTGCATGATTGTATTCCTTATTATGTAATGCATTTAGTTCATACGTTTATATATATATATATATATATATATATATATATATATATATATATATATATATATATATATATATATATATATATATATATATATATATATATATATATATATATATATATATATATATATATACGTCACACACACACACATGCACACACACACACACACACACACAAACATACACACACATTTCTACAAATAAAAACAGCATCACTCAAACATGTGGTGTATTGACAAGTCGCCAGTAGAAGAGTACGCAGAGAAAATCGATTTCATATTAGTTCCCGAGTGTAACGAACGCATTTTGTACACGTTTGTGTAAATATATGTTATGACGTCACTAGCGTTATGCCGGAAGTTTGCGTTTCGAAATGAAAATATTGTAGTGAGTTCTTATTTATGGAGTACATGCCAGTTGAAGTGAGAAGACGTGTTCTGTGGAGCTCTAAGAAATCGGGATTCTTCTAGTGGAATAGTATAGCTGTATTTAGAATACAGGTATTTATTATTATTATCAGTATTTATAATGAGCTGTGAAGATATTCATACGAAAATGGAAAGTATTGCTTTTTATGAATTATTGTGATTAGAGTGCGGAAGAATCCATTGTTTGAAGGAAGTACGGTAACTCTTGTAAATACCGTATTTGGTCATGTAATTATTATACGTGATACAGTTCATAATTATGATGCCATGTTGTATTCATTCATATGTGAAGATATGGGGCTGAAATAGGAATGTAATTCAGTTGTATAATGTATATCTAATGATGAATGAATGTGCAGTAATATGTTATAAATTGGAAGTGAGCTGTGATTATAAAGTTTGGCTCATGGTCCATTGTAGTATAGGCTACACAATGTGTGTACGGTTCCCCCGTTGGGGTGCCGGGGGTTTCAGTATAAATAGTATCCCCACTTTCTGGAAATTTAGTGCTTTAAATTCCCACTGTCGCTGTCTTTCTCATTTGCTCTTTCTCATTCCTGCTCTGTTCTATCAATCTGCTATACTATCTTCTTCTTCGCTAGACCAGTCACCTATCTTTTTTTCTTGAAAACTCTTCCGGGACAAGACTCCTTATTTGTGTATGAGGTCTGTTGGATCAGCTTGGGAATATTGAACGCTTTCTGCCAGGTGGTCACTAGGGCTTCCTATGATGTTATTATTTAGCAATGTAGGCATTTTATATGTATATGTTTTGTTGATAATTTATAATGATGTTTGTATTCTATTTTGTTTTTGTAAACGGGGGTTCGATAAATTAGAGTACAGCCTCAGCGTCCCCTGCGTGGGATGTTTTTATTGTAAAGTGACTGGGTGGTGGAGAGCTTTCAGGTTTACCACTAGGGTTATTTCCGCAGATCTTTTATGCAGATCAGGGGTTGTCCGGTCCTGATTTGGCTCGGAAGAGTCCGCTGGACCTAAAGCAATAATAATGTAATGTGTGTACGGTGTTAAAGTGGCTTTAGGTATTGTCATAAGAATTGTGACAATAGTGACTGTATCAGTGTGGAGGCATAGAGAAGACATTCTACGAAGGAAATGATTTTCAAGCACTCTGAAATACAATAATGTGTCAAAGACGCACATAGTCTCTTAGGCATAAGAGCACAAATTTACGATTGTATAAATGTTGTATACAACTTCCTGGTGTGTGGCTGATGGAGCTGTCCTTATGACATCGTCTACGAGATTGGATGTGGACACCATCAACGCCTTCATCTCTCCTTCGACCAACCATCACTGGTGCAGACGTGCAGCAAGGGTGGGCGAAGTAAATCTCCAGACCTAAGCTACGGGATCACCTTCAGTGTTCTCCAAGAGTAGCTACTCGTTCCTAGCGTCGGCTGAGAATTCCGCGACTAGTGAGGCCTGTGAATCTGTGAGTACAGTCATTATTAATTAATACTGAGGGATCAGGAATCTCCGTCAAGTCATCAGTGTGCCATTATTGACTGTGACGACACGAGAGCAGTGTGTGAAGGCGAGTGACGTCTCAAGAAGGAGACAACGACCTCAGTGTGAGCCACTGACTGAATAAGTGCTGAATTTGTATAATAGCCTATACGCCACTTATTGATTATCTGTGTGAACTTGTTATGTGATGATAAGAATTGTGTGATTTAATGTATATGTTATGAATGAGTGAAAATAGTGAAACAGAAGGGCAAAGAGAGATAACTGTGTAGTCTTTGTCCTTGTTTGTAAGCACGTGTGTGGTGGTGGATGGAAGAGTAGAGTAAACAGAGAGATAGAACATGCTTCCTTAGACTGAGTGTCAGACAACCAATAGCACACATTCACTTCATTAGATTATACATAGTTATATATATAAATATTTAATTTAATGCAAAATCCCTATGTTACATTTAAGCTCAGCTCAGGAGTTATCGATTTGGTTTTGTCCGTCTGCCCAGTGCCTGGCGTCCGGAGGTGATATTTGCGCACTTTTCTGTGAAACTAACAGACGAATTTCTTTGAAACTTGGTATTAGTTAGGAAATAGTGAACCCGATGACAAGAAAGTATGTGTATAGGGTGACGTCATTTTTTGTGTGGGTCTAATCCTATTTTCTTTTAAACTACTGGAGGGAATGGGTTCAAATTTGGTCATGTACTTAGAGTTTACTTCTACCTCCAAGATAAAACCAAACGTATGCAAATCAAGTGGTGTTTTCATCTTTATGTTATTAAAATTTTTTTTTTAAATATATATATATATATATATATATATATATATATTTATATATATATATATATATATATATATATATATATATATATATATATATATATATATATATATATATATATATATAAAATTAAAAAAAAAACTTCGTATGTAATTATAGTGTACAAATGGCTGCTGCCTTGAACCTTAAACAAAACTATGGTATAATGAGTGAAGTTATCGTATGACGTCATCAAGGTGACGTCATAATTTGTTTTTATTTTCACAATTCTATTTTTAGATTTTCCCTATGCCTCCAACGTAAAACCAAATTTATGTAAATCAAGTGACGTAATCATGATGACGTTCCCGCAACAAATTTTTTAAAACATTTTCTTTAAACTTTGCATCTAATGAGAGTGTACAGATGCTTGAGCCTTAGTCAAAACTTATGCATATCGAGTGACGTCACGCGAAGGAACTCTGCACCGGATTTGCTTTAATTTTTTTTAATAAATTAGATTGAATGCATCCAATCTATTACTAAAAGGAGGGAGGAAACTGAAGTACCCGGAGAAAACTCTCAGTGACCTGAAAAGTCTCGTATTTAAGTAACACAAGTTCGCTCCCTACTGGGTTCGAACCCACAACCTAGGGCATAGGAACTAGCACACTAACCAACTTAACTGCACTAGCAGGTCATCCTGGTAGTTTAAAATCGTATGTAAAACTCAAGGTAAAATGGAGGACGACTGCTGGAGCCTTAGGGTAAATGGTAAAATCGAAGAGGTGGTTTAAAAGGTCCAATAGAGTAAAACATGACAGAGCGTCGAGTCGCAGACTCTTCGAAGGCCAACTAGTTTTTTTGCGTACGTTAGCATTCCGTTCGTGACAAAAGTGGAGAAAGTATTACATGCGTGGTGGAGGAATTTACTCCTGTTGGATTTATCTCTAATATGGATATGTGAAAGGGCCATGGTTGTAACCTATGAAAACACTAAGAATACTCGTATGTTGGCAACAACATAGTTCTTGCACTAGATGTCTTCAGAGTTACTTTACTTCCTATGACCTTTTGCATTCACTGCTTCAACTGACTGATATAAACGTAGAGAACGTTTGGCATTTTAGATTTTGTATTATTTTTCATTGTGTAAATGTGACGGTGGGTCTATTGTTACTGGGCTCTGCACAATGGGATGCTATTACCCACTCGTCTTTTGTCTGCGGGGATCAACTAGTATAATCACCCTGTGACTAATCTTAATACATTTATATGTTTAGCCCGGTCTGTGTGCAGATAGGGTTATAGAGATAGGGACAAAATGGTAAAGATTCACTGATACACTAGCTCTCGCACAGCTATGAAACATAGGTAGTCTAGCCACTTGTTAACAGTAAATCTCACACATTTATTTCCTCTACTCTATACATAATTCTCTAAACACTCTATTAACTTAAATGTCCAAATTCACTTCGAATAGTTCGCTCCTTGATGGGTCTATGCTGCTACTGTTCTAGCTATTTGCTACTATCTCTTCATTGGGCCATTTGTTCTGGTTGGCCTAATGTTTGTTTTCAGGAGAGTGGACTACCGCACAGTCCTTCTAGATCAGTGTTAGTGCGTTTCTTCTTGCACTTAGCTGATTCGTTGAGGGGTGGTGATGGTGTCTCCTCCTTGGTTGTTGACTATTGGACTATCGTAGATCAGTGCTAAATGCTCCACTGCAGGCCGAATGTCAGGGTTGACTCTCAGTGGTCTATCTCCTGCCTCGGACCAACAAGCCTCCTCGTCTGCAAAATATAAGACGAGTTTCTGCAACGCCTTGTTTAAAACGGGTGTGCAGAGCGTCTCACTGATGGCAGAAACAGCCCTCAGTGATCGCTCCACTTATGCAAACAAGGGACGATCATTCTTCTAAGTCCGTAGTCCATTGGAATCTCCAACATACTTCCTATACATATACATACATCATGGCTAAACTAAACATATGGAGAAGTAATTAACAATATACTCATTATCTGGTACCGCCACTGGTCTGCAATAATACAAATCGGAGAAACAACAGTGGGTCCGTAGGGGATACCTCATGGTGCCGAAACCGGTCGCGTGTGTCAGCCAGGTAAAGGTAAAGCAGCGAGGGAGAGAGATGGGCATCACCCTCATTACGCTGGCCCAAGATAAGTGTGATCTGCAACATCAAGCTCTCCTACGGCCGCAAGGCTATGGGACTACCTTTACCTTTTACCTAAAACATGGCAAGACTTCACAAGCTTAATACAACAATATTATCAATAAATCGCGATGAAACAAAAGATTGATCATTTACATTTTTGACAATGTCAGGCTGAGGCTATACTGCGATGAATTGAATTTCACCCGTCACCTGCTAGTCTTATGAGAGAGGTCTTTCTGCGTGCGTCCTTATCGGTTGAGACTGAGACAAAGAATGACCACCTAGCTTTGTGGTCAGCCAAAGCCCGCGAAATCTAGTCATACCTGAGCGCCCTCATGCGGGGGTGGCTGGATCTACGTCAGCAGGCTTATGCTACGGCCTACCTTTGCTTAGCACACAACTGACTTGTGACAGCGATTTTAATTTACAAAGGCTGGTTGAACTATTTCAGGCAAGAAGCCTTAGTGCAGGGTCTAAATAGCTTATTATGACAGTAAGCTACAGGCTTACTGTGGTTACTTTTTAAGACTTGTGTGATAAACTGATGCGCTATCTACCTCCTGATGAAATTATGTGATGACAGCGATATTCGAACAACTGATTAACCTGATGTGTAGATGACATTCTTCTATTATAAATTATATGCAGAAACTGAATATTGCAAGAAAGACATCGATGTGTGAAGCATGAAGCAAATATAGATCAATTTGTTATTATTGCATGTGTTAATCTTATTCCAAACAAATTCTGAATTATGGGATTTGAATGGAACTTATAATATGCGTTGCTGAATAGGTTATAGATCTGAAAATAACTTGTGATTCGTAACAAGTTCAAACAGTTCGATAATAATTAGATTTGCATGTTGTTCATTAAGTTATCTAGTTAATTTCTTTAACTATTTCACTTGTCTGTTATTAATATATACAAAAGAATTACCTTGAAATATGATTGTAATCAGCCAACAACAGAAGATCGACGGAAATGAGCCTAGTCTTCCTTGTAGAAATGTGCACGCAACCGAGACAGAGTTTCTACTATGACGTTGCATAAATGACGTCAAGTGATTTTTTTTTTTTTTAGAGCTGTGCGTTCTTCAACATGAAGACGGGATCTGAATTCGTGTAACTATTTTATTTTATTGCAATTTTGGAAGTAGGAAAAGTTATTAAAGGTGTTATAAATCCGCGATTGTGAAATAATAATTTAGGAAATATTATTTCTGTGCATTGACGTCATCGCGAGAAGTTTTTTTTTTGTCTGTGTTGTCACGGCATTGCTTACGTAGCCACGGTACTGCGAATGTTGTCATTGCGGACCCAGGTAACTGAATCTTGTCTGTATCTTTTGGTCCACGTTTCTCATGGAATCGTAGTTGTTTTGCTCAGTTTCTCTGGCGATGCTAAGTTTTGTAATGGTTGCCAATCGCGGCTGTCACTGTTTTTGGCTGGAAGAAACCTTATTAAAGCAGAAAAAGGATTCGGAAAGATTCTCATGAGTTTTGAGACACATTAATAATTAGTCATTACCTGTTGCATTACCTAAAAAGGTAAAGTTTAGTTTTCCGTAGGTGACACGCTGATAAATATGCTGTGTCCTGTCTATAACCACTAGGGTTGCGCGTCATCCTATATTACATGTTTGGTCACGCCACGGTAATATCAAAATAGTTCTATACGTGTTGTTTAGTTACGCCACTGCACGTTGTAGAGTCCTTATCAAACTTATTAGCCCCTTCCTGCACTCTGCTTATAAGTTTGATAAGATGAATAGGAAAGAAAACTAAATTGTTACACACATCACACGAATAGGAAATATACAAAATAAATAAATAAATTAATTAATTAATTAAATGTAAGAATTTTGTTCTGTCTTTATTTCTAGTTTTTCTTTATCTATCCTGTTACTTTCAATTTGTGCTACGTTTTGGGGCTTGTGAACCAAAACATAGTTGTTGTGCCCTATTGTGTTGTTTTTTTTCTTCTGATGATTTGAATGATGCGCACGGAAGTTTGCACGATATCACTGTGAAAATATGAATTGAAAAATAATAACTACAAAGAAGCTGTACAAAATGTTTCCAGAGGTTGCACGGTTGGATCTGTATGAACTCTGTCGAATTTTCTAAGTATTATCTGTTGAATTCTTAGCTTTTCTCGTCTGTTCATTCATTCTTCGTCAAATCTATCAAACTTAGTAAGTCTTCCAATTGAATAGATCGAGCGCGTTGATTGTCTAAGCCATTCCTATCACACCGTAACTATGGTACAGGAAGGCTTACAATACTATGACAAGACAGAGTAATATAATATCACAAAATGTAAAAAAAAATATATTAAGTAAACATTTTATTCGCCTTGGGGTATTCATACGCAAAATATTATTGACTTCTTTGCCCAAAAAGAGAGTAATTTTTTTTCTTCATGATTAGGACTGGGAACTTGGACGGGAACACTTGAAAGTACTGAGAAAAGTTCCGGATTTTGTCCAAGCCGAGTTTCCCGTCGTGTGGAGTGGCAGTCCTGCAGCTGGAGACCACAATGGCTTCGGAGGCAAATTCAGATGAAGTGACTACGACTCACTGTGGCCGGAGCAAGTTCTGAGAGGACGTTCCACATCACATGTTCAGTGTGATTGGAAAACTCCCGAAGAAAAGAAGACGAAACATGGAGGTTGTCCCCAGTCTCAACGCGCAGTGCCACAAAAAGCTAAAACGTAAAACGAAGAAAGTCAAACGCAAACACACGGCTTATCTGGTAAGCGGGAAGTTCACACTTTTAATTAGTCTTGACGTGATGTTTAAATATATTGAATTTATAAGTCTTATTAAGTCGCTGCTATGTTTGTGTTCATATTTTAATAATTTGTTTTTTTTTTAATTCAGAGCAATACGATGCAGCAATTAAGGGCGCTGAACAAATGGCTGATTTTAATTATTGCAAGAACACTACTACTAGTCGTACTTTAATTACTACTACTACTCAGTACTACTACTACTACTATTGCTGATGCTGATGCTGAATGACCGATGTAGAGGTTACTACTACCAACTCGTTTGCATTATGATGAGTGAATATCTGTTGGAGAGTCATAGGACATCAAAGAAATATAGGACAACAAGAAATTATAATTGTAATCTGTTGTAATATGCTGTTTAAAAAAAATTATTAAACTTTTTTTTTTGCTTTTGCTGCAATTTATTATCCCTTTTTATTGGGAAACTCTGGGCCGCCTCCCCCGGGGAAGGCGTAGTCGCAGCCAGTGGCGTGGCCAAACCCTACCTACCTAACATTATTATTTGTGAATTTTTGAAATTTTTGCTGGGGGGGGGGGGGGGGGGGGGGGGAGCAAACCGGACTACCAGGAGAAAACCCCCGAGACGTTGCCCGAGTCGAAAGTAAATAATATTCGGAGTAACATAACGCCCAGATGCTGGCTCGAACCCACACCTGTCAGGCGCCATTGGTTTCTGGCTTGTGGACAAGGCAAGTTAGTCCCGCCTCAGCCCACTTGGCCACAACGCTCGCTAAACATTATTGTCCAATGCCATCAACGCGGACATCAAAGTCCAAGGCCAATCCCTCAACACAGTGCATAGCTTCAAATATTTAGGAGCCATTGTATTAGACAATGCGTCCCGACAGGAAGTCCTCTCCAGGATAGCACACACAACTGCTGCCCTGACAAGGTTGAAGCCCATTTGGAAAGACAGAACCATCAGTCTGCACTCTAAGGTAAAGATGCTGCGCTCCCTTGTCATCTTCATCTTCCTATACGCTTGCGAAACATGGACCCTCATAGCAGACCTACAACGAAGAATACAAAGCAAGGATATGAAAGTGCTACGATGACTTCTGGGCATTTCCTATACCCTGCACATCACCAAGTTCGACAGACCATCACACAAGCCATTGGACAACACGATGACATACTCACAATGGTGAAGAAACGGAAACTCCAAAGGTATGGCCACGTCACCAGAACATCAGGCCTTGCAAATACCATCCTGCAAGGTACGGTGCAAGGAGGTGTCACAGGCGGACTCTTTAGTTCTGTGGCCCCTGCTCGCGGCAATCCCCCCTGCTTGCCTCTGACCACGCGATCCAAGCCCCGCCTCTCCGTATAGTCCCACGTGACCCGGGACCGGACCTTGGCAAAGTTAAGATATAGCTTTGTCAGTCCACTTCTGCAAGCCCAAGACAACACATCGCCTGCTGAGACACGTCTGCTTCCACGTCGCGACCTCTGAGCTCAGCCATACCCTTGTGTTCAACCCGTTCTTTGGTCAAGGTAAGAGTGGTGATTTATTCCATATCATTTAGCTGCCCATCACCCGTCGATTTCCCCACATGTTCGTATGTCTTGTAGATATTTACGTCCGTGTCTGTGTATCGTTGTGATGAATTGCTTGTGATATACCATTTTGCTTTGTGTGCCCATTACCTGTAGTTTGATTGTTGTACATGAACATGCCGTGCTTATATTTATACATGTATATCCCCCTATCTACATTCCTGTATAAATTCCCCCATGTCATGATCGCCCTGCTGTATAGACTAGAGTACCCCAGCTAATCACCCTTGCATATAATAGCCATTGCCCTGTATTTACACCTTTTGCTTCACCCCTGATCTGAATGTGTAGATATCCACCCCTGTTGTTAGTAACCCCTCTTAGGCGCCGAAACTCCCATACATTATCGGCCGCCGTTAAATTCTCCCAACCCCTAGTAGCCATTGTTGTTATAGATGGACAATTGGAAAGTACCGGTCATTCCTGACCAGGGCTTCCAAATTCCAATCTGACTGGCATGCGCGCTGAACGGCGCGGCATCCAGAGTGTGGGTGCCCCTCTGACGCAGAGAACTAATCATTTGCAGAACGGGTTCTTATACGGGCCTCTACGTGACTCACCTCGCTGCGTGCCACCCATATACTCTGGCTGCCACTGAGAAGCGAGAAGGAAACTCAGCCCCACCCTGCCAAGTGCAGATGACCGGTTCAACCCACGCCACGCGATTGCACAACGACCCGACCCAGTGACCTAGACTGGTCAACCCACGCCACGCCAACGCTTGACCATTGCACAACAGCCATCCAGTCTCCAGCGGCTACAACAGCCGACTAATCTGCAGTTAAGTCTGTCCTCTGCGCACACCACAACTCTGCAGCAATCTGGTTGCCCACGCTTAGTCAACCAGCTGTCTCGTGCCACCTGATGAAAGCAGTCCATATTCGCCCCTATTGACTTTCTCTAGTTAAACCAGAATAACTCCAGACTACTCTGTACTTCTTTAGCCCAGTACTCATTACCCAGTGTAACTTACCTTCACAACGGCTGACTTACATCCATATAATAAATTATTGATATTGTACTATAACTACCCTGCTTCCCTTGTTCAAGTTCTCCACTATTTTATTCTGTATACCTCTCGTCTGTCCTCATCACTCTCTAGCACTCCCAAGCATTATTCCCCTGAATGTCATCGCACATCGGCCTATCACAAGGGAGGAGATACAGCGCGGGGGAGTAATTGCTAACCCACATCCCCACACCCCCCTATATTCGTGACATTAATTTTGGCGACCCCGACGAGACAACAACTTAGGTTTCTAGCCCCTGCCCAGTCCACCCCTTAGATTTCTACCCCCGTCCGACGAGAGATAGGACCTTGCCCACTAGTCTAGTTAGTTCATAGCCTAGCCCCATAGGTCCCCCGCTTGCACTTCAGAGTTGTGGTGGAACAAAGGTTTTTTTTGGCTTTCATTCTCTATGTTTTGATTGCCTGTTGTCTGTGTGTCCGTGTTGTGCTGTGTTCGCCCCTGTGTCATTTCACCTTAGCCTCATTCCAGCCCGCCCCTTGTTTGCTGCCAGAGCACCCCTCTGAGAGCGCCCTTCATCACAGTTAGGCCATTGACGGTAAGTCGCTTCTCTTGCCATGGCCGACCGGGGAGAACTCGCCCTTAGGTACAAGGGTATTGGCGAGAGCTTAGGGCTCGCCGGCACGGAGTTAAAGGACTATGTCCTCACGAACGTGGAAGCGGACATAGCGGAGGAGAAGTTGAAGAGAGAGGAGAGGGCCAAGGAACGGGAGGCAAAGAGAGAGGAGGAAGAGAGGGCAGCAGCACGGAAGTGAGAGGAGGAGAAAGAGAGGATCGCCGAAGAAGAGAGAGCAGCCGCGCGGAAGAGAGAGGAGGAAGAGAGAGCCGCCGCACGGAAGCGAGAGGAGGAGAAAGAGAGGATCGCCGAAGAAGAGAGAGCCGCCGCACGGAAGAGAGAGGAGGCGAAGGAGAGGATAGCCGAGGAAGAGAGAGCTGTCGCACGGAAGAGAGAGGAGGACGAGAGAGCAACAGCGCGAGAAGAGAAGGCGAAGGATAGGGAGATCGAGAGGCGCCGAGAGCTGCTCCAGCTCGAGCGCGATCGCCGCGAGCTAGGCCTTGGATCGCCCGCGAGCGACGATTTCACCCTCAGCACCTCCAGCTCTACCGCCAGCTCCGGAACATCTTCAGTCATCCCGCCGATCCCGGGGATGAGCTTCACCTTGGACCCCTTCGTCGAGCGCGACGAATCCATCAAAGTGTACCTCGCACGCTTCGAACGAGTCGCGGGCGAGAACCAGCTCGACCCGCAATACTGGTATCGGAAACTGAGCCACGGCCTGAAAGGCAAAGCGTACGAGATCCTCGCTAAGACGCCGACAGATGTCAGAGGACGTAAAGCGATACGTCAAGTCTTGCCGCCAGTGCCAACGTTTCTCACCCCGCCATCATACCGTTCCAGTAACCATCAGCCCCACCGTCGTCGTAGGAAGAACGCCTTTCCAACGAGTAGCCGTCGACATAGTTAGGCCCCTACCGCGAACCAAGAAGCGGAACCAATACCTGCTCACCTTAGTCGACGCGTGCTCCATGTGGTGTGAGGCCGTTCCCCTGCCGAAGGATCTTTGAAAATCCTTACGGGAAGAGAGGGGACTTTAAACTAATTACATACATACATCCTGCCGAAGATCGACGCCGCCCGAGTAGCCGACGCGCTCGTCACCATCTTCACGCGAGTCGGATTCCCGGAAAGCATCATGACCGACAACGGGTCGCAGTTCACGGGAAGACTGATGCAGGAAGTCTTCAATCTACTCCGCATCCGGCACATCCGAACTCCGCCCTACCACCCCGCCACATCGGCCTATCACAAGGGAGGAGATACAGCGCGGGGGAGTAATTGCTAACCCACATCCCCACACCCCCCTATATTCGTGACAGGAGGCAGAAGAAGAGGGAGACAGAAAAAGAGGTGGGAGGACAACATTCGAGAATGGACTGGCTTTACACTGATTGAAGCCATGATGGTTGCCGAGGACAGAAAAAGATGGAGTACGCTGGTTAAACGATCATCTGTGGTGCACCAACGACTTTCGAGTTATTGGATAGGATAGGATAAAATAGGATTGGTTTCATTACAATGTAGAAATAATACAATGTACCTATCATCCTTTACAGAGCTGTTCAGAAAAACGGTCAGCAATTCCAGAAATCATTTAAGAGGGTAGGGGAGGGGAAGGGGATGGGAGAGGGGGGGAGGAGAGAGAGAAAGAGAGAGAGAGAGAGAGAGAGAGAGAGAGAGAGAGAGAGAGAGAGAGAGAGAACTGAACTAAATATTCACTCCATTGCATTGAGCTAAAACGGTTTTTTTTGGCTTTGATTTTGTCTTCCACAGGAACCAACCCAGCCAATTTCTTTTGGGGTTCAGCGTCATGTTAAAGTTGATCTTGAAGTGAGTACGCCGAGCGCCAATAGTTTGAAAGGAAATACCATTTTTGACCCACATGCATAGCAATGTGAGTCTATGTACTCACCCCACTAAAAAAAATCAGACATTTGCAAATCTGTGCGAGATGAGTCCTAAGGGTTGGGAGTGGGGCACTCATTTTCATGTTAAATATTACGAGTTCCATAAGGAGCATGTGAGTCATATGGGCTTTGCCCTTCTACACTGAACATGTAATTGACAATGTACTATGGTTGCATACACGATGAAGGAGATTGAGTAATCTTAGACCGTTGAAATTATAAATTATTAATGTTGTTCAAAGTTTTTATTATAATTAGTAATATTTATTTGTAATCTTTTGCGTGCACGAGAAGCTTTGAAATCAATTCATGTGTGTCTCTTATTGCTTTGAATTATTTTATGCAACGTGCTTTTCTTATAAAAAGCAAATTCGTCTTTGACCTTAGTACTTTTTAATATTTATTTGGATACTTTTTAATATTTATTTGGACACAAGCGATCTCCATGTCATCTCATAAAAATGTTAATGAGACCAGTCATTTCTGTGAAGAAGAAGAGACCCACAGGTGACACCCTCCAAATCCAGGACAGTCTGAATGGCTCAATGGTCAGTAGTGTTTTGCAGTACGCGCACTTGCAGCAAGTTTAACCACTAGACGGTTTGATTGAAATTCTAATTTCGGCCAGCCTTTTGAGCAGTTCCTTGAGTTGGTATGTGGGCTGTATTAAAACGAATGCTTTAACTTTAATGCCAACAAATAAATACTTATTTGTATTGCTGTTAATCCTTGAACAGGAAGAAACACTCTCAAAAGAGAATAATCAACAGCTTCCAGCTCCTAAAGGAGACTCCACAAGCAAATCTAACGATGGATCAAGCATGCCACAAAACAACAGGAAACATGACGTTATTGATACAGATTCAAATCAAAGTACATCAAGATGTTGGCCAGAGACTGGTAATACTCGTCCCTGCAAACATATCCAGCAATGTGCTGACGACACTATGCATCAGCAGTCACCGTTTCAGCACACAGATGAATCCTGTGAAATGAACGATGAGAAAAACAACTCCTGCGCAAATAACAGTTGCTGTCAAACATTGCAAACAGTCATATATGCGAAAGGAAAAGAGACATTTTTGTTGTCCTTTGATGGCGAAATATCAGCAGATGCAGTAGTCGCGAAGATTGAGGAAAAAACCAAAACGCCAGGAAACTTACTTCATATCACTGCCGGAGGCCAGTGCTTGAATGATGATGTCGCGAGACAGCTCAAGCCAGGGACAACAATTCTCTTTACAGTCAAAGGCAAAGGTGGTATGCAAAGTGAAGATACAGGTACGTTAAATAAGTCATTTATTTTCTACGATTTTGTTAAACAAGACTACTCTAGGAACATCTTTAGGGTGACACAAAAAAAAACGGTCATCACCAGAAAACGAATAACTTACAAAATTTTATTTAGATTGACACAAAACTTTAGCTACATTAGGTCAAGCCTGTGTAGCAGACATCTCGAAAGTTTTAAGTCTGTACAACAAAAGCTCTTTGTTTCACTGGCGCTTCAAAATGTGCTCCAAATGAGTTCCCCGGCGCTGCAGGCACATTTGGATCAACACCGAGCGATATGTCCAGGTGCTTGGCAAGTTCTGGACAGCACTTGGTCGACGGAGAGGAGTCGTCAGGGTCATCCAGTGTTTCCAGCAGGATGGTGCCACCCCCCCCCCCCCCCCCCCCACACATCAAACGAATCATTGGCATGGCTACAGCAACGTTTCCCTGACCGACTGATAAGCCGCAGGTGTGACTCGGAGTGGTCGCCACATTCACCGGACCTGAACCCTTCTCCCCCCCCCCTCCCCAGATTTTTATCTCTGGGGATACCTTAAGGACTGGGTATATGGCAACACCCCCCAGACTATCCATGACCTGAAGGCAGCAATCACAGCAGCAATAAGAATGATTCCAAGGGAGGAATGCGGGAGGGTCATCGAGAACTTTGCCCGCCAAATGTGCCTGCAGCGCCGGGGAGCTCATTTGGAGCACATTTTGGAGCGCCAGTGAAACAAAGAGTTTTTGTTGTACAGACTTGAAACTTTCGAGATGTCTGCTACACAGGTTTGACCTAATGTAGCTAAAGTTTTGTGGCGATCTAAATAAAATTTGGAAGTTAATCGTTTTTTGGTGATGACGTATACAGGTAGGCATTTGCTGGTCAACTCGGTCAGACACATATGATATTGATAGGTTAAATTTTAGTTAAGAAAATGTCATGTTATTTATATTAAATAGTTCACTGGATTGTGCATTGAAGGCTGCACATGTTATCTCCTTTCACATAACGTGAAATAAATAAGTTTATTGCTTGAATATAATTAATATGGGAGGCACTGTGGTCTAATGGTAGTGCTTCGGCTTGCGGATCGGAAGGTCCCGGGTTCGAGCCCTGGCCGGGCCATTGTGTTGTGTCCCTGGGTAAGACACTTTACTCCTGTTTTCCTACTCCTTCGGATGAGAGTATAAACCGAGGTCTAGTCTGTGTCGCATACATTCCATCATAACGGACTTTAAAGATCCTGACCCTCATGTCCTAGACGGGTGAGTGCCGGTGACAAGAAAAACACCCAGCATGCACCTAGGTCCTTCTCCCCCATCCTTGGCTGCCCAGGATTGTGCTCAGTTGTCCGGGCGTCAGACCATGCGCCCAAAGGCTGCGGGTGGGCGTCTCGGGCGGCTTGAGTTAGATCCTGTATCGGCCAGCGCCTTGAGCAGCTCTTGAGCTGGAAAAGCGCTATATAAGAACGATTAAATATGTCCGTTGAAAATATATGTGTATTTCATCGTTTCAGTGGGAAAATGAGGTGGCACATAGAGAACTTGACATGATATTTGTGCTCTCCACAAGTTTATCCGTTAGACTGCAATGACTTATTGATTGAAAGATATTACAATTGTGTCTTGAAATACCGCTTCCAGAACCGCTGGAGAATATTATTTATATTTCCATGTTTTTCAGTTACCATTGCGCGCGTTTCCGAAGATTCAGATGAAGATCAAGTTGAGGCCTGGCTTACACGTAAGTGTGGACTGACTACAGAGGAACTTGGTGATTTTGAACACATGGACGGCAGTACATTGTTTAGCTTTACAAATTACCGAGATTTACAATCTGTTGCTCCAATCGACTACTGTTCAGCACGAAAAATTATTTACCTTAGAGACAATCCAGACGATGAATCTGTCATGCTTCAGTGGACCCCTGAGGCCGTGACTGCATTTATAAAAGGAGCTGTTAAGGGTAAAACTAATCTAGACAGTTTTAAGGACAATAAGGTTGATGGTGTTGTGTTCAAGGCACTGGATGATGCCAAGGAGATGGAGAGTCAACTAGGTATCAAAGCAATGTTAGCCAGACGTATTCTTGTCGAGAGAGACAAATTTCTGAAAGAAGAGCACGAAAAGTTCGCAAAAGTTGATTCTGTTGGCTCCGATGTACATTATACCGATGAAACGGTGACGGAGGACACCGACAACGCAGTTGGTGGATCACTGCTAAGTACTAGCCCAATGGTGTCTTCGCCTTCAGACGAACATCCTGATACAGAGCTAGAGATGACCTTTGTCCATGAACTTTCGGAAAATGAAAAGTTTGGAGAATATAAACTATTTTTGCAAGACCACCTTCATCTTCAGCCATTAAATGATAGTTGCTTTTGTAAGGAACAGCCGTCAAAAAATAATTTGATTGAGTGTGATCTGAAAGTAATTCACCATAAGATAAAGGACTTGAACGATCTAGAAAAGGGTTTTTTGTTCCTTTTAATGTGTAAACCTGGATTTTGGGTTGGAAAGGGTTTGAAACAAAAGAATGATGACATTTGGAACACAATCACAAACACAGCCGGAATACTTCAGCAGTCTGAAGCGCACCAAAATTTGAAATTTGACAAAGGACTAGTCAAGGTATGTCCATTGGTTGAATACGGTAAGAAGGTACAGATAGGTAACTTTCGTTTTCCGGTTTTGATTATTGACAAAAGACTGTTCAAGGAGAATTGCGGAGGTTATTTCATTAAAATTGGAACTAAATCAGAACCGGAGAAGTTCTACTTTGGTTTCAGAAAAGGTAGTAAATACTGGACTTTTGATTCAGACAATATAACACAAAAACTTGAATATGGTCGTGTAAGTAATCCTCTGAAAGGGCAGATTAGAAGATGGCGCCTCGTTGCACATCAGAAAGATGCAACAGCAGTAGAAAGTTCTAGTGCCGATGAAATGTCGTCTAATGTACCAAACCAGCAGTGTCAAAATACAGGAAGTGGGACGTCACCAGATCCATCCGATGGAATGGGACCTAATCAGAATCCAACAAAGGAAGTGGAGAAAGAATATTGTCGACCCAGACCTTTTGGAATTCAGGAATGGACATACGAACAGGGCAAATGTCTCCGTGTTGTAGAATCAGGCGATGGTATGCTGACTACTTCTGTGGAATTGAAGTATCAGTGCGGTTGCGCACCTGATTCCACAGAAGCAAAGCGTTCGTTTTTATATAAAGCTTTAGAGTTTGCATGCGGCTGCTTGAACTCTCGACAAAACGGGACAATTTACTTTGGTATTGCAGAGGGGAAAATTGGCGAAACATTCCACGACTACGGTGAAATTATTGGTATTGACATGAATTTGAAATCACGATCCGAGTATTATGATCTTTTCAGAGCGAACATTACCAGTTGCTTTCCCACAGAACAATCAGAAATCGTTAAGAGGTGTGTTTGTGGACCGTTTTTTCTTTCCGTAGAAAATGGATCCTGCGCTCGATGTATCATTGAAATTGACATAGAACCAACGTCAGTACAATGTAAAGATGTAGCGTTTGCGTTTATTCCCCAATCCCTGTTTGAAACCTATGGACAACCAGAAAAAAAGCATGTTTATCACAAAAATAGAGACAAATGGACAGGACTATTTCGACGGGATAGCTCTGCAACCTGTTACGTCAATGAAAATGCAAAAAAAGATTTTTTGAGAGACGTACTCCCAGAAATAATTAGGAAACGATCCGATGAAGAAAACAAAGAAAGTGATAGAATTCATCGAACTTTATCGAGCCCTGAGGCTGATCAGTTGAAATCGTTCATTGGTGACATGGATATGTTTCCTATCCTTGTCCTTCCAAAGTTATCACAAAATGACAAAGAGAAAAACATCGATTATTTTCAGTTTTTGCGGTACATTCACTGGTGTGCAGTTTTTGACTTTGATGACAGATCAGACATTGATGGAGTATATGCTATGTCTAGGAGATGCATCATGGAAACAGCATTTAGGGAGACCATACTGTTGGATTTTGAAGATGCTTCCCCTGAGAGACTCGCAGAAAAACTATGTTTTCCACACAAATCTGCTTGGATTTTTGCGAACGGCAAGATTGGGGAACCTGGCTTTGACAAACTTGACTATGAGGGCTGGAAAGATCAATATTTCACGTTCAGCCAAACTGCCATTCATGCTTTTTATAAAAATAAGGATATTATCCCCCCAGCCCGCCGTCGTGCATTAATACTAATATCCGATGAAGTGAAGGACGGTATTGTTGAACTCTCTGACCAGATTAAAACAGCTTTTCGTTGGAAGAACGTGTTTTTCCTATTTGCTTCGCTGAAAACGAGAGAGGTCGTTGGAAAAGAACTGCGATCTGTTGACAAACTGTTAACACGCAGTGTTGTTATGCCCTGGAAACATTCACATGGTGTCATATGTGAATGCTTAAATGTGAAAGGACGAAATCGCGAGAAACTCGTATGTACAGCAAAAGACGTACACGTACCTGTACGAGTTGCTACTTGGCAGTCTTGGGACGATCTAGAAATCCTTGGTATAAATGAGTGTCAGGAAGAATGGGAAGGGTTGTCCAAAAACCAACGCAAAGAGAGAGCAATGCAAGAAGAACTCAAGTTTTACAGAGGAGAGTCTGTGTCGTGGTACAATTTTTTGTGCACTGACAGGGGATATAATCATGTCATGACAAGAACTGTGATGTCAGGAATGATTGATAAAATAAAATGTAAAGCAAATCAACATGATGAAGGTTCTAACAAAGTACCCATAGTTCCTCTTGTGTATTTTCCTGGGGCAGGTGGAACAACCCTGGGTAGGCACATACTATGGACATTAAAAAATAAATACAAATGTGGTGTGATTACGAAAATCACCGACAAAACTCTTCAACAAATATGTGAATTCTGGGAAGCTGAAGAGGAACTGGACAGCGGTCATGTGACGAGAAAAGAGCTGAAACCTGTCATCCTTTTTGCTGACAACCTGCCTACAGATAATCATGTCCATAATATTTATCACCTAAGCAAGCAACTTTTTCTTAAACAGATAGAGTATAATCTACCTAAACCTGTTACAGTTATTATACACTGTCGAAAATTTGAAGACCCATTAGAAGGCGAATGTCAGTTGACTCAAACATTGACAGTACCAGAAAAAGAGTGGATTGAAAACAAAAATGAGGAACTAGAGCAACAGGAAAATGAAGGGATTGCTGTAGAAACTCTGATTGCATTCCTTTCACTTCGTCACGGATTTGACAAGACAAAACTTAAAGATATTGTCATAAAATATGTACAGCACAGTTTGCTTGAAAAAAATGAAAGAACCCTCGTAGAATATATATCCTTGATTACCTCTTATATTCCACCCTCTGAGTGCTTTCAAGGACTTCCAGTTGCAAGCTGTGATGAACTGATGAAAGTATTCCGGATGAAAGATCGCCTCGTCCAGGAATTGCCATGGCAAAAAAATCTATCTAAGATAGCAAAAATCTTGTTGGTGATAGAGAAGGCGTATGAATTTGAGAGCAAAAGAACCACTTACTTTGTCAGAATAGCACACAAGCAGTATGCAGAATTAATTTTGAAATCTATTCTGGATCAAAGTCAAGAATCGTTAATAGATATTGTTATCCGATGTCTGAGATCAGAGCTTGTTACAAGTGGATCTCCTTCAAGAAAGACAGTGCATCTGATTCTTAGAAAGTTACTTATTCGCCGTCGCCTCGAAGACGAAGAAACAGGGGAAATGACACAATTATCTCCACTGATGATGGATATTTTCAAGGATTGCAAACTTGAACGTACTGCTGGTGTTTTTAAGGAAGCATTCAAAACATTTGAGTATGTTAATTTTTACCAACAACTGGCTAGACTTTATATGATTGAAAAGAAATTTGACGAGGCAAAAAAATATGGCTTGCTGGCTGTACAGTTAGCCCCGGATCAAAATTATTTTAAACACACCTTAGGGTTAGTTTACATGAGAAAGTTTGCTTCCATAAAAGAAAAGACAAGAAAGAATTTCGAAGATAATCCATTGGACAGAGTTAGAGATCTGGAGATAGCTTTTGATGCTTTAAGGAATTTTGTGGGGTCGCAGGGAAGAGAAGATGATGACATTGTACATAACTGTTTTACAATGTTTCAAACTGTTACGTCGATAAATGACATGCTACAATTTCTAGAAAACATTTTACCAAGGCCGGAACTGCACAAAGTTGGTCGATATTTGACTCAAGCAGGTTACCAATATGAATTGTTCGATTGCTACCCAGGCTTCCGGGACATGTTGAAGTCTTTGATAGACAAAGGTGTCAAAGCGTTGCAGTTCCTTTTCTATGTTTGCTACTCATACCATAGCCATGATAAGATCGAAGAAGGTTCTTTTCACAAGTACAGCACGAAAAGAGCTGTAAATTTCGTTAAGAAGCGTTGCCTAATCAACTTTCGAACATTCGCAACCCTACTGAAACACTTTCATGACTCCTCTTGGGGACACACATCTGAAGTAAGAGAAGATAATGCTTACAGAGTTGAAAACATTAAGTTGCGGGGATGCTTTTTTGAGAGTATTCTTCAGAATTTACAGGGTGGCGCACGACAAAAAAGGAATGAAAAGAACATTAAGTGCTTAAACGAAATAAAAGACAACCTGCAACAAATACGTGAAGTAACTTACACTGACATGGATAATTTGATGTCAGTCTGCTTGGCCCTTGAACTTGCAGAGCAGGGTTCACCATTTTCACAAAACTATTCAAAGTTTTACAAAATGTGCTGTCGAATAATTAATGCTAGAGCAGATGCTGATGAGCTCTGTTTTATTAGAGCTCACTTGTACCGAGTTCTTATCGCTTGGTTCAACAAGGACAAACCCGGATTTTCTGCAGACGATTTTAGGCATTCTTTTCAGTTTAAGTCTTCCAGCTTAAGGCTTCCAGCTCGTGCGCATTTCTTTGTTACAAAATCAGACCCATCTTTGAAACTGTGTCACTGGACAGATATTTTCGAAGACGACGAAGGAGACATACAACTGACTTCACTTGCTACACGAACGGATGGTTCCCAAATGCTGGAAGTTTTCACAGGGACACATAAAATCACTGTAAATAAACGAGGATGGCAGTATGCCCGTATTGAAATGGAATTTCATTATTACAATACCTCTTTAATTCTTGCAATACCTAAAATAAGAGGAATTACTGTAACACGAGAATGCAAAGTTCAATTCTACTTAGGATTCAGTTTGCACGGACCAGTTGCTTATGTCTGCAAAGAAGTACCTGCAAGTAGTGATCAGGCTTGACAATGGTAGAGTGCTAGTTTCATACCAAGTTTTAAAGAAATACGTCTATTAGTTCCAGAAAAAAGGGGCGCGAAATTGACGGACGGACGGACAGAGTCAAAACAAAAAGCCCTACCTGCTGCGTTCTTCCGTTGCCTAATCCTAAGATAACCACCGTCGCATGAATCTATGCACATTCCTTTGCTGTACGGTGTACTAGTCACCTGCTTTGTTATTTACCGTGCGTCACGTGTTTTTCCTGGGTGCATATTGTTTTGAATGTATTTTTCGGGGAAGTGAGGGTGGGTGATGGGTGGTGGGCTAGCAGCTTGTTTGTTTGGTGTTCAATGGATGAACTGTTTTTTAAAACCACCTTATGTCGTCCCTTTCTCCTATTACAATTTTTATTGTTGTTATTGTTAAGATGATGATGATGACGACGATGATGATGATGATGATGATGATGATGATGATGATGATGATGATGATGATGACTGGTTTATTTGTTGGTGGAAGTTTCGACGATAATGACGATGACAAATATGATAAACGTATTAAGACTGTTTTAGACTTTTATTAAACCATTGGCAAATAGTTCCGTTCATGTGAAGACTCAAGAGTAAATGATGAAAATGATTGTGAGTGCGTGTGCGTTGTTTATTTGTGTGTGTGGGTGTGTGTGTGTGTGTGTGAGTGTGTGTATGAATTTATGTGTGTGTGTGTGTGTTTCATTCTTGTACTTATTCTTAATAATACAAACTTGAAAATAATATTATACAGAGCGACACCAAGAACGGATGTATACACAGTGGTTATTATATTGTACAATTATTTATACGACTGATTTAAATACACAGTTTTATAAAAATGATTCCCAATCAAGATGCCCATGAACATTGGCAGTCTAACACTGCCTTATCTTCTGATGATGATTTGTGGTTTGATACTATATGTTATACTAGACAGTAGGTATTAAACTAGATATATACTATACAGTAGGTACTATACTGGTACACTATATACTATTACGCCTGTGTATTAACTTTGTGATGGCCATGTTGGAATTATGTATACTATTGTTTAATGACATTATTTTTAAAAAAAGATAATGAAATATAAAATTTAGTGTAAGTGTGTGTGTGTTTTCTCTCTCTATTTCTCCCTCTCATACCTATAATAAACACTTTCTCAAACACGCTTTTCATGCACGCGCGTGCCTCATTGCAGTTCAATATTTCCGTTTAAATTTTGCATTGTTAATTGTAATACTTCAATTCAATTTTTATTTAATGCCTATTACTAACGCACATATGATTTTGGACCATGTTATTCAAAATTCGATAGAAATGTATTGTCCCCATACAATTCAAGGACGAATTGTTACGCACGATATCATTGTTTTTTTGCAAAGCATGCTATGATAGCGTGTATTTACCTTTGATTTGATTTAGCGCTGTTCACAGAAGAAGCTTTGAATAATGTTGATAATTTTCGTCGGTCGATATTGTTGAGAATTTTCTGGAATTACTTGTTTATTATCGACCGAAGCATCTAGATAGGTCTGGTAATATCTAAGCGATTCTTCTAACCTAAGGCTGCTGGGCCATAGGGCCACACGCCTCACGCGTGAAGATAAAAATGAACATACATGGTATCTCTTGGCATGGGCCATACAACTTAACACACGCCACACGCCTCACGCTACACGCTACGCGCGTGAAGAGAAAAGTGAGCATGCCCACTTTTTTCGATGCGTGTAGTCACGTTCTAGCTTACCAAAGTGGTCAGACATAAGAAATTAGATCTAACTGGATGGTAAAATGGATGACTTTAGAGTAAATTTAATCGAGTTGGTCCGGGCAAGGCCTCTTCTCTGGGACCCACATGTTTCGGATTACAAAGATAAAGGCCAGAGAGCACAAGTTTGGGAGGAGTTGAAAAAACTTGTGAATACACCCAAAGGTAACTTTTATACGATACGTGTGGCGTGAGGTTCTATGGCCCAGGGCTGGCGTGCATGAACGAACTTAAAAGCCGACTTAGACTTAACGCTTCACTGAACCATGCTACTTAAGTCTAAGTCGGCTTTTAAGTTCGTTCATGCACGCCAGCCCAGCAGTCTAAGACACTGTAAATGTTCCGGTGACGAGTTTAGTTGTGATTGGGTGTTTTTGCATCATGCTGGAATGTTCGAACATGTTCTCGATTACAAAGAAGTTATATAAGTAATGCACGGTCTGCTTGTAGGGATGATTTTTGATGATCTGTGTAGTGATTTTCGGAAAGCGATCTTGTATGCAATTGTTGATGTTTGCTGATTAAAGTTGGAAAACTTTATACGACAACACCTAGCTGCCTTGTTGCTGAGTGAACCGGTTGCGTGGATAAACGAATTCGAGTTAAACATATCAAGATTCAAGCATCGGGGCTGAATCAACATTGATAAATTACCGTGTAACATGGATATAATCTAACAATTTAAAATTACCGTTTCAATAAGAAATATTAATGCTACCTTTACAATTTTTTGTATTTTTTTTTTATAAACAAAAGGATATACACATGACTTACTCTTTTCTTATGAGAGTGTAAACCGAGGTCAGTATGTGCTCGCATGCATCACGGTCTATATACATAGATCTACTGACTCTGTCATTGTGTTACGTTGGAGACGCGTGCGATGGTACATGTAGGTTTACGTGTGAAATGCGCACAATAATAGGCTTGCGTGTGTGACGCGCGCGATAGATCAGATCGTTTTGTTTTGCTAAGCATGCAGTAATAGAGTGTATTCATCTTTGATTTGATTTTGCGTTGAAAATTTTAGTTGCTCGATATTATTTGAGAATTTTCTCGAGTCAGTTGTTTACTATCGATCGAAGCGTATGGATAGTTCTAGTGGTAACCATGGAAGCTTCCATTCCAAATAGGGTTGTATGACGTGAGACAGTGATGATGAAATTAATTCTGATTGGTTGTGGTGTTTTATGCAGGGGTATTCTCGTTTGTTCTGGAGTATGTAGAGACTATATAAGGTCTCCTCTCTGAAAATCCTTATCGGGAAGAGAGGGGACCATAAACTGATTAAAAAAAAAAAAAAGAGAGAGAATGGTGGTTCACCCGTCCCCTATACGCTTAATGTGTCCGGGGACGTAAATTATAAGAGAGAGTTGACAGTAGAGAGAGTTGTTGTATTAGAGTTGAGAAAGTTGTAAAAAGTGGAAAGTTCAAAGTTGAGAATTGTAGAGTGGAAAAAGCGATTGAGCAATTGTATGCAGTTGTTGATGTGTGCTGAATAAAAGTGGAAAACTACATACGAAGACTTTGCCTTGTTGCTGAGTGAGCAGGCTGCGTGGATAAACAAACCCTGAGTTACACTTTATCAGGTTTCAAGCATCGGGGCTGAATGAACTGATAAAAAAACAACATCGAGTGTAACACATTGACGGGTAAGTGTCAGACAACAACAACAAAGCACTTCGCTATCCTATTCCCTCTGTCCTGGGTGCCGTTACTCTGTGGCTGCTGCGCTTTCGTTGAGAAAGCAGCCCATATTTCGCAAACCCAAATCCATTTTTTTTAATCCAATAAAAAAACAACAAAATCATCTTAAACTGTTGGATAACATTTATTATTATTATTTAAAAATTTTAAAACCATGATAGAAAGCAGAGACTTTTTTTAAATGAGCAACACGCATTTTTACATTCGGACAATAGTTAATACAATTGTGGTAGTTGTCATAGTTACGCCATCGTATCTATGATTGATTAACATGCCTGAATAGATCGTTTTAAAGTTGTGGACAGATGTATCATTTAGATATACGCTGCAGAAATACTCCATCGGATGTGAGTATAAACCGAGTCTATGCACGCAATCCTTCTATCGCACGGACTATAAAGATCCTGACGCTCATGTCCTAGACGGGCAAGTGCCGGCTACACAAATACACCCAGCAAGCACCAAGTCTCTTCCTTCTCCCCATCCCCGGTCACGCAAGATTGGGCGCAGTTTCCTGGGCATCAGGCTATGCGCCCAAAGGTTGCAAGTGGCTTGGGTTACATCCTCGGGTGGCTTGGGTTACATCCTTGGGCAGCCAGCACCTTGAGCAGCTCTGCGATGATGGCATAACTCGGAGAAAGTAGAGCTATGTGACACTGGCCCAGTGCATGCAGTGTACAAATAGATTTAGATTCAAGATTCAAGATTCTTTATTGTCTAAACACAAGGCATGGATATTTGTTTAGCAGTGCGATAAGGAAGGAGATAACAACATCAAAATTATTACAAACATGGACATACAATATTGATACATTTGATATACTATCAAAAACAACTTCCATACCAAAATACAAATCTATAAACACTAACACATATGCATAAACAGATAACGAGCCACATACCCATGCGTACAAATTTAACACACAGATAATTATTCCACAGTATATGTATACACAACTACAACACTCACCCATTCTTCCATGCCTTAGATCCATCCTTGATCATCATCATCATCATCATTATAATAATAAGAGTAATAATACAAAATAATCATCATAATATTAATAATAATCTTAATCATTAGAGTAATTATAAAAATAATAATAATAACAATACAACTACAACTAATAATAATAATAATAATAATACAACAGCAGCACCAACAGACAACTAATAATTAATATATAGTAATAATAATAATAATAATAATAATAACAATAACAATACTACTATAACTAATAATAATAACAACTGAAAGAATACAAAACCAAGCTTCATAATAATCTCGGGGAACAAAATTAATAAAAATAATAATAATAACAAAAACAACCAAATTAACTAATTGATAAAATATCTGGTCAAAGTTGAGTAAGAAAAGAACACCACATTCTCATATAATTGTTTGCAGCAGATATATTGCACGAAAGCAAATTGCCTCCTTTATTACAAGGGTTAGCATTCTTATCGCTGGAGCGTGTCGTTTGCCAGTCGGATGGCTGTTGGAAGGTATGAATTCTTGAAGCGCGTCGTGCGACACTTCATAGAGAGGAAGCGCCCCTCGCTGCGCCGGGAGACACAGGCAGCGACTGCGTCATGCAGGGGATGCTCCTCGTTGTTGCGGATGCGACGCAGCTTGGTGATGGAAGCGCGTTCGTGGACGCCAGCCAGCGACTGCACATCCCTCCCCATCAGCCGGGAGGCCTGGATGGCGATTTTTTCCAGACGATCCGTGTCGCCCTCATTGGCGGAGCTGAAATAGGACAGCTGGTTATAGAGGGCGACACTCTCGATGACTGGTAGTAGAGGAACATGATGGTGTTGTTCACTCTGAACTGCCTCAGCTTCCGGAGGAAGAATAGTCGCTGGCTGGCCTTCTTGCAGATGATGTCGACGTTGGGTGACCAGTCCAGCTTGTCGTCGATGACGGTCCCCAGGTACTTGTAACTGTGGACACGTCGCACAGGTTCGCCCTTGATGATCAGTGGCTTGTGGTCACGTGGTTGTCGGCGGAAGTCGATGATCATTTCCTCTGTTTTAGTGACGTTGAGGTGCAGGAAGTTGCGGTCGCACCAGTCCACCAGCTCGCCGACCGCGCTCCTGTAGCACTGCTCGTCGCCGTCGGGGTTCACCAGCCCAGAGAGGGACGTATCATCGGCGAACTTCACCTGGATGTTGCGGCGTGGGTCAGTGGAGCGGCAGTCGGCGGTGTAGGTAGTAAAGAGAACTGGTGACAACACGCAGCCCTGCGGAGCACCGGTGTTGGTCACCAAGACAGAGGAGAGAGAGCTGCCAACCCTCACCCTTTGCGGACGCTCGGTCATAAATGACTGGATCCATGTGATGAGGGTGGGGTTGACGTCCATGGTCAGGAGCTTGTCTGTGAGGAGGTGGGGCTGCAGGGTGTTGAAGGCGCTGGAAAAATCCACAAACAAAACACGCGCGTACGTGCCGAGCTTGTCGAGGTGCTGCTGGAGGTGATGAAGCAGCGTTAGCACGGCGTCTTCTGTGCTGCGGCCATGGCAGTAGGCGAACTGCAGCGAGTCTTGATGAATTGCAGTCTCGACTCTTAGCTGCTGAAGTGCCACTCGCTCTAAGCACTTCATGGGCACAGATGTGAGTGCCACAGGCCGGTAATCGTTCATCTCCTTCGGGGATTTCTTCTTTGGCACTGGGACGAGGGTCGACGTGCGCCACAGGAGTGGAACGTGGCCCTCATCGAAGGAGCGTTGGAAGAGAGTGGTGAAGACGGGGGAGAGAGAGTCGTGGCACTTTTTGAGGAGATTGCTGCTGATGTGGTCAGGCCCCGGGGCGCTACGGGCGTTCAGCCTCTTGAAGAGACCCCGGACCTCTTCTTCTTTGACAGTGATAGGGATGGCCTCACGCTCCTTATATACGCATTTAAAAAATCGATTTCCTTTCCGTCCTCTAATAGCGATCTCCCTACCTTTACACCACATGTTTGAGTGATAGATGTGAGTTTGGTGCTTGTGTGAGAAACTTAAATTCGAGGTCTAGCAGTGTCAAACCAGACCATTCTCGAATGTTGTCCTCCCACCTCTTTTTCGGTCTCCCTCTTCTTCTACCTCCTTGCACTGTGCCTTGCAGGATGGTCTTTGCAAGGCCTGATGATCTGGTTACGTGGCCATACCATCGGAGTTTCACACAAACTAGCATCTTCACTAAGAATAAGACGAAAAGTTCTTGTAGAACACAAGTGATAGAGTTGTCTAGCCTAAAGATTTGGGTTGCAGACTACAGCCAGCATCTTGGAGATCATTCCTGATTAGAGGCTGTCCTCCCTGAAATGAGGGAATGACGGTAAAGATTTATCTCCCCTTCTCTGCTGCTAATGGTTCGCACTTGTGGATTTATGCCATAGATACAGACGGCCACTGCGTTGTGCTCTCAGCTCGTCAGTGTGTCAGCTGGGCTTTGCGAAGATCAATGGACTGGTTTTCCAAAACATGACAAGAGGTCTGAATGGAGTCCTCAGAAAAAGAAAAAAAAACAACAATCTTCATGCACAAAAAAGTATCCACAATTTGGCTGGTTGGAAAAGAAAAAATGGAAAGATACCTACCTTTTTGAACCTAACTTTTTGAACCTAACTTTGTGAGCCTGTTGAGTGTAGTAACCTATCATTGTAACGCGCATAGAGCTTTTGGATACATGCGCTATATCAAATTGCCTGTAATAAATAAAGAAATAATTTTTTGACAGACAAGTCTTTGCCAAAAATAGTTCACCAATTATAGGAAAGAACAACGTACGCTTCGATTAGTATCAGCTGTGCAGTGCGAGTATAAACCCGATAGTTGCTTAATTAGCATTGTGCAAGACCGTGGTCCACACCTAATTACTCTGTAATCCGCCAAAGCATTCATCTGCCATGCCACACGAGCGTCAAATCTACTGGACTTGACGCGAATCGGAGCAATTTTCAACTTCGAAGTCGGAATTTCATTTTGACTTGAATCGCGCAGTGCCACACGAAAGTCGCACATCGAGTCAAATTTGAGGGTTATTGGTCTTGAAGTTTTGCTGTACGCGTGTTGTGATCACGTGATTCGTATTCTGCTTCTCATTGGCCAAAAGGTCCGAATCACACAATCGAGACTCGCGGAATTAGAACATACAGGGTGCCGCACGACAATCAAGGGATTTTGTCGTGATTTCATGTATTTGATTCAAGATTTGACGCTCGTGTGGCTGACAAACTCGCGCGACTTAAGCTTACTTTAGCGTGAAACAGTATCTGTGCTACTCTCGCAGTGCTCTTTCTAAGAAAGACTTCGCTCAGAATGTCTCGCCTTCTCTCCATGTTTGGTATTAGCATTCAGACTTTCAATCCAGTGAACCGCAGCCATACCGATTCCTTAAAAAAAAAATTTTTTAATTTAAAGTGTTACTTTCGGTCGATCCAAAAGTAAAGCAAGAGGCGTTATGAACACCTCTTTACCTTATATAATAGTATAGTATAATATATAATCCTATATAATAGTATAGTATAATATATAGTCCATTTGTTACGTTTTATACACTATGTTCAGTGTGATTGCCTTTAATGCTGCAACGGTGCATAGGCAAAATATAGTGAACAAAAGTCTTACAATGTGCATGTTGTGTGGGGTGTGGATGCACGTGTGGCTGTTCACCAACATCGGGGCAATTTCCATAATTATGCAATACCATGTTGTCATGTGGCTGTGTTACACTCCGTTTGAATGGTGGTGTTTTTCTATCAGTATCTGATTCAGCCCCGATGCTTGAAATCCTGATAGGTGTAACTGATTCGTTTATCCACGCAGCCTGCTCACTCAGCAGCAACAAGGCAAAGTCTTCGTATGAAATTTTCCACTTTTATTCAGCACACATCAACATCTGCATACAATTCTCAACTCGACTTCAACAACCTCTCAAAACAGTGCGGCACATAATTATATAGCCTCTCTCTCTTCCCGAACAATTTAGAACACGGTAGATTGACGCACTACCACCAATCAAATGAAATTTCGTCATCACTGACTTACGTCATACCACATTTTTTTCGGTCCCAGAATGTTCTCAAATATTTACATTTATCGGGAATCTTCGATCGACCGTAAACACGCAAATCCAGAGAATTCTTCAATAATATCGACTAACGAAAATTATCAACGTTATACAAAGCTTCCTCTAACCACAACGCAAACTCAAATCAAAGGTAAATAAACTCTATTATTGAATACTTTGCAAAGCGAAACGATTAAATCTATCGTGCGCGTTTCAGTCATACTATCCTTCGCGTTTCAACGTAACAGGCTGAATAAATTCTGTATTCTCTATTCTGTAACTACACATATGCGACAAAGCCTGCTATATTTATCCTATTCTTCGGGAAAAATTCAATGGCCATTGCATCTCTTGAATCATAATCAAGCGTTTTTAAGAGCGAATAAATATTTTTGACCTGACGTAGGCCTGTATTAATAAGAATAGTGTTAAGAAATATATACATAAGTATTTAGAACAATAATATTGATCACACAGCATTTAATTGTATTTCTCAGCTAACGGTCCTTTTAATCTTTAACAACAAAGAAGTTTAACTAACTGTGTAAACATATCCCGTCAAGTAGACCTATGTAGGTCTATTCAGAATTACGCTACAAAGTTTTTTTTGTTCGTCTTGTTCTTGTTCTTGTTCTTCTTGTACTTCTTGTACTTCTTCTTGTTCTTCTTGTTCTTCTTCTTCTTCGTCATCGTCACCTTCTTCTTGTTCTTGTCCTTGTTCTTCTTCTCTTCTTCTTCTTCTTCTTCTTCTTCTTCTTCTTCTTCTTCTTCTTCTTCTTCTTCTTCTTCTTCTTCTTCTTCTTCTTCTTCTTCTTCTTCTTCGTCATCGTCATCGTCACCTCCTCCTTCTTCTTCTTCTTCTTCTTCTTCTTCTTCTTCTTCTTCTTCTTCTTCTTCTTCTTCTTCTTCTTCTTCTTCTTCTTCTTCTTCTTCTTCTTCTTCTTCGTCATCGTCACCTCCTCCTCCTCCTCCTCCTCCTCCTCCTCCTCCTCCTCCTCCTTCTTCTTCTTCTTCTTCTTCTTCTTCTTCTTCTTCTTCTTCTTCGTCATCGTCACCTCCTCCTTCTTCTTCTTCTTCGTCATAGTCATCATCATCATCATCATCATCATCATCATCATCATCATCATCATCATCATCATCATCATCATCTTCTTCTTCTTCTTCTTCTTCTTCTTCTTCTTCTTCTTCGTCGTCGTCGTCGTCGTCGTCGTTTTCTTCTTCTTCCCCGTCGTCGCCGTCGTTGTCGTTTTCGTCTTCTTCTTCTTCTTCTTCTTCTTCTTCTTCTTCTTCTTCTTCTTCTTCTTCCTCGCCGTCGTCTATGAGCATTATTATTATTGTAAAGACAGCTACGTGTGCTCGCTGGAAGAATCCCTTGACGATCTGTGCGATGACCTCCGTTGTTATCTCACCCATTGTTAGCATTGTAGGTCTACTTACTTTGACATAGAGCTGGCACGATAAGTCCCTACATAATGGTCTGAGAAAGGACAGAGAACCCGAGATACAGACATAGAAAGAAGTGTGTGGATGAGGGAGGAGGAGATGGGGGAGAGAGTTGGGGCCCTCTGAAGGAAAGGTCAAAAAGCAGCTCACACACACCATTACAATATGAAAGGGATTAAACCACTAGCCTGGTAACAACTGAGAACGCTACACCACGATTAGCCCAGAGAACTTATGTAGTACGTTCTCTGATTAGATTATGTTTTTATTTAAATTTGACCAAACTAACACACACGCGCGCGCCCACACACACACACTTGCACTCACATACATACACACAAACAAACACACACACACATACTTGTTTAGACCGCGTTGTTATGACACTCATGAAATACGACATACGTTGTGTTGACAATGGGTCATCTTTCGTCTTCTTGTAAAAAAAAAAATCTTATCTAACGCTAACCCTAACCCTAATCTTAGCCTTACCCTAACTCTAACGGATCACTGTTTTGACGTCAGCATAACGGGGTGTGTAAAAAAACAACAACGTACGTACATTGTTAAGTGTACGTCACAATAACGCCGTCTAAGCATAATCACACACACACATACACACACACACACACACACACATACAGAAGATATTTGCCCTCGAAAAAATTGCCTATCAAAATCTACAAAATCGCATTCTGTTCAATAAAAAGGTCCATCACATTAAACAAATAAATACTGGTCTTCAATAAAATATTCAGCTTACAGCAACAAGTCCCCTTTCCTGCAGTGCAGTTTTTCAACAATCGGCAATAATTAGTATTTATTTCTTCAATAATACTTCCCCCCCCAAAATTGACCCTAACTCCGAACATTTATTGTGAAGAAAAAAAATCTAACAAAAAACTGACAAAATCTGTTTTCTCTGTAGTTCAGTTTCCTTTGGAAATCAACAAGATCTCCTTTTGTTAAATAAAAATGTTCTGGGACAAATTGACAGAATGTAAGCTTATGTACGTTTCAAATGTTCCTTAAAACGCATCGACAAGACCTTGTAAGGAAAACAAATTCTCCCATCGCCCATCCCCCATCCCTCCAGTCTCCTCCTCCAACCCCCACCTCCATTCTCTAATCCCACCCCTCCAAAGTACCAAGAAAACCAACAAAAAACACAACAAAACATAAATTTAACGATACAATTCAAAGTTTTCTAGTCATGTTATAAAGGTACGTATATCACATGTTAACATGCTCACAGTGATGAAGACACGGAAACTCCGATGGTATGGCCACGTCACCAGAGCACCAGGCCTTGCAAAGACCGTCCTGCAAGGCACGTTGCAAGGAGGCAGAAGAAGAGGGAGACAGAAAAAGAGGTGGGAGGACAACTTTCGAGAATGGACTGGCTTGACACTGAGCGAAGCCATGAGGTTTGCTGAGGACAGGGAAAGATGGAGTACGCTGGTTAAACGATCATCTGTGGTGCCCAAAAGAGTTTAGATTTCCTAATAGGATAGGATAGGATTAATAAAATAGGATAGGATTGGATAGGAAATAGGAAAGTAGGCTTTCCGTACTCAACCCAACCGCTAAAGTTGTTAAATTTTCCATTTCTGTTCTGAAAGAGAGCGAGTTCCCCTAGCTAACGTTTCACCAATACCATAGCCGCGTAACCTTTGACCTTATTTCTGAATGAAATAATAACCTTTGACCCTACTTCTGAATGAACTACGCGGCTTAGTCCTTCTTTGATGTCTCACCCGATACACATTGGTCGAACGCTACCAGAAGCATGCGTTATTAGTCGCCTCAACGGGCGATAAAGCATGCTCCCATGCTTCAGAGCACTGCTTTCTATACGCTTCAAGCTCTATAGTCACGAAAAAAGCGCAATGTCACTGCAGTGAACTCATGAAAATAGAAAATGTAAGTTTATTCTCCTCTAGGGGACGAATTAGGTCAAACTATATTAGTTTCTAGGTCAACTGTCTTTTACGAACCGTTTGACAATGTTTTTGAACCGTTTGTTGACGCCGGATAGTGTCATCACTTGGTTTCATACAATTTAAGAATCCAACAAGGCAATTGGGTTTTTGAGACGGAAAGAGCGGAATGTTGTAGAGCAACATTCTGGTATATATTTACAGTGAAATTGCGCTTTTTCCGTCACTATAGCGCTTGAAGCGTGTAGGAAGCTGTGCTATGAAGCATGAGAGCATGCTTTATCGCCTGTTGAGGCGACTAGTAAAACATGCTTCTGGCAGCCTTCGACCAATGTGTACCGGGTGGATGTCTGGGGTAGGGCATGGTCAATTGTATCAACCTGAAACGAAAATCCTTATGAAGCAGCATTGTTTCATATATACGTTTTGCCTCTTACCGGCTTTGGGAAATGCTATTTTTAGCGGTTTCTAGTAATAGGCACAGAAACTGCGGAATTTATGGATTTAAAAAAAAAAGAACAATACTTTCGAAAGAGTTATTTTTTTATGTAAGCGTACTTTTGTCACAGAGGCAACACTCACTGTGAATGTTAAATGGATCTGTCTAGGGGACGAGGTCAAAGTTCGTCCCTTTAGGGCAAGATCCCTGGTGGCTCTTCAGTTTGGATAACCACCTAAGTGAGCAACAGAGAACGACAGGCTCAACAACGTCATGTGCAGGATTAATCAGAGTGTCTGAAGCTGGTTCTATAGCCTGAAAGCTACTAGGATGCTCTCCATCCTGCCTAACAATGTTTAGGAATTTCCGGAGTGTAGGTCCACTTTCTCACGCAATTGATTGATTGATTGATTGTTGCTTTAGGTCCAGCGGACTCTTCCGAGCCAAATCAGGACCGGACAACCCCCAATCCGCATAAAAGATCTGCCGAAACAACCCTAGTGGGAAAATTGAATGCCCTCCACCGGCCAGTCACTTTACAATAAAGTCATCCCACTCAGGGGACGGCTGAGGCTTTACCCCAACTACTCGAACCCCCGGTTACAAAAACAAAATAGAATACAAACATCATTATAAATCATCAACAAAACACATACATATAAAATGCCTATAGTGCTAAATAATAACATCATAGGCAGAAAGCGTCCAACACTCCCAAGCTGATCCAACAGACCTCATACACAAACAAGGAGTCTTGTCCAGGAAGAGTTTTCAAGAAAAAAGGTAGGTCATTGATCTAGCGAAGAAGAAGATAGTATAGCAGAGTGATAGGACAGATCAAGAATGGGAAAGAGCAAATGAGGAAGACAGCGACAGTGGGAATTTAAAGCACTAAATTTCCAAAAAAGTGGGGATACTATTTATACTGATACCCCCGGCACTCCAACGGGGATACTGTTGCCGCAGTGAATCAGTCATGCCTACAAAGGCAAGACAGGTTTTCAACTGGGGCTTTCACTTTTCCCTTTATAGGTTAGAACAATCTACTGTTTCAAGATTGCTCATGACCCCAAGGGGTATTCTCACGCAAGGAATACGCCTGTAGTCTACTACGAACATCATCTCTTTGTCTATATAGGGGAGTTCCAGCTTATCCTCGCTTCAGAAAACGAAACTCTGACTCTTGTCTTTCTTTATCTGTCGTAGAGTTTTGGATTCTACCCTTTCAAACACGGAATCTCTTTGTCTCTGTTTCTCTATTTACCCTAGAGGTTCAGGCTTTACCTTATCAGAATTTTTTTTTGTTTACCTTTCTTTTATATAGATATAATATATTCGACCTGTTTAACACGGTGATGTTTGACCCCACAGTTGTGTATAATGTACATTTTATTTTTGTTTTTTTTAAAACTTGTGATGGCCTATTTTATTTTTTTTTATCAAGCGCAACGAGAATGCGCTTTATCTGAGGATACGCGCTATACTCCACCACCACCACCACCACCACCACCTCCACCACCACCACCATCATCATCATCATCATCATCATCATCATCATCATCATCATCATCATCATCATCATCGTCGTCGTCGTCGTCTTCGTCGTCATCAATATAAGTAGGACACTACCGCCAGCGCAAAAGCACGGATTTTTTTTTTCACACTGGTCTAATCCTTAGACAAGCGCGCGTGGCCTTTCCAACATTCAGGACTAAATCCCAAGGACTCTTCCATCAACTGACAGTCTGATAATACTGTTTTGATTCTCAGACCTGCGAGTATAGTTCCTGCACCCCTATGCTGCACAAACAGCACAGTATGTAGGCAGATATAATGGTACTGGATGCAGTCAATATACAATTTCAAAAATAAAAAATCGAGTTTCTTTCCGTCTTCCAATAGCGATCTCCCTGCCTTTATGCCACCTGTTTGAGTGGTGCGTGTGTATTTGTTGTGTGTGTGAGGGTGGATGAGACAGGTGAACGTGTATGTTGGTACAGATCGCCGCGCTTTGAGCCTGATTGATTTGGGGAAATGCGCGTATATAGCATACATTCTTCTTCTTCTTCTTCTTCTTCTTCTTCTTCTTCTTCTTCTTATTATTATTATTATTATTATTTTTCTTCTTCTTCTTCTTCTTCTTCTTCTTCTTCTTCTTCTTCTTCTTCTTCTTCTTCTTCTTCTTCTTCTTCTTCTTCTTCTTCTTATTATTATTATTATATAGAGCGCAGACCTCGTATGTAGAAAGTCATGCGTTTGGATATATACGACTCGGCAGATCTACAGCGAAGAATGCTCAGCATGAGACGGAAGACTTCTGGGCATTTCCTATGCCCGGTGTAACAGGTCGGAATATACCCATGGCTACTTTATACCCTGGGTATAATGTAGCCTAGGCGGGTTTAACCCCCTGGGTATAGATCAGCCTAGGCCAGGTCATACCCCTCGCGCCCGGAATATACCCTCACCTAAAGAGATTTCACTCATGGGTTTGTTGTACATGACCGTTTGCGTGACTAACTCTCAGGTAACAGCCTTTTGCTTGCGTGTAAACAAACAAACAAAACAAAACAACAACAAAACTGAGTGAACTCAACTAACAGCTTTTATCTTGCGTGTAAAAAAAAAAAACTAAAAAAAACCTAACCCTAACCCTAACTATCTATCTATCTATCTATCTATCTATCTATCTATCTATCTATCTATCTATCTATCTATCTATCTATCTATCTATCTATCTATCTATCTATCTATCTATCTATCTATCTATCTATCTATCTATCTATCTATCTATCTATCTATCTATCTATCTATCTATCTATCTATCTATCTATCTATCTATCTATCTATCTATCTATCTATCTATCTATCTATCTATCTATCTATCTATCTATCTATCTATCTATCTATCTATCTATCTATCTATCTATCTATCTATCTATCTATCTATCTATCTATCTATCTATCTATCTATCTATCTATCTATCTATCTATCTATCTATCTATCTATCTATCTATCTATCTATCTATCTATCTATCTATCTATCTATCTATCCGTCTGTCTGTCTATCTATCTATCTGAGTGCATCAGAACAATTACAACACATAAATTAAAGAGTAACGTGAAGGATAAGGTCTTCCGTAGTGGGGGGAAGAGGTGGGTTATAATGGGCAGGAGAGGGTTAAATGAGCCTAGGCCAGATAATACCCAGGGGTATAGTCTGGGCTAGGCCAGTTTATACGGGGGCATAGTCTGGGCTAGGCCAGTTTATACCCTGGGTATACTTGAGGCGGGGTATAATATGGCCTGCTACACCGGCTCGTCGCAAACAACGAAATCCGACAGACCATCACATAAGCCACTGGACAACAAGATGACGTGCTCGCAGTGGTGGAGAGACGGAAACTACGATGGTGTGGCCACGTCGCCAGAGCATCAGGCCTTGTGAAGACCGTCTAGCGGGGCATGTGCAAGGAGGCAGAAGAAGAGGGAGACAGAAAAAGAGGTGGAAGGACAACATTCTAGAATGGACTGGCTTGACACTGAACGAAGCCATGAGGGTTGCTGAGGACAGAGAAAGATGGAGTACGCTGGTTAAACGATCATCTGTTGTGCCCCAACGACCTTTTTAGTTACGGGATAGGATAGGCTAGGACTATTATTTTATTCACCGAGTAAACCGTGACAAGGATTCTGGTTGGCATCGCCGCTACACCTCCAGTGAATTCGTTCAGACGTTCTGGTGGTCCACGGCGTAACCCACTGCGCAAAGTTGCAGTGAATGTGCGTCTTGGGTGGCGTACGTTCGATCCAGATATTTCACAGAGAAAACAACCTGAGCAATCCACCGCGTAGATAATGAAAAAAAAAAATACCAAAAAGCGAAACAAAAAGAACTGAAAAGACACAAGAAAACTCTAAACGGTACAAATAAAAACATTGTCACATTTGGTCACATTTTTCGTCCACACACCTCTCCCTAACCCTCATTACATTACATGGTTATTGCTTTAGGTCCAGCGGACTCTTCCGAGCCAAATCAGGACCAGAGAAGTGAAAGAGGACTCACCCCTGATCCGCATAAAAGATCTGCCGAAACAACCATAGTGGTAACACTGAAGGCAATCTACCAGTCGGTCACTTTACAATAAAGACATCCCACGCAGGGGACGCTGAGGCTTTACTCTAATTTATCGAACCCCCCGTTTACAAAAACAAAATAGAATACACACATCATTATACAATATCAACAAAACACATACATATAAAATGCCTACATTGCCAAATAATAACATCATAGAAAGCCCCAGTGACCATTTGGCAGAAAGCGTTCAATATTCCCAAGCTGATCCAACAGACCTCATACACACATGAAGAGTATCGTCCCGGAAGAGTTTTCAAGAAAAAAGGTAGGTGACTGGTCTAGCAAAGAAGAAGATAGTATAGTAGATTAATAGAACAGAGTGTTACGTTGAAACGCGTACGAAAGTATGTCGGAAGCGCGCACGATAGATCTAATCGTTTCGTTTTGCAAAGTATTCAATAATGGAGTTTATTTACCTTTGATTTGAGTTTGCATTGTTGTTAGGAGAGGCTTTGTATAACGTTGAGAATTTTCGTTAGTCGATATTGTTGGAGAATCTTCTGGATTCGTTTGTTTACTATCGATCGAAGCTTCTTGATGGACGTAGATAATGGAGAACATTCTTTTGACATGTATGACGTAAGTCAGTGATGACGATCTTTTATTCGATTGGTGGCAGTGCGTCATTTCTACTGTATTCGAAATTCTTCCGGAAAAGAGAGAGGTTATTTAATCGTGTGCCGAGTTGCTGTTGAGAGATAGTAAAGTTGTTGATAGTGAATTGGAAAGTAAATTTGAGAGTGGAAAGGCGATTGAGCGATTGTATGCAGTTGTTGATGTGTGCTGAATAAAAGTGGAAAACTTCATACGTCGTCTTAGTGACTTGTATGCTGCTTGAGCGGGTTGCGTGAATAAACGAATCTGAGTTACACCCTATCAGGAATTCAAGCATCGGGGCTGAATCAGATACTGATAAAGAAAAACACCATCATCAAACTGAGTGTAACATTTTGGGGGTCAAGCCGCGATTCACGCCATAGCCAAGGGTTCAACTGCTACAACAAGCGAGTCATCGTTACGAGAGGCAGTCATCGAGGGTAGCCGCCAACAAGTTGCGTCGAGAGGGGCCAACATACTGGGACTACATCACCGATAGGTTCGGGTTGACTGCAAGGGCGTGTAGTCGCCGAAGAGTTGCGTCGTGAGCGAACAACAGAGCGGGACTACGTGGCTGCCGTAAGACTACGTCGAGGGACAGTCTCGGAGCTACATCGCCAGTATTAGAGAGAGCGACGAGCGGACGTCGCGTCTACTTCAGCACAGGAGCGTGTACATCAACACCAGCGTGGTGCAGCGTCGCATACGACGAGGACAGCGGGGTCTGCGTCAGCGAAGGCGACTAGTGACAAGCATCAGCGCTACTGCAGAAAGCGTGCTGTTCTAGAACAGTCTAGAAAGGTACAGCACAGTCAAGAACTTTCCAGAAAAAGAACTCTACAGTCAAGAACTTTCCAGAAAAGAACCTTCTAGAAAAGAACTTTCCAGAAGCATCAAGATGGCTGACTTCTGGCAGAAAGGGGTTGAACTAAATCTAAAAGGCAAACAGCTGACAGAGTACGTCAAATGCCAGGAGAGAATATTGCGTGAAGAAAGAGAAGAACAGCGACGGCGCGAAGAACGAGAATTAGAAGAGCAGCGTCGCCGTGAAGAAAGAGAATTAGAAGAGAAGCGTCTGGAAATGGAAGAACAGCGTCGCCGAGAAGAACGAGAATTAGAAGAGAAGCGTCTGGAAATTGAACAGCAGCGGCAAGAAAAAGACAGAGAATTCGAGCTGAAGCGTCTTGAAGGCGAGCGTCAGTACCAGCTAGAGTTGGCGCGTATCCAAAACAATCAGCATGCGCCACAAGTCACCAACGACCATACGGCTCCAAAATTGCCAGCTTTCGTCGACGGGAAGGACCAGATCGACAGCTATCTGGCGAGATTCGAAAGGTTCGCCGAAAGCTCCAACTGGCAACCTCGAGACTGGGCGATTCGACTAAGTGCACTTCTGACAGGGCAAGCGCTCGAAGTTTACACCAGACTGTCGAACGATGACGCCAAAAACTATGACGTCTTGAAAGAGGCCCTATTGCAGTGCTACAACTTTACAGAGAAGGGCTACCGTAAACGCTTCCGTGAATGCCGGCCTAAGTCAGACGAGACGCCAAAGCAGTTTGTGGAGCGCCTGTCGTCATATCTACACAAGTGGGTGGAGTTATCAGGCGAAACGAAGTCTTACGACAGTCTCCATGACCTGATCGTGAAGGAACAATTTCTCAATGCCTGTCACAAGGACCTAGCGACCCACTTAGAAGAACAAAAGCTGCAGACGCTTAAAGATGTGACTGAGGCTGCTGAAAGATATCTCATCGCTCATGGGAAAACCCTGGGGCCACCCAGCGCGACGAAACATTTTCAGACGACTGCAAACCATGTGAACCAGATCCAGGGGAGTCAGACGAGCCAGAGACAGACGGACTCCACGCCTCCTCCCAGAGAAGGGCATTCGAGAGGCTGTTTCACCTGCAACGCTATAGACCACAGAGCGGCTAACTGTCCTCAAAACAAAACTAGCGGACAGCGGAGCAGTACGGACAATTCAGCGGCGAGCAACCGGCAGAGGCGGTTCTCCAATCAACGGCAAACCAGTAGATCTGACCATCAGGTGTGCGGCGGGAGCGTCATTCTTCCGAGTGAGACCGAGCGCACAGCTACCCCTGCGGACGTGCAAGAGTGCATAACCGATGGCCAACTTCTCCTTGCCAACGGAAAATCCATCCCCGTCGTCGCCAGCGCAGCTGTGACCGTCCAGAACATGCCTGTTTCAAAGGGACGCGTCGGAAATCATGAAGTAACTGTTCTAAGAGACTCTGGCTGCAGTGGGGTCATCGTCAGAGAAGACCTAATCGCTAAAGAACAATTCACTGGCGATTCAAAATGGACACTTATGGCCGACAGCAAATTTTTGAAAGCGCCAGTTGCGAAGATTCATGTCAACACCCCTTTCTACATAGGCGAAGTCGAAGCGGTTTGCCTGAAGAAGCCGCTGTATGATTTGATGATCGGGAATATCGACGGCGCGAGACGACCCGACGACCCCGATCCAGAGTGGAGTCCTGCCTCAAATCAACACGTCGAAGTTGTGGAGGAGGATCCATTGCCATTTCCCGATGGAGACCTTACAGAGCTCCTACGGGATAATGTGGTTACTCCGGCTCAGCCTTGCCGATCAGAGATCGTCGGTGCTGTTACTACCAGGGCCCAGGCCAAGAGAGACAAGACGTCTACGCCACTGAAGGTCGCCGACAACTCTAAAGCTGCCATCGTGGACAGAGATAAACTGATCCAGCTCCAGGAAGCTGATAGCACTTTAAACAAGTACAGGAACCGCCAAGACCACGTGACCAAAGGCAGTGGCACGGTCTATTTCGAGGTGAAGGCCAAGATCCTGTACAGAATCTTCCAGCATCCGAGGGTCAACGGAGGTAAACCACTACGTCAAGTATTGGTACCGTTACCGCTAAGGCGCCAGGTGATGGAAGTAGCGCATGACTCGATCATGGGAGGTCACCTGGGTATCAAGAAGACGTCGGATAGAATCCAGGCGGTGTTCTACTGGCCAGGACTTCATGCGGACGTCAGCCGTTTCTGCCGATCATGTGACATTTGCCAGAAGACCATACCTCGAGGAAGGGTCCCGAAAGTGCCTATGCAGAGGATGCCTCTGATCGACCGACCTTTCAAGAGGGTGGCCTTAGACTTAATCGGCGAAATAAGACCTCCGAGTGAAGAAGGTCATCGATGGGTACTGACTTTGGTAGACTATGCGACTCGGTACCCAGAAGCAGTGCCACTGAAGAAGATTGACACTGAAACTGTAGCAGAGGCACTGGTGGACATGTTCAGCAGACTTGGAGTGCCTGAAGAGATCCTGACAGACCTCGGGACGCAGTTCGTCTCTGACTGCATGAAGGAGGTCAACAGATTGCTGAGCATCCGGCATTTGACTACGACACCCTACCATCCGATGTGCAACGGGCTTGTCGAGAAGTTCAATGCTACGCTGAAGTCCACCCTGAAGAAACTGTGCAGCGAGCAGCCCAGACAATGGCATCGCTACATCAACGCCCTACTTTTCGCCTACAGAGAAGTACCGCAGGAGTCCACCGGCTTTTCTCCGTTCGAGCTGCTGTACGGAAGAACCATCCGAGGGCCGATGCACATCCTGAAAGAACTGTGGACGAAAGAAGTAGACACCCCAGAGGTGAAGAACAGTTACCAGTACGTGTTTGAGCTACGGGAGAAGCTGGAGCAGACTCTCGAGATAGCCAGAGAAAACCTGAAGATGTCCCAAGACTGTGGAAAGCACTACTACGATCGTAGGGCTGTGAACAGGAAGTTTAAACCTGGCAACAAAGTGCTGGTGCTGCTACCTACTGATCATAATAAGTTGCTGATGCAATGGAAAGGCCCGTACGAAGTGGAGACCGTGGTGGGGATCAACGACTACAAGGTGAAGGTCGGTCAGCATTCCAAAATATACCACGCCAACCTCCTTAAGCTGTACGTGGAAAGGCCATCAGAGACTGTGCACGCAGCCACAGCAGCTGAGATCGACAACAGCTTTGACAGCGAAGAACTGTTGGAACTTGGAGACTTCCACAGCAAAGAAGGCATCGATGATGTTAAGCTAGGACCAAGCTTGACGGAAGGTCAAAAGATGGAGCTCAAGGACCTTATGGGCGAGTTTCCCCAGAGCTTCAATGATGTCCCAGGCTCTACGACTTTGGTCGAACATGAAGTCCACACCCAGACCTGGAAGGAGCATCTGCAGACCTTGAGGGAGCTGTTCCACCGTCCCGCAGAAGCCAACCCGACCGTGAGACCCAGCGAATGCATTCTGGGAGCTGACAACGTCGACTGCGTCGGACATCCGACGGAAGAAAAAGACAACGGGGGACGCACTGATTCCAGGGAAGCCCACGTGATCATCGTCTTTGACCCTGGGCCGATGACGACCGCAACTGACGAGGGCGTCGTTTCCTTGCGGTTGAAAGAACATTGACTGTGTGGAGAACATTGGCAATATCTAAACAGACTTGCAGATGAGAAACATTGACTCTGTGTGAATGAACTGTGAACATTGACAGTAAATGAGACAGTCTGAAGTAAGTTTTAATTCTGTACATTGTTTGTGCATTACGTTTCAACGTTGTTGAAAGAAATTGGGTAAATTTCTTCTTGAGTGGGGGGTTATGTTACGTTGAAACGCGTACGAAAGTATGTCGAAAGCGCGCACGATAGATCTAATCGTTTCGTTTTGCAAAGTATTCAATAATGGAGTTTATTTACCTTTGATTTGAGTTTGCATTGTTGTTAGGAGAGGCTTTGTATAACGTTGAGAATTTTCGTTAGTCGATATTGTTGGAGAATCTTCTGGATTCGTTTGTTTACTATCGATCGAAGCTTCTTGATGGACGTAGATAATGGAGAACATTCTTTTGACATGTATGACGTAAGTCAGTGATGACGATCTTTTATTCGATTGGTGGCAGTGCGTCATTTCTACTGTATTCGAAATTCTTCCGGAAAAGAGAGAGGTTATTTAATCGTGTGCCGAGTTGCTGTTGAGAGATAGTAAAGTTGTTGATAGTGAATTGGAAAGTAAATTTGAGAGTGGAAAGGCGATTGAGCGATTGTATGCAGTTGTTGATGTGTGCTGAATAAAAGTGGAAAACTTCATACGTCGACTTAGTGACTTGTATGCTGCTTGAGCGGGTTGCGTGAATAAACGAATCTGAGTTACACCCTATCAGGAATTCAAGCATCGGTGCTGAATCAGATACTGATAAAGAAAAACACCATCATCAAACTGAGTGTAACACAGAGTAGGAATGAAAAAGAACAAAGGAGAAAGACAGCGACAGTGAAAATTTAAAGCGCCAAATTTCCAGAAAGTGGGGATACTATTTATACTGAAACCCCCGGCACCCCCACGGGGGGATCCCTAACCCTCGACGACTCGCCCCAAAACAATAAGACTAGACTACATACCCTAAGTTGTATAGATCTGTCTACGGGTTGGCCTCTTGCGCCACCCCCTCTCACTCCCTCCCCAACCCCACCACCACCCTTCTCTCTCTCTCTCTCTCTCTCTCTCTCTCTCTCTCTCTCTCTCTCTCTCTCTCTCTCTCCCACAATCCACTCCTTCAACATTCCACCCTAAACCTTCCGCCGTCCAATATCAGTAAAAAGGGATCCAGATCTCGATAACAAAGTTGACATGATAGCGAAATAGGATTTAGTGTAAGCACTGACCCTAGCGAACTTTACACATAGAGTTAAGCTTTTGAGGCGTCGAGCACAGGGATAACAGCGAAATGACTCACAATAGGAAATAATGTACTTGAATCGATCGTCTGCTTTCATGTAGTGTCATTAAAAATATATTTTTTATTTTAGTTGGTTGCGTGTTTCTTATTTTCTTTGTTGATTTTGATGTAGTAGTTATAATTGTCGTTGTTGTAGTTGTTATATTTTCACATTTATCTTGAAATACTTTGGAACAGTCGTGTTGGAGAGGGGGAGGGGGATTTGGGGGGATTTAGAACTAGCCAAATGTTTGCCTGTCGGTCGGTCGGTCGGTCGGTCGGTTGGACGGCACATCTCAAGAACCACTGAATCGATTTTGACCCAACTTCATTACTGAGGTTAGTGGTCTGCATCCCGTGCCATCGTATCTACCGCAAAGGTCCAAGCCCTGGTGTCATTTTGGAGCTCAACCTGTTTTGCTCAATATCTTAAAACTGGCTGAAACGATTTTGTTGAGTTTTGGAATACAGATACTTAGAATACAGATACTTAGAATACAGATACTTAGAACTCAGATACTTAGAATACAAATACTTAGAATACAGATACTTAGAATACAGATACTTAGAATACAGATACTTAGAATCATGGGCCGCCCTTCAGTACCAAACACCGGCAAGAAAATTAAAAGGGACTGTTCTTATACAGCGCGTTAACAAACCCAGAAAGATTATCAATGCGGTGGCCATTAATATCCAACATGCACAAAATAGTTTCCTGAAGTCAGGATTCGGACCCACGTCGTCCAAGATGTACGTACACAGGGCTTGTGCCCTGAACACCGAGCTATCTGTCACGTGGGGTTTATGGGCTCTGCACAATGGAATTATGGACCCTCACGTTTATTCGGTGGGAACTGCTAGTAAGTCACCCTATGAATTACTTTAATAAATTTATTTGTTTAGCTCGTTCTGTGTTAAGGTTGGGGTACAGAGATAGATAGAAAAATGGTAAAAGATTACTGTCACACTAGCTTTCACACGGCTATGAATCATATGTAGTCCAGCCACTTGATAACAGTTAAAATCACACATTTATTTCTTCTACTCTATACAAGATTCTCTAAGTACTAATCTAACTTAAAAAGTCTCAGTTACTGCTAATAGTTCGATCGCTGATAGTCTAGGCAGCTGTTATATCTTCCTCGGGCACTTGCTATTATATTTCATGTAGATTGGACTACTGTGGTCCGTTTTACAGTTTCTGAAGAGTTGGACTACTGTGGTCCTGTTTCGATCAGTTTAAGTGCACCTTCGTTTTTGCACTTAACTGCTAGATGGTGCGTGCGAAGTCCTTCTGTGAGGTAGCTTCTGGTCCACCTGGGTCGTTGTGTAGTTGGGTTCCCTTGCCACGCTGTGGGGTCTGACAGGGTGTTTTTCAAGGTAGCTCTTTCCGACTTGTGCGGTAGAGGCTCCTCAACCAACTCGTCGTTTCTGTGGAGTGGGGTGCACAGGATAGCTCGCCTGCTCGTCTGTAATATAAGAGACGAAATTCTGCACAACCCTGAATAATCGGTTTGTGCAGAGCGTCTCACTGAAAGCCAAAGTAGCCCTCAGTGATAGCTCCACATCTCTATACATAAGCGACGAACATTCTGCTACTTCCGGGGTCCACTGGAATCTCACTCTAAATTCCTATACATACATAAATATCAATCGTGTCTAACTATACACATACAGAATTAATAATAATATAAACCTTCAGTGGTACAGCCACTGGTCTGCAAACATACATATAAGTTAAACAACAGTGGTTCCGTACAGGATACAACATGGCGGCGCAACCGGTCGTGTTTCGCCACGTGTTCGGCTTTTTCACATGGTCACGCAAATTCGGATTAACAATTCACATTTATGCATAGCAAATTCCACAAACATAATTTCAACAATAATATAAATATATCACGATGAAACAGAAGGGTGTTCATTTACCTGTTTGACAAGTTCAGGCCCGTGAAGACTTGAGAGAATTCTAAGATTCTAAAGTCCTGCTTTCTGGTCTATGAGTGAAGAGATTCTCTGCTAGCTATCTATGTAGATGTTGACTCTTCCTTGTCTCACACACGACTGACCAAAACTGTGTGTAGGTTCTGACACAGTCAGAACTGCTCTACCCGCTAAGCCTGCTTCTGATTGGTTAAAACGGTCAGATTCAAAGCTCAAGTGCTGACTCACTACGCTGTGTGTGGCTAGCTCGCTGTGTGTGGCCTGCTGTGTAATTTAATTGCTGCTGTGTAATACACTCCTCTCTCTAATGTTACAATGACTACACAAGGCTGAATAGTCATAGGCAGAGTTAAAACTAGCCAGTTCATGACAGGCTCCCTCAACTGAAAAAAGGCGATGACTACTGGATTCGACCTTTTTCTACTACAGAGCCTAGTTTAACACTGCACTATCCTAGGGTCCTATTTACAAACTAATTAAGTTGCTCTACCTGAGCTGCAATGCTGTGCCAGGTAGCTATGGACACTAGTGACAGGGTATTACTGGGCGGGGACGAATTCTGGTGCTGTGGCCCTTAGTTGTGTTGGGTGGGCGACAGCTGCTGTGTCCTCCACGAGATGGCGACTGAGGTAGTCGGCTCCGTGGTTCTCTTTGCCGGGGATGTACTCGATTTGGAATGAGTATGCCTGAAGGGTGAGTGCCCAGCGCATCAGGCGAGAGTTCAAAGACTTGGAGGCTGCCAGGAACGATAGTGGTTGGTGGTCCACCTGAACTGTGAAGTGGGTCCCATACAGGTAGAGTTGAAACTTCTGTATGGCCCAGACTAGTCCAAGACATTCTTTCTCCGACGTGGCGTAGTGGGTCTCGGCGGGTCTCAATTTTCTGCTGGCGTAGGCGACAGGGAATAACGTCTCTGCATTCTTGGGGTCACGCTGTAGCAGTACTGCTCCGAGGCCTAAGTCGCTTGCGTCGGTGCGAAGAACGAATGGCTGAGTCAAATCGGGTAGGTGGAGTACTGGCGCCGATGTCATTCTGTCCTTGAGTGTTTGGAATGCTGTCTCGCATTCGGCTGTCCATACGACTTTGTCCGGGGCGATTTTCCGGGTTCCATTTGTCAGTGGTACGGCGATGCTGTTGTAGTTGGGGATGAATTTCTGGTAGACGCCGCAGAGTCCTAGAAACGACTGTACTTCCTTTTTGGTCTTGGGCCTAGGAGCGTCGAGTAGGCGTTTCACTGTCTTTTCTACCGGTCGCAGGCTTCCTTGACTGATGGTGTGTCCCAGAAATTCTAGCTCTGTGAATCCAATCTGACATTTGGTGGGTCTTGCCGTCAATCCTGTGTCTCTGAGGCGTGCGAGTAGTTGTTGTAGGAGCGTGACATGTTCCTCCCACGTAGGTGTTGCGATGAGGATGTCGTCCATAAACGAGTGTAGGTGCTCGCTGCTCAGGGGTGCCAGGAGTTTCCGCATCATGGCGCTGAAGATGCTGGGTGCGTTGTGGAGTCCGAATGGAAGTACGTTGAACTCGAAGTGTCCTTCCATAGTGCTAAACGCTAGGTACTTTCGGACTTTTGGATGTACTGGTATCTGATAGTATCCTTTGCTGAGGTCGATGCGTGAGAAGTACTTAGCGCGCTGTAGCTTGGCAAATAGGTCTGTCTGGTCTGGGAGTGGCTCTGGCTGGAACTGCGTTACCGCATTCAGTAGTCTGAAGTCGATGCACAGTCGATGCTCTCCGTTGGGTTTTCGCAACAATACCGTGCCTGCGCTGTAGGGTGAAGTAGACTCTGAGATGATTCCGGCTGCCAGTAAGGTGTCTATCTCTTCCTTGATGGCTCGCTGCTGAGACAGTGGCATCGGTGTTACGTTGAAACGCGAATGATAGTATGGCTGAAGCGTGTACGATAGATCTAATCGTTTCGATTTGCAAAGTATTCAATAATAGAGTTTATTTACCTTTGATTTGAGTTTGCATTGTTGTTAGGAAAGGCTTTGTATAACGTTGATAATTTCCGTTAGTCGATATTGTTGTAGAATCTTCTGGATCGGCTTGTTTACTATCGATCGAAGATTCGGGATAATTGTAGAAATTTGAAGGAACGATCGGAAGGAGAAGAAATGTGTGATGACGTAAGTCAGTGATGACGATCTTTAGTTCGATTGGTGGCAGTACGTCATTTCTACAGTATACCAAATTGTTCCAGAAAAGAGAGAGGTTATTTAATCGTGTGCCGAGATCGCTGTTGAGAGAGTAAAGTTGTTGATAGTGATTTGGAGAGTTGCTGTGAAAGTTGTTGAGTTGAATTGAGAATTGTATGCAGTTGTTGATGTGTGCTGAATAAAAGTGGAAAACTTCATACGTCGACTTTGTGACTTGTATGCTGTTTGGACGGGCTGTGTGAATAAACGAATCTGAGTTACACAACTATCAGGAATTCAAGCATCGGGGCTGAATCAGATACTGATAGAAAACACCAACATCAAACGGAGTGTAACATTTTGGGGGTCAAGCCGCGATTCACGCCATAGCCAAGGGTTCAACTGCTACAACAAGCGAGTCAACGTTACGAGAGGCAGTCATCGAGGGTAGCCGCCAACGAGTTGCGTCGAGAGGGGCCAACACACTGGGACTACATCACCGATAGGTTCGGGTTGACTGCAAGGGCGTGTAGTCGCCGAAGAGTTGCTTCGTGAGCGAACAACAGAGCGGGACTACGTAGCTGCCGCAGGACTACGTCGAGGGACAGTCTCGGAGCTACATCGCCAGTATTAGAGAGAGCGACGTACGGACGTCGAGTCTACTTCAGCACAGGAGCGTATACATCAACACCAGCGTGGTGCAGCGTCGCATACGACGAGGACAGCGGGGCCTGCGTCAACGAAGGCGACTAGTGACAAGCATCAGCGCTACTGCAGAAAGCGTGCTGTTCTAGAACAGTCTAGAAAGGTACAGCACAGTCAAGAACTTTCCAGAAAAAAAAGAACTCTACAGTCAAGAACTTTCTAGAAAAAGAACTTTCCAGAAAAGAACTTTCCAGAAGCATCAAGATGGCTGACTTCTGGCAGAAAGGGATGCAACTGAATCTAAAAGGCAAACAGCTGAAGGAGTAATAATAATAACGGATTTTTATATAGCGGGTACTCCAGCCTATGACCAGACTCACCACGCTTTACATAGTCATAACATATAGATACATGCACTCGATGAAACATCACTATTGCTACAATACACCAAAAGACGGGACAATAAAGGTACAGACTATTTACAGTTATGTACATAAATTACAAAAAAGACAAAAATATACTATTTACAACTATGTACACAAATGACAAAAAAGACAGAAAGTAGAATAGCAAAAACCTATTCACAGCTATTTATATGCCCGGTTAGGCCCAGGAAGGAAAACAGTATAAATATTTACAGCCGTGTATACACTTACGGATCAGACATAGACAAGAGATGAGAGAATGGCAGCAGGACACAAATCAGTCTGAATAATGCAGTTTGAAGAGGTGGGTTTTGAGGGCCTTTTTGAATGCTTGTGTTGATTGTATGTTGCGGATATGGGAGGGAAGGGAATTCCACTGCTTAGGTGCGGAGTAGGCGAATGCACGTTGGCCGTATGTCTTAGTGCGGGTGACGGGAACCTTGAGTGTGCGAGTGTCAGCAGATGATCTTAAAGTGCGTGAAGGGGCGTAGACAGACAGTAGATCAGCAAGGTAGGAAGGACAAGAATCTGTGAAGAAGTTGTGACAGAGAACAGAGAGTTTGTACTCAATGCGTGCTTGCACAGGAAGCCAGTGAAGGGAATGTAGTAGAGGTGTGATGTGATCACGTTTCTTTGCTCGGAATACTAGTCTAGCTGCTGAGTTCTGAACCTTTTGTAGTTTGTCAATGATGTGTTTCGGGGTACGTCAAGTCTCAGGAGAGAATACAAGAAAGAGAAGAACAACGTCAGCGTGAAGAAAGAGAAGATGAGCGACGGCGTGAAGAAAGAGAAATAGAGGAGCAGCGTCGCCGTGAAGAAAGAGAATTAGAAGAGCAGCGTCGCCGAGAAGAAAGAGAAGAGCGGCGTTAGAAGAGCAGCGTCGCCGAGAAGAAAGAGAAGAGCGGCGTCAAGAAAGAGAGATGGAAGAGAGACGATTAGAAGCTGAGCGTCAATACCAGCTAGAGTTGGCGCGTATCCAGAACAATCAGCATGCGCCACAAGCCACCAACGACCATACGGCTCCAAAATTGCCAGCTTTCGTCGACGGGAAGGACCAGATCGACACCTATCTGGCGAGATTCGAAAGGTTCGCCGAAAGCTCCAATTGGCAACCTCGAGACTGGGCGATTCGACTAAGTGCACTTCTGACAGGGCAAGCGCTCGAAGTTTACACCAGACTGTCGAACGATGACGCCAAAAACTATGACGTCTTGAAAGAGGCCCTACTGCAGTGCTACAACTTTACAGAGAAGGGCTACCGTAAACGCTTCCGTGAATGCCGGCCTAAGTCAGACGAGACGCCAAAGCAATTTGTGGAGCGCCTGTCGTCATATCTACACAAGTGGGTGGAATTATCAGGCAAAGGGAAGACTTACGAGAGTCTCCATGAGCTGATCGTGAGGGAACAATTACTCAACGCCTGCCCTAAGGACCTCGCGATCCACTTGGAAATACAAAAGTTGCAGACGCTAAAAGACGTTGCTGAGGCTGCTGAAAGATATCTCATCGCTCATGAGAAAACGTTGGGGCCACCCAGCGCGACGAAACACTTTCAGAAGACTGGAAACCATGTGAACCAGATCCAAGGGAGCCAGACGAGCCAGAAACAGATGGACACCACGCCTCCTCCCAGGGAAGGGCACTCAAGAGGCTGTTTTATCTGCAACGCTACAGACCACAGAGCTGCCAGCTGCCCTCAAAGCAGAAATAGCGGACAGCGGAGCAGTACGGACAATGCAGCGGCGGGCAACCGGCAGAGGCGGTTCTCCAATCAACGGCAAAACAGTAGATCTGACCATCAAGTGTGCGGCGGGAGCGTCATTCTTCCGAGTGAGACCAAGCGCACAGCTACCCCTGCGGACGTGCAAGAGTGCATGACTGATGGCCAACTTCTCCTTGCCAACGGAAAATCCATCCCCGTCGTCGCCAGCGCAGCTGTGACCGTCCAGAACATGCCTGTTTCCAAGGGACGCGTCGGAAATCATGAAGTGACTGTTCTAAGAGACTCTGGCTGCAGTGGGGTCATCGTCAGAGAAGACCTAATCGCTAAAGAACAGTTCACTGGCGATTCTAAATGGACACTCATGGCCGACAGCAAATGTGTGAGAGCGCCAGTTGCGAAGATTCATGTCAACACCCCTTTCTACATAGGCGAAGTAGAAGCGGTTTGCCTGAAGAAGCCGCTATACGATTTGATGATCGGGAACATCGACGGCGCGAGACGACCCGACGACCCCGATCCAGAGTGGAGTCCTGCCTCAACCCAACGTGTCGAAGTTGTAGAGGAGGATCCATTGCCGTTTCCCGATGGAGACCTTACAGAGCTGCTACGGGATAATGTGGCTACTCCGGCTCAGCCCTGCCGACCAGAGATCGTCGGTGCCGTTACTACCAGGGCCCAGGCCAAGAGAGACAAGACGTCTACGCCACTGAAGGTCGCCGACAACTCTAAAGCTGCCATCGTGGACAGAGATAAGCTTATCCAGCTCCAGGGAGCTGATAGCACTTTAAACAAGTACAGGAACCGCCAAGACCACGTGACCAAGGGCAGTGGCACGGTCTATTTTGAGGTGAAGGCCAAGATCCTGTACAGAATCTTCCAGCACCCGAGGGTCAACGGAGGTAAACCACTACGTCAAGTACTGGTACCATTACCCTTAAGGCGCCAGGTGATGGAAGTAGCGCATGACTCAATTATGGGAGGTCACCTAGGCATCAAGAAGACGTCGGACAGAATCCAGGCGGTGTTCTACTGGCCAGGACTTCATGCGGACGTCAGCCGTTTCTGCCGATCATGTGACATTTGCCAGAAGACCATACCTCGAGGAAGGGTCCCGAAAGTGCCTATGCAGAGGATGCCTCTGATCGACCGACCTTTCAAGAGGGTGGCCTTAGACTTAATCGGCGAAATAAGACCTCCGAGTGAAGAAGGTCATCGATGGGTACTGACTTTAGTGGACTATGCGACTCGGTACCCAGAAGCAGTGCCTCTGAAGAAGATTGACACTGAAACTGTCGCAGAGGCGCTAGTGGACATGTTCAGTAGACTTGGAGTGCCTGAAGAGATCCTGACAGACCTCGGGACGCAGTTCGTCTCCGACTGCATGAAGGAGGTGAACAGACTGCTGAGCATCCGGCATTTGACTACGACACCCTACCATCCGATGTGCAACGGGCTTGTCGAAAAGTTCAATGCTACGTTGAAGTCCACCCTGAAGAAACTGTGCAGCGAGCAGCCCAGACAATGGCATCGTTACATCAACGCCTTACTTTTCGCCTACAGAGAAGTGCCGCAGGAGTCCACCGGCTTTTCTCCGTTCGAGCTGCTGTACGGAAGAACCATCCGAGGGCCGATGCACATCCTAAAAGAACTGTGGACGAAAGAAGTGGACACCCCAGAGGTGAAGAACAGTTACCAGTACGTGTTTGAGCTACGGGAGAAGCTGGAGCAGACTCTCGAGATAGCCAGAGAAAACCTGAAGAAGTCCCAGGACTGTGGAAAGCACTACTATGATCGTAGGGCTGTGAACAGGAAGTTTAAACCTGGCAACAAAGTGCTGGTGCTGCTACCTACCGATCATAAGTTGCTGATGCAGTGGAAAGGCCCGTACGAAGTGGAGACCGTGGTGGGGATCAACGACTACAAGGTGAAGGTCGGCCAGCATTCCAAGATATACCACGCCAACCTCCTTAAGCTGTACGTGGAAAGGCCATCAGAGACTGTGCACGCAGCCACAGCAGCTGTGACCGACGACAGCTTTGACAGCGAAGAACTGTTGGAACTGGGAGACTTCCACAGCAAAGAAGGCATCGATGATGTTAAGCTAGGACCAAGCTTGACGGAAGGTCAAAAGTTGGAGCTCAAGGACCTTATGGGCGAATTTCCCCATAGCTTCAGCGATGTCCCAGGCTCTACGACTTTGGTCGAACATGAAGTCCACACCCAGACCTGGAAGGAGCATCTGCAGACCTTGAGGGAGCTGTTCCACCGTCCCGCAGAAGCCAACCTGACCGTGAGACCCAGCGAATGCATTCTGGGAGCTGACAACGTCGACTGCGTCGGACATCCGATGGAAGAAGGAGACAACGGAGGGACGCACTGATTCGGGGAAAGCCCACGTGATCATCGTCTTTGACCCTGGGCCGATGACGACCGCAACTGACGAGGGCGTCGATTCCTTGCGAACGAAAGAACATTGACTGTGTGGACGAACTAAGAATATTGGTAATGACAGACTTGAAAATGAAAAACGTTGACTGGGTAAATGATCTGTGAACATTGACAGTATCCAGAAAGACTTGCAGATGAGAAACTTTGACTCTGTGTGAATGAACTGTGAACATTGACATTATCCAGGCAGATTTGAAGATGAAAACCATTGACTCTGTGTAGATAAGCTGAGCGCAATTACAGTATTCAGAAAGTCTTAAATTGGTTTCAATTGAGGACTTTGTTTGTGCATTACGTTTCAACGTTGTTGAAAGAAATTGGGTAAATTTCTTCTTGAGTGGGGGGTTATGTTACGTTGAAACGCGAATGGTAGTACGTCGGAAGCGTGTACGATAGATCTAATCGTTTCGATTTGCAAAGTATTCAATAATGGAGTTTATTTACCTTTGATTTGAGTTTGCATTGTTGTTAGGAAAGGCTTTGTATAACGTTGATAATTTCCGTTAGTCGATATTGTTGTAGAATCTTCTGGATCGGCTTGTTTACTATCGATCGAAGATTCGGGATAATTGTAGAAATTTGAAGGAACGATCCGGAAGGAGAAGAAATGTGTATGACGTAAGTCAGTGATGACGATCTTTTATTCGATTGGTGGCAGTGCGTCATTTCTACATTGTTCGAAATTCTTCCGGAAGAGAGAGAGGTTATTTAATCGTGTGCCGAGATTGTTGTTGAGAGTAAAGTTGTTGATAGTGATTTGGAGTTGCTGTGAAAGTTGTTGAGTTGAGTTGAGAATTGTATGCAGTTGTTGATGTGTGCTGAATAAAAGTGGAAAACTTCATACGTCGACTTTGTGACTTGTATGCTGTTTGGACGGGCTGTGTGAATAAACGAATCTGAGTTACACAACTATCAGGAATTCAAGCATCGGGGCTGAATCAGATACTGATAGAAAACACCATCATCAAACTGAGTGTAACATTTTGGGGGCCAAGCCGCGATTCACGCCATAGCCAAGGGTTCAACTGCTACAACAAGCGAGTCAACGTTACGAGAGGCAGTCATCGAGGGTAGCCGCCAACGAGTTGCGTCGAGAGGGGCCAACATACTGGGACTACATCACCGATAGGTTCGGGTTGACTGCAAGGGCGTGTAGACGCCGAAGAGTTGCTTCGTGAGCGAACAACAGAGCGGGACTACGTGGCTGCCGCAGGACTACGTCGAGGGACAGTCTCGGAGCTACATCGCCAGTGTTACAGAGAGCGGTCGAGCGGACGTCGCGTCTACTTCAGCACAGGAGCGTATACATCAACACCAGCGTGGTGCAGCGTCGCATACGACGAGGACAGCGGGGCCTGCGTCAGCGAAGGCGACTAGTGACAAGCATCAGCGCTACTGCAGAAAGCGTGCTGTTCTAGAACAGTCTAGAAAGGTACAGCACAGTCAAGAACTTTCCAGAAAAAAAAGAACTCTACAGTCAAGAACTTTCTAGAAGAAGAACCTTCCAGAAAAGAACTTTCTTTAAAAGAACTTTCCAGAAGCATCAAGATGGCTGACTTCTGGCAGAAAGGGGTTGAACTGAATCTAAAAGGCAAGCAGCTGACGGAGTACGTCAAGTCTCAGGAGAGAATACGAGAAAGAGAATTGGAAGAGAAGCGTCTAGAAAAAGAAATAGAACTAGAACAGAAGCGTCTAGAAGTAGAAGAGCAGCGTCGCCGTGAAGAACGAGAATTAGAGGAGCAGTCGTCGCCTGAAGAAAGAGAATTTAGAACAGAAGCGTCTAGAAATATGAACATCACGGCAAGAAAAGGACAGAAAGATTCGAGCATGCGCCACAAGTCACCAACGACCATACGGCTCCAAAATTGCCAGCTTTCGTCGACGGGAAGGACCAGATCGACAGCTATCTGGCCAGATTCGAAAGGTTCGCCGAAAGCTCCAATTGGCAACCTCGAGACTGGGCGATTCGACTAAGTGCACTTCTGACGGGGCAAGCTCTCGAAGTTTACACCAGACTGTCGAACGATGACGCCAAAAACTACGACGTCTTGAAAGAGGCCCTGTTGCAGTGCTACAACTTTACAGAGAAGGGCTACCGTAAACGCTTCCGTGAATGCCGGCCTAAGTCAGACGAGACGCCAAAGCAGTTTGTGGAGCGCCTGTCGTCATATCTACACAAGTGGGTGGAGTTATCAGGCGAAACGAAGTCTTACGACAGTCTCCATGACCTGATCGTGAAGGAACAATTTCTCAATGCCTGTCACAAGGACCTAGCGACCCACTTAGAAGAACAAAAGCTGCAGACGCTTAAAGATGTGACTGAGGCTGCTGAAAGATATCTCATCGCTCATGGGAAAACCCTGGGGCCACCCAGCGCGACGAAACATTTTCAGAAGACTGGAAACCATGGGAACCAGATCCAGGGAGCCAGACGAGCCAGAGACAGACGGACTCCACGCCTCCTCCCAGGGAAGGGCATTCAAGAGGCTGTTTCACCTGCAACGCTACAGACCACAGAGCGGCTAACTGTCCTCAAAACAAAAGTAGCGGACAGCGGAGCAGTACGGACAATGCAGCGGCGGGCAACCGGCAGAGGCGGTTCTCCAATCAACGGCAAACCAGTAGATCTGACCATCAAGTGTGCGGCGGGAGCGTCATTCTTCCGAGTGAGACCAAGCGCACAGCTACCCCTGCGGACGTGCAAGAGTGCATGACCGATGGCCAACTTCTCCTTGCCAACGGAAAATCCATCCCCGTCGTCGCCAGCGCAGCTGTGACCGTACAGAACATGCCTGTTTCCAAGGGACGCGTCGGAAATCATGAAGTGACTGTTTTAAGAGACTCTGGCTGCAGTGGGGTCATCGTCAGAGAAGACCTAATCGCTAAAGAACAGTTCACTGGCGATTCAAAATGGACACTTATGGCCGACAGCAAATGTGTGAAAGCGCCAGTTGCAAAAATTCATGTCAACACCCCTTTCTACATAGGCGAAGTCGAAGCGGTTTGCCTGAAGAAGCCGCTGTATGATTTGATGATCGGGAACATCGACGGCGCGAGACGACCCGACGACCCCGATCCAGAATGGAGTCCTGCCTCAACCCAAACACGTCGAAGTTGTGGAGGAGGATCCATTGCCGTTTCCCGATGGAGACCTTACAGAGCTGCTACGGGACAATGTGGTTACTCCGGCTCAGCCCTGCCGACCAGAGATCGTCGGTGCTGTTACTACCAGGGCCCAGGCCAAGAGAGACAAGACGTCTACGCCACTGAAGGTCGCCGACAACTCTAAAGCTGCCATCGTGGACAGAGATAAGCTGATCCAGCTCCAGGAAGCTGATAGTACTTTAAACAAGTACAGGAACCGCCAAGACCACGTGACCAAAGGCAGTGGTACGGTCTATTTTGAGGTGAAGGCCAAGATCCTGTATCGAATCTTCCAGCACCCGAGGGTCAACGGAGGGAAACCACTACGTCAAGTCTTGGTACCGTTACCCCTAAGGCGCCAGGTGATGGAAGTAGCGCATGACTCAATCATGGGAGGTCACCTAGGCATCAAGAAGACGTCAGACAAAATACAGGCGGTGTTCTACTGGCCAGGGCTTCATGCGGACGTCAGCCGTTTCTGCCGATCATGTGACATTTGCCAGAAGACCATACCTCGAGGAAGGGTCCCGAAAGTGCCTATGCAGAGGATGCCTTTGATCGACCGACCTTTCAAGAGGGTGGCCTTAGACTTAATCGGCGAAATAAGACCTCCGAGTGAAGAAGGTCATCGGTGGGTACTGACTTTAGTGGACTATGCGACTCGGTACCCAGAAGCAGTGCCACTGAAGAAGATTGACACTGAAACTGTAGCAGAGGCACTGGTGGACATGTTCAGTAGACTTGGAGTGCCTGAAGAAATTCTGACAGACCTCGGGACGCAGTTCGTCTCTGACTGCATGAAGGAGGTCAACAGACTGCTGAGCATCCGGCATTTGACTACGACACCCTACCATCCGATGTGCAACGGGCTTGTCGAAAAGTTCAATGCTACGCTGAAGTCCACCCTTGAAGAAACTGTGCAGCGAGCAGCCCAGACAATGGCATCGCTACATCAACGCCTTACTTTTCGCCTACAGAGAAGTACCGCAGGAGTCCACCGGCTTTTCTCCGTTCGAGCTGCTGTACGGAAGAACCATCCGAGGGCCGATGCACATCCTAAAAGAACTGTGGACGAAAGAAGTAGACACCCCAGAGGTGAAGAACAGCTACCAGTACGTGTTTGAGCTACGGGAGAAGCTGGAGCAGACTCTCGAGATAGCCAGAGAAAACCTGAAGAAGTCCCAAGACTGTGGAAAGCACTACTACGATCGTAGGGCTGTGAACAGGAAGTTTCAAACCTGGCAACAAAGTGCTGGTGCTGCTACCTACCGATCATAATAAATTGCTGATGCAGTGGAAAGGCCCGTACGAAGTGGAGACCGTGGTGGGAATCAACGACTACAAGGTGAAGGTCGGCCAGCATTCCAAGATATACCACGCCAACCTCCTTAAGCTGTACGTGGAAAGGCCATCAGAGACTGTGCACGCAGCCACAGCAGCTGTGACCGACAACAGCTTTGACAGCGAGGAACTGTTGGAACTGGGAGACTTCCACAGCAAAGAAGGCATCGATGATGTTAAGCTAGGACCAAGCTTGACGGAAGGTCAAAAGATGGAGCTCAAGGACCTTATGGGCGAATTTCCCCATAGCTCCAGTGATGTCCCAGGCTCTACGACTTTGGTCGAACATGAAATCCACACCCGGACCTGGAAGGAGCATCTGCAGACCTTGAGGGAGCTGTTCCACCGTCCCGCAGAAGCCAACCTGACCGTGAGACCCAGCGAATGCATCCTGGGAGCTGACAACGTCGACTGCGTCGGACATCCGATGGGAGAAGGAGACAACGGAGGGCGCACTGATTCCGGGGAAGCCCACGTGATCATCGTCTTTGACCCTGGGCCGATGACGACCGCAACTGACGAGGGCGTCGATTCCTTGCGAACGAAAGAACATTGATTGTGTGGACGAACTAAGAATATTGGTAATGACAGACTTGAAAATGAAAAACGTTGACTGGGTAAATGATCTGTGAACATTGACAGTATCCAGAAAGACTTGCAGATGAGAAACTTTGACTCTGTGTGAATGAACTGTGAACATTGTCATTATCCAGGCAGATTTGAAGATGAAAACCATTGACTCTGTGTAGATAAGCTGAGCGCAATTACAGTATTCAGAAAGTCTTAAATTAGTTTCAATTGAGGACTTTGTTTGTGCATTACGTTTCAACGTTGTTGAAAGAAATTGGGTAAATTTCTTCTTGAGTGGGGGGTTATGTTACGTTGAAACGCGAATGGTAGTACGTCGGAAACGTGTACGATAGATCTAATCGTTTCGTTTTGCAAAGTATTCAATAATGGAGTTTATTTACCTTTGATTTGAGTTTGCATTGTTGTTAGGAAAGGCTTTGTATAACGTTGATAATTTCCGTTAGTCGATATTGTTGTAGAATCTTCTGGATCGGCTTGTTTACTATCGATCGAAGATTCGGGATAATTGTAGAAATTTGAAGGAACGATCCGGAAGGAGAAGAAATGTGTACTGACGTAAGTCAGTGATGACGATCTTTTATTCGATTGGTGGCAGTGCGTCATTTCTACATTGTTCGAAATTCTTCCGGAAGAGAGAGAGGTTATTTAATCGTGTGCCGAGATTGTTGTTGAGAGTAAAGTTGTTGATAGTGATTTAGAGAGTTGCTGTGAAAGTTGTTGAGTTGAGTTGAGAATTGTATGCAGTTGTTGATGTGTGCTGAATAAAAGTGGAAAACTTCATACGTCGACTTTGTGACTTGTATGCTGTTTGGACGGGCTGTGTGAATAAACGAATCTGAGTTACACCTTATCAGGACTTCAGCATCGGGGCTGAATCAAATACTGATAAAGAAAAACACCATCATCAAACTGAGTGTAACATTTTGGGGGCCAAGCCGCGATTCACGCCATAGCCAAGGGTTCAACTGCTACAACAAGCGAGTCAACGTTACGAGAGGCAGTCATCGAGGGTAGCCGCCAACGAGTTGCGTCGAGAGGGGCCAACATACTGGGACTACATCACCGATAGGTTCGGGTTGACTGCAAGGGCGTGTAGTCGCCGAAGAGTTGCTTCGTGAGCGAACAACAGAGCGGGACTACGTAGCTGCCGCAGGACTACGTCGAGGGACAGTCTCGGAGCTACATCGCCAGTGTTACAGAGAGCGGCGAGCGGACGTCGCGTCTACTTCAGCACAGGAGCGTATACATCAACACCAGCGTGGTGCAGCGTCGCATACGACGAGGACAGCGGGGCCTGCGTCAGCGAAGGCGACTAGTGACAAGCATCAGCGCTACTGCAGAAAGCGTGCTGTTCTAGAACAGTCTAGAAAGGTACAGCACAGTCAAGAACTTTCCAGAAAAAAAAGAACTCTACAGTCAAGAACTTTCTAGAAGAAGAACCTTCCAGAAAAGAACTTTCTTTAAAAGAACTTTCCAGAAGCATCAAGATGGCTGACTTCTGGCAGAAAGGGGTTGAACTGAATCTAAAAGGCAAGCAGCTGACGGAGTACGTCAAGTCTCAGGAGAGAATAAGAGAAAGAGAATTGGAAGAGAAGCGTCTAGAAAAAGAAATAGAACTAGAACAGAAGCGTCTAGAAGTAGAAGAGCAGCGTCGCCGTGAAGAACGAGAATTCGAGCTGAAGCGTCTTGAGTTCCAGCTAGAAATGGCGCGTATCCAAAACAATCAGCATGCGCCACAAGCCACCAACGACCATACGGCTCCAAAATTGCCAGCTTTCGTCGACGGGAAGGACCAGATCGACAGCTATCTGGCCAGATTCGAAAGGTTCGCCGAAAGCTCCAATTGGCAACCTCGAGACTGGGCGATTCGACTAAGTGCACTTCTGACGGGGCAAGCTCTCGAAGTTTACACCAGACTGTCGAACGATGACGCCAAAAACTACGACGTCTTGAAAGAGGCCCTGTTGCAGTGCTACAACTTTACAGAGAAGGGCTACCGTAAACGCTTCCGTGAATGCCGGCCTAAGTCAGACGAGACGCCAAAGCAGTTTGTGGAGCGCCTGTCGTCATATCTACACAAGTGGGTGGAGTTATCAGGCGAAACGAAGTCTTACGACAGTCTCCATGACCTGATCGTGAGGGAACAATTTCTCAATGCCTGTCACAAGGACCTAGCGACCCACTTAGAAGAACAAAAGCTGCAGACGCTTAAAGATGTGACTGAGGCTGCTGAAAGATATCTCGTCGCTCATGGGAAAACCCTGGGGCCACCCAGCGCGACGAAACATTTTCAGAAGACTGGAAACCATGGGAACCAGATCCAGGGAAGTCAGACGAGCCAGAGACACACTGACTCCACGCCACCTCCCAGGGAAGGGCATTCAAGAGGCTGTTTCACTTGCAACGCTACAGACCACAGAGCGGCTAACTGTCCTCAAAACAAAAGTAGCGGACAGCGGAGCAGTACGGACAACGCAGCGGCGGGCAACCGGCAGAGGCGGTTCTCCAATCAACGGCAAAACAGTAGATCTGACCATCAAGTGTGCGGCGGGAGCGTCATTCTTCCGAGTGAGACCAAGCGCACAGCTACCCCTGCCGACGTGCAAGAGTGCATGACCGATGGCCAACTTCTCCTTGCCAACGGAAAATCCATCCCCGTCGTCGCCAGCGCAGCTGTGACCGTACAGAACATGCCTGTTTCCAAGGGACGCGTCGGAAATCATGAAGTGACTGTTTTAAGAGACTCTGGCTGCAGTGGGGTCATCGTCAGAGAAGACCTAATCGCTAAAGAACAGTTCACTGGCGATTCAAAATGGACACTTATGGCCGACAGCAAATGTGTGAAAGCGCCAGTTGCAAAAATTCATGTCAACACCCCTTTCTACATAGGCGAAGTCGAAGCGGTTTGCCTGAAGAAGCCGCTGTATGATTTGATGATCGGGAACATCGACGGCGCGAGACGACCCGACGACCCCGATCCAGAATGGAGTCCTGCCTCAACCCAACACGTCGAAGTTGTGGAGGAGGATCCATTGCCGTTTCCCGATGGAGACCTTACAGAGCTGCTACGGGACAATGTGGTTACTCCGGCTCAGCCCTGCCGACCAGAGATCGTCGGTGCTGTTACTACCAGGGCCCAGGCCAAGAGAGACAAGACGTCTACGCCACTGAAGGTCGCCGACAACTCTAAAGCTGCCATCGTGGACAGAGATAAGCTGATCCAGCTCCAGGAAGCTGATAGTACTTTAAACAAGTACAGGAACCGCCAAGACCACGTGACCAAAGGCAGTGGTACGGTCTATTTTGAGGTGAAGGCCAAGATCCTGTATCGAATCTTCCAGCACCCGAGGGTCAACGGAGGGAAACCACTACGTCAAGTCTTGGTACCGTTACCCCTAAGGCGCCAGGTGATGGAAGTAGCGCATGACTCAATCATGGGAGGTCACCTAGGCATCAAGAAGACGTCAGACAAAATACAGGCGGTGTTCTACTGGCCAGGGCTTCATGCGGACGTCAGCCGTTTCTGCCGATCATGTGACATTTGCCAGAAGACCATACCTCGAGGAAGGGTCCCGAAAGTACCTATGCAGAGGATGCCTTTGATCGACCGACCTTTCAAGAGGGTGGCCTTAGACTTAATCGGCGAAATAAGACCTCCGAGTGAAGAAGGTCATCGGTGGGTACTGACTTTAGTGGACTATGCGACTCGGTACCCAGAAGCAGTGCCACTGAAGAAGATTGACACTGAAACTGTAGCAGAGGCACTGGTGGACATGTTCAGTAGACTTGGAGTGCCTGAAGAAATTCTGACAGACCTCGGGACGCAGTTCGTCTCTGACTGCATGAAGGAGGTGAACAGACTGCTGAGCATCCGGCATTTGACTACGACACCCTACCATCCGATGTGCAACGGGCTTGTCGAAAAGTTCAATGCTACGCTGAAGTCCACCTTGAAGAAACTGTGCAGCGAGCAGCCCAGACAATGGCATCGCTACATTAACGCCTTACTTTTCGCCTACAGAGAAGTACCGCAGGAGTCCACCGGCTTTTCTCCGTTCGAGCTGCTGTACGGAAGAACCATCCGAGGGCCGATGCACATCCTAAAAGAACTGTGGACGAAAGAAGTAGACACCCCAGAGGTGAAGAACAGCTACCAGTACGTGTTTGAGCTACGGGAGAAGCTGGAGCAGACTCTCGAGATAGCCAGAGAAAACCTGAAGAAGTCCCAAGACTGTGGAAAGCACTACTACGATCGTAGGGCTGTGAACAGGAAATTCAAACCTGGCAACAAAGTGCTGGTGCTGCTACCTACCGATCATAATAAGTTGCTGATGCAGTGGAAAGGCCCGTACAAAGTGGAGACCGTGGTGGGAATCAACGACTACAAGGTGAAGGTCGGCCAGCATTCCAAGATATACCACGCCAACCTCCTTAAGCTGTACGTGGAAAGGCCATCAGAGACTGTGCACGCAGCCACAGCAGCTGTGACCGACAACAGCTTTGACAGCGAGGAACTGTTGGAACTGGGAGACTTCCACAGCAAAGAAGGCATCGATGATGTTAAGCTAGGACCAAGCTTGACGGAAGGTCAAAAGATGGAGCTCAAGGACCTTATGGGCGAATTTCCCCATAGCTCCAGTGATGTCCCAGGCTCTACGACTTTGGTCGAACATGAAATCCACACCCGGACCTGGAAGGAGCATCTGCAGACCTTGAGGGAGCTGTTCCACCGTCCCGCAGAAGCCAACCTGACCGTGAGACCCAGCGAATGCATCCTGGGAGCTGACAACGTCGACTGCGTCGGACATCCGATGGGAGAAGGAGACAACGGAGGGCGCACTGATTCGGGGAAAGCCCACGTGATCATCGTCTTTGACCCTGGGCCGATGACGACCGCAACTGACGAGGGCGTCGATTCCTTGCGAACGAAAGAACATTGATTGTGTGGACGAACTAAGAATATTGGTAATGACAGACTTGAAAATGAAAAACGTTGACTGGGTAAATGATCTGTGAACATTGACAGTATCCAGAAAGACTTGCAGATGAGAAACTTTGACTCTGTGTGAATGAACTGTGAACATTGTCATTATCCAGGCAGATTTGAAGATGAAAACCATTGACTCTGTGTAGATAAGCTGAGCGCAATTACAGTATTCAGAAAGTCTTAAATTAGTTTCAATTGAGGACTTTGTTTGTGCATTACGTTTCAACGTTGTTGAAAGAAATTGGGTAAATTTCTTCTTGAGTGGGGGGTTATGTTACGTTGAAACGCGAATGGTAGTACGTCGGAAACGTGTACGATAGATCTAATCGTTTCGTTTTGCAAAGTATTCAATAATGGAGTTTATTTACCTTTGATTTGAGTTTGCATTGTTGTTAGGAAAGGCTTTGTATAACGTTGATAATTTCCGTTAGTCGATATTGTTGTAGAATCTTCTGGATCGGCTTGTTTACTATCGATCGAAGATTCGGGATAATTGTAGAAATTTGAAGGAACGATCCGGAAGGAGAAGAAATGTGTACTGACGTAAGTCAGTGATGACGATCTTTTATTCGATTGGTGGCAGTGCGTCATTTCTACATTGTTCGAAATTCTTCCGGAAGAGAGAGAGGTTATTTAATCGTGTGCCGAGATTGTTGTTGAGAGTAAAGTTGTTGATAGTGATTTAGAGAGTTGCTGTGAAAGTTGTTGAGTTGAGTTGAGAATTGTATGCAGTTGTTGATGTGTGCTGAATAAAAGTGGAAAACTTCATACGTCGACTTTGTGACTTGTATGCTGTTTGGACGGGCTGTGTGAATAAACGAATCTGAGTTACACCTTATCAGGACTTCAGCATCGGGGCTGAATCAAATACTGATAAAGAAAAACACCATCATCAAACTGAGTGTAACACTCTTCAAGAGGTTGGCAAGGAATAACTTGCTTTTGCCTTTCATCTTGATGCGGTAGTCACAATCGCCTACACGTTCATTCACCTCATACGGTCCTCGCCATGCTAGTTGCAACTTGTTCTGTTTCTCTGGCAGCAACAGCAACACCTGGTCCCTTGCGTTAAACACTCGCCATTTGGCCTTCTTGTCGAAGTGTCGCTTCTGCTTGGCTGACGCGGTTTTGAGATTCTCCTGAGCCAACTTGCAAGTTTCTTCAATGCGGTTACGCAGATCTACCAAGTACTGGCTACTGAGTTTCACCTCTTCCTCTTGTGTCTCCTTGGTCCACAAATCTCGTAGCACAGCCATCGTCCCCCGTACTGTCTTTCCGTATAACAACTCAAAGGGAGAGAAACCTGTCGACTCTTGTGCTACCTCAAGATATGCGAATAGTAAAGCTGGAATGTAGCGGTCCCACGCTGTTGGTTGTTTCGTTGCTAACTTCGCTCAACCAACCCGTTTCACTGCGGATGATAAGGAGTGGTGGCTTTCCCATGGATTGACAATAGTCTCTTCATCTCCCGCATGACCTCAGACATGAATTGCGTCCCTTGATCTGTCAAAACCTCCCCAGGAACACCCACCCTTGACCATATCTCCCACAGTGCTTCCGCCACTCTCTCTGCCCCTATGACCTTCAGGGGTACAGCCTCGGGATAACGTGTGGTGTAATCTACCACTACTAAGATGTAGATCTACATGTTTCCTCGATCTGATTTAGGTCTAATGGGTCTAACAATGCCTATGGCCACTCTTTGGAAGGGTTCGTCCACCAGCGAAAGTTGCTGTAGTGGCACCTTTCTCACCCTTCCCCTCGGTACTACCTTCTGACATTCCGGACAACTTTCGCAGTACTTCCGTAATTCAGCGCACATTCCCGGCCAGTAGGATGTCCCCCAGATGCGCTCCCTGGTTTGCTTCCCTCCCAAATGCCCAGCCATGGGTGGATCATGAGCCAACTGTAAGATCCCTCCCCTCAACTGCTTTGAGACTACCAGTTGTGTCACCTGGTTACCTCTCTTGGTATGAACCCTGTACAACACTCCCTTCTTCCTACGGAACTCTGCCGAAGCCCTCCCTGACGCTATAGCCTCACCTGTCCGTGCCAATGTTCTCACCTTTGTGAGCGTCTCATCGGCTTATTGCATTGCAATAAGCTCGGGTGTGCTAACTGACACCTGGGATGGTTCGACCACCGCTAACGGTGCTTCCCTCTTCTTCTCAGCTTTCTTCTGCGCCCGGGTCTGCACTGCTGCAGCCATCGCGCACTCACCCCCCCCCCCCCCCCCCCCCAAAAAAAAAAAAAAAAAAAAAAAACGGGACTCTTCTACCCGCTAGCAAACGTAACCCAGTTGCCCAATAACACGTCAGCCCGTCTTCAAATACAACCAACTCCACCTTCCCCCTGACTAATGCACAATCCACCTCACCCAAGCTGTAGGTAAAAGGCCCGCGTTCGCACGATTGGCCAAGCAAATCTCCACAGCCCGGCCCGTCAAATCGGCTGGTTTGAGTACTGCCCCTATTTCTGCCCCCGTATCTCTCAACACCCGAACGTCCTGCCCGTTTGCCCTACCCTGGCCCCATGGATTGTACGGCCTGATCGCACACACGCTAGTCTGAGGTGCAGTCTCCGTATGAATGGTGTGCCCTACCGTAACCTGACTCACTCACTTAGGTTTGACCTTGCAATCTTTAACCACGTGCTTTTCTGGCACACATCGGTAACATCGACGCACCCCACTACCCCTTTCTGTCCTCTCTACCTTCTGATTCTGACTTCCCTGGTTGCTTGTAACAAAATTAATGTAGGGGGAAAGACTAGAATAGTAAATAGAAATTATATTCACATCCACCACTCTCACTGACTCCAGAATTTCCTTCCACACTACATTTATTTGTACAAGAAAAAAACGATGAATCACAAAACACAACTATACAGGGTAAACAAACTGACAGTACTCACATCGCTTGTTCCAGTGATCCTGAATAGTCACAACTAAATACACAATAATTACAACACTGCTCTCACCCTGATAATATCCAACGAGAGTCAGGTTCAGTCCCTGTATAATATCCAAAAGATGTAGTCAGTCACAGTCCAAGTGACTACCAGTAATTCCACACTTTTACAGTCTTTTCATTGCTCAAGGTAGAACTTGGGTGCAGTAAAGAAAATGTTCTTCTACTGTTTACGTTCACTTTCGTAGGCTACTGTAGTTAGCTACGGTGTCAAAGAATCGTTGCTGATTGACAACACAAGGATGGCACGACTAGGCCTATCCCAGTAGTGAAATAACTGAGACGATATGCTCACTTTATCGCTAGTAGCAACTACGTCGTTTACATCCAACTCGACGGACTCTGGGGTCAAGGTTGAGTCGATGTACGGTCCTTCGGATTCCTTCCCAAATCTAGGTTTGAAGGGAATAATATCTCCTATGCTCGGAACGCAGGCGGATCAACTCTCTTCAGGATGAACCAACCTCTCCACATAGGTTTACCTCCGGCAACTCGCTCCAAGGACATCGCCGGCCTGGCAAAGGCTGTAACCATACAAATGAACGCATACTAAGTTCCGAGTTTCAACCATAAACGTATGAATTACTGACGATAATCGAAGTCGGAATTAGAATCGAATTAATAATACCGCCGATGTATAATCTAAAGAATAATTACCGTTAGTGCTGGGACTAGAACGCCTTCATCCAATTCAACCGTGGCTCTCTTCTTTCCACTAGGGGAAACCGTCTTGTTTCGTTGACTATACAACAGAGAGTGCTTCGAATATACCAATGATTTGTTTCGAAACTGAGCGTTTAGTTTTTCCAGTTTTCTCATTGGTCAGTATCGATCACATGGCTAAATGCACGCGCGAATTATAACAGCCACTAAACGTTTCTCTACTCTTTATGCACGCAACAATAGCGTGATCACTCACTGAATATTCATTATCTATACGTTCACACATTCGCATCAGATGAAGGAATTACAGGCTAGATAATTTCTTCACACCTCCCCCCCTGGGAAAAAAAAAGAATGACCGAATTCTTTTTCCACTTTGTTGTCAACTATGTCACTGTAGTAGGGACAAACTGATCTGTCTCGGCTCTCGACATGATGTCAGCGAGTGCGTTCTGCTCTCCAGGAAGTGACTTGATGTGGTACTTGAATTCCTGAAGTAGCAGAGACCATCGCATGATCCTAGGGTTCTTGTACGAAGCAGATGTCAGGTACTGCAGTGGTCTGTGGTCTGTTTCCAATTGAAATTCCTGGCCCCACAGATACCTCTGAAACTTGGAGAGTGTCCAGACGATGGCGAGACATTCGCGTTCGATCGTCGAGTACCTCTTCTCCCTGTCCAAGAGTTTTCTGCTAGCAAATGCGACAGGATGCAATAGTCCTTTGGCTTCCTGCAACAGGACACCTCCGATTCCAAGGCCACTAGCGTCCGTCCGCACTGTGAACGTCTTGCTGAGGTCAGGTATCTTGAGAACTGGGGACTGAGACAGGACTGTTTGGAGTTTTCTGAGGGCGTCAGCACATTCCTGGGTCCACGTGATTGGTCCCTTCTGTCTCCCAGCAAGTAGGTCGGAGATCGGCGCTGTAATCGAGGAGTAGTTCGGGATGAACTTCTTGTAGTAGCCTACAGTGCCCAAGAGCGATCTCACTTGCTTCTTTGTTGCAGGTTTCGCAATGCAAAGGATGTTGTCCACCTTGTCTGACATCGGTTTAATGTTACCTTCCCCAATGACATGTCCCAAGAATTCCAACTTGGTGAAGCCTGCGTACACCTTCTTTGGCTTGATGGTGAATCCACTCTTGCTGAGTTTCTGCAGCGTTTCCGTGACTTCCTTGACGTGCTGTTTCCATGTCACACTGGCAGCAAGGATGTCATCAAAAAAGTTGATCGCTGTGTTTCCCAAGGCTTCTCTTATGGCTCTGGCAAAAGTCGCTGGCGCCGAGACTAGACCAAATGGAACTCTGGTGAACTGCATGAGACCTAGTGGTGTCTGGAATGCTGTCTTTGGCCTATCCTTTTCCTCGATGAATATCTGGAAATATCCCTTACTAAGATCAAACTTAGTAAAATACTTGCATCCTGCAAGTCTAGTGAATATCTCCTCCTGGTCCGGAATCGGCTCAGCGTCAAAGACGGTGATCTCATTCAGTGCTCTGAGGTCAAGACATAGTCTTTTTCTGTTGCTGTCTTTCTTGGGCACTAGGACAATCGGTGAACAGTATGGCGACGTTGATGGTTCGATCACCCCTAACTCCAGAAGTTCTGTAACCTCTGCAATAATGTCTTCCCTCGCTGCGAAGGGTAGTGGATACTGTTTTCTTCTAACAGGCTCCTCTGTCGTCACTTTGATCTCGTGGCGGACAGATCCCGTCGATGCACCTGGTGTGTCCTTCAGCGAGTCTTTGAACCGCCTGAAGATGTTCTTCATTTCTTCCACCTGGTCCGCATCTAACTCTGGGTCGATCTGTACCTGTGTCCATGACTGTTCTGCATTCTCCTCTGTGCTTATTGTCTCCAAGACGAATGGTGCATCCTCGTCTTCTGTCATGAGGACAGCAACTTGTGCAGGACATATGTCTTCCTTGCAGAACTCAGGTCCAACACTTTCCACAAACGGGATATCTGCTAATCCTGTAGCTAACTGAGGTTGTACTACTTTTGTCGTGTTGTCCTCTCTGCAGATGTAGTGCTTCAGCATGTTGGCATGAAATACTTTCTGACTGTCCCCCAAGTCGATTCTGTAGTCGTGGTTGAGTACCTCAATGACTGAGTATGGGCCCTTCCACTGCATCTGTAGCTTGTTGGCTGTGGTGGGAAGCAACAGAAGTACTTGGTCTCCGATCTTGAACTTCCTTGGTGATGACTTCTTGTCATGGTACTTCTTCTGAATCTTCCTCGCCTTATCTACTGAATCATGGGCAATCTTGCATGTATCGTAGATGGTGTTCTTGAGGTCGATAACATGCTGGAACGTCATCTTTGCCTCCGGTGCATCTTTCCCTCCAGTCCACGCGTTGGCCAAAAGGTCGACAGGTCCTCTCGGTTGGCGTCCAAACAGCAGTTGGAATGGCGAAAAACCTGTGCTGGCATTCGGTAATTCCCTGATGGCAAACAACACGGCTGGAATGTATCTGTGCCACTGGCGCGGTTGAGACTGGATCACTTTCTTCAGCATGGGCTTCAAAGTTCCATGCAGTCGCTCCACTACTCCGTTAGACTGGGCATGGTAAGGTGATGAAAACACTCCCTTGATGGACAGTAGCTTGCGAAATTCATCCATCATGGCTGATGTAAACTGTGATCCGTTGTCTGACTGGATCTCCTCTGGCAGACCCATTCTCGAAAACACGGTAAATAGTGCTTCTGCCACGGTGACTGAATCTGTCTTCTTGAGAGGAATGGCCTCGGGAAAACGCGTCGCGACGTCGATGATGGTGAGGATGTGCGTGTGCTTTTCCTCCGACGGCGGGTGCAAAGGTCCCACAAGATCAATCGCCACTCTCTTGAATGGAATGTCTATCCGTGGCATCTGATCCAACGGGGTCTCTGATCCTACCTCTGGCTTGAGTTTTTTGGCAGGTGTCACATGACTTGCAATATAAGTCTATGTCCTTTGACATCCCTGGCCAAAAAAATCTGCTCCATATGCGGTCTCTCGTCCTACGCTTACTACAATGGCCTGACAACAACGTGTCATGAGCTGAAAATAGGACAGTTTTCGTCAGTTCAGCTGGGACGACAATCTGGGTCACAGACTCTTTCTGTGATGCGTGCACTCTGTAGAGGACTTGATCTTGTAGACGGAAGTATGTAGTCTGCTTGGCAGTCATTTTCTTCTCTCCGGAAGATGCAAGGCTGAAGTATGGTTTCAATACGGGATCGTTCTTCTGCTTGAGAATCAGTTGATCTTTTGTCACTGTGAGGTTTGCAGTGGCGCATCTAGAGATCTCGGTGCCCGCTTGTCCTTCTCTCACTCTGGGCTCTGGTGACTGCTGCTGCTGCCATCTGTTGGTCGGCCGTGCCTTGATCCTCCTGATCGACAACCTTCCCGAACGCGAACTTGTTTTTTTTCCAACCTAGTTCCAGTCATTCGCCGAAAAAGGCAATTACCGAAGTCGAACGAAGCTCTCCGAATCGAGCGAAGCTATCCGATGTTTTACAACGAATGCTGGCAGGACTACTTGAAA
>CM072516.1:6034364-6064364 GCA_036898135.1 Oncomelania hupensis
AACATCGGCAATAATCAAAGTGACGTGTTAAAATCATTATAAAAATGCTTTTTAGCATCTGCAGTTATGATAGATTGAAGCTTAGACAACATAATTAATTTTGTTGAGAGAGTTTTACAAAGATTTTGGATATGTGAATGCCAACTGAGTTTGTTGTCTACGAGGACGCCTAAAAGTTTATGACTTTCAAACTGTTTAATATTATTTACATTCACGACAAAATCAAGAGAAAGCAGAGCCTGCTGATGCGTTTGTCTAGTTATTAACATGGCTTTTGATTTAGATGGATTCAGTGACATATGATTTAACCTGCACCAATCAGCAACATTATTAAAGGCACCTTGTAGAGATTGCTGAATTTCACCTATGTTCCTCCCCTGATTGTGCAATGTCATATCATCAGCTAACATTCAACAGAATTATCTGAGAGGTGTAATGGGAGAGAAAGAGTGCGAAAGAGAGAAAAAGAAAGAAAAAAAAAGAAAGAAAAAAAAGAGAAAGAGAAAGAGGGAGAGAGAGAGAGAGAGAGAGAGAGAGAGAGAGAGAGAGAGAGAGAGAGAGAGAGAGAGAGTGAGAGAGAGAGAAAGTGAGAGAGAGAGAGAGAGAGAGAGAGAGAGAGAGAGAGAGAGAGAGAGCCCGCGTCATCCAAACACACACAAGATATAAAGTAAAACATCCATAATCAACTTTTATTCCCTTGAAAAGTTCATAACTATTATCTCCCCTAGGCACACATAGCAACAAAATCTGCTGTCCATCATGTGTGACTTTTAATGACTTAAGCAATCCCTGTGCTCAGGATTTATTAACAGATGCCACACATCCACCATTAGTTGCTTGCAGAAGAAAAAAAAGGAAGTCGAAGGTCAGGAGGAAACATTCCTTAGATAATCTGTCAGTGTGATTGACTTTTTGTTAATGCTGCTACCATCTTTGGTTCATGCTGCAAAATTAGTTCCATTATTGGTGTGCATATAATCTAATCTATATTATCTAAGCGGGAACCACAGACATAAACATCACGTCTTTCTATGAAAAGTTACAGGAGGTGAGGAAGGATTGCACAAGGGAAGTGGTTGCAATCTTTAGGTGACGCATCAATAAACAACAGTTAGATGAGATAGGTGCTTGTGAGCGGAACTCTCTAGGAGCATCATCAATAAACTACAGTTTGTTAAAACGGGGGATTGCTAGGTGCCTGCTATGAACCAATAATGAAGGGTACTATACTACATATATGTACCCTTTTATTAAAAAAATCAGTGCGAAAGAGAAGATGATCCTTATCTGCTATTGTGTTTTAAATGTGTTCTTGTTAAAGATAGAACACATTTTTAAAATTTGTAATTAACACAATGTTTAACAAAGGTATATGATAAAAGGTAAACATTTTCCTTTCATTCTTCTATAATTCCCATGTCTGATGTCTGAAATCACATAAAATGTCTATGTCTCAAATCACGTCAAAAATACTGATCACGGAAAACAGTCGTTCTAAATTTTGATGAAACAAGTGGTCAGACTGAGACTAAGAGGCTTTAGTGAAGAAACAACCAAAATTCCTAACCACGAGAACTGGGTAATGGAGGGAACAGGGGAGATAAACCTGAACTGTGCAAACTGAAAAACATCGCACAACTCAACTATTGCTATCCAACATTTTGAATATAACAGGATCTTAAAATAAAATTAAAATTAAATTTAAAAAAATCTTCCCCTCCCTCCTCTCCTCCCCACCTCATGGTTGCTCCCAATATGCAACACAATATGCGAAGCCTTTTCAACATAAGTCAAGTTTCTTTCAAATTCAAGCACTGTCGACACTTACAAGCCCTGCAGACTCGTAGTGTTGGCGTCTACAGTCCCTGGCGCATACGTACTTTTCAATATATCCATTTGTCATTTCCATTTGGTTTGTTTACCTGTTTGTTAGCCAATTGTTGTTGAGACGGTAGATCAACACACTGTGACAGTAGGGCGATACTTTCGGCGATGGCATACCCACACAAACAATCAGCTACCACAGCTAAACAGGTACATTAAGAAAAATATGTATGCGCCAGAGACTGTAGACGTCAATACTACTAGTCTGCAGTGCTTACACTGCATGAATTTGACAGAAACTTGCCTTTTGTCAAAAAGGTCTTTCCTGCGCCGTGACGTCAACAAGTGTTGCTTACCGGCAGCAACCGCCACACAATCCCTAGTGTGAACTATGCACTGTACAAAATCTAACACGTACAACTAAATGACCATGCGTAAAAGAGAACAAAACTGTTGTAGCTGAAAAAATTTACTTGGATAGAAAAAACCAAACTAAACATCTTATCCTTTGTAAGGAAACATGTCTCGCACAGAAAAACCCCAATGGCACTAACAAAAGTGCTAGATCACAAATTCCGAACAAATTGTTAAATCTGCAAACCTAAGTTTAACACAAATAAATATGCAGCTCATGGTGCAATGTCAAAATAGAATAAACGCTAAGACCCAATAAACGCTTTCTAAAACCAAACTACATAAATGGTTAACTTGCATGGATCAGTACCATGTTGTTTGCGCATGATTACACAGATTTTGTAGTCTCCGGATTCACAGGATGTGATTACGTTCTGAGATCCTGAGGTCACTTCACTTCCGCCCCTCTCTCTCCGCCATGGAACAGCAGAGTAAACAGCATCTTTGAACACGCGGGATTTTTTGTAAGCATTACGAGTAGTTTTATGATTTTGCATGACTTCACACATGTTTTATTGACTACTGACTGTTATTGTAGTTAATATATGCTGCAAAATGTAACAAGACAGGTAATTTTCTCTGCAGAGAGAATAAATTGCTAATAAAATGAGTTTGGTTTTCGTTCTATCTAGTTCTGCACAGATAGTGTTCGATTTCCTGAAGAAGTAAGCATCGTATCTTTCAAAAAAAAAGATTTTGGGTGGAAACAGTACGTTCTGTCTATGTAAGTGGGGGCGTCGAAAACATGGAAGTGACCGGAAAAATAAGAGAAATGTGTACGTAGTACCTTACTTCTATCATTTTATTTGAAAATCAAAAAACCTCTAAGGATTCACTAAAAGCGTTCTTTTTTAAATCAGTTGTTTGTAAATTTATATAGTTAAGTAGTTATTTCTTGCTTACAGGGTCCAGCGCACTGCAAAGGGTCGAATCAGGACCACAAAATCTAGACCAGAATTTGGTTAAAAGAGGACTCACTCCTGATCCATATAAAAGATCTGTCAAAACAAACCCTAGTGTTAAAACCGAAGGCACTCCACCAGCCGATAATTTATAATAAAGGCATCCCACGCAGGGGACGATGAGGCTACACTCTAATTTATCTAACCCCCGTTTACAAAAATAAAATAGAATACAAACATCATTATAAATTATCAATAAAACATACATATAAAATGCCTACATTGCTAAATAATAACATCATAGGAAGCCCTAGTGACCACCTGGCAGAGAGCGTCCAATATTCCCAAGCTGATCTAACAGACCTCATACACAAATAAAAAGTCTTGTCCCGGAAGAATTTTCAAGAAAAAAGGTAGGTTACTGGTCTAGTGAAGAAGAAGATAGTATAGCAGATTGATAGAACAGAGCAGGAATGAGAAAGAGCAAATGAGAAAGACAGCGACAGTGGGAATTTCAAGCACTAAATTTCCAGAAAGTGGGGATACTATTTATACTGAAAACCCCCGGCACCCCAACGGGGGTAAAGATCTGCCGAAACAACCCTAGTGGCAACACTGAATGCACTCCACCAGCCGGTCACTTTACAATAAAGGCATCCCACACAGGGGACGATGAGGCTACACTCTAATTTATCGAACCTCCGTTTACAAAAACAAAATATAAGATTAACAACGTAATAAAATATCAACAAAACATACCAAAAAAATGCCTACATTGCTAAATAATAATATCATAGGAAGTCCCAGTAATGGAATTTTGCACTGGACAAAATCTAAGCAGTTTACTTCAGATTGTTTCTGATGAAGTCTTTAATATTTTTCCATTTGCGATTTGCAAGTACTCTGCTCTGTTCTTGTGCAGCCTCAATTTCAGCTTTCCCTGGTAACTTGCAGTTTAGAAAGAATTTAGCAAAATGCTGATCCACAGCGTTTCTCTCCTCCGAGGTCCACGACTTTCGTGCTGTGTTTGCTCTTGTCTTCCTCCCTGAAAAAAGCAACACAAATGTTTAATACACTCGAAAAAACCCAAACAGCTAAGCAACCTTGATAACAAACTGCATGATCTGGGTGTTGTTTAGGAACTAACCCACTGAGCCTGCTTTCTGTTCTGTGTTTGATGTTAGCACAAAGTTTACACACATGGTCACCACAAAGTTGTGTGTAAAGTTAGGACAATTTTGGCGGGAACATGTTTGTCTTCAGAAATATTAATGTCTTCTGTTCGAATGTAAGAAACATGGTTGTGGTCACTGCAACATTTTACACATGCAGTGTCTCATTTTGGCGCCTAACGTTGGATTATGACCGTTTTTTAACTCAAATGTCTGAGTGACATAAAAACCAGTCGGGTGTGACCGATACACTTGTGTCACAATCCCACATCCCATATAATGATAGGCGAAGATGACAGATAAAACCCAAACCAACACGTGATCGTCTTTCTACAAATACCTGTGACAAGTTGGGCCTGTGGCAAGTGGTGCCTGTGACAAATCAGGCTAATCCCATAAAATGCATGCTTAAGATTGATGCACAATTTTTAAAATCAACACTTACCAGCGAAAATATACTATTTTTAAATCTATGCTACTTTACTAGTGTTATAATTTAGTTGAATGTAACTTACTTTTTGGATGAGACGACGAACACGGTTGCCCATCACAATCACTGTCGTCAACAACACCACAATCGGCAGTTCCTGGACAAAGAAAAAAACAAATGATTGGCTAAGTTTTTCACTATTTTTTCATAGAGAATTCTGTGGCACAAAAAGAGTTAAAGATCACAAGTATCCAGCAAAATAAATGCCCTTTTTCAAAAAACACATTACTTCTTCCATCAACTCTTCCATTACCTGTGCCAATCCCATATGTGAAAGGTGTTAGTCAAGTCACTTACTTTTGGTTTTGGTTGGAGAAGATGAACACGGTTGCTTATCAGAAACACTGTCACCATCAACAGCCCCTGTACAAAGAACAAATAAACATTGCTTCAGCCACACAACAGCATTGCCTATCTCAGAGATATAAAAACAGATTCACATTAACAGTTTCAGTGATCGAGTCTCAAGGTTTTTTTCCCTATCACTTATGAAAATACAAAAAGAGACAGTTGTGAATTATGTCAATTATGCAACATTGACTATATCGCTGATATACGAGTATATCCAACAATATCACATAACTGTCCCCTTTACCCAATTATGAGTTTAAAATGTGTCTCACCATCACTCCATACATAGCAAGTGACTTATTTCGACAGAGACACATGAAACCGAAAGAACTGGCATCACATTTTATCAGCAATTTTCTCTATTTTCAGAAGAAAAAGAACTTGGGCAATTATGTTGTGCTCCTCTTGATTTGTTTAGATATGATATAAATGGAAAAAACATGAAAGACACAGGAGGTCCACAAATATATAACGACAGTTGAACTTGAATACGAGTGGCTGACCAAGCCAGTGGCTATTTGCAACTTTTTGAGTTTAAGTCTAGAGAAGCTGAGACTTAGCCAGTTATAAATATTGTAGTTTAATTTTTTTTCCATATAGCAAAATTAATAATGAAAACAGATTGAAAACAAGTCCTTAGACCTTTAGCGGCACAAATTACTGTAGCATAATATTTATGTCTTGCAGGAGTTTTAATAATCTTTCTCCATAACTTCTATCTTTTTGGCATACTGCAAAGGAGTCATTCTTTGTACACACAGCAAAAGTGTTTACATGCTAATAGCCATTACTGTTTTTTTTAATTACAAAAGAGTGCCGAGTAGCTGTCTCCCTGTCGAACTAAACTTCCTCTCAACCAGTATTGGAATGAAGCATACGTGATACTGGTTTAGGAAAACGGAAGATTATTGATTGTTTTAGGCGGAAGAAATTATTCAGAGGCAGAAGAGCAGAAGAAAGCTTTGAATTGTGGAAGAATTTTCCGCCAAAACAGAAGGTAGTCAGGTCTCATTCCCATATTGTCTTTCAATTCAACTCAACTTTTTCATTAATCTATCAGTATCAGTGACACAAAACAACTAACAATTTACTGACTTGCACAATTGGAAGACCTTTCAGCTGGATGCTGACGAATTGTTGAGAGAGGTGCCGTTTCCTTGCAGGCCTTTTCAGCTGGCTGCTGGTGGATTAGTGAGAGAGGTACCGTTTCCTTGCAGGTCTTTTCAGCTGGCTGCTGGCGGATTGTTGAGAGAGGTGCCGTTTCCTCGCAAACAACGTCCTCTTCTTCTTCTTCATCACCCTCTTCATCCAAAACTGTGATTAAAAAATACCATCCTGACATGAAGAAAGCAATGAAAATGAAAATACTTGGTACTACTTACTGCTAACACTGTTAACTGTAGGTAGTGGCAGCCCAATTTTTTTTAAACTTTGTGTTTTCAAATATGTGTTTTGTGAAACTATAACAAAATGCAAGCAAGAGTTTACAGGTGTGAGTTGTTAATGCAACTGGGCGATAATTGTCGATGAATTTCCGAGGTTTGTTTTGTTTTAAAATGGGTACCACAATGGCTTGACGCCGGCCAAAAACATTTCTTAAAATGATTTAAAGGGATACTTTTAAAAGAAAGTGGAGCACGTTTGACCATTAAATAGTAGACCCCATCCGGACCAACACTCTTATTTACCGCTCGAAGCATCTCCAACATAATGAAGGGAAGCATGACACCCACCCCCAACCCCTCCCCCCACCCCACAAAAAAATGCCAGTGGCAATAGAATTTTTTTTAAAGGCCTATAGAAAGTTATTGAGTTTAATCACTTACTATCAGCAGCAGAAACTGTAATTTCATCCAGAGTCTTCCCACGAATGGTTGCGAGGTTGCCTTTTTCCAGTGCCAGCAGCAACTTTGACACCTTTGCAGCTTGGTACGTCTGCTGTGGGAGGCGATAGAATTCCCTGTGGATCCTTATGTCATGGCCCATAAAATCAGCCAGAACATCCAGTTCATGATCTTTTAGATTGACCACTTGGGATATAGTGGCAATTTGTTTCCTCAGCTTGGTTGATGTGATGATTTCTGGATGTTTCACACCACACTCTGCCACTTCATCCCTAAGGCAGTCACTGCCTCTGATATGTCCAAGTGAACCGCCGCCTTGTCTTGGAAACAGAAACGTGTTGTCAGGGTTGATGCCCACCTTGTCTCTTGTGAATACAAGGGTTTTCAATGAACCCTTCATTGCAGATGTCAACAAAATTGGAACAGTTCTCCCTTTTTTCCCAGGGATCTCTATTCTTGTCAAGCATCGACTAAGTTTTAGCTCGAGTTTTGAGAAAACGTTTCTTTCAATCTCATCGTCATGAGAGCAGGTTTCAGAGTGCTGTGTGAAATGGGCTACTTTCATTTTTGACACTTCACCTTGGCGTCTCCTGTTGAACATCATGATTTGTGTCAGCGTGACGCTGTTCAGAGTTTTCCAATTTTCAGCCACAGTGTCACTGTCAGCTGATAGTGTGTCCGATTCTAGCAAATCAGCACACCTTTTTGCCTTTTCCTGGAGATGGCTTGACAGAAGAACAATATCAGATGTCACAGGCAACAGGCATGGCGAATTCATCTTCCTTTTTTTGAGAGTTCTCAGCGCATGGTGGGATATCCGCTGATTCCAGGTCAACTCAATGAGTTTGATCATTTGCAATGCTTTTTGCTCTCCCACACTGTCAAGGTTTTGCAAACAGACTGATTGATGGATTAAGGCACACTTTTTGAAGTACATACCACAGTTTTTGGCGAAAGACGGTGTGTCAAATTCCTGCGAGTCGCCATTGTAACCAGCAAGTCGCTTTGTTGCCTCAACCAATGCATCATACTTGTCAGGCGAGATACAGTCAGTTAAAGACACAGGACTGCCAACAACTTTCCTAACTTCGAGCAGCACTTTGGCAACAGTTCTGACCTTTGTTCTGATGTAGTTGTGCATATCTGGGTCGTGACCATTTTTGTCAAACTCAACTTCCCCATATTTTGCAATCAAATGGTCTGTTTTGGCAAGAGTGGACACAACATCTTTTCTAAAGGAACTCTGGAACTCTGAAAACCGAGTGCTTTTTGTCTGGTTTGGGAGAAGACACTGACCCTTCCTGACTCTTCCTCCCCTGACCTTATCACCAACAGTGGCAAAAGAACAAGCGTGTCTGTACAAGAAAACCTTCAGAAAATATCCGTAACAATAAGGACAAGGAACGTAACTTTCCTTTTGATCATCTTTACACTTTGTAGGTCTGTGTGATACAATCATGACACCCTTGCCATTCTTTAATACCTCCACATTATGGAGGTGGTTTCCAAGATTTCTCATTTTTGATAACAAAGCACACTTCTGTTTTTCATCTCTGCATGAAGCAAACTCCGTCACACTTTCTTCATCAGCATGTTGGGTAAGCAAATGTCTTGGCAAGCGTTTCTGGGCGCGTCCACAGAAGACACAGTACCAACATTTCTTGTCGGTTGTTGACTGAACTGTAATTGAAGGCTCTCTGTCTTGGGCAGATTGTGACTGAACTGTAATTGAAGGTTCTCCGTCCTGGGAGGATTGTGCAGGCAAAGTGGCGACTGGGTCTTGTTTTTGACTCAAAGCAGAGAAAGTAACAGACTCTTCACTTTCGTCACTTTCTGGAACTTGTGTCACTTGAACATCATCATGTTTGGAGCTTGTATCAGAGTCTGTGTCAGTTGGAGGAACAAAGTTTGGATCATTGTCACTGTCATCAGGGCAGTCTTCTTCTCCATCACTTGAAAATAGGGAGTCGCTTTCACTGTTAAAGCCACTGGTGCCAGTTGTGGACAGATTATCATGATGCTCCTGGAACCAAAAGAAATACAATATAAATAAGTTAAGTTTTAGCCGAAGACAAAATGTAACCACCTGTGTGGTGGGAGATTAAAAGCGGTCACACGCTAGGATCCTACCTGTCCTCTGATGAAAAACCCTTTACTCTCTCTTGGAAAACACAGACGAAAATTTTAGGCATTTACTTTTGCAACACTGTTCCTGCATCATCTATAGAAGGAAACTGGGAAAAACGGATTTACAATATACAAAGTTTAATTGTATCTTGGTCCCAGAGAAATTTGAATATTAGTGGCAAATTAGAAGAGTTGGCAAGAGAGCTGGACCACTATCGATGAAACATTTTAGGTAACAGCGAACTGCGCTGGAAAGGTATAGGCGAAACAATGACCGACAAAGGCCACAAGCTTTATTTTAGCGAGAGAGACGACAGGTGCGAACACGGTGTTGGATTCTTGGTCCACAAAGACATTCTGGCCACTGTCATGGGTTGCCGTCCAGTCTCCAGTAGACTCATAACCACCCGTCTGAGGGCAGCCACTTTCAACATCCCCATTATCCAGGCCTATGTCCCATCATCGGGATATGACGACAACGAAGTCGAGGATTTCTATGACCATCTACAGGCTGTTCTTGACCAAGTTCCGAGAAAGGACATAGTCATAGTGCAATGCCATTGGAATGACCAACAGCCTACATTCCAATGTAAGGCTGGTGCGCTCCCTTGTCATCTCCATCTGCCTATACGCTTGCAAAACATGGACTCTCACAGCAGATCTACAACGAAGAATACAAAGCACAGAGATGAGGAGCTACAGAAGACTCCTGGGCATATCCAGCATATCACCAACAACGAAGTTCGACAGACCATCACACAAGCCATTGAACAACACATGACATGCTCACAGTGGTGAAAAAACTCCGATGGTATGGCCACGTCACCAGATCATCAGCTCTTGCAAAGACCATCCTGCAAGGCACAGTACAAGTAGGCAGAAGAAGATGGAGACAGAAAAAGCGGTGGGAAGACATTCGAGAATGGACTGGTTTGACACTGAGTGAAGCCATGAGGGCTGCTGAGGACAGAGAAAGATGGAGTACACTGGTTAAACAATCATCTGTGGTGCCTCAACGACTTCCGAGTTATGGGATAGGATAAGATTGGATAAGAATAAAAAATATTCAAATACCCGTGCATTTGAAAAGGTTAAAAGAACTGTTGTATGTAACACACTTGAAAATGGAGGCCTTAATTTGATTGATATAAATGAAATGCAAGCATCATTTCTACTTTTGTGGGACCTGGAGTTACTACAAACTTGGTGCTGATAATACATATGCTTCATTTCAGATGCTTCTTTTAAAATTTTTGTTGGAATATGTCATGTTTTTTTGTTCTGGAAGAATGTGTTGATCACCTGGCTAAACAACTAAGATTACGTTGGCAAAACATTGTAATTAAAAATTGCTGTCTTTGGAATAATGATTGTATTAAGTATAAAAATATATGTTTATATTTTAAAGATTGGCTGAAAGCAAATATCTTCTTTGTAAGTAATATTGTAAACAAAAGCGAAATTATTAACTTTTGAGCGCCTGTGTGATAGAGTAGGCCGCTCGCCATCACGGGTGTTTGAATACAGCGCAATGTGCACTGCGCTTCATGGCTGCGTGGTACAAACCAGGCTGGGGAACAACTCACACTCAAAACCTCTAAAAATTGGCCGGGGCCCAGGGGCCGCCCAGGCCCCAGTCTGGTCCTGGGGCAACACCCTGTTAGGAGGACCGGGAAGTGGGAGTGGGGCAAAGCCCCCCGGCAGCTACCGCATTTCAGCAAATTAAAGATCATTTTAGGCCCTCTCCTAAAAGCAAGAAAAGAAAAACGATATCCAGAAAGTCATGCAGACACAAAGACAACAACCAAAATGAAGACATAATTGAAAATAAAATCTCGCAATGCAATTTTGTTTTTCTAGGAAAGAAAAGTCACTTTCTGAGAGGAGAGTTCCCCAGCGTTTGTCAAACGCTTATAATTATTTTTTTTTCATTCACAAGAATTTTTGTCCGTCCACCCCACTCTCCTTTCTGCTCGTAAACTGAGACTCTAGCTATCCGAGGCTGGAACAACACAACCATGTTCCGTTAATTTTTTGTTGAGAAAATATGATCTCTCACTGACCGGGTCACATTGGGCAATAGCAAGTGAATCCACAAAAGAAGAAAGTAAAATTATTACACTGAAAAAATTCTGCACAATATATATCCTATAAATATACTTTTTAATAAGATGGGACTAAGGGATACTAAAAACTGTAAATACTGCAACGTAATTGACTATATTGAACATTTCTTTTTTCACTGATCAAAGGTTACAAAAATTTGGACGCACTGCATAAACTATAGTTAGATACAAACAAACCGCAAGGTGACTTTGTCAGAGACAGAAGTACTGTTGGGATACAATCCTCAAAGACTTTCAATGAAATGTATTAAACATGCTAACCATGTTATTTTGATTACAAAAATGATCATTAGTAAATTTTAGAAAAGGTACTGAAATCAAAATTAGGAAAACATTTTTGAGATATAACAGTTCATTCATTGTATATGCCTGATGTACGGATAACCATTGATAAAAGCTTATGAAAAGGGCACCCGTTTCAACACTCCCCCCTCCCCCCCAAAAAAAAAGTCTGAGGTGAACCAACTGAGAAAAAAAAAAAAGAAACGAAATGGAAAAAAGAAAAAAAAAGGACTATTCTGGTTGAGGGAAAACAAAATATTCTGGTTGAGACTGGTTATGATTCTAATCTGTATGGTATTCTGTCTTAACTCTTGCGTCAAAATAGAACAAGGCCAAGTATACAGATAGTGTCACCAAAGGTTTTATTTGCAACGATGCAAACTTAGCGTATCGTAGCGTGGCTGTAAAAACTTAGCGTAGCGTAGTGAAACCAAACCATAGCAGTGAAGAAAAAAAAAACTGGAAAAAAACCAAAGAATTTGCAGTGTATATCTAGGCCTAAAGAATTCTATATGCCCATTGTACTGTTTTCATGATTTCAAAAATGGTAGCGTATAAAAAATTGTAACATACCATTCTTGATGCTCTGTCTGTATCATCACCCTCGTCGGTCTTCCTTTCATCTTTAATAATCATTATAATGCCCCTGGAGATATCTGTATCATCACCCTCGTCGGTCTTCCTTTCATCTGTAATAATGCCCCTGGAGATATCTGTATCATCACCCTCGTCGGTCTTCCTTTTATCTTTAATAATGCCCCTGGAGATACAAGAATTACAGTAATCATTTCCTCCATCACTTTGTCAAGAAAATCATGGTTAAAATCTGGGACAATCCCAAAGCTGGATGTTTTGGGTCCAGGAGGCATGTTTGTCCCTCTTGAGGGGTTGATGCTTGCTTATATGACAGCCAGGTATGTTCAATAAACAGAATGTTCTTCAATAGACAATAATCAGATTTTTTTTAAAAATACACACTAACATAATACAATACAATACAAGATTATTGCTTTAGGTCCAGTGTGTCCACACTAACACAGACATATAATATATATATCCATTAAAAGTAAAAGAATTGGAGAATTGTTTATTTCCAGGATTCCAGCTATTCATGATGAGTGGTTTCATACTGTATGCAAAATATGAATTTTAAACAAAAGAAAGGGAAAAAATGCTAAATACAACCAACGTAGGCCTATAATTTTTTTTTTATTTTGAGAGGCAAGATTTGAAACTTTAGACAAAAGTCGAAGTAAATCACAGTCCTGTACACTTCTTATTCTAATAAACTTCTCATATTCGTAAATATACAATGAAATCAAGTGATAAATAAAAAGATGCTTACTTCATCTTCAGGAAATCGAACACTATCTTAGCAGTCGCCATGCAGGCAGGTGCTGTTTCCCAAGGTTGTCACGACCTAGACAGAACGCAAACCAAACTAATTTCATTAGCAATTTATTCCCTCTGCAGAGAAAATTACCTGCCTTGATACATTTTGCAGCATATATTAACTACAATAACAGTCAATAAAACATGTGTGAAGTCATGTAAATTCATAAAACAATTCAAAATGCTTACAAAAAAAATCCCGCGTGTTCAAAGATGGCTGCTTACTCTGCTGTATCACGGCGGAGAGAGAGGGCCGGAAGTGAAGTGACGAACGTAGTCACATTCCGATAAAGTGGAGACCACAAAATTTTTCGGGAAACACACGCGATGTTCAAGATTATACACACGGGAGGCTGTGTATAGCCTTATGCTGACATTTTGTAACCACGTGTTTTTTTAACATGCTAGGGTGAAGTTCACTCCCCTGAGTCGCTAGAAATGCCTCTTTAATTGTGCCGACGTCGGCAGAAATACACACGTCTCCGGAACGTGGGTGTGTAACTATGAATTTGTCGGCAAAAGATACAAAAGACATAGACACACCCACACACACACACACACACACCTACACACACACACCTACACACACACACACACACACACAACCTGCCTCATTGTTTAAAGAATCCATAAGTCATTAAACCGAATCATTAACAAAAACTAATCAAATCAACTTAATCAAAAACTCTCAGAACAAACACACACGGAAACACACTGTCCTCCTGACCCCCAGGCCAACAACAGTTTTTAAACAGCGTGGTTAGTGATTACGATGTAGACTGTAAAAGGTTATTTTATTTTAAAACAACAGCAACAAAATAATAATAATAATAATAATAATAATAATAATAATAATAATAATAATAATAATAATAATACAGGATGCTATGTACGCGCCTTTCCCCAAATCAATCAGGCTCAAAGTGCGGCGATCTGTACCAACATACACGCTCACCTGTCTCACCCATCCTCACACACACAACAAATACACATCTATCATTCAAACAGGTGGTGTAAAGGCAGGGAGATCACTATTGGAAGACGAAAAGAAACTGGAAAGAGTGCCCGGAGAAAACCCTCGGTGACCTCAATAGTCTCGCACCTAAGTCACATACGTTCGCCCCTTGCAGGAATCGAACCCGCGACCTTCGGCATAGGAACCCGGCGACTTATCCACTGCGCCACGAGGTCAACCCAACAACAACAACAACAACAAAACATCCTACCATACGTTCCATATCGATCACTTCTCCTGTTCAGAGAGTAGAGACACCTTTTTCTTGCTGCCTTTCAAAACAATAAATAAATAAATTAATCAATTAATTAATTAATTAAAACACATTAATACAAAATGTAACGTCAATCAGTGGCCGTTATTACATACTATCAATCTCTTCTGTCAATCTCAATCTCCCATCTTCCTCAGAACACATTCCATCTTCGTCACACTTTCGCTGTCAAAACTCTGTGTTTGTGTGGGTGTGTGTGTGCGGAGACATGTGTGTGTGTGCTTGTGTAACAATCCAATCAATATTTCATTTATTGTGTATTGATGCATTAAGTTTATATTAGACGTTGCAGAGTAACGATCAAATCAAATCACAATTAAGAAGGACGAAAGGGGGTCTGGTTGTTATTTAACGCCTATCATTAAAGTTTAGCCACAGGTGACGTTGCAATAATTTTAGCCATCACATTTTCCCTCTTCTCAATCTTGCTCCAGTTTTTTTCTTCTTTTTTCTATTATGTTTCGATTTGTCTCCTTATTTTTGTTTATCCATTTCCAAATTTATTAAAGCAGATGAATATGCCAGTCAAATTAATGTGTGATTGTATCTTACTTCGCAAATTGTATAGCGAGCTATTGCCACTGGCTTCAAAGATCCTGACGCTCATGTCCATGTTAGATCCTGTTTTCAGCTTGCGCTATGAGTAGCTCTTTGAGCTGAAGTAACGCTGTATAAGAACAATTCAAATTGAAACATAAAAACATTTCTGTTACGTTATCTGAGAAAAATAGGTCTTTTTCTCAAATTTGCACTTCCTCGCATATAAACATCCCATCATGACACCGGCGCGGGCCCGAGACATCAGTGGGTCATCTGCTGTCCATCATAGCTGTGGAGTGTAGGCGGCGGCAACTGTCCAGTGTTTGTCCAGCTGGGCCAGACTGCCCAATTCTAATGGATCGATCAATGCAATGTCCAGCGGTAAATAGATGGCCGTTCATACAGAATGTCTCGCGATAAAGCAACATGTTCGCATTTGGTTTAGGGTAAAGACAAACACTATCTGGACCTTTCGATTGACAGTTTTTTGGGGCACACTTATTAAGAAATTAATAAAACGAAAAATCCGTTGTGATATTCTCTCTCTCTCTCTCTCTCTCTCTCTCTCTCTCTCTCTCTCTCTCTCTCTCTCTCTCTCTCTCTCTCTCTCTCTGTCTCTCACTCACTCACTCACTCTTGCTCACAAAGTTGACCCAGAGAAAAAGGATTTTTTTTAAATCTCTATTTCTACTTGGCCAGCTTTGTGAGTGCAGTGCCCTGCGCCTCTTTCTCGCTGACAATTAAAGTGGCGAAACAAGCCGGTTCTTACTCATCGCTCGGTTGGTCTAATATGGTCTGTGTACAGCTCGTTCTGTGCAGAGCTCTGGACTCTAATGATAGAGTGCTTGGTGTACCAAGCGGAGTATCATAGGCCAGTGGATGCAAACCAAGGACAGAAGAAAAAAGGAACCGACAGCCCCAGGAAGCATGCATGAACGTAACATCTACGCGTGAACGGGCTGCCACCAGTCCCTCCTAAATTTCCACCTAAACATTAGCCTCACACTCTTTGATACACTGAAAATACCGTAATACTGATAGGCGGTGACCAAAGATGTTTAAATATTATACCCTCTTTGGTGGTGACGATTGACGACGACGACAACAACGACCTCGACGACGATTATAATGATGAGGAGGAAGAGGAGGAAGATGAGGAAGAAGATAGCGACTATAACGAAAACAACGACGACGATGATGATGATGATGATGACGATGATGATGATGATGATGATGATGATGATGATGATGATGATGATGATGATGATGATGATGATGATGATGATGACGAGGAGAAGGACGAGGATGCATTTAAGATTATATATTCATTTGATTAAGATGCTACATTTGGCAACACAGGCACAGAGAGAGAATGGAAGACTGTGTGGGTTGGAAGGTCATTTTGGCCCCATTGTTGTACTGTAGTCTTGTCTTATCTATCGGTGATAGGTCTGCTCAGCGGCCCTGTGTGATTGCAGCAATATCCTTAGGGAATCGCCCACTCCTCTGACCAGTCTGAAATGCAATCTTTGGCACTAATGCCTGGTCTTCTTCCGCTCCCTGAAGATAATAAAGAAGCTTGATACGCTATGTGCTATTAAGTGTACATTGCGTGCTCTATTGAAAGCTTTTACCGCAATAATTCTACAATGAATCTGATTCATAGTCTTCTTGTGTGCGTGCATGTGTGTGTGTGTTTGGGCGCGTGTGGGTGTGGGTGCGTGCGGGCGCGCGCGCCTGTGTGTGTGCGTGTGTGATAAAGTAATGCACGCTCTAGCGCACTTTTCCTGCTATATTATAGTAATATTATATTCGTTGGAATTGTTGCTTGATTAAATTGCGGTTGTATACCGCTTTACCAGTTCATAGGACAGCTCATGGTTTAGAAGACGATCCAACTACATTGTAATCACAGTTATTGCTGGGGAAAGGGGGTGGGTATGAGGGAGCTGAAGAAGAAATAGGACATCCGTTCAATGCTCGTGTGGAATGTGAAAGTAGGGAAGACAAAGGGAGGCACGGTGGTCTAATGGTAGAGCTTTGACTTGCGGATCTGAAGGTCCTGGGTTCGAGCCCAGGCCGGGCCATTGTGTGGTGTCCCTGGAAAGACACTTTACTCCCGTTTCCTACTCCTTCGGATGAGAGTATAAACTGAGGTCTAGTCTGTGTCGCATACATTCCATCATAACGGACTTTAAAGATCCTGACGCTCATGTCCTAGACGGGTGAGTGCCGGTGACAAGAATACACCCAGTATGCATCTAGGTCCTTCTGCCCCATCCATGGCTGCCCAGGATTGTGCTCAGTTGTCTGGAGCGTTATTACGATGCGCCCAAAGGCTGCAAGTTGGCGCCTCGGGCGGCTTGAGTTAGATCCTATATCGGCCAGCGCTTTGAGTCGCCAAGAACGGCGAAATATGTGCAACAAATTTTCCCATGTTTTTGTGGAATAAACATTTCTTGACTTATGACTTATACAAATACCCAATAACAATACCATAAACGTAATGCCCCATATATAAATGGCATCCATGAATTAACAATCTACGACTTTGAACACCATTACCATTAAACCGAATCTAATACCATTACAATTATACCAAATTTAATGGCGCCAAAACTGAGAGATTCGCTTCCAATGTTATTCATTGCAACACATATTTATTGCCATGTCTGTCACAGGAATTCGTGCAGGCATTTAGATTGGCACAACTCTATAAGACCTGCGCACCGAGTTGCAAGCGCAATGCAATAATAGAACGACAGAACATAATAAGCCGGTGGAGTGCCTTTAGTGTGACCATTAGGGTTGTTTCAGCAGGTCTTCTATACGCATCAGGGGTGAGTCTTCTTTCAAACAAGTTGTGGTCCTGATTTCAACTCTTGCAGTCCGCTGGACCCTATAAACAATGACGAACTAACTAACTAACTAACTTTATGTATGAGAATTAATAAGTAATTTTATGGTATTCTTTATAGATAATAATCAGTGAATAATTTTTTTATCTTGATAGATAAGGATTAGTGAATACTTATGTTACCCTTTATAGATAGGAACTAGTGAATAAGTATTTTACCCTTCACAGATACGATAAGATAGGAAATGGCGAATAAGTAGTTGAAGGAACTGGGTGTATATAATGATCTTCATCATAATGAGCGTGAAATAAAAATTCTGTGCTCATCGCGTTCAATTAAATTCGTTGTACCTAATTGGGAGGACCTTCTTCGCTCTGGGAACCCAATGGTTAAAAGGTCCAAATTCAAAGGCGTTGTTTACGTTTGTAGGGTAGGGTGGGGTAGTGTAGTGTAGTGTAGTGTAGGGTAGGGTAGGGTAGGGTAGGGTAGTGTAGGGTAGAGTAGGGTAGTGTAGGGTAGAGTAGGGTAGTGTAGTGTAGGATAGGGTAGAATAGGGATGGGCAGGGTAGTGTAGGATAGGGTAGTGAAGGGTAGGGTAGGGTAGTGTAGGGTAGTGTAGGGTAGGGTAGGGTAGGGTAGTGTAGTGTAGGGTAGGGTAGGGTAGGGTAGGGTAATATAATGTAAGGTAGTGTAATTTAGTGTAGTGTAGGGCCTAATAGGTTAGGGTAGGGTCTATTTCATCAACCTAAAACGAAAAACCTTACGAGCGATTGTTTTTACGGGTCCGTTCTGTAACCGGCTTTTTTGGTGCTATTTTTAGCTCCAGAATGTTGGCTTACTAGCTATTAATAGGCAGAAAAATAAGATTTTTAAAATTTAAACTATAACTAAAATTTTGAAAGATTTATTTTGTTGTTGTTGTTGTTGTAAGCTTATTAGTTTTCAGTGTCGCAACACTCATTGTGCACTTTAAAAGGATCTGTGGTCAAAGTGGGCCCCTTTAAGATAATAAGGAGAGGAGAGTAGAGCGTGTGTCAGCGGAGATGCATTTTAGGAACGTAAGACCGCTTAATGCGTCCATTGTTTTCCTGAAAGAGCCCGGTCATTTCATTATAGCAAGTATAGCTTTGTGGTCACAACCAAAGACGGGAGTTTCCAGGAAGGACGAGGGCGAGAGAAGAAAGAGAAGAGTAGGGGAGGCAGGGGGATAGAGAAGGAGGCCTGGAGAGAGAGAGAGAGGCAGAGAGAGACAGAGAGAGAGAAAGACAGAGACAGAGACAGAAACAGAGAGACAGACGGAGGGAGAATCGGAGTCTTTATTGTCCGCAACAAACAGCATGGAAAATCTGTTCGCAGAGCGCACTTACAACATTGTACACAATACGGTCGATGTAGAAAAAAAAAAACATCCAGTTCACGTGAAGCATGGAAGCATCCAAGGCTTCTTGTTCTTCTGTAAGGCACAAGCCAGACTTGCTTTTGGATCGCGAAGATCTTGGGCTGTTTAACACTTGTCAGCCGCTACAGTCTGGTAGGCTTTCTTGCTGTTGTTCTTTTTCAGACTGTTCTCTATTTCCTAGCATTGTCCTTCTATCCAGCTCTCCTTTGCTGTGCGCATGCCTTTTCGGACGTCACTGTTGATCTTTCTGGAGCGCGTCCTGTCAGATGCCCTTGCAGATCATAAAGGCACTGTCAGCATAGGGAGTAGAGCAATCTGCAACCTCCGTTTAGCGGATTACATTGATAGATTGGCTGGAGAGGAGCAAGAACTTGAACAGCTGGTACAGAGTATTGACTCCACCTCCAGTGCCTTTAAAATGGAAATAAGTGCAGAGAAGACCAAAATGAGGGCCAACACGGACATTCAAAGCCAATCCCTCAACACGGTGCACAGCTTCAAATATTTAGGAGCAAATTGTATCGAACAGTATGTCCCGACAGGAAGTCCTCTCCAGGATAACACAAACAACACTGCTGCCCTGGAAAGGTTGAAGCCCATTTGGAAAGACAGGACCATCGGTCTACACTCCAAAGTAAGGTTGCTGCGCTCCTTTGTCTTCTCTATCTTCCTATTGTCTTGTGAAAAATGGACCCTCACAGCGAAGAATACAAAGCATGGAGATGAGGTGCTACAGAAGACCTCTGGGCATTTCCTACTGTATGTCCAGCACATCACAACGACGAAGTCCAACAGCCCATCAAACAAGCCATTGGACAACACGATGACCTGCTCACAGTGGTAAAGAACGGAACTCCGATGGTACGGCCACGTCAGCAGAGCATCAGGCCTTGCAAAGACCAGCCTGCAAGGCACGGCGCAAGGAGGCAGAAAAGAAGGGAGACATAAAAAAGAGGTGGGAGGACAATACTGAGCGAAGCCATGAGGGTTGCTGAGGACAGAGAAAGTTGGAGAACGCTGGTTAAACGATCATCTGTGGTGCTCCAACGACTTTCGAGTTACGGGATAGGGTAGGGTAGGATAGGACTGGATGGTATTCTTCCATACCATATACATATATATGTAAAAATATCTAGAACAAACAAACAATGCTACTGCAGCCACTTAGGAGATTGAATGGAGATTGAGAAAGAGAAAAAGAGAGAAAGACAGAAAAAAAAGTTAGTTTTCGTTCTTTGCACCATCGGCAAACCTTTACCTTGCTTGCGTACATTGCTTTTGCGCGTCCAGCACGATAAGATCTCACGAATCAGAAGCTGCAGGCCTGCCTACTGATGTGATGATGATGATGGTGATGATGATGATGATGATAACGACGTACTCCACCGCCCTCCCCTCTCTCTCTCTCTCTCTCTCTCTCTCTCTCTCTCTCTCACGTGCCTGCGTGCATGCGTATGTGTATATGTGTGAGTTTGTGTGATCACGCGTACATTGCTTTTGCGCGTCCAGCACGATAAGATCTCACGAATCAGAAGCTGCAGGCCTGCCTACTGATGTGATGATGATGATGGTGATAATGATGATGATAACGACGTACTCTCCCCCCCCCCCCTCTTTTCTCTCTCTCTCTCTCTCTCTCTCTCTCTCTCTCTCTCTCTCTCTCTCTCTCTCTCTCTCTCTCTCTCTTTCACGTGCTTGCGTGCATGCGTATGTGTATATGTGTGAGTTTGTGTGAGCACATATCTTTATATTGTATTGTTACATTATGATGTTTTTACAATAAAAAATTAGTTTGTTATACTAATTGTTAGTGTTACAAGCCTGAAGGGTAAAGTGTAAACAACAAAAAATTTTAAAAAGCACACACTGTGCTTATTCTTTTACCCTTGTGAAATAAAATCGTCATCATCATCATCATCATCATCATCATCATCATCATCATCATCATCATCATCATCATCATCATCATCATCATCATCATCATCATCATCATCGTCATTCTCCCGACCCCATTTTCCCAGAGTCTACGCTTGCCTGTGTTCAGTGCGTGGACTTTTATGGTGGTAAATGATAAGCAGACGTTTCATCTTCCCCTCTGATCTGCCGAGCGTGCACATCAATGGATCGAGATTGAAAAATCCCCCCGCCGGATGCATTGCTATTAATAATTATAGTTGTGTTGTTGATAGTGAAGGTTGTGCTCCAACTCCATACAGTATGGTGGAGTGGAGCTGCATGCAGCGTTGCCGAGACTCTCACTCGATTGTATAGGGGTGGGGGAGGGAGGAGAAGTGTAGTGCTGGTAATAGTGGTGTCGACGTTGCTGTTGTTGTTGTTTGTGGTGGTGGCGGTGGTGGTGAACCTTTATTTCCACAGGTTTGGCGACCTAAATACCATTTAGGTAGCCGATCACTGTGAACTGGCTACCTACTATTTTGAACGGCTACCTATAATGTGAATGTCTACTTAACCATATTTGTGAACTGCTACTTAATTTTGAACCCATTTTTACGACAGGCGACCTAAATGTGAATGGTTACCTGCCTGTGAATGGCGACTTAAGCAGTTCACCACCACGGCTACCTATTACGTGAAATGTTACTTAATGGTGATATGGCTACCTAATATGCTATGTTGTTAAATTGACATGAAACAATTTGTTAAAAAACATTGACCAGCTAATAAATAACCTTACAGCCATTAGTTCATAGTTTTATAGTACAATTCAGTTGTATTCTGGGAGAGCCGACAAATATTACAATACATATATAACTCATGGATGATTTGCAGTGTGCAAATTTCAAGGTAAAAGCGCGTTTTAAAGAAAAATAAGCGAATGTAAGTGGTCATAATACCTTTGTAGCCCTTGGTATTGTTTACTTCGACTGTTGAAGTGTTGGCACGTTCGACAGCATTAACGGGAAATGATACAGTGTGACCTGAACAACTCTTCTGTTGATGTGATAGCAATGTTGGTGTTATATGTCCCTTTAAACGTCTAATCCTTTATCTATGCACTTCATAACCTTCAACAACGAATACCAATGGAAGCAGCAGTTAATTTGATTTTTAAAATGAAATGTGTGCATTCGATTTTAGATAAGGTGATGCCGACTGTGCGTTGATTTTTAGGAGCAAAAAAACCCAATAGTTTTCAAGGGATAACCTTTTTTTTTTTTGGTGCACACACACGGGAACGTATAAGCCTTATAAGTAACAGTTCAACATGAAATGTAACTTATAACGATAGAACTGTAACTTATAACTGTGAAATGTTACCTCGAACTCAACATTCGGAAAGTAACTTTATTTTGTGGAACTGTGACTTTGTTAAAATGTACCTGGATGTGAAACGTAACTTAGTAAAACATGTTGAACTGTTGCTTAATATGTTGTAATGTAACTTAATGCGGTGGTTTAGTAAGACCTTCATTCATAGGGTTCCATAACATACTGAAATGCATAAACAGACATTTATGTGAGAACACACCACGTAAAACAATACTTTCAAACAGCTTCACATCACTTCAAGATTCTTTATTGTCCAAACATATGGCATGGATATTTGTTTTGCAGTGCAAGAAAAGAGATAACATCAAAAACATAGACATACAATATTAATACATTTGATATACTATCATACCCAACTTCCATACCGAAATACAAATCTATCACCACTAGCACACATGCCTAAACAGATATCCAGTCACATACCCATGCGAACACATTAGACACACAGATAATTATTCAACAATACACAAAACCACTCAAACCCACCCATTCTTCCATGCCTTAGACCCATCCTAGCCATCCACAACACTTCACTCCTGTATCTATACACTCGTACTTGAAAACTTTTCGTCCTTCCTACCACTCAACTCGTTGACTCACACATATATCCATGCACACACATACACACATGCTTCCTCGTGCACCCACCCCTCCATTCATGTCTGCATACACCTTGCACTAACGACAGCAACAATGGAATAGAATATAATATTATTAGGTTCCTGAAATAACTAGGTGCGACAAAGTACTAATGACTTCAGCAAAGCTATCTTTTTAAAATTACAATACTGAGTACTGGTAAAAACCTGATGAAGGTGACAATGGTGATTTAATAATAATAATAATAATAATAATAATAATAATAATAATAATAATAATAATAATAATAATAATAATAATAATAATAATAAGAGTAATAATAATCATAATAAAAAATAATCGTAATCATAAGAGTAATTATAAAAATAATAATAATAACAATACAACTACTAAAAATAATACAACAGCAGCAGCAACAAAACTAATAATATATGGTAACAATGAAAGCAACAATAATAACAATACTAATAAAACTAATAATAATAACAACAAGGATACAAAACCAAGCTTCATGATGATCTAGGAGAACACAATTAGCTGTTCGTGGGTTTAATATCCATGTTAGTTATTGTCAACAAAACTACCTAGTTGGAAGTAATAATAATAAAAACAAGAAGGATACCAAACCAAGCTTCCATGATAGTTATTGTCAACAAAACTACCTAGTTGATAGTTATTGTCAACAAAACTACCTAGTTGGAAGAAAAAAGAAGGATACAAAACCAAGCTTCTTGATGATCTAGGTGAACAAAATTAGCTGATCGTGGGCTTAATATCCATGATAGTTATTGTCAACAAAACTACCTAGTTGGAAGTTTCTCTCACCCCATCTCTAATCAAAAGGAAAAACGGATGGACAAATATTCACCAGAGCACAGCACACTGTGACAATTTGGTCCAACGTGGTCACAGTTGCACCTTCTGCACAAGTCAACATAGTGACTGGAATTGTAGAATCAATACTGGCATAGTTTTAAACAATGTTACCAATCACCCTTTCAACATGAATCATTACTGTGGCTTACATGTGCTATTTTGCGTGTTGATTCTACATCAAAAGCAGATAGTTGCTTTTTTACCTTTGGTAAAAGCAGGTATCTTAACTTCAGCACACATCAGTCCAACACTATCATGGATATTAAACCCACAATCAGCCAATATATATATATATATATATGACAGCCAGCAGCTTGAGAAATATGTGTGACACTGAAGTGTCAGAAATGCCAAACAAATCAACAACGACCTGTACAGTCAGATTCAACCTCAGTTGAGTGAGGACAATTTACACTTCTTGAAATTTGCTTGTGATAGATCTGGGCCCACTAGTAATATGAGGCATCAGGAATGACACCAGAGCAGCAAGAGTCAAAAAAGATGGTAGGCCTGTGTAATATTTCACTTTCTCATCATCTCTAGACCCATCTTCTTTTTTTAAAAAAAGTCATCTGACATAGTGCTGGCATTCAGTTTCATACGAAGAGTGAGGTTTTCTGTTCTTAGAGTCTGAAGCTCAGACTCCATGGCTTCCAGGTAGGAAATGGTAATATCAGTCTGAACTTCCTGCTCCACAGTTCGTTTCAAATCAGTAGCTTCTTCACCCAGTTCTAAATCAGTGTCCCCTCCAAGATCACCCATAGATGCAGTAAACAGTAAACAGTAAACTTTATTGTCCACATCTTTACAAAGTGGAAAATGATGCGTCACTGTCTGTGGTGTTCTCACCGTCCTCAGCATGATCTGCACAAATAAGAACCATAACATACACATAACTATTTGTTTACTTCAAGCACATTCTATGTTTAGGTGATCATACTGCCTTGAAATGTTTCACTTTTGTTTTTTACTCAAAAGTATGAGTAAATGCCTATTTTGGGCAATCAGTGTTCCTCCCATCTATAAGACAAGATGTGGCTTTTTTTATATTAACCAAAATGAAAACTGAAGACAGTTTATTTAACTGTAGTTTAATACTGATTAATTGAGATTCATAATGATGAAGTGGTGGGAACGGGTTGTGGTGAGAGAAAAAAAAATTAACACTGGATCTGGGGGCATGCTTCTCTGGAAAACTGCATTCCTGTGCACTTACTAACAACTGCATTACCTTCAAAAAGCATAATTTCATGAACTACATCAAATATCTAAATACGAAGGCGATGACATACATGACAATGTTAGATTTACAAACATTAAAAATTGCATTTTAGAAAGGCAGCATTGTTTCAAAAACACAATTTCTTTACACTTGAAGATAAACTATGAAATATTTCATAAAGTAAATATTCATTACATACTGTTGTGGGCATTTCCTTGTTTCTGTTGCTCTCTCTTCTGTTTCCTTTCAAACCGGTCCACATCAGTGGATGCACATTAATGTTGTAGTCAAGGTGCAAAGTTGGGATCCAGTTGGGCGTATCATCTTGATAGAACTCCGCACGTTTTCCTGTCATCAAAATCAAGTCAAAATGTAATAACAACTACACTAAAATATTGACTTGCATGATAAACAAAACAAGCACTCTACTCGTCTCTAGTCTTTCCTCTGTGATTCTGGAAGAAAGGTAAACAATGTTTCTCCTCAGGTGTTTTGTGTGGTGTTTTTTTTTTTTAATTATTATTTTGTATTCAAGTAAACGTGAAATTTGAAAAAAACAACAATACAGTCCCAGTCTTTATATTTAAATTACGAAGCCTAAACGCACATTCTATCTATGAAATTTTTAGAACAGAGCAAAAGTCATCTAAAAACCCTCCAACACTCGACCTGCTCAAAAATGGCAGATTTCACTACTGCCAGGTTGTCGGTGAAAGTGGGCAGCTGCAACTTCGCAATGGCCTAGTAAGACCAATAACAAAATGCATGTGAACCATTGAACAATTATTGAAAATGCGTACCTTTCACAAACGTGACAAAGTGGCGTGAACACACACGGGTCCAGGGTTTCACTGTTTTGTCTGTGATCTTCTTTCGATTGATTTGGGCGATCCAAAGCCTTCTCCTCCTAGCTGTCAGCTCGCGTATGTTGGTGCCTCTATTGAATATAATCGTCGGAATTCTATGGTAAGAGATCCCAAGATCTCTAGTACTTCGCTTCGAACAATGTTTGACACAACAATCGTTCGTCATGGTGAGAAAAATGCGAATAAATACGCACAAAGTTATGACGTCAATCGGGATAGGTCCAGTCTATTCTCTCTCTTTCTCTCTTTGTCCGGAGAACAGTTATTCGGGGTGGGGACATTCCAAGCAGTATAACACCCGTTCTGCTTGACGTATTTACACACTTTTGGTTGCAAACAACGCACCGTTGAAATGTCTACCTACAATGTTTGTATATTTGCTGAAAGTTTTCACACAGCTTTGCGATTGATTGATTTTGACTGCCACCGATTGTCTTGGCTACCTAAGCTAAAATACGGTTGATACATTTATTATAATACTTCGCCACCAAGCCCATAGATCATTAAAATAATTAAAAATAGTATCGAATTTAAGTTTTTTGAGTACATGGTGTCAAAGTTTTAACTTTTTGTAAAAGTGTTGACCAAAATAAGCGCGGTGGTGCTTTTCCAAACTGGACATGGTGACCTAAATCGGATATAAAAACCCCAAATCCACATTTCTCCCGCCACGATGAACAAAGTTAAGTTTTTAATGATGGTCAAGCCGAATGTAACTAGCTCATATGCACATGGCATTCTACTTAATTGAATTAAGGACGCTGTCACTGACTTTCTTAGGTAGCCATTTTCGGCTTATGCCACGGGTTTTTACAATGTTCCAGAAAATCACTATAAAACTAAAATTACTGATTGGATTTTCAAAATTTTTCCTTCACCACTTTAGTAACATTCCAGGCAATGTTCCTGCCAAGTTTGGTTACATTTGGTTAACGTTTAGATATTTATTTTTCATTTCAATCGTTAAAACGAGTTCACGCAACTTGGTGTTGAAATCTGGACATATGGGCAGTGTGAGGAAGTAATACGCTTGACTCTGTTTTTTTTAAACCACAAAAAACACGTGGTGTTTCAATTCTAAATTTTATACAAAATATATTTCTTGATATTTCTTAACCAAACAAACACCACCTAAGTTTTTACATCAAAATAAATAAATTTCATTAAATAGAACACGTAAATAGTTTTAGGTAGCCACTTTTTGGACACCTCCCATTGGTATAAAAAAGTAATAATAACTGTTCCATTGAATTTTTCAGAAACCTACAGCCATATAATTTACAATGAAACACTCAGAATCTTAATTGAAAAACTAGAAAGTACTCGTGGTGGAACCATTTTGATTAGGTAGCCAACGTCACGCCAGCAGGTAGTGGTGGTGGTGGTGGTGGTGTTTACAAGTGAGGTGATGCACACTGTGTAGGCCAGACTAACCGAGGGTAAGCCTTGACAAGTCTCAGCTACGCATTGTGCAGATAATGATGTTGGTAACTGTAGATTATAGTCACACGACACCGAAGCGTATAGGCGACTACTGGTCACATTATTCTAACACCAGCGAAACGGTTGAAGGTTAGGGGAAAATAATATGGTCACACATTGGCCAATCCGGGATTCAAACCAGGTACCTTTCGGTTACTAGTAAGACGCTCTACCAACTGAGCTACCCGGCCCCACTGATGTTGGTGGTGGAAAATGGGGGTTAATATATCGCATTTTGAAAGCCCAAAGAGTCGCTCAAGATATTGGCGACCGTTTTATGTTGGTCAGAATCTGACCTGCGATACTCAACAGGCCCAATAATTGTTGCACTATGCAACCTCAGTGACCACCAAACTAGCAAGGCCGGCTTAATTAAAATTACACTCGAACAAGCGGCAGCACTTTAAGCGAACAATTATTATGCAAATTGACATTTAAAATTAGCATCGTTAACTCGTGTTGGACAGTAGCATATATTTATATTACGATGAAGGAGTATTATAACAATCGTTACGTATGTAGAATTTTACATTTTTGAACTTAATACTGTTAAACAGCAAGCATTACATATTCATGACATGAATCGCTTGAAATAACATAGAAAGGCTATTTATTAAAATATAATTACTACATTTGCGATGCATATAGAAGATAGAACTTAATGATGACAAACTTTAACAACTGATGCATTATACACAATTTTTATTACAAGGTTTTTTTTGGGTGGGGGGCCGTAACAAGATATTACATTATCCCACGAGGAACAATTATTACCGTTATTACACATCTAGAATTTTAAATTTAGAACTTAATACCGTTAAAGTAGCGTACATTACCAAGGCCTAAGCATGATGTATGATTCCATATTTTCCATGCATTTAGAACTTTGAAATGTAGTGCTGTTACGCGTATAGAAATTTACAATTAGAACTTAACATGGCTGAAGTATCGTTCATTAAAAAGGCATAAGCATGACGTGTGACTGCATATTTACTGTGCATTGGGAACTTCGATATTTAGTGCTGTTGCGCGTTTAGAAGTTTACATTTAGGATTGTGTACTGTTTATATTCCTTCTTTTTTGACAGATAATTTACAAACTATGAGTTCTATAGATAACGGAACTTTTCATATGAGAGGTAATTTAGCAAAAGCTTTTATTAATTCTCAAGTAGCTCAGTTTATATAATTAAGTTTGGATTTAAAAAAAAATTTTAATGTTTGTATTAGAGAGAGAGAGAGAGAGAGAGAGAGAGAGAGAGAGAGAGAAAGAGAGAGAGAGAGAGAGAGAGAGAGAGAGAGAGAGAGAGAGAGAATGTTTCGTGCATCTTGTTGTTTAGATGAAGAAGACGTTAATGCAGCAACCAGCCAACTGTTTCATGCCTCGTACGTTACAAAGGCGTATGTCTGAAGTATTTATATATTTGCTATGCCTATAGAATTGTGTAATTTATAACTCGTATTACTGTTGATTTAGCATACACTACATAATACATAATAAATAAAGTTTGATGACACATTTTTCTGTGCATTCAAAAATAGTATTGGATGCAGTCAATCTAAGCTTTCAAAACTGAAAATTCGATCTCCTTTCCGTCTTCCAATAGCGTTCTCCCTGCCTTTACGCCAGATGTTTTAGTGTGTGTGTTTGATGTGTATGTGAGAGTGAATGAAACGTGTAAGCGTGTCCATTGGTGCAGATCGCCGTGCTTTGAGCCTGATTGGTGAGTGGGGGAAAGGAGCGTATATATAACATCCATTATTATTATTATTATTATTATTATTATTATTATTATTATTATTATTATTATTATTATTATTATTATTATTATTATTATTACAACTTTTAATACAGTGTTTAGTATAGCATTGTTAACACATATTGTATTAGTTAACATACAAGGAAGATTTCAATTGTTGTGTAGATATGTAAAACGTAAAAATTGGAACTCGGCAGCCTACACAAATGTAGAGTACGATAGCTCAAATGTTGAGGAAACATTGACATTGCTGTGGATATATGCAAGTTTAATAAAGAATAGGCCGTGGTCGGAAATTCGAGGGAAAACATCTTTGGCCGGCCTTCCTCCATCAAACCTTCCGGATCAACCGAAAGGTTGATTTCAGTTGCAATCCTCGCTAGCTCCACTAGTTCTGCCTTGCACTGCCAGGCAACAACCACCACCCATTTCCAGAAGAAAAGCTTACAGCTCGAGGTAGCTGTCAGTGTTCTGAGACCAGACGTCCGCTTGGATAACTCTAGCTAACTCAAAACAAAAAAAAAAAACAAAAAAAAAAAACAAGTTACCTCCCATTTCCGAATAAGGCCTATTGTTCTTAAATAAAACTAAAGAGCTTCCCAAATCGCTGGCCGAAAACATGATCCAATTTAAGGCGGCCGTGGCTCCCAATTTGCTACCTAATGCGCACCACATAACGCCCCATCCTGAAAGACCTAAATATTTGGTTTTGACCAACATTTGTGTTAACGAGACCTACGGTCATGTTTGTGCGTTGGTCCTGCAGTCTCCGCTACTCCGAGTGGCACACGTTTTGCATACAGAACACGGCGTAGTCGGAAATCTGCACCCAATCACCCAGACATGCACGTCATCTTGACGATGGTAGGCAGACGTGTGTGCTTGAACGATGCA
>CM072516.1:6069364-6126864 GCA_036898135.1 Oncomelania hupensis
AAGTTAAAATGGACTTTATAATATTAATACCTTTTTATGTCATTAACAGTTACAGTACGGTATATAGCACTGTACGTACAGTACAAGTATTTTTCTTTATGTTCCAACTTACGGTCCGACTTACGATGAAATCGGGTTACGACGCGTCCAACGAACGGATCAACGTCGTAACTCGAGGACCCCCAGTACATGGTTCTCACAGAACTCATGTGTATTCGGTTGCCCATGCAAGTAACAGAATACATCCTATCCTAGTCCTATTTGATTCAATCATAGACACTTTCAGATGCGTACGAGAAAAGCCTTCTGTAACTGTAGATTATAGTCACACGACACCGAAGCGTATAGGCGACTACTGGTCACATTATTCTGACACCAGCGAACCAGTTGATGGTAAGGGGAAAATAATATGGTCACACATTGGCCAATCCGGGATTCGAACCAGGTACCTTTCGGTTACTAGTAAGACGCTCTACCAACTGAGCTACCCGGCCCCTCTAAGCCTTCTGTTCTCCAAACAATCTTTATATAGCCGAGTCTCATCACCAAAATATTAATGAACTAGGAAACAGTACCACCGCAAAGCGAATACATACTTAAGCCACGTGCCTGTGACAACAGCCACCTCGTGCGTACGTACTCTATAAACACGTGATGTATACACAAATGTAAATATTTACTATTTCACTTCGTGACCAGGACTCCTCTTTTAGTACATGGGAGTGCTCTTGTAGTGCATGGTACTGTTTTAAGTACATGGGAGTGCTCTATCCGGGGACGGCCTGTTTTCTGGACTAATTTGAAGTAAAAAGGTTAGGGTAAAGATTAGGGTTAGAGGACGAATTAAGCCAACCTTTTGACAAAAAGAGTCCTTTGAAAATAAATCTTAATTCTTACATTTTTAGATGAATTTTGCGCTCTTTCCGTTAAAAAACCGCTTTCTGTTGACTTCATTTTGTCCAAAACCCCAATTTGCCATGAATACAGGCTTGTGTGTGTGTGGGGGGGGGGTGCGTGTGTGTGTGTGTGTGTGTGTGCGTTTGTTTAAAATTGTTTGGTCTATGTGTGTTTGTTATTTGTGTACCTGTGTGTGTGTGTGTGTGTGTGTGTGTGTCTGTCTCTGTGTGTGATTTTTTTTTTGTTCAGATTATAGTGTGGGTAATATGTACTGAATAAGTGCATTGTATAGTAACGTTAAAACGCAGCATGATCTAAAACAAAATCCACAGTTGTAAGTTTCGTAGAGTAATGGTAAAGGCAAATCCAATTTTGTTTCTTTGGATTCTGATTTTCGAATTTCCTTTTGCAATAAGGATTTCGGGCTATAGAATATAATTTATAATCTTTCAATTATTTCTTTGAAAGGGGTTTTAATCACAAACTCGCGGGGGAAAAAAATCAATGCAGTACGAACAGTGACATCTGATTACAGTTTTAAAGACAAAAATCGACCAGACGCAATTAAAATCAAGATGTGTGTGTGAGAGAGAGAAAGAGAGAAAGAGAGACAGACAGAGAGAGACAGAGAGACAGACAGAGAGAGACAGAGAGACAGACAGACATAGAGAAAGACAGACAGACAGACAGACAGACAGACAGACAGACAGACAGACAGAGAGAGAGAGAGAGAGAGAGAGAGAGAGAGAGAGAGAGAGAGAGAGAGAGAGAGAGAGAGAGATGGCTTGGTAAATTGTCTAACTTGGCGTAATTTGAACTAACAGTCAAGCTTGGACTCGGAGAGCAGAGGTGGTCTATTTTGGTCTAGTGCAACATTAAGTTGGCTGAACTTTGAAAAACGGATCAAACCCGTTACACCATAACTCGCCTTCTGTAGATCTGCACGTCGTCTTTTTTTTTTTTTTCCTACCAAGGAGGATTATCCGGCTTTGAAGAACAGACGATGTGACGTCAGTTCCGTCTTTGAAGAGAAAACAAGGTTGCTCCAAATGGGCTGCAGCCCATAACATTGGCTAATACTATTTCCCACAAGCCAGACAGTCTGACACTCCTAGAGACGCTTTGTCACACTGTTTTCAGCTATCCAGAGTATTCTGAAAACCCTAGTGGAGTCTGGGGTTGGCTAATGCTGTTTTCAGTTATCCTGATGTTCTGAAGCCCCAGGAGCAGGCTAACATGGAATTGCTATTGAAACCAGAAACCGCCCCAGGGCAGTTCTGAGTTATAAACAGAATTCCATTTTGTGCTGTTGTTAGAGAATGTTGCTTCCGATACTGAAGAACGACATTTTGATAGAAAATAGGATTGCGTGCTGCTTTCTGCTAAGCATACTATACAAAACCTTAAGTTAAGTGTTTTTTAGAGGTCTGACGCCAAATGTGGTCCTAACCAAACTGTCTTTACACGAACTGTTGTCCCACTTCAAAATGCGCTCTAGGTATGACGGCCTACTAGTGCCAAGACCTCATAAGTACAAATATTATGAGGTAATACAAAATTTTATCATGAGATAATTACAATTCCTATCCTATCCTATACTGTCCCGTAACCCGGAGGTCGTAGGGGCACCACGGATGATCGTTTAATCAGCATACAATTATCATTGAAAAATTGCAATTATCATTGAAAAATTATAAATATCTTCGCGTGATCATGTTTAATTTTCAGTGTGGGCTCTATCAATCTGCCTGGAAATGCGCCCAAACCGAGAATTGTAATTATCACATAATAATTACAATTTTCACTTCACAATTATAATTTTCACTTCACATTTACAATTTTCACTTCATAGTTACAATTTTTACATGATCATGCTTTATTCTGACTAAATCGGCTTACTAGCGCCAAAACATGCATTTACAGGTATTATTGACAATAGTAGATTCAAGATTCAAGATCCTTTATTGTCCAAACACATGGCATGGATATTTGTTTTGCAGTGCAAGAAAAGATATAACAACATTAAAACCATCAAAAACAGAGACATACAATATTAACACATTTGATAGTAATTAACACGTGTTCTGTGTAATTCACATTATGACGGCCTACTAGCGCCAAAACCTGATAATTACAAATATCATGTGATCATTACAAATATCAACGACGTATTTACCATTAACACGTAAAAATTGTAATTATTAAGAGAAAATTACAGTTTTCGGTTTGGGCCCATTTCCAGACGGATTGCTAGAGCCAAAACTGGAAATTAAACATGATCACGCGAAGATATTTGTAATTTTTCAATGATAATAGCAATTATCCTTTGATAATTGTAATTTTTATATAATATTTGTATTTATCTCATGATATCTCATTGTAATTATCCGGTTTTGGTGCTAGAAAGGCGTGGCAAATACTGATAAATTTTAATTAGCACTGTGAATTACCGGTATCTCTGCAAATTACACAGAACACGTGTTAATTTCAATTATCTCGTGATAGTGGTAACTCTCGATTTTGGCACTAGCAGGTCGTCATATGTACGTCAAGGCGTTGTGCCAGGTTTAGTCTCAGATTTCTTCATGTCTAAGTCTATGAATCTCAATCCCGAATCCTATTCTGTAGGTTGTTCTGTTTGAACTTTCATAGTCCTTAGTAATTGGACTTCAAACGTTCAATTCAAGGATGTGTTCTATAAGGTGGCCTAATTGTATGTTCTTTTAGGTTATTTGTACCAAGTGTTTTATCTAACCTCCGCACTCACCATCACATCTCTTCATTCTCGTTGCACGCTCACGCACTGAGTATCACAGACCTGCCAAGATTTGCACCAGATTGTGTGTGCTGCTTGGTGTGCTGCTCTGAAACTCTGCATTCTGCAAACTCTGATGACCGTAGTCGGAAATTAATTCAGTTTTTACATTTTGAACCCTATTTTGGTCGTCGACAAGCCACATGATTATATTAGTACTGTAGTGTGTGCGGTGATGGTAGAGGTTTGCATTTATATTATGTGCGTAGTTATATGAACTAAAAAATGGGCGCCCTGAACGAGCTGGCATCTTGTTCGGAAACAATTTTATTTCGATTCATCTTCTTTTAACGCAAAATCTTCTTGGAGTTCTCAATATATGACAGTAAAGTTGATTGCCTTTAAAAGAAGATGGAAGTTGGAGAGGAGACGGAAAGAGGAAGACATTATTCGCTTGATCAAGCTTACAATGTGTTTGTCTTCAGTGCTGTTTGTATGTTTAAAACACGACGTAAAAGTAACAATAAAAAAATAATAATAATTAAAAATAAATAAATAAAATAAAGCGGCAAGAAAAGACAGACTTGTTAAAACCCAATGACATGGCTATTTGCAGCTGAGCCTATTATTACACCAATCGTGATGTCATAAACAATCAGTGCCGCCATCATACGTCACACACTACACGTCATACTTTCCTCTACGCTTGAGATTTTTGGTTCTTGGTATGATTATGACACTTCTGACCTATGTATACAGTACATCTTCATCTTGCCTGTTTCTATACCTCACACCTGTAACGTTGGTTTTTTTTTTTCTTTTCGTATGGTTAAGAGACTGAAGACAATCTCCCCGTTTCTGCTTCCTATCCATACCTATCTCCCAGCCCTCTTTCCCAATAGCCATACCTCTCCCCAACACTGTGCCCCCATAGCCCTATCTCTGTCCTATCTCTCTATTACTCCACAAACCCATCTCCGCAACCCCCTTTAGAGTGCCACTTTCCGCTAGAATCGACCTTCTCCTTAGTTCCGCCCAAGCTGTTGTTGTTGTTTGTAGATTATAGTCACACGACACTTTCGCATATAGGTGACTACTGGACCGATTTATACTGACACCAGCGGGCCAGTTGTTGGTAAAGGGGAAAATAATATGATCACACGTTGACCAATCCGGGATTCGAACCAGCGACCTTTCGGTTACTAGCAAGACGCTCTTACCAACTGAGCTACCCGGCCCCACTTCCGCCCAAGCCGACTGTCAGAGGTTTATCAACTGTAGGAAATGTGCACACTGAGCGGCTGAGACTAGCTAAGACTTACGTTCGTCTCTCCAACGCAAGTCTTCGCTAGTTTCAGCTACGCAGTATGGGCCTTGTGTAGACCTCTGTCAGACTGTAGTCAGAGTCGCTTTTCGGGCAATCTGAGCTGACTGCTTCTGTACGCTAGTACGAAGTGTTCCACCTGTGCCCGAAACTAGTGGCCATCGGTCTCAGTGGTCCATTTATAGGCGCATTCAGGGTGTGTGGGTGATGTGGGATCGATTCTGCCTTCAGCGAACTATTTTTCTGAAATTGAATTCTCGTCGCGGTCGCTTTAAAGAGCGTTACGAGGGCGCTTTCAAGAGCGTTACATTTGTGTGTGTGTGTGTGTGTGTGTGTGTAGGTGTAGGTGTGTGAGTGTGTGTGTGTGGGAAGGGGGGGCACACCTACACAGTGTTATCTGGACAAATCAGTGAACATCTACATAACTTGTATTGACATGCCTACTTGTTTTGACGTCAGAACAATGATCCGTTAGGGTTAGGGCTGGGTTAGGGTTAGGGTTCGAACACTGCAAAGTACTTAAAAATGGGGACGAAAAATGGCCCATTGTCAGCACAACGTATGTGGCGTTTCGGGAAAGTCATGATAATACTGTGTACCCCCGGCTGGATGAGTGTGTGCGTGTGTCCGTCCGTCCAACTTTTTTCCGTTTTTGCTTTGTGTATGAATGTGTCTAAGATGCCAACTGTAAAAAATACACTACGCAAATAATTCGCATGCTCCAATGATCCTATCCAATCCCGTAACTCGAAGGTCGTTGGGGCACCACAGATGCTCCTTTAACCATTGTACTCCATCTTTCTCTGTCCTCAGCAACCCTCATGGCTTCGCTCATTGTCAAGCCAGTCCATTCCCGACTGTTGTCCTCCCACCTCTTTTTCTGTCTTCCTCTTCTTCAATCTCCCTCCAGGATGGTCTTTGAAAGGCCTGATGCTCTGGTGATGTGGCCATACCATCGGACCATATCCTGTATAATTTCGTCTGTTACTGAATTTTCAACAGATAGGCCTCTAATTACATATTTTGATGAAGCTTATTTACGCTGATCTGAAAAAGACAGTATTCCTGATTCTTTATATGCCTTATTTGTATTTGTGTGTACTGGCACAACTAGTGCTAATGTTATTGATTTACTCTCTATACTCTGCAATTTATTTCCCAGATGAATAGGAGCTGAAAAATATAGTTCTTATCCATATATTAACTTAGATCTTACAAAAGAAGTAGCTATATGTAATACAATGTTGCTAAAATGTTGTGCGCTTATTAGCTTTAATACATTAAATCTTAGTCGTGGTTTGTTAACTAAATATTCAATATAAAATTTCCAATTCATTTTGGGAGTAAAATATACACCTATAAATTTAATATTTTCTTTATATAATAATTTCTTTCCTTTTAGGTGTAATTCTGGCAATGTTTTAGGGTTTTCACCATTATTGAAAAGCATTAAGCTTGTTTTATCCCCAGATAGTAGTAACCCATTTTCTGCCACATACGTTATTAAACTATTAAGTTCAGTTTGATATAATTTCTGAATGTAATTTACTGTTTTTTTCTTTTGTGCGTTGTGTGTGTGTGTGTGTGTGTTGTTGTTGTTGTTGTTGTTGTTGTTGTTGTTGTTGTATAACGACAGAAATGAGAAACGGAATTTACTTTTTCAGTCAAAAATGGGGTAATTTGCTTTGCTCGTTCCTCATTTGTCTCGCGTTCCCCATTTGTTTTGAAGTACGCGGGAGTGCTTTTTTAGTGCATGGGAGTGCAGTTGTAGTGCATGAGAGTGTTTTAAGTACAGAGGAGTGCACTATCCGGGACGCAGAAAATGCAGTCCATTTCGGAAGAATTTCGACCTATTTCGTCCCCTATGCGAGACGAACTAGGTCAACTTTCTCGAAAAGGGGTAGGGTAAGGGCTAGTTGCAGCGCTGCAACTAGCCCTTACCCTAATCTTTTTCTATTCAAAAATGCTTTTTTTCTGTCAAAAATGTGCTATCCGATTCCTACATTCTAAAATTACCTCGTTTGTCACCGCGCACAAGAATGTGTGTGTATGTGTGTGTGCGGATGTGAGAATATAGTTGAAAGTTTAATATATAACTGTTGTGGAAATGTTGTTTTCGTTGCTTTGTTGTTGTAATTATTACGCATTACTTTTCATTTCATTTGTTTTTAAGAAATTTGCTGAGATGCGATGGGCTGTGTAAATTCTCCATTGTGGATAATGACGTTTTAGAGATAAGAGACAAAGAGAATTCCTGACGGCGTACAATATTTCTGTCCCCAGCAACACCATGAGAAGCGTGTTGACTGGATGAAAACCCGCCCGCGTGGGCATTCCGTCCTTACGTCATCCCTTTATCTGTGGACCGGAAGCGGAAGTGGAGAAAGATGCGGGGGAAAGACCTCTTCACGGTTGTCCAGACTGATTGACTTCGTTTTGCCGGGGTAGTTCAGTGTGTGTGTCAATTCAACCCCCAGGCATGCATTCAAATATCCTACGGACTTTTCTTCACTCTGCACCTGCAGTATCAATTTATGTCACTTTAAAAAGATTTTTATTCCGCTGATTTTTGATAGCCTTTTTATTTTCAGAAGAAGCTATAATTTGAGGATAACACGGTAGCTTCGTGTGAATCGTTTAGTATATTGAAACCGGGTAGTAGACTTGGAAATGGTGGTACTGCCAGTATTATTCATTTTAGTTTCATAGGTTTGCTTTGTGGAATTTTGTTGCCATGTAGCCTGAGGAGAATAGCAGTAGCTTCCACGTCAGCATCATCTGGGTAATCCAGATAAACACGGAAATGTTCGTACTGCCAGTGCGGCATTTTATTTATTTCCGTTTCAGAAGATGGAATTGTGAGTGAACAGTTTTTGCTGTTTTCGGAGGTAGCGTATCTTTCGAGGAGAATATTAATAGTTTTAATTTGAGCTTCGACTAAGCAACCAATTAGCTTTGTTAATTTAAAAGCAGTGATCCGTGTAATAAACCCGCTGGTTTTGGTTTCGAAGTAAAAGTATGGGTGATTGAAGAAAAACTGCAATCCGATGGCTGTCTTCCGTCATGTTTTCGGGAAGAACACATAAATAAACATCAGTTGTATTTACAAAGTGACGTGCTGATTCTAAGTGTTGGCTGTTAAGGAGTTTGAGGATGAAAATGACTATGGCCATGATTATCAGCTCCATCCTCAGCAGCAACATTTTTTACCACGACAATCATCATCATCTTCATCATCATCATCAACATTATCATCGTCATCATTATAATCATCATCATCATCATCACGATCATCATAATCGTCGTAGACGTCGTCATCACTATTATCGTTGTCGTCGTGCTCAATAACCAGTCAGTCCATCCATCCATTCCTCCATCCAACATTGCATCCATCCTCCCATCAAACTTCGATCATCATTTTCTTAAATGATGCCTAAACTGACTCTCGCTCAGTCATCTTGTGCAGTCAGCCCCAACCAAACCCGTGGAACTGGGACCTATATTAGAGACGGGAAAGAGAGATACACCATGCATCCAGGTCATGCCAAGTCCTAGTGAGCGTGCCATGCCTGCCCATGACTGACTTCTTAGGCGTAATATTTATAGAAAGCGAACATCAGATACTCATGCTAGGCCACAACAGTGAAGAAGAAAATCGATACGCGATCCGGTCTTCTCCCTTATATCCAGACTACTCGGCCACCGAGAACGATGCTGATGATTGCGACGGGTGTAGGCGGTGGTTGTGGTGATGGTGTTGGTTGTGGCGGTGGGGGTAGTGGTGGTTTGATAAGACATGCTCTCACGACGTATCTCTTTTGGGCATTCCTCGCTTCTCCATTAAGACCTTTGCTGTGTTAGGACCCTCAGTGTGAAACTCCCTACCTCTGACTCTTGGGCAGACAACATTTAACACGCATCTTTTTACAGAATACCTTGATTAGGTATATACCTATCCCCCTCCCCAGCCTTCCCCCTCCACCCCCTCCCCTCCCTTCCCTCCACCCCCTCCCTTCCCTACCCCCCCCCCCCATTCTCTACCCTGCATTTTTTTAATTACGGAATACAGGGATATCTATCGGAGACAGTCTTCGGAGTAAAGATTTTATATATTATATATGATCAAATAATGTACTTCTTGTTTTATTCCTTGCTTTCAATGTAAGTATGTTGTTATGTGTGTCTTGCACGCTTAGGGCCTACGTGTCATGTTTTATAAAGCGCTTTATAAATGCAATTCTAATTAATTGTATGGAAGATGGGGCGAGTGATGGTGACGGTGATGGTGGTTTTTGTGGTGATAATTGTTTGAGAAGAAAGGGGAGGATTAACAGCGAGAAGAAGGAAGTAGAAGAAGAAGAAGAACAAGAAGAAGAAGAATATGATGATGTTGATGATGACGATGATGATGATGATGATGATGATGATGATGAAGAATGAAGAAGAAGAAGAAGAAGAAGAAGAAGAAGAAGAAGAAGAAGAAGAAGAAGAATGAAGAAGAAGAAGATACTGATGATGATGATGATGATGATGATGATGATGATGATGATGATGATGATGATGATGATGATGATGACGATGATGATGATGATGATGATGATGATGATGATGATGATGGTGATGATGATGATGATGATGATGATGATGACGACGATGATGATGATGATGATGATGATGATGATGATGATGATGATGATGATGATGATGATGATGATGATGATGATGATGATGATGATGAAGAGAAGAAGAAGAGATAAATGAAAGGGGAAAAAAAGAAGGTGGAGAACAAAAATGCGGAGAAATGAGAGAATGAGAAAGAAGAAGTGAAGTGAGAGGAGAGACCTGAGCAAGACAAATTATCAGATTAATTGATACTTAATAACGTTTAGATTACTTGTGACCGGGTCGAGTCAATGTTTTTTTGTAAACAGAATCGTCCATAAAAAACAAACCAGTGATTATGATTTAGAAAATGCGTCTTCATCGTTCCTGGGCTTACAACCGACCGTTCATTGAACCAGCGACTAACTGCAATTTTTGGCGCAATTTTGTGTGCAATGTGTTGTAGTACGATTTCATAATTATATTAATAAGTCATTCTAGCCTGCCGATACACCCGTTGGGGTGCCGAGGGTTTCAGTATAAATAGTATCCCCACTTTCTGGAAATTTAGTGCTTTAAATTCCCACTGTCGCTGTCTTTCTCATTTGCTCTTCCTCATTCCTGCTCTGTTCTATCAATCTGCTATACTATCTTCTTCTTCTTCGCTAGACCAGTCACCTACCTTTTTTCTTGAAAACTCTTCCGGGACAAGACTCCTTATTTGTGTATGAGGTCTGTTGGATCAGCTTGGGAATATTGGACGCTTTCTGCCAGGTGGTCCACTAAGGCTTCCTATGATGTTATTATTTAGCAATGTAGGCATTTTATATGTATGTGTTTTGTTGAGGATTTATAATAATGTTTGTATTCTATTTTGTTTTTGTAAACGGGGGTTCGATAAGTTGGGGTGAAGCCTCAGCCGTCCCCTGCGTGGGATGTCTTTATTGTAAAGTGACTGGCTGGTGGAGAGCTTTCGGTTTTACCACTAGGGTTGTTTCAGCAGATCTTTTATGCGGATTGGGGGTTGTCCGGTCCTGATTTGGCTCGGAAGAGTCCGCTGGACCTAAAGCAATAATAATGTAATGTAATGTAATGTAATGTAATGTAATGTAATGTAAGCCTGCCGATGAACACTGGGTCGAATCTTTCCTGGTGGCGAGTGTGGCAGAGGAACATTTCTTACAAGAGTCGACTGTCCGTGATGACTCTTTACACGCTTTTCCCAAAAGAATCGCCTCAGCGGCAAATTAACGATCTCTGTTATTCTGGTTAGTGTGCAAACGACAGGCTGAAAATAGACGAGTAGTAAAGCATAGGCCTACATACAGATCGACCGACGTATCTTAGTGCTCCGTGGCGCTTGACAGTGCACTTCATTCTGCGAGTTGGTGTCTTGCATGAACTGCTTGAGTTCGATCCAGTTGCCTTTTGAGAACTCGGTGATTTTTACGCCATAGTGTTTTGGTTTTTTTAAGTCGCCGTAGTTTTCTTTTTTTGAATTGTTTAAAGTATTTCATACTGAAGGTACGCTTTCGCGACAATACTATTCTGGTTTACTATTGTTACTGTACAATAACTTTTTTATTTGTGGCAACGGTGTCTTTGGTTGTTGTTGGTGGTTTTTTTTCTCCTAAAAGACAATAGATGGAGGACTCAGCAAGAGCAGATAACTTTTAAGTCCAATGGATAAAGGCTAGAGTTACCGGGCATTAGTCTTGGTTGCTCCGATAGAGAGGTCGCGCTGATCTTGGCAAAATACATTCGCCGCTGATTGTACAACGGAAAGAAGCTGAGAAGATGTAAAAAAAAAAATTGCACAGAGAGGTGTTTGACCGAGAGGGAAGAAAGGAGAAAGAAAGAGCTTGCTTATTTCGTCAGGATATCGTCGCCGATTACTGTACGACAGAAGAATGATGATGATGAGGAGGAGGAAGAAGAAGAAGAAGAAGAAGAAGAAGAAGAAGAAGAAGAAGAAGAAGAAGAAGAAGAAGAAGAAGAAGAAGAAGTTCAACAACAACAACAACAACAACGACGACGACGACGACGACGACGACGACGACAGCAACATGATGATAATGATAAGGTGAGGGGGATATAAGAAGGAACAAAACATTGTAAATGGTGGACAGATTAAAAAAAAAAAGAAGGAAACAACGAAACGAAACAAACCATAATTAAGATGCTAATATGTGTACTATAATCACTCTATCTAGTTTGATTGGAGAAGGTAGGTGTGTGTGCGGGGGTGTGTAGGTGTGTGCGTTTGTGTGTGTGTGTGTGGGACTAGTGACAGTCTAGCCGGAAACAAACCTGTAGATCATGCGAATAGCTTAGCATTTATTGTGGAAGGGGCCACGCAGTATGATTCTTTCATAAACATCTGCTATTACCAGAAATTTCAGAAGTACATGCCTTTGTGTAATGCTGTAAAAGATGCAGGATTGTAAACATAAATCCTAGTTTAGGCGATCGGCTCTTTAGGGCTTAGAGCACAAGGTTTTCCTGTCCGAACAGCAGCTCAATGCACTATCACGGCGGCAGATTGAAAGTCACATTCGATACCTATCAACCAGTGTGGCTGGGTACCTATCAACCAGTGTGGCTGTATACCTATCAACCAGTGTGGCTGTGTACCTATCAACCAGTGTGGCTGGGTACCTATCAACCAGTGTGGCTGTATACCTATCAACCAGTGTGGCTGGGTACCTATCAACCAGTGTGGCTGGGTACCTATCAACCAGTGTGGCTGTATACCTATCAACCAGTGTGGCTGGGGACCTATCAACCAGTGTGGCTGGGTACCTATCAACCCGTGTGGCTAAGTAACTATCAACCAGTGTGGCTGGGTACCTATCAACCAGTGTGGCTGGCTACCTATCAACCAGTGTGGCTGGGTACCTATCAACCAGTGTGGCTGGGTCCCTATCAACCAGTGTGGCTGGGTACCTATCAACCAGTGTGGTTGTGTACCTATCAATCAGTGTGGCTGGGTACCAATCAACCTGTGTGGCTGGCTACCTATCACCAGTGTGGCTGGGTACCTATCAACCAGTGTGGTTGGGTACCTATCACCAGTGTGGCTGGGTACCTATCAACCAGTGTGGCTGGGTACCTATCAACCAGTGTGGTTGGGTACCTATCAACCAGTGTGGCTGGGTAACTATCAACCAGTGTGGCTGGGTACCTATCAACCAGTGTGGCTGGCTACCTATCAACCAGTGTGGCTGGGTACCTATCAATCAGTGTGGCTGGGTACCAATCAACCTGTGTGGCTGGCTACCTATCAACCAGTGTGGCTGGGTACCTATCAACCAGTGTGGTTGGGTACCTATCAACCAGTGTGGCTGGGTACCTATCAACCAGTGTGGCTGGGTACCTATCAACCAGCGGGGCTGGCTACCTATCAACCAGTGTGGCTGGCTACCTATCAACCAGTGTGGCTGGGTACCTATCAACCAGTGTGGCTGGGTACCTATCAACCAGTGTGGCTGGGTACTATCAACCAGTGTGGCTGGGTACTATCAACCAGTGTCATGATCGGTTCTAGAAGGGTGTGGGAGAGGAGACGATTCATGGTGGCAGAGGGGTGGAGGGTGAGGGGGGAGGCGATGCATAATTGACGAACTGTACTGAGTTCATTACAACGTAATACAGTTATCGAAATGTGAATGTGTGTGTGTTGAGGAGGGTGAACGTGATGGAGAGAGAGAACGATTGTGAAAGCCGTGGGGTGTTTGGTACCATGTCACAAGAGCACAAAAGGCTGATTGGAAGACAACACGCTGGAATAGTCCCTGGTCGCGCTACCTACGCGTGTGGAGAGTTAACAGAGCTTTTTTGTTCCGCATTGAAGACACAACAGTGGAGATGCTATTCCTGTCCTCATCTCATCTCTTCTGCCTTTCGTACTTGTTGACCTACTAACAATACTACGACGTTCACCCAGCCTGGACCTTTCAAATTCCAATTTCATACAGAATGTTCATGAGCCTGCTGGAAGGCGCGAACGCCCAAATAACGTTTGATGCGTCGCACATTGACTAGGGCGTAGACCCCAACAGACTCCGTTACGTTGTATGATTCCAGTTCAGCTTTAATGACTATGTCATTCTGTGTCTGTCTGCCTCTGTCTGTATGTCTGTCTGTCTGTCTGTCTCTGTCTCTCTCTCTCTCTCTCTCTCTCTCTCTCTCTCTCTCTCTCTCTCTCTCTCTCTCTCTCTCTCTAGTACTTTTATTTCAATTTTTAGTGAGTATGATTTCTTGTGTGTGTGCCTATAGTATTCATACTACTTATTTGTAGCTCATGTATGTTGTTACAATGTACTCACATCTATTATATATTTGCATGTGTTAAGGACTAGCTGGAAGAAAGGACCTCTGGAACTAAAGCTACTATCCTTATGTAATAAACGTTTTTCAGTTTCAGTTTCAGTTTCTCTCTCTCTCTCTCTCTCTCTCTCTCTCTCTCTCTCTCTCTCTCTCTCTCTCTCTCTCTCTCTCTCTCTCTCTCTCTCTCTCTCTCTCTCTCTCTCTCTCTCTCTCTAGTACTTTTCTTTCAATTTTTAGTGAGTATGATTTCTTGTGTGTGTGCCTATAGTATTCATACTACTTATTTGTAGCTCATGTATGTTGTTACAATGTACTCACATCTATTATATATTTGCATGTGTTAAGGACTAGCTGGAAGAAAGGACCTCTGGAACTAAAGCTACTATCCTTATGTAATAAACGTTTTTCAGTTTCAGTTTCTCTCTCTCTCTCTCTCTCTCTCTCTCTCTCTCTCTCTCCCTCTCTCTCTCTCTCTCTCTCTCTCTCTCTCTCTCTCTCTCTCTCTCTCGTCTACTGAACTACCTTAATTTGTCTACCGGCATACATAACGATATTTATGTCTACAGTCAGAGGGTATCTCGATACTTACATAACAGTGTGGATCAATACAGCGCCAAGCGATACTGCCATTCAACCTACTACATCATTCATAGTGTATCAGTTCACACCACTGTTTTCGTGGTCCTTACAGGGTATAGAGCTCTCTCAAACATGGCATACAATCCACTAGAAAGGCTATGGGCAGTACTTAATGAATGAAAATCCCATGAAGAGCATGAGAGGGGCCGGGTAGTTGGTAAGAGCGTCTTGCTAGTAACCGAAAGGTCGCTGGTTCGAATCCCGGATTGGTCAACGTGTGATCATATTATTTTCCCCTTTACCAACAACTGGCCCGCTAGTGTCAGTATAAATCGGTCCAGTAGTCACCTATATGCGAAAGTGTCGTGTGACTATAATCTACAAACAACAACAACATGAAGAGCATGAACATTTCTTTAAAAGATGCCAGATCACACTGCAGGCAACGCAAGGCTTGTTGACATAATCTATTAGCTGGCTTCTTCTTTCTTTGTTTGTTGTTGTTGTTGTTGTTTCGTGTTCTTTTGTTGTTGCATGTTGTTGATGTTGTTTTTAATCGCTGTTCTACATTTAATGTATACATGCTGTATACTGCTTTCGATTTTTCCGTCCGTGTGTGTGTGTGTGTGTGTGTGTGTGGGTGTGGGGGGTGTGGGTGTGTGTGTGTGTGTGTGTGTGAGTGTGTTTGTTTTTTTTTAATATAAAGTTCTTTTCTTCTTCTTCTTCTTGTCGTTGGTGGTAATGACGATGATGATGATGATGATGATGATGATGATGATGATGATGATGATGATGATGATGATGATGATGATGACAAGACACATTTCAAATTAGATCTAATAGTGATCCTGCTTCTGCATATAGCCTACTTGGTGATGATATTTTTTGGACAGCAAACAACGAGAAATAGGCCATTGTGGCACGATCTCCAAGATACAGTACAATTAATGAGTTCTCTTCTGTTCGAATAATCTTTGCCCCGCAGCTATTTACAAGAGCTGAGGATGTCAGAGATATTTTGAGATTTAATCATCTGAATGGGAACAACTTCTGGGATTGAAATCGATGGAAGGGAGTATGGGAATTGCCTCATCACTTCCGGTCTTGTCATTTGATGATGTAGAAAGTTGTTTGTGCTAGACTAGTGTGTGCGTGCGTACGCGTGTGTGTGTGTGTGTGTGTGTGTGTGGGTGTGTGTGTGTGTGTGTGTGTGTGTTTATTAGAGAGGTCATACACCTAGAATAGTTAATGAAAGTTGCCTGATAAGTATTTTTTTTTCTTCCTATCTTCTTTTGCCAAGGGGCAATAATAACCATAAATTATAAAGAAGTTAGTATTTGAAACAAACAGGATGGTTACTGGGTCGTAACAACATTATTCAAGATTGAAGGTTTATACCATTAATTTAAAGACCTCAAGTCGAAGACATTGTTTACTTTTGACGAGAAGGGGTTTACCCCAAAAGTCGCATTGTTAGATAAAATTATTGAAGTCATCAAAAGCCTGTATGACAAGGCTACCAGTGCAGTCCTCCACAACAGGCCATCGGAAACTGGTTCAGAACAACAATCGGTGTGCGTCAAGGATGCCTACTCTCTCCAACACTCTTCAACATCTTCCTAGAGCGCATCATGTCATATGCCCTTGCAGATCACGAAGGCACAGTCAGCATAGGTTGAAGAGCAATCTCCAACCTTCGTTTTGCGGATGGCATAGATGGATTGGCTGAAGAGGAACAAGAATTTGAACAGCTGATACAGAGGTTTGACACCACCTCCAGAGCCTGGGGAATGGAAATAAGTGCAGAGAAGACCAAAATGATGACCAACAACACCACTGGCATCAGCACGGACATCAAAGTCCAAGGCCAATCCCTCAACACAGTGCATAGCTTCAAATATTTAGGAGCCATTGTATCAGACAATGGGTCCCGACAGGAAGTCCTCTCCAGGATCGCACAAACAACTGCTGCCCTAACAAGGTTGAAGCCCATTTGGAAAGACAGGACCATCAGTCTACATTCCAAGATAAGACTGCTGCGCTCCCTTGTCATCTCCATCTTCCTATATGCTTGCGAAACATGGTCCCTCACAGCAGATCTACAACGAAGAATACATAGCATGGAGATGAGGTGCTACAGAAGACTTCTGGACATTTCCTATACCCAGCACATCACCTGCGACGAAGTCCAACAGACCATCACACAAGCCATTGGACCACACGATGACCTGCTCACAGTGGTGAAAAAACGGAAACTCCGATGGTATGGCCACGTCACCAGATCATCAGATCTTGCAAAGACAATCCTGCAAGGCACAGTGCAAGGATGCAGAAGAAGAGGGAGACCGAAAAAGAGGTTGGAGGACAACATTCTAGAATGGACTGGTTTGACACTGAGCGAAACAATCAGGATTGCTGAGGACAGGGAAAGATGGCGTACGCTGGTTAAACGAGCATCTGTGGTGCCCTACGACCTTCGAGTTACGGGATAGGATAGGATATGATATGATAGGATAGGATAGATTTCTGTTAACATGAGCGCAGACTGAGCTAGAAAATTGCAAACGATTTGCATGTCCAGTCATTGGAAGGATAATTCATATTCAGACCTGTGCACATTCAAAATTCTCATCAGTAGCCAACAAACCAAATTTCAGTAGTTTTTAAAAAATTTCAGTAGCAAGCTGTAACGACAGTTCAAGACATAATTCTGCTCACAAAGCACACAAACTGAAACACTATGAGGCAGTAGAATGGGAATTACAATCTACTCAAGCCAAGCTAAAACATCAACACTGTTAAATTTTTTTTTCTTTAACAAAACCTTTATTAGCAGAGTATCAAAATATACAAATTAGGACAATATTTTAATTAACAAAATGTATAGCTGGACAGATTAATAATCACTAGCAGTTATTACCCGTCCAAATAAATTTTTGATGACCCATTTGCTGGGCCTGATGTTATATGCCCGTTTCAAAAATTTTCCTGGAAGTGACTTTTTTTGTGCATTCTGCAGCATTTTGTCATTTTATGTTTGTTTTTAATCTGAAGAAGAGCAAAGCACGAAAATTCATTTGTCTTGTATTGTTGTATAATTAAAAGTATCTATTATATTTTGTTGTTGTGTTGCTGATTTTATGCCCGTTATAGGTTATCTTTGGGTGTCCAAGCTGTCAGCCACTGAGTGAAGTCAAATTTATTTGAGACTATAATGTTCCATTGTAGCCTACATAGTGTATAGTTTATGTTGTGGTGTTGGTACAATAACTACATGTAGGAAATATCAATTGCCTGAAAGTGGAAGAAATTGTAAACACAACAGGAACTGCTAAGTATTTTGAAAGTAAAATACAATTATATGTTTATCTTTAATCTATGTCTCTTTTTAGTGATTCACCACTGACAGTGCACTTCAGCCTTCCACTTCCAGAATCATAAACACAACTAAGATATACAGTATATCAAAGATACTTTTAATTAACATTAGCTCGAAAATTAATTCACATTGTATAAAAGTATCTTTGATATAATAATCTTTGTTGTGTTTATGATTCTGGAAGTGGAAGGCTGAAGTACACTGTCAGTGGTGAATCACTAAAAAGAGACATAGATTAAAAATAAACTTATAATTGTAATAAAACACAATAATCATTTATTTGAGGAGAACAGCATTACTGATTTATTGCACATGCATGTGATTAAAACAATAAGGCAATGCTATCACTGCATGCACAGAACTTTTTTCCTTATAATACATACCAATGAAATACCAAATTGAGGCAATCATAAAAAAAAGCACCAAGCCATGTAAATGTAAATATGGACCTTTAGTCCCTACAGATATTTATTTGGGAACAATTCAGTTTTAATTTAGATTCTAAATATTTATTTTTAATGTAAAGTTTGCTCTTAATTTAATATTTTTTTCTGATGAATCGAATGACAATTAATTATGCTATGGAATTTACAATAAAACTATAATGTTATTTTCTAAATGTTTTTTTTTAAACAGACCTACCTATACCTAATTTTTTTTTAAAAAGCATAAGATGTTAAGTGTTCTAAGAAGTACACGCATCATGGATAAATGAAAAAAAAAAAAGAATATGAAGCAGTTATTAATACCCGTGCTATGATTTTATTTTTATAGCTTATATATATATATATATATATATTTTTTTAGCATTTTACTTGCACCTCGTTTTGTTTTTCAGTTGCCTCTGTTCCGCTCTTTTTCTTTATTATCTATATCTCTCTTATATCTCTCTCGCTCTGTATTATTAAATTTTATTTTTTAAAAAAAGGACCGAGCGAGTTTCGAACTCGGGTCTCCTTATTGACAGTCAAACGCCTTATCCATTGATCCACGGGATGCTATAATTCTCTAAACTGATTTTAGGTCTCATATCATAAAACATGTTGAACCCGTCGATTTTAATAGTGTTATAAACTTGAAACTGGATTAAACAACAATATAGCGAACGCCGATCGATTAAAAGCGATTTGGAATAAAATACGAAATCCTTGGTAGAAATGGTATGCGGAAATGATGGCAGGGCTAAGGACAAAAATGATTGGTTCTAAAAATACCGTCTCACACATGTGTTTTTACAGTGTTTTTGGACGCAGTAAAATGCAAACTAAAGCCGTTTTGCGATCGAAAAGAATGTTAAGTTACGTTGTATCGGCAGCGGGTGATCGAGCGCCGAATGGCAAAACTCGCGTGGAAGCAATTATATGGACAGTTCAGCTGTAATCTGTAAAACTTGGAGCCAACTGAAGCTCGAAATTAACTTCACAACAAAGCCGCTGGTTGGCTAAAACGGCCCCTCGTGACCTGAAAAGGCTGCTCGATTAATATATAGATTTTAACTGGGTTACATACTTTTTAAATGCATTAATACAACTGGAAAAAAAATCGAAAATTTGAATAAATAATGTATTTTTTTATATATTCATTATATAATAGAAATCTACCATTGTCATTTAATAGGTGTCCAATACTATAAATCTTTTCTAACCAATTTACTTTTTTGGTGACAGAGCTTGGTCAGATGAATCCTCTTCACTATCTCTTCTCACTCTTTTTTTTATCTTTCAAAGCTGCTCAAAAAAAATTTTTTTATCACAAGTATGAAGCTGCAACCACACAAATGCTGAACGAACTAGAAACAAACGCGCGCTTCCGGTTCGAAAAACGTCTTTTAAGCACAACTAGTCAAAAACATCTTAAAACAGAAAAAAAGTTTAAACATTTTTTTTTAAAGTTAAAAAATCGGAATTTTGGAATTTTAATAAGTAATTTGTAGCTCCGTATTCTGCTCATGAAAATCGGAGAAAATACGGAAAATCCGTAGATGTGCACAGGCCTGTATCATATTATGTTAAAATTAGGCCACGGAAAACTTATAGTAGACTATTCCTAATTATTTTAAAGTGGGCGCCATCACCATTGTTTTTGTCCTCCTTATCATCGGTTGTGTCCTCATCATCGTTGTCATTCAAATCGTGATCGTTGTCGTCATCGTCTTCAGCATCATCGCCGTCGTCGTCGTCATCATCATTATTATCACCGTCGTCATCATTGTCGTCGCATCGACAGCATAACCTTTGTGGCAATTGCGGTCATTGCTATTCAATCGTAATTTGTTATTGCTCAAAGTACTGGTCGATTGTTATTCTTTGTGTTTTGGAAGGCCGGAAATAAATTTTCCAATGTAATTCTTTGGACGAATCAAATGTCTTTTATTCTTATGTTAATATAGCGATTTGCACACAAAGCCTGCCTATGTGGCAATTTATGTCTAAGTAGGGAGTGTGTAAAAAAAAAATTTTTTTTAAGCCCTTTCATATTTTGTTATGTGAAAGGATGATCGTTGGTTCTCTAAGAAAACTGAAGCATATATAATGTTTAGGACGTGTTCGTTTTGCTTCTTTTTTATTGTCCGACACTTGGTGTTCAGTTTAGATTTTTGTTTGTCAAGTACATTCTGCTCTCCACTCTAAAAATCGTCGACCCAATATTATTTCGTTTGTGAAATATATACACCTACAATGCAATCCACAGACAAGTGAGGGATTAAGTTCTGTGTAAACATTTGTACTTTGTAATAACTTATAAGTTGTCCCATGCCTTACGGCTGTGGAATTATTGCCGTATAAATATTTCCATCAATAAATAAAATACAGAATAAATTATCTTACTCCTTGGTGCTTTCTTTTAAGAGGTTATTGTTCCTTTATAAAATACAGACAATACTTCAGACGATCGTGCTTTTGTGCACATCATAAAACACGCCAGAGGCTGTGTAGACTACTTTCCCTGTCACTGCTATCTGGACTAATAAAAAGTATATGTAAAAGTACGTAATGAAAACATGCACTCCTCTTAAGATACTCGTCTTCTTGTTAAATTAACAATTATTACACATGTGGAATTAGTTTTGTCCGTGATAAACGTAAGGATATAGGCTGCATGGTATTGTGCTTTAGAACAACAGTAGTCATACAGTTGAAGCAAACATTTTCCTTACTGTTTTGTAGGGACAATACACAGGCTTCGCCAATGTCTCATTCTGTCACTGATCATTGTCAGTGAATAATGTATAAAGGCCCTGACTGCACATTGCGGTTACAAAATTCAGATTTTTTTTTTTTCAAAATCTACGGAACATGCCTTAGGTTTTAGGTATCACAGTTTACTAATTGATCATTCAATTTATATATTTTAATTAATTTTATTAATTCATTCAATCGTTCTTAGAGATCGCTTTTTCAGCTCAAGAGCTGCTCAAGGCGCCGGCAGATACAGGATCTAACTCAAGTCAGCCGAGGCGCCCACTTGCAGCCTTTGGGCGCATTGTTTCACGCCAATCCTGGGCGAATGGGGATGGGTGAAAATAGACCCGCTGCTTGCCGGGCTGGACTATGTGTAGCCGGTGCCAATGACGCTATGTTTAGTCTTTGCTCACCCCCGTTGGGGTGCCGGGGGTTTCAGTATAAATAGTATCCCCACTTTCTGGAAATTTAGTGCTTTAAATTCCCACTGTCGCTGTCTTTCTCATTTGCTCTTTCTCATTCCTGCGCTTTTCTATCAATCTGCTATATTATCGTCTTCTTCGCTAGACCAGTCTCCTACCTTTTTTCTTGAAAACTCTTCCGGGACAAGACTCCTTGTTTGTGTATGAGGTCTGTTAGATCAGCTTGGGAATATTGGACGCTTTCTGCCAGGTGGTCACTAGGGCTTCCTATGATGTTATTATTTAGCAATGTGGGCATTTTATATGTATGTGTTTTGTTGATAATGTATAATGATGTTTGTATTCTATTTTGTTTTTGTCAACGGGGGTTCAATAAGTTGTGGTGAAGCCTCAGCCGTCCCCTGCGTGGGATGTCTTTATTGTAAAGTGACTGGCTGGTGGAGAGCTTTCGGTTTTACCACTAGGGTTGTTTCAGCAGATCTTTTATGCGGATCGGGGGTTGTCCGGTCCTGATTTGGCTCGGAAGAGTCCGCTGGACCTAAAGCAATAATAATGTAATGTAATGTATTTGCTCACCCGTCTAGGACATGAGCGTCGGGATCTTTAAAGTCCGTGCGTTAGAATTCGTGCGTACACGGACTAGACCTCGGTTTATACTCTCATCCAAAGATCATATGTACTCCTTCGATATACCTATATCTATCTATCTATCTATCTATCTATCTATCTATCTATCTATCTATCTATCTATCTATCTATCTATCTATCTATCTATCTATCTATCTATCTATCTATCTATCTATCTATCTATCTATCTATCTATCTATCTATCTATCTATCTATCTATCTATCTATCTATCTATCTATCTATCTATCTATCTATCTATCTATCTATCTATCTATCTATGTACAGTTATCGGCATGTTGGCACGAGATCTATTCAATGTTTCCGTTGTAATGGTAAATGAAGAGTGTTATTTGTTATTTATGGCATGTACAAAGACCAGTAGTAGGCCCCTATCATTCGGTGTATGCAGTTCACTTCGAGTTGAGACAATCTCAGAGGATGAAATAGAACAATCGACCTTCAGATTGTCTTTGACATAACAGGCTGTCTTTGACCTTACAGGTTGTCTTTGACCTTACAGGATGTCTATGACTTAAAATGTTGTCTTTAACCTTACAGGGTCGGTTGGAAGTGCACAGACTCGATGTCTCTTTATTGCCTAGGTGCAGAAACAAGTAACTGTTATTTTTATTTATTTATTTATTTATTTTTATTATTAGGAAAAAAAATGTCCCGAACGACCCTAATTGTTTGGCCCGACCCTAAATGTTTTTGGGGTATCGTCTGGAAAATAAAGTGAACTAAGCCACACACCAAAATCGCACCCAAGGTGAAAAAAGTAAAAAATTAAAAAAAAAAAAAAAACGACCTACCTACCCTACTTTTTTTTAAAATTTACCTTATTGTCCCTTTTTCATAGGGAAATTCTGGGCCGCCTCCCCTGGGGAAAGCGTAGCCGCAGCCTGTGGCGCGCCCAAACCCAACCTACCTAACATTTGTTGTGATTTTGAAATTTTGCTGGGGGAGCAAACCGGAATACCCGGAGAAAAAAAAACCCTATGGTACCGTAAACAGACATTTTTTGCCCACTCTTGCTTGATCATATTGGTGAAAGAGACATTATCTTACTAAGACAAGAATAAATGGACGTAGTATTGACTCTAAATAGCGCCTATTATCGTTTTCGCTATAAACATAACAATCTACCTATCATCAGATTCCCCATCGTTATAGCCACAATTATAGTGTTACCTCAATCACTGCTGCTACCATCATCATCATCATCATCATCATCATCATCATCATCATCATCATCATCATCATCATCATCATCATCATCATCATCATCATCATTATCATCATCATCATCATCGTCATCATCATCGTCATCATCATCATCATCATCATCATCATCATCATCATCATCATCATCATCATCATCATCATCATCATTATCATCATCTTCATCACTACCACAGTCATTATATTTACCAAACTGACACAAGCTGCTGCATGCACCACCCCCTCCACCACCATCATCACCCCCATGACACCGCACCTCCATTGCCACATAACTCTGTCTTCTTCATCCAAATATAATTGAACCTAGTCATTGCAACGCCATCACCACCGCAGAAACCAGTCAGTGCAACACCGCAACCACCCCCACCACCACTCAGAAACCAGTCAGTGCAACACCACCACCTCCGACAACGTATTCATCGCATATCGGACTGATTCAAGCGTGTGGATGGCCGAAGCCAATCATCGTCTCATCCCATTGACAATACAGCTGCTTCAGCTCAAAAACATAATGTGATTGAACTGGCCAGGGGATTGATGGAGCGCTCATTAATCAGTCAGTCGCCCTGCGTTTAAATAAACGCTCACAAGTTGGCGATGCTGGTGGTGGTGGTAATGATGATGGTGGTGGTGATGACGATGATGATGATGATGATGATGATGATGATGATGATGATGATGATGATGATGATGATGATGATGATGATGATGATGATGGTGATGATTGGCTGAGCCCAACTACAACCCCAAAGGCACCAATCGCACCTCAACACCAAGTAGAAGGTAGCGTAAAGCACACGCATTACCGCCACCAAACAACCAATGAGAAAGCTCTGGCCGGCCCCCGTCTCCCCCACTGTCATTACCCAGAGGCCAAGGGGTGGGTAGCGGGAGATCGAAAAGAATGGGTGGGGAGGATTCAAGATTGGAAGGGGTGGGGAGGATTCAAGATTGGTGCAAGTTTAGTGACGCTTGAGGAGTCACCAGCGTCATCAAGTACAGTAGTCTACAATCATCATCTTATTTAACAGCACTTTTTAGCAAATCATCATCTCGTTATTCATCTTCACGACATAATTTAACTTTTCCAAGACCACGCTTAGACATATTTAAAACATCTCTGTCCTATTCTGGTCCAAGCGTGTGGAATTCTCTACCAGAAGAGGTCAAGAAAAGTAAATCATTACCATCTTTTAAATATTTGATCTCCCTTTGCTCTTAATATTTAAGATGATCGTGTTCCTTTTTGTTCTTCCCTACCCTGCCACAATTTAAGTTACTAAGAATGTATGAATTTACATGTGTTTGTGTGTGTGTGCGTGTGTGTGTGTGCTTGTGCTTGTGTGTGCGGAGGGAGGAGGATATGGATGGGGAGGGGAAGAAGGGTGGGAGTATGTGTATTAAAATGCATTAATTTGCTTAGTGATTTGTTACCGTAAAAAAAGGTAAAGGTAGTCCCATAGCCTTGTGGCCGTAGGGGAGCGTGATGTTGGAGATCACACTTATCTTGGGCCAGCGTAATGAGGGTGATGCCCAACTCTCTCCCTCGCTGCTTTACCTTCCCCACCCTCAAGAGAGTAGGTACTCAATCACAGTTGAGTCAACTGGGGGCGTTGTTGTTTGTCGCTTCACACCTTAGCGGTCACCCATCCAAGTGCCGTAGTTAAGGAATATGTTTGTTTTAAATTATTTTATGTTAATTATTTTGTTTGTTTTGCATTGTTTATTAAGGACAAGCTGTAAGACAGGTCCAAAGGACCTAATGCTATTATCCTATTAAGGGTTTCGACTTCGACTTCGAGAGTCATTACGTACCCTGCAGTCATCGGCGTCATCAAGAACATAACTATTTTTGGGTAAAACACAAAATTTTTCCGTAGGTCATAGACCTGACCGTATGGCTATGATAGCCTACGAACGCCAAAACCGAGAGTAACCATTACCACAAGATAATTGAAATTAACACGTGTTCTTTGGTAATTGACAGATATGACGGCCTACTAGCGCCAAAACCTGATAATAACAAATATCATGGGAAATTACAGTACAAATATCATGGGATAATTACAATTTTCAAGGAATAATTACAATTTTCAAGGAATAATTACAATTTTCAAGGAAGAATTACAATTATCCTTGAAAAATTATAAATATATCTTCGCGTGATCATGTTTAATTTTCATTTCTTGCTCTAGCAATCCGTCTAGAAATGGGTCAAAAGACTAAAAACCAAACATTTTTATTTTCACTTGATAATTACAAATTGTCGTTGATATTTGTAATTTAATCATTATATTTGTAATTATGAGGCTTTGGCGCTAGTAGGCAGCCATATGTGAATTACACAGAACACGTGTTAATTACCATTATTACTGATACCTGTAAATGCAGTTTTGGCGCTAGTAGGCCGCCATAATGTGAATTACACAGAACTCGTGTTAATTACTATTATCACTGATAGGCTACCTGTAAATGCATTTTTGGCGCTATAGTAAGCCACCTTAGTCAGAATTAAGCATGATCACGTAAAAATTGTAATAATATTGTGAAAATTGTTATTATTAGGCCTATGTGATAATTACAATTTTCGGTGTGGACGCTTTTTCCAAGCGGATTGCTAGAGTCAAAACTGAAACTTAAACAGGATCACGCGAAGATATTTATAATTTGAATGATAATTGTAATTATTCCTTGATAATTATAATTATACCATGATATTTGCAATTATCTCATGATATTTGTCATTATCAGGTTTTGGCGCTGTAGGCCGTCATATATGGCACGTACGTAGTATGAAATGATAGAATCGTCTATTTGTTATCTGAATTGCTGTATCCAATATCAGCCAGACAATTCAAAGCATTTGCGCCGGTCAGCCCGAAAATGTAGCTGAATGTAAAATAATACGTGGAACCACAGGCGCCCGTATCGGAATGTGAGCAGAGTGGAGTGCTGTCTATAATACATGTATTATTATATTCAGATATATACTTAGCCTACATTGTCCATGGTTGTATTTCAGTTAGCAGAAAAGGGGGCGCCTGTGGTGGAGATAGGCCTAATCAAGACAAACGCCATAAACGGCGTGGCTGAGACTAGACAAAAGCCTTCATATCTTCCATTTCTCCCTCTTTCAAGTGGCTATAGTCACGGTTATGCTGTACGTACATGCACTCTTGCAGGCTATCAATTATTTAGCATAAAAATTGCATCCTATTTCAGTAGTCACAGAAAAGATTTTTAGTAGATCGATCTATCTGAGCCTGATTAATTAGAATCATTATGCTTGGAGAAGCTTTTTGTTTGTTTTTTGTTTTACAAACTCTTTATTTTCTGCAGATGTATCTATAGTTCGTAACATGACTACACTGCGTAGCCGCGGCTAGTCTCAGCTACGCAATGCAGTGTGCCTGTGCCTTACAAAGCTTCACAATAATCGCAATGAATCAGAGAGGAGCGGTGAGCCCAGCCCTGAGCGGGAGTACCGCGCTATACAAGCCTACTTTATTATTACTATTGTTATTACCTAATAGACGTAGATCAAGTTTTGGCTTTCAGCACATGAATCCATTTTCAGCTGACTGGCAACCTCGCGCGCAGTAGAGCAAGGTGCACACGCTCAGACTTCTTCGACACAGTAGCATAGGCTCAAGCAGACGACACGTCGCCATTTTTCTTGGACCGCGCGTGCGCCATTTGTAAACAACATGGCGATAAGCTGTGTCTGTGTATAAGGTGTTATTGTATTTACAATTTCATTTCTAGACGTTAAAAGTTACTAACTGTACAAATTTAGTATGCCTGTGAATCAATAATACGTAAGTACAGTGATTTGTTATGTGTGTTTTTAGACTGAATGTTCAGAATCGCCAAAATCAGCCCGTAGCTTGACTATACGACTCTGTGCTAAAAGCTTTGCTCCTGAAAGGGCCGGTCGATTTCCTGTCCAAACAAGAATAGAGAATTTGTGCTTTTATGGATTGAACCACGCGCTTGCTTTGTCATTCATGTAATGTAACGAAGATATTGGGGTTATTGGTAATTATAAACAGCAGTGTTTGGTTGACTATCGGAACAAACACATCAAAACAGTCAAGATGGCGACCATTCGCTTGCTTTTTTAGCATTGAGGTTCGCCAACGTAAACCTTCAACCATTGTAAGCAGGATTTGTCTAATTTTTTATTTTTGTAAAGTAGCATATGACACAATGTTCTATTTGTGAACAATCAAAACAAACAAAAACGAGTTAAAAGTTTCATTTGTATTCTAACTAGACCTGTTTTATGTTTATTACTTTCAGTTTCAGATTGAAATTCTGTTGACATAAATTTGTATTGGAAAGACAAGTAAATTAAAAAAGTTGTATTGGTAATTGTTCAACTGGGAGGACAAAGTTTATTTATCTTTATTAATGTATTTATTTTTTTAAATCTATTTATAATATGTGTGGTAGTTTTTACATGAATTGCTTTCATTTGTATTCTTGTACAAAGTTAAAATAAAAATTGTGTTATTATATAATATTAAATTAAAATATAACATTATATTGCACAAAGTGAAATGGCTAATCTCCATGCACTTAACACACACTCAGGCACAAATACTCAGCTTGACTATGCATTTTAATGTTAAGAGCCACATAGCAAGGCAAAGTACAGCACATGATATATTATAAATAGATTTAAAAAAATAAATACAAGGGGGGGTGGGGGTGGGGGGGTTCAGGCTCGGAGGGGTATGTAGTCATAATTTTCACACTCACCAGCATGTATTCTCTGACAAAGAAAACTGTAAAATATGTTTCATTTTTAGCTTTGTCTTTTATTCACAACTTCAAATTAGAAAACAGTCGTGTCTTCAGACAATTTGAACAGGGATAAACTTCCTCTCTGTCAAACTCAAAACTTTCCTCTTGCGCGACGCCATTTTGACAAGCCAGTGTAGGCGAGTAATGTCCCTGGAAATAGCAGACAACAGCAGGCGTACACTAACAAAAAACATGAGAGAAAAAACGAAAGATATAGACTATAAATTAACTGATATCTCTTTTAAATTGCCTAAGACAGTCGTATAAAGGGCTTAAGACACGGTCGCTGGTCGCATAAATAAGGTTGTCGCATACCAGAGGTCATTTATTATTGGAAGTGAATCCGTCAGAAGTTTTCAGGTCACATAGCGGAGGGAATCGTATACCAGAAAGACGGATACCGGAGGTTCCACTGTAATGGTATTTTTATACTTTATAGCTCATTTTTGATAATGAAAGATCAGTTCAAGACGCAGTGTCTGTTGTGAAAAGTGACTGCCTTAAACTCCATCTGTACTTGTCTCATTATCCGTCACGTAAAGTAGTTTCTAACGTTATTTGGAAAGAACAGGTAGTTACTTATATAACTTTTCTTCTGTGCTTTATATATATGAATGTAGTTTTGTGAAACTGAATAAAGGTCAGTTGATATCTTTTGAGGTTCCCTGAGAATATACCTCTTGAAAGTTTCAGCATATTTCATTGTCATGCTGATTGCATTTTTTTCCCATTAAAACCTAGTAAGTGGATTTATACTAGTTATTACTAGAATAACTATCCTATCTATCCCATAACTCGATAGTCATTGGGGCACCACAGATGAACGTTTAACCAGCGTACCTAATCTTTTTCTGTCCCCAGTAACCCTCGTGGCTTCGCTCAGTGTCAAGCCGTCCATTCTCGAGTGTTGTCCTCCCACCTCATTTTCTGTCTCCCTCTTTTTCTGCCGCCTTGCAAGATGGCATTTGCTCTGGTGACATGGCCATACCATTGGAGTTTCTGTTTTTTTACCACTGTGAGCATGTCATCGTGTTGTCCAATGAGTTGTGTGATGGTCTGTCAGACTTCGTTGTTGGTGATGTGCTGAGTATAGAAAATGGTCAAAAATCTTCTGTAGCACCTCATCTCCATGCTTTGTATTCTACATTGTAGATCTGCTGTGAGGGTCTATGTTTCAAAAGAGTATAATGGAGATGAAAAGGGAGCTGTTCACTCGGAAATTACCTGGTATGAAATGGGTTATCTTGGAGTGTAGATCGATGGTTCTGTTTTTCCAAATGGGCTTCAATCAACCTTGTCATGACAGCAGTTGTTTGTGCTATCCTGGAGAAGACTTCCTGTTTTAACCCATTGTCTCATACAATGGCTCCTAAATATTTGAAGCTGTGCATGGTATTGAATGACAATATAGAAATATAATGACAATATAAATGAAATTTAACAGATATTTTGAAACAATAGAATAGTAGAAATTGATGTATTTTTTAAAAGCATGTTTACAAACAAAATGTGTCCTATGATAGCCACTAGGATCAGTTTAAACTTAAGCGCTTTTGATACCACAGGTTGTATTCAACCCCCATCCTAGGCCTGGGAGGTCCCGGACCCCTTCCCCATTCTTTTTGTCCTCCCCACCTATTCTGACCCCTGAATAAGTTTTGAACACAAAAAAATGTCTGTTGAAATGATGTTTTAGTGAGTTGAGATAAATAATACTAGTAAAGTTAAACTGTGATTGAGTCCTCGAGTATGAATGCTGTTAAAATTTAAAGTGCTATGAATAATATAGAGAAAATGAGAGCATTTGTGATCAGAGCTGGAAAGAGGGTAGGGGTAGGTGGCTTTTTCCAATCAAATGGTGAATTTCCCTTTTGCCTTGTCAGGTCTCTAATGGCCCGATGTTCATGCCTCAAGGTGAATAAAAACATCAATAAATCTGGCTGCTTGGCAGTTTGAGTATGCCGTGTTTGTGGAGGTAGCATTGAAGTATAGAGAGTGTTGTTTCCCTGTTTTGGACAGCAGGCAGGCGAACGTGGCATACACTGGGCTGGCATTGATGAAAATTGAATTGCTGTATTGATTAATGTAGGCGTGCATGCGCTCATGGGCCAAACAGGACTGGGGGCATGATCCTGGCAGTGAACATCCATTAGGTGTTGATTTTGTAGGGTTTTTTTTTGCTGCTCCACTTTCATAGAAAACTAATGCAGGTGCAGTTTCTTTAGCAGGAATCTTACATACACTACGAAGTGTAAAATTATGTTAAAGTGTATTACTGCCCATTGCCGAATGTTATCAGTTGGTTTGTCACCCCGTGCCCGTGGTCCACTTTTCTTGCCCAGCTTTGTTTGGGATGATTTATGGCTTGGCACGCAAAGAGATAAAAAATAATTACACATTCATTCTGCATGTTGTTGTTGCGGCTGGACCGAGTAAAAAAATTATATTGCTTTCTGATTGTGTTTCTCAATCAAAACATTAATACTATTGTATATTATCTTCGTACCATTAAACTATCATAATGAATGGAAAGTTATCTCAATTGTATCATGTGCATGATATGAATTGTTCTGTGAACCAAATGAAATTAACTATACTGGGCATTAATAAATATTCAATTGGTTGGTGTTTGTAGATATATGCCCATGGGATGGGTGTGTGTGTGTAGATGTTAGTGTGTGTACTGAAACTGTCACCTTGTCGTGTGTATGCACACATTATTCACTTGAAACTGATAAGCTCTGTTTACTGACCTCGTCTTACTCCTAGACGTTATAGCATTGCCCTTGTGCCGGAGCATTTGTGAGTATCTGTAGTATGGATTGATTTCATCCTCATCCAGTTTATAATGAAGCATTGTCATCATGAACATAGTAAAGAAAGGCAGCAGCAATTTATTTGACTGAGCAATAGTAGTCTTCTCTTGAATTGTTATTTTTCATTTGGAAGGCTTGGTTATTTATCCTATTTAATTGTTGAATATTGGAAGAATCATGTTTTTGTAATTTTCAGACTTATCTGAAACAGTGGGATTAACTTTTGTTTCTTTATCATCTTCTTCGGCCAACCTTACTGGTTAGAAAATGAAACTAAATAATAAATTATTAATTTGTGTTATTCATTATTGAGCATTTTAATTTTTTTTTATAATTATATTTTTATTTAACCTGATTCAACATAATTTCATTCACTGAATTTTGGTCAGTCAATTTGACAGCTGTATACTTTTTTCTGTTGCAGGACTGAGAGAGAATCCAGGAGTTCAGCACAGCGTTACGGAGCCCTGAATAATCAAATCTATTCCTGACAACAATCATTTTCTCAGTGGATCCTGGCCTCTGCTCATCTGCCAGATGCTTATCTTTGGACCTTCGTTTCAAGAGGCAGCTACTACCACCCACATTAGATTTGTGCACACATATCATCTACAAGCCAAACAGTTGTACCAGCATATGCCTTGTGATAGGGAGTGAACGAGTGTTGTTTTGTGTGTGTGTTTGAGGAAAGGAGTTTTTCCTTGTGAGGCTGCACCCAGCAGCATTAGTGTCATCAGGTGTTGTGAGAACTGAGATAGCCAGCGGCCAGCTCAACCACCATGGGCAAGCAGAACAGCAAGCTCAAGCCTGAGGTGCTGGAGGACCTTCGCAACAACACACAGTTTACAGAGGAGGAGCTACAAGAATGGTACAAGGGATTCCTCAAAGACTGCCCTAGCGGCAACCTGTCTGTGGACGAATTCAAAAAAATTTATGGGAACTTCTTTCCATACGGGGATGCTTCCAAGTTTGCAGAACATGTGTTTCGCACTTTTGACACAAACGGTGATGGCTCAATAGACTTCCGTGAATTCATCTGCGCCCTGAGCGTGACGTCTAGGGGCAAGCTGGACCAAAAGCTGCGGTGGGCGTTCAGCATGTATGACCTGGATGGGAATGGCTACATCTCGCGGCAAGAAATGCTGGAAATAGTCACGGTGAGAAAGAGTCTTGTTAGAGTTACAATGCAGCTGTTGGTGTGTTACTTGAAATGAATCATCTGCATACTGTAAGATCTAGATCACATGGTTACTTGCAAGATTAAATTGTTATTAACAAGAAAGAAATTGAGATGATCTACACCTGCTTTGCAAATTTATGAATGATTCGAAAGAGTCAGTTTGAATGAGAGCTTGCGTCGGCCCACTTTAAAATTTGCTTTGACATAGTCTGCTTGCACCTAATTATTCAGTTTGGAGATTTGTACACTATGCATTCCTTCATAATTTCTTTTTAAAACTGTTCAGGTGCATATACATTTATCTAATCAATCTTATAGTTTTTATATAGTGCTTTTTCCTACTTAAGAGCTGCTCAAGGTGCTGGTCAATACAGGATCTTACTCAAGCCACCCGAAGCGCCCACCTGCGCTGCAATCTTTGGGCACATAGTCTGACGCCCAGATGACTGAGCACAATCCTGGGTGACCGCAGTTGGGGAGAAGGAACCTAGTGTTTGCTGGGTGTATTTGTGTAGCCGGCACTCGTCCATCTAGGACCTGAGCGTCAGGATCTTTAAAGTCTATGCGTTGGAATGCATTTGTGCACAGACTAGATTATTCTCTCATCCGAAAGAGTAGGGGCGCAGTGTTTTACTACTTAGGCTTATTTTTGTCTTTTGTTTTATTTATTTTAGTTGTTATTATTAGACATTATTATTATTTTACCCCAGGCCGTCATCAACAGGATATGAACCACTGGTTGTGCAGACTACAATGTTATCGCCTGACGTCTGAGTAAACCATCGAGTCCACTGTGCTCCATTCCTTCTTAATTTACATTTGCTATTCAGGTGTAGGACTAGGAGGAGTAGGAGTGGTGTCAATTTTTAAATGTTTCTTTGATAACAAGTCCATTTTTGCCAATAAAATATTGCATCATTCAAAGTGCTACATGGATAAGGTTATTAAAGTGCTAAATGTAAGGATAATGAAGTACATGCAAATAGATGAACTCGTCATCCGAAAAAATGCTAAATAATCATAGTGTGATGGTGCAGTGCCTTATATTATTTACCAAGAAAGTTCGTGTGCTCAGAGAACAACGATGTGATTGTACACCTATTATCTTGTGTCCTCTGATGCTGGAAGGCATTGCTTTGTTGGCTGTGCGGTGGCTTCTAGTGCTGGTTGTGGCGCTGTACAGGGTGGTATTGATCTGTCTGTTGCGTTGCATTGTGCGGGCTGGCCGTTGGGTGGCAGCCAAGCCAGTGATCTACTGTGTGTGTATGCATGACACGTCCAGCCCAGTCCCACTGTCCATTCTTAGACCTATTCAATTGAGATTTATTTTAGGCAGAAAAACATGTCTGTTTACGGTAACATAGGGAATAAAATAGGGTTGGTAGTTCGGCAGTTTCTTTATTGTCTTTTCTTTGTTTGTTTTGTTTTTTTTTTTTTTTACTTTTCCATCTTAGGTGTGATTTTTTGTTGTTGTTGGCATTAATTTAAAAAAAATAATGTCCAGACGATCCCCAAAAATGGTTTAAAAGGGTTGGGGCCATAAAATTAGGGTCGGCTAGGATACCCTAAACAGACTTTTTTTTCCCCTTAATGTTGAGATTGAGAATGAGATACAAATGAACAGTCCAATCTTGGATTTATTTTGAAACTGGGAGCTAGGATTGTAGGAAAGATGGAATAAAGAAGGGAATATTGAGTGTGAGAGATACTCTAGAAAAAGACTCAGAAGAACTTAAGTTAAAGGACATTTTTAATATATTAAATATTTTATTTATATTTATTTTATATTTTACTTTTTAGTTTTAATGGCCATGTTTGAGAATTTGTTTTGGAATCAGCCTGGCCCTATTGATCTATTGAAAGTGCTGCTTACAATGCATTTTAGTTGACTTGGGTCTCAAAATAATGCTGCAGTTGATTTTAATCTGCTGATTTTATTTTCAGGTAGTTATTTTTTTTAAAGTGTGCTACAATTTTTGGAGGAGTCAGTACTGCATTTAAAATAAACGTACATTTTTCAACAAATATCGCATTTGTGAAAAAGAATTGCAGTACTGGCTTTAGTTGGATTCACAATATGAAAAGTAACCTCTTTCATGATAGTAGTAGTACTATGATCTTTCATGATAGTACTATGATCTTTTATGATAGTATGTACTATGATCTTTCATGATATTGATAGTAACTTTAGTACTCCGTGGACTGCTTATCCATGCAGTTGCCACACATTTTCAGAACTCATTTGTAAAGAGATTAGGACTTTCACACATAACTTACACGCTCATTCCCTTGAAAAACAGATTTTATCTTGCTGTGCCTCTATCCACTCCACATTAATTTTCTAATTATAAAGTTCAATTTCAGGTGAATTTAAATTAGGGTGTTCCATTTCAAGTTATGTTTACTATTTAATAGCACAGAGCGCAGGTACTGAGCACTGCTGCTTTTGAGTGTGATGTAACACTAATGTATATTTGCATGTTAATTATGCTTTCATGTATGATGTAGCACGCTTGTAGTGTAATTCTGAAAGAAAGTGTGTTTTTGTTATGTGAATTAATATGGTGTACACCATTATTAATTGTATTCGTAATTAATGGTTCATGACTGAATATTTTTGTTGCAGGCCATCTACAAGATGGTGGGCACAGTGATGAAGATGCCGGAGGACGAGTCAACACCCGAGAAGCGAACAGATAAGATCTTTCGTCAGATGGACAAGAACCTGGACGGCAAGCTGTCCTTGGAGGAGTTCATCGAGGGCGCCATGAACGACCCCTCCATTGTGCGACTCCTCCAGTGTGACCCTCAGTCCAGTCAGAGTTGAGAGTGACTTGGCAGCCTGCACCTGATTAATAGGAACCATCATCTTAGCACTCAGACTGCTAGGACATGTTCTCTTCTTGTGCGTTCCTTGTTTGGGCTCTGTATGAAGTGTCTGCTCTCTCTACCTGTTTTATTCATTACCAACTTCGGAACTGATCCCTAACTTTCAAGTAACCTTTGGAACTAAGTTTCAAGGTGCTTTTGGAACTCAAACTGGTTTACCGTTTTGGAATTACTTGCTCCCAGCTTCTTCATACCACCCCCAAGACTTACTTTAAGTTGGGGAACTTATCTTCAGCTCCCTATCATGCGCCTCCTGTCGTGATCAGTCAAGATAGTGATCATTGCTCGCTTATGCTACCTTTTCTCTCATATTTTCCTACAAAGTTAAAATGCAGATAATATATTATATAGTGAAATCATTGAATGAATAAAGCATTCATTGAAGCACATTCTTGAACTTGTCTTTTATTTTACTAAAATCTGTAATGTAGGACGAAAGATTGTGTTTTTATTTGTTTATTGGAGAGATTTAATAATTTTATTGATCATTAAAACGTCATGCTGTTTTTGGTTATTAATTTTGACCCACGCACTGGTTTTCATCTAGCTGGAAATGGCATTTTTATTGGGCAAGAAATACTAATGTACAACTTTGTGATTGTATAGATTTGGAAGAGGAATCTAACAGGAAAACATATAGTGTTGTAGGATTTTAATCATAATTTCAGTCATTATGTGTGGTGTAAGAACATTGACTCTGATGTCAAACAGTAATTTTAACATCCATGAAAGAATTTTTATTGATCAGCAACTTTGAAACGTCGAGACACTGCCGAGCTGAAATAGCATAAGCTTACTGCCTGCATAGATAATTTTGGATGAACTTTTACTGTGGACGCTGCACAATATATCGATATGAAAATTTGTTAATGTTCCGTGGGTGCCAATTTAACAGATAGGATAGGATAGCAACACAAATGTATACAGGTTTTTTCCTTTGTCGGTTTCATAGAACTGTGTTGTTGTATTTGGAAGGGGATAAGCAGATTTCCTGTGTTGTGGGTGTGTGACAGATTTTGCCAGAAGTTGGGGTAAAAAAGATGTTTCTCTTTGCCATTACAAAATGTTTGTTGGGGGAGGGAGGGAAAGGGGGGGTGGGGGGGCTTTTTAGATCATCATGTGGGGAGGGGAGGGATAGGGAGAGGGGATATTAAGACTACAAGTTGTAATTTCTCTTATCCTGTCGTCTCTGCCATCATCTTCTCTCCCACCCACTCCCTCCCTCTCTACCACCTCCTACCACCCCCTATCTTCAGGATCAGAGCATTGAAAGGAGAACTGGTTCCCGTAATCAACTCTTTGTGTAACTTTCAAAGGTTTCTGAAGTTGTGCAGCAATGAGCTATAGGACTTCGTAACGTTCTATATTGGTGTGTGCACATACTGTTGCTGTGTTTCATAGTATGGCTTTTGTCACTCCTTTGGAAAGTCTAATGTGTGTTTTCATTGATCATATTTATTATAATCAAAGTGTAGCTGGTACACTTTTACTGGAAAAAATGATATTTTTTGTAGCCTTAGAATTCATTTATAAGCACAGCATTAGAATGTGTTTTATTTAAGCATAGTACGTTAACTAGATAGAACTTCAGAAGTATGCTTTTTTTCTAAGACAAGTCAGTTGTATTGATCAGATGATTCAGTAACAACAGCAACGCAAATTTAATGATACTTTGAAGCTTCCCTTGCGGAGATAAAGCTTTATCATAACATTATCTTTATAATAAGCAAGTTCTTATTACTTGAGAATTTCCAGATTTTGTATCATCTATATTATATGGTTGGAGTTTCTTATAACAGTCTCATCTATACATGTATTGCTTATTGATATACACAATAACACATATTACCTGAAGGAAACAACCTTCAAAAACTAGCATTACTGTTGATTGCAAGCACTAAAAATATTGTTAAGATGAAGATTTTGACAATGGATGATCATGTGAATGTAGAATAAATAAAGAACAGATTGACATTCTTGGAGATGAGAGCCAAGCTTGTTGATTTGTTGATCTACACACTACTTGGTAGTGCAGGAAGTGTTTCAGCTTGAGACTACTGTGTGCACATATATTTGGACTTGCTCATGACAAAACTTACAAAAACCTATTTTATGTCCATTGTCACAGTGAAAGCAATGTAATGCAATATTGCGGTGACTGACATAGCACACTACACTGGTGATAGTCTAGCCCATCCATTCTCTTCTATCCCCAGTCTTTGTCTGCTTTGAAAAAGCAACTTTTCAGTTATGTTTTTTACCATGACATCCAAAAGGAAGACAGACATTGTGGGTTGGAGAAAAGATGCCCTGGACTTGTGCTTCACTGCAGAATGTGTGGAGGACACCACAACGCTAGAAGAAACCAGTCACATCACAGTTTTGAAATAGATGTCCTCATGCTTCAGAAAAGCCAATATCTTCCGTTACGTTTTCTGATGTTTGATCAATCCTCCCTGATTTATTTTATTTTATTTTTTTTAAAAGGAGTCAGACGCTTTGTGTCTTGTAATGTAACAGAGGATTGGCCTTGGTAATGGAAGACCCCTTTTATGTTTCCCAAAGAGTATTTCTATTTCTATCATGCTTCAGAAAGAGCTAGCAGATCTGTGGCTTCGTGCTTCACTCCTTCAGAAAGATCAGACATATATGCATTGGTAATGAAAGATGTTCAGGTGAAGAGGGCGTTAGGGGAAAATGCACTAACATTCCATCAGACGGTGAAGCGCATTTGTAGCAGTTGCTGGGTCAAATCCACAGAACTGATAACCTTGTGTAACATCATAACTATGGACTCGACGTTGAGCTGTCTTCATTATTTAACCCCATCCTTCCCCCACCTTCCCCTCACCCCCACCCCCACACACTCCCCTGCCATCCGCCCCAAAAGAAAAAATACTATTCATCTATTACTGAGTGAATGAGTGCTTGCTTTTCTTGCTTTGCTGTAACATAATTATAATCTGTTGTATTTATATGGTGTTTGATTAAATGTCATGCCTACAATATGTTATCGTTGAACTTTTGGGGCCCCCGTTCAAATATCTGTCTTTATGCAGTGTTTCATTTTGATAATTTGAGCTAGTGTTTTATAATATAATTTTATATTAGTCCAGTTCCGTTTGTGGCTTTAAATGATTAAGAACACTTAAACAGGTGTTTTTTAATGCACCTTTTTATATAAGAAGTCAAACTCAAAGATTGAGCGTATTTTCTGGGGTGTTTCCAAACTAGAAGTAGATTTCATAGAATAAACCTACAATACTAAATCAGTCAGAGCTCAGTTAGTCCCTGCCTTTATTTATGGAGCTATATATTGGGTGAAGCAGAAGTTGTCTTTTCAAGAGTTTGAAGGTCTCCATGCAGGTCTTGTACAAGTTGTAGATCTTTAGTCGAAGCAAAGAACATAATGCCTTCATCTAAGGGGAATAAACAATGAATTTGTGGTGATGTCGTTTGCAAGAGACTGTTTGTTTTGAGGTGAAAGCCCACTTGTTTGTAAATGCTGAAAAATATATATATTATGTGGGTTATAATTTAAATATATTTGTATATGATGTTTATATTTAAAAAAAAACAAAACAAAACTATCCGTTTGAAGAATACAAAATGTTTCTTGGATTTTTTAATTTTTTTTTTCGCTCTTATTTGTCTTGTAGGTGCGGTGTATAATATATATAAACAACAAAAATCTAAAAAAGGAGTTTGTTTTTCTTTCTTTTTTTTTTTTTTTTTTTTTTTTTAACAGTTCTAAATTTGTTTTTTTGAGAATGTTTTATTTATGACATTTTGAGCACTTAGGTTCTATGTTTTTTCTTTATTTTTTTGGTTTGTTCTGAAAGTTCTTGCTTCAAATGTTTATCAGTGTTACCATTTGAAGTGCAATGTACATGATGCATGCAGGAACGTTTTCACCTGTATATTACATGTCTGTTCTGACGTCACCACTGTTTTGCAACCTAGAACATTTTCCTGATCCCTCATCCCAATATTACTCCCCCCCCCCCCACTCCCTTACCTCCCCACAGCTCCCCTTCTCCCCATTTTACTCCGTTTTTCCACCCCATATCTTCCCCCCCCACCCCCCTCCCGTCCCTACCCCTTACACCTCACTTTCTTCCATCTCTCCTCTGAAGCAGAGCTGTGATTCAAGAGGGTGATTTGTTCTTGTGTTAGTGACTGTTGCATTCACCTGATGGGCAGGCAGCCATTTTTCACCAAGATTCTGTTTGTGTTTGTTTGGACTGCACATGTCTATGTGTATGCAGAAACTGCTCTTTTTACTATAGTGACATACATGGCACTGTACTTGTGTTGTTTTAAAAAGAAAAAAAAATCCATGTATTCACTGCATTTATTGACAGATTGTTTGTCGATTCATCCACTGCATTCATGATTCATGTTGTGAGTGAGTGAAGTTGATGCGTGAGTCCAAACAAATAATTGTTGCTTGTAAAATGTTGGTGTATGCCCTCCTCCGACTGGTGTAAATGATGTTTGTTTTTCTTTTGTTTTGAGAAATGTTATTATTAGTACCCACAGGTTTAGTTTAGTTGATTCTTTTTTAAAATAACTATTACTGCACACTTGTGTTTTGTTGATAAATGTTGCCCTCCCCCCCTTTTTTTTTGTGTGGTTTGTTTTCATTACCTTTCTTGACATTCCCATTGTTGTGTTAATCTAGATTGAGATCTGTTATCAACATTTGTTCAGTTCTTCTGGCTTGCACGTTGTTGCTGTTACTAATAGATAGTGTTTGCAGTTTTAAGTAGTTTATTGTTGGCAGTTACAAGAAGTTTATTTTCGCTTGCTTTTAAACTGTAAAGAAGTTAGAGGTTGTAAATTACAATGTAATTCAAATGTTAACAAATTTATATTGGAAATTTTTTTATTTTATTTTCCTAGTTGATTTAAGATTATTTTATCAAGCTACTATTTTTCTGTTAATTCGAAGTTTAATTACGTATTTATATGCAGACCAGACATATTTATTTTATCAAGGAAAATATACACCATTATTTTAATCAAATTTATTTTAAAATGTATCTTATTTGTTTTTGTTTTTAATTTTGCAAAATGTTTGTAATCACTAATCAGTCATTTGTTTATTTTTAAACGAGTCATTCATTTTTTTCTCAGTAACATACAGTATGCATTTGTACATGATGTATATTTATTTGGTGTTTAATGTTCTAATAAATTTTGGCAGTAATTTGAAACATTTTGAAATATGTATTTTGTGAAGGAGAGAAGAAACATTTACATGGGTTGAAGTTAACAGATATTGCTTTGTAGTCCGTAAACTACAGTTTTGGGCTTACTAGATGTTATTTTAAGAGCTCAGTTTCGACTAGATTTGACCAAACTTCTCTTAGGCTCTGTGCAAACTGAGTGTTGGAGCCTTCCGCGGGAGTGCTGGGGGTTTGTGTATGAAAATGTAGTGCTTTAAATTCCCACTGTCACTATCTTTCTCATTTGTTATTTCTCATTCCTACTCCGTCCTATCAATCTACTATACTATCTTCTTCTTCGCTAGACCAGTCACCCACCTTTTTTCTTGAAAACTCTTCTGGGACAAAACTCCCCATTTGTGTGTGAGGTCTGTTGGATCAGCTTTAAGAGAATATTGGACGCTTTCTGCCAAATGGTCACTAGGGCTTCCTATAATAGTATTATTTAGTAATGTAGGCATTTTATTTATATGTATGTGTTTTGTTTGATGTTTTTTTTAATGATGTTTGTATTCTATTTTGTTTTTATAAACGGGGGTTCGATAAATTAGAGTATAGCATCAGCATCCCCATGCGTGGGATGCCTTTATTGTACAGTGACCGGCTGGTGGAGTGCCTTCAGTGTTACCACTGGGGTTGTTTCAGCAGAGCTTTTATGCGGATCAGGGGTGAGTCGTCTTTTAGCCAAGTTGTGGTCTTGATTTTGTGGTCCTGATTCAGCTTTGTGCAGTCCACTGGACCCTGTAAGCAATGAATAACTGACTGAGTGTAGCCTGTAGGAGATCTATTGCACAGATTATCAGAGATCTATCAAGGACAGGCTGTGTGAAAGTGTATGCCTCAGCAGTCCCTCCAGATCGAGTCTCGTGCATATTTTGCTTTCCATCTTTGCCCAAGCATGCAGCAAACAGTCTGTTTCATTTTATTTTGATTTTATTTTGGTCTTTTTATGAAGTTATATTTTAGCTTTTTTGGTTATCGATAATGTTACATTTATTTAATAAAAGATTATGAGAATACAGTGAGATGTAAAAATGGCCTGGCTTCTTGCGAGTTAGGCCAAGAGATTTGTGAAGCTTTAATTAATTGACAGAATGTACAAAGAAAGTTTTTGTAATTCTTTTCATGGATCTTAAATGAATTTACTGTGTGTACTCATTGTTTCCATTCTTCATTGTTGTATTTTTAAAAATTTAAAGTTACCAACACGTGAGAGGGGGAAGGGGTGGGAGGGGTGGAGCGTTGCAATGACATTTATTCTTGTCAGCATTTTTCCTGAGTGCATTTATCCAGTCCGGTTGATGGTGAAAAAAAAGAAAGTTCATTTTGCCTATATATACAAATTCAATACTGTAGTGTAGTCAGTTTGATTTGTATGTGACCCATACCTAGTTTGCATTTGTAGTTGATGCATTTCACCACCACCCCTCACCCCATCCCCCTCATCACCACATCCTGTCCCTCACCATCTTTGACTTGTAGAACTTACACATTTTGTTTGAAATTAAGTCATGAATTAGGACTAAAAGCAGCACCGTTAGTGGGAGTATTTTGAAATTAATTTTTTTGTGTTCTACCTCAGTGTAATGTAGATGGAGTGTTTCTAGATCAAAATAAAGGACGTTTTTCTCAAACTTAACACCCAAAACACCCCCAAAACTTTCCCCCTTTGTTTGACAATTTTCCTGTGAAAAAATGAATATCTGTTTTATTATTATTTTTTTTCTCTCTGTGAAAAATGGAATAAAGAAACGTTCTAAGGCTATTTTGACGTTGGCTTATATGTTTGAGTGAGTGGCTTGTTCATTTCCACCTCTCCCCACCTTAAGTGCTCTGACAACTTATACTTGTGGACGTTTTGCATTTATTGTTTTCACGGATGGAAAAGCCCAACATTATAATGTTTTTAAAATCCTGTCCTGGAGGTAAAATCTGTGTAATGACTATGAAAGCGATTAATACGTAAATAACGGTTAACGTGAAATATCCTTGTTGCTTTCATTGTGACTAATTCCCACAGTTTGTAGACTCGCCCATCAATGTCAGTGGCTCCATTTTTCATGACGGTACGTTCTACCCTGTCCTTCATATGACTGTTGAGAAATTACGGAAAAGTCTTGTAATTTCTCTCATCACTTTGAATCATTAGCGAATGAGTGCACATATTTTGTGAATGCTCCCACTTACCATTCCGTTTAAATGAGCTTTTGCACTCCTATTTTTTTTTTCTTTTTAGTTATATAAATTGAATATGCCTATGTTGTTTTTTGTTTTTTCTACTTGAGAAAAAGAAATAAAATCACGCACATGTTTTAAATCTGTGTTGGATATAAATTTGGTAGGAGAAAGACGATGGAATTTCATTGCGATTGCAGGTTTTTGTGCATTTGGTAGGTTTAAATATGATCTCCTTCTCTTGCACAGTTTTTTAACCTTACCCTTTTGTTCTGCATGTTTTTGTAATTTGAATGGTGTTGTTCATCTTTCAAAGTTTGTGATTTGGAACTTCGTGAACTATATATGATAACATCATACTCTTTCAGACCTTGTCATTACTGTTCTCTTTCCTGTTCTTTTTGCTAGCAAAGGCGTTTGAGATGGAAATGTTTTGTCATGCATATTTTGGGGAGGAATCCACACACCATGTTCAGTTGGTTGTGTATGTTTCAAAATGTTCAAGCTATCTTTCTAAACTTATACTTGTTCAAACAATTTCAGTTTAATGATGGAATAAGGTCTCATAGAATAACATTTGGCAGCACTTTGAGTCAGTCAGACTCTTTGAAGACCATCAATTATATATAAGTTACAAATCAGTTTACTTGTTTTGCAGAATATATAATAGATTTTCCTGATCAGTACGTTGTGTACGTTTGAACTTAATAAATTTGGATACTTTACACTTTATTGTCCCTTTTTATCAGGAAATTTACCGTCTCAAAGTACATAGTAACACACACACACGCACACAAGCATGTAGACAGAATTTCCTATGAAGGTTTATCCAGAACAGTATTTATTAAACATTTAGAAAAATACGAACTTGGACAGATCCATGCAGTTTCGTATGCGTTCCATTACATTTTTGTACCAAGATAAGTTTTCAACAAATATTACTACTGCAATTACTACTGCTAATGAAATCTTAAACATAATGACCTGTTGGTGTGAGTAAAACAGCACAACTAAAGTTTTATTAACAATAATAACAAATTGTTATATTTCGTATCTTAATAAGGAATGTAACCAATTGGTGTAATCCAAGAAGGCTGTTACAAGTTCTAGCGTCACTATGTTCAACTACTACTACCACTGAAATCTTAAACACAGTTATCTCATAGTTTGAGCATAGTGTACAACTGAAGCGTTATTAATTAAAGCCAATGACACTTTCATATATTTTATCAGTTTATAAGGAATGTAACCTAGTGGTGTAAACAAAGAAGACTGCTCTTGTTTTTTTTTAATCACTATGTGATTTGAATGCAATAATTTCCTATGGGGTCGACACTGAGAACACATCCTATCTGTATTTTGCATGTATATGTCTGCATTTGTGACAGTGAATAAAATGTAAAGGCATAGACCTATGTAGTCTTTTTTTGTTGTTGTTTTTGTAGCAAATGTGAGTTGTTGTTTTTTGTTTGTTTGTTTGTTTGTTGTTGCAAGATCAGGAACCAGAATTTCTATTAGCACTGCACCCATAGTTCTTTTGAGTTAAATTTCAGTTTTCCAGCAGGGAAGATTTTTTTTAATTGTGTGTATATTTTCTACGGACTTGCTGTACCTTCCAGACCTTTGACTTTGATCATTTTATTAAAAATCCATTGGTGACGCGATATAACTTACATTACAGTGATGCTTTTCAATCCTTTGAATCAACATTAACACTAATAACAGACTGGCGCACATTCCCTAGGCTGTTAATACGTAAAATAACTGAACGAGTATTATGTTCTCAATCAACCTTTTAAATTACATTCTAACACGCGAGCGAAACAGTAAAAGCTGAACATGGGAGTTAAAATAATAATAATAATAATAACATGGGAGTTGGTTTGGAATCTAGGGTGAGCCTTCGCCACTCGATCTTGACTCAATAAGGTAGGGATGGTTCGTTCATAGCGAATTTCCCGCTCACGCAACTGCTCACAGCACTGGCCGAGAGCGGGATCAAACTCAAGCTGCCTTAGGAGAAAATCCACTGCTTGATTGTCCCACCGCCGTAGCTGAAGTGGGAAAGCGTTCGCCTGGCACACCGATGACCCAGGTTCGAATTCCAACGGGGGGTGAAATAAAAAGTGGCCATTTTTCACTGTCCATTTTAGCAGTATGATTGCTCTGGTGGATCAGTGTTGATTTAGGTCCCTATCCGTTATTCCCTGAGATGGTTATCTCCGTCTGCCATATCGCCAATGGTGGGTGTAGACCTTAAACCTCAATGTTCATTTATTCACTGCCTGAAGAGCACTGTCTAATGCCACGGCCACGGGGAACAGTGTTGCTAGAAATTTTCAGCGTAGGCCATTTGGCCGATTTAGTCACAAACCTTTAGGACATTTTGAAAATCACTTCGACTACTTTCCAACACCCCCCAAACGAGAGGAAGCGCTGGCCATTGATAAGTTTCGGTTTCTTTGTTGGCGGCATTTCGAAAACGAAAAGTGTTATTGCCGGAAGCACACTGTTCGCAACAAGGCGAGTTACTCTAACTCTCTCTGCTGATGCATGTGTCGTCTGCTTGGCGCTTCCGATACGCGATGTTCGACAATAACTAATAACTCATTATACCTTTATTTATCCGATAGGAAATAAATATGGCCAGAAGCAATACCAACGAAACAGACATGAGACAAGCAAACAAAAAACGGACAAAGGTTGGCCGATTGAGGCGTTAAACCTTAGGACAACGGGCCGATTACAACATGACTCTTTTGGACATTTTGGAATTTTATCAGTGACTGGCCGATTTGCCGACGAAAACGACATCACTGGGGGAACCGAGCGCTCCCCCCGTAGGGATGCTGGGGATTTCTGTATAAATAGTATCCCAGCTTTCTGAAAATTTAGTGCTTTAAATTCCCACTGTGGCTGTCTTTCTCTTTTGTTGTTTCTCATTCCTACTCTGTTCAATCTACTATACTATCTTCTCCTTCGCTAGACCAGTCACCTACCTTTTTTTTCTTTTCTTGAAAACTCTTCCTGGACAAAACTCCTCATTTGTGTGTCTGTTAAGTCAGCTTGGGAATATTGGATGCTTTCTGCCAAATGGTCACCGGAGCTTCCTATGACGTTATTATTTAGCAATGTAGGCATTTTATATATGTATGTGTTTTGTTGATAATTTATAATGATGTTTGTATTCTATTTTGTTTTTATAAACGGGGGTTTGATAAATTAGAGTGTGGCCTTAGCGTCCCCTGCGTGGGATGTCTTTATTGTAAAGTGACCGGCTGGTAGATTGCCTTCAGTGTTACCATTAGGGTTGTTTCGGCAGATCTTTTATGCGGATCAGGGGTGAGTCCTCTTTCACTTCTCTGGTCCTGATTTGGCTCGGAAGAATCCGCTGAACCTAAAGCAATAACCATGTAATATAATGTAACCTCGCTCTCTCTTTCTTACACACACACAAACACACACATACACACACGCACACACACACACACCCACACACACACACACACAGAGTCCAATATAGCGATCCCAGATGGGATGCTTTTGTCAGCAGCCATCTTCTGAAACCCAAGTCCCATTGTTTAGACAGCTGAGCGACAGAACTATTTTCAGAACTTGTTAACCGCATTACGCAACGTCATAAGCAGCCCATGCGTGTGTAAAGAATTTCTGCGTAGGCGGAAGTCTTGGGAGCCCAGGTGACCTACCGATCGGCATCGTGCTTAAAAACCTTACAACTAATGAGCATTATTTACACTAAACAGCAACTAAACACGTCTTTAATAAGAATAATAAATGCAATATATACATATATATTTTAGGAAAAATGTGAAATTGAAAATTTTTTCAGATTCGAGTCTTAATTTTCTCTTTCCTGAAGCGTGGCGTATGTCGGCAAAGCAGACTGAGGTTTTAGCTAAAATCATGACAGAACAATACAATACAGCACACAAAACAGAACAAATCAAAGAGAAAAACACAGGGTTTATAGGAACATTTTCTTCTTCTCGATCCCTCGGATTTCACATATACAATTGGGGTGAAGTTTGCAAGAAGTTTGACGTGTGAATAAACCACTGTAACAGACAGCAAATAACAAAAACATTAATTGAGATAAAATAAATAAAATAAAATAGAAATCTGTCCTATCTTCTAGACACTAACATTTTCCAACACAGCGTGAGAAAAAAAAAACCCACACCTTACAGATAGGCCAACAATCGTAGGCCAACAATCATCAACACTATAAATTTCTACGTCTTGTCAGATACAAGTCTAACTTTCTCATTGAATTGTTCGAGCAACACATCCCTGGGAGAATCACCCGATCCAGCGTTAACAGGGCGTGGACAGGGTGATTCATCGTTTTCTGCTTTAGATTGCAGCCTTTCGTAAAACCTCTTGACCACGTCCTCCTGTTCGTTGGTTTCCACGGACCCTGGCCGAAGCAGGCGAAGGTTAGTGATAGCTTCTTGGTCGGTCAGGCTGAAGCGTTTGACTAGGAAGCAAGCGACGACAGTTCCTGTTCTGCCTTTACCTGCTGCGCAGTGGACGGCAACCTTCTGTAAACCACACGAACGAACATTGAGGTTTAGAGTCTACACTCAATATTGACAATACAGGGGGTCCTCGAGTTACGACGTTGATCCGTTCGTTGGACGCGTCGTAACCCGATTTCATCGTAAGTCGGAACATTATGGAAAAATACATGTACTGTACGTACAGTGCTACTGTAACTGTTATTGACATGGTGATGGCCTTTCTTTTCTTTGATGCACTACCATCAGAAGAGTTTGATTTACGTTTGGGAGCCATAACCAAGGGCAAAAAACGATAAAACACGTGAGAGAGATAGACGGCGTAAACAACCAAAATGATGTATGTACATTAGACTGAGCGTAAGAAGCGACGCCAGCGTAGGAAGCGACGCCGGCTTCCCCGCCGTATAACCACAACAAAGCGTATTCTTCCGCCGCTCGCCAGAAACTAGCTCCCGTTTGTTTACGTCGCTTACGACGCTAAACCGCGTAAGACCGAACGACGCGTAATATTATTTATTATATTTTTTATGGGGAGGAGCGTCGTAACCACGAAACAACGTAAGTCGAGACCGGCGTAACCCGAGGACTTACTGTATATGGCAGACGGGGATCACCATCCCAGGGAACAAGGGGTGGGACCTAAGTAACACTGAACCACCAGAGCAATCATATTGCTAAATGTGACAGTGAAAAACGGCCACTTTGATTTCGCCCACCCCGGGATTCGAACCTGGGTCATCGGTGTACCAGGCGAACGCTCTACCACTTGAGCTACGGCGGTGGGACAAACATCACACATTGAATTGTTTTTATACATGGCATTGCGTTTTACCAACGCAAAGACATGCTCAAGGTGCTGGGCCAAAAAAGATAATCGAACTGTGGCCAATCAAGGCGCCAGCTTGCTGCTTGCTTGATTGCACACACATACATGAGATTGGCCTAAGAGGACGTTCAGTTATTTAAAAGGAAAGGGCGTTAAACGGAATTGAGAAGATTAAATGCTTAAATTACTCCTTCTGGGAGTATAAACCGAGGTCTAGTCTGTGCACGCACACATTCCATCGCATGGACTTTTAAAGATCCTGACGCTCATGTCCTAGAGGGGTGAGTGTCGGCTACACAAATAGATCCAGCACGCACCAAGTTCCTTCTCCCCATTTTCGGTCGCCCATGATTGTGCTAATTCGTCTGGGCGTCAAAGGATGCAGGTGGGCGCCTCGGGCGGCTTGAGTTAGATCCTGTATCATCGACCAGCGTTGGGGTGCCGGGGGTTTCAGTATAAATAGTATCCTCACTTTCTGGAAATTTCGAAGTCCCCTATACGCTATTGTGTCCGGGGACGGTAATCTACCCACTGAACTGAACTGAACTGAACTGGAAATTTAGTGCTTTAAATTCCCACTGTCGCTGTCTTTCTCATTTGCTCTTTCTCATTCCTGCTCTGTTCTATCAATCTGCTATACTATCGTCTTCTTCGCTAGCCCAGTCTCCTACCTTTTTTCTTAAAAACTCTTCCGGGATAAGACTCCTTGTTTGTGTATGAGGTCTGTTGGATCAGCTTGGGAATATTGGACGCTTTCTGCCAGGTGGTCACTAGGGCTTCCTATGATGTTATTATTTAGCAATGTAGGCATTTTATATGTATGTGTTTTGTTGATAATTTATAATGATGTTTGTATTCTATTTTGTTTTTGTATACGGGGGTTCGATAAGTTGGGGTGAAGCCTCAGCCGTCCCCTGCGTGGGATGTCTTTAATGTAAAGTGACTGGCTGGTGGAGAGCTTTCGGTTTTACCACTAGGGTTGTTTCAGCAGATCTTTTATGCGGATCGGGGGTTGTCCGGTCCTGATTTGGCTCGGAAGAGTCCGCTGGACCTAAAGCAATAATAATGTAATGTAATGTATCGACCAGCACCTTGAGCAGCTCTTGAGCTGGGAAAGCGCTATATAAGATTGATGAAATAAATAAATAGATAAATGTCCCTCCATCGACCTCGGAATACCAACGTCAACTCGTTCACGTTCTGCCTAACTGGTAATATGCATGAATGCTGGTGGGGAGATGATAATGATGGCAACAATGTGCTGCTGCTGATCTGATGATGATGATGATGATGATGATGATGATGATGATGATGATGATGATGATGATGATGATGATGAGGGGGAGGAGGAGGAAAGAGGAAAAGCAGAAGGACGTAGCGAGCAGGACTACTACGTAGGAATGAAGCTTAGATTTGACGTACCGTTCCTTCACCTTCCGCCTTTTCCACAACCTCTACAAAGCGAAGGATCTGTTCCATGCTGGGCGGAGTAAAGTCCTTCACCCTTAGGCGTGTCACCTCAAAGTCTGGAAAGAAAAGAAATAGCTCACATTTACTGAAGTTTCAAACCGGTAAGGTACATCGTCAAAGCTTAAAATTTATTGATGCAGAACTTAATGGTACATAAACTTCCCTTTAAAAAAAATAATTAAAAAAATAATAATAACAGATAACAGAACTTTATTTCGCCAGGTGAAAAGCATGAGGAATACACTTTGATGTTGGCACACATATTTATACTAAACACAATAACAAAGCCAACCACACCTTCGCGCAGCCATCCACTTGCGGACACACACATACAAGACTATACTAGGAATAATACTGACTGGAATAGCCTATAGTAGAAACAGAATGATCAAATCAAATAGACACACACATCCACACACACGTGCGCGCTCTTCTCCGTTATCTCTCGCTCTCTCAATTCTCTTATCTTACACAGCACTCTACATACGTCTATAAATTCTCTATCACTTCCTCTCTACTCTCTCTCTCTCTCTCTCTCTCTCTCTCTCTCTCTCTCTCTCTCTCTCTCTCTCTCTTGCATAAGTCACTGAGATAGTCCGGTATCATCGGGTGCCAGAATAAAATAAACTAACAACAGCTTCACCAATACCAATGTCTGATAAATGTATATCGTCTTGTACAATTCGCTGCCTCTCAATTTTTATTTTACACTCGCACGAACGTGTGCACGCACCAACATATACACACACAGAGTCTTAAAAAAAATCTAATTTCAAATTTAGACGGTGAATCGCATAAAACTACCTTTCACGTATTTTTCCTCAAGGTCAATCTCAGCGGTCAAGGACACAATGTGGGTTACACCCCTGTTTTCCAGGTACCGGAAGTTACCCTTTCTTGTTGGAAAAGCGCACGCGCAGAGCAGGCCATCCACCACCCAAGAGAAGTTCCGAGGCTCCGCTTCCTCTGCATTGTCGTCGTCTTCAAGATCAAGGTAAACCGAAACTGGAGAACTGAAATAGCCGGATGATGCTGAATGGCCTTCTGCGCCGGATGATGATTTTGAAGTCAAGGAACTTGAACCTGAAGATGATATACCGGAGTCTGAAGATTTCATCCGGGCTTCAGGAGAAGTCTGCAGTTCAGAGTATGTAGATTTGCCGTGGAGGGATCCCCCAGATGCAGAAGATGAAGACTTACAGTCCGAATGTGAAGCGATTGACGGTTTATCGTTTTCACTCTTTATTTTCTTTTCCTGAGATCCTGTAGAATCGCCCTCTCCTGAGCTTCCTGAACCGGATTGGCGCTTTCCTGACATAATGTTGTAGTGTTATCTTTGACAAAGATCTGTGTCGCCTTGTACACTACTAGTCAGTCACACAACTGCAAGATAAATGTATCATCACGAAATGTTATTATTCTTATTCTTAAGATGGAGCTTTTCCGATGAATAACAATGACATCACCTCATCATATAGTTGTGATGTCATTTTCAAGATGGTAATCATTCAATCATGTGTCATTTATCATTGAAATTAAATATATAAAATATACTGATTATTTAAAACTGTAAAGTGCAAATTTAGGCTTTAACAAAGATTTCATCAGAATAGCGTATGTTCGAAGTAATAAGTTAAATAGTTATATTTATAATGAAATATTTATTATACATAGATTAATCTGTAAGTATTTCTCAATTAATATAATTTTAAATGCATTTTCCGCGATGATTGGAATAAGCATATATATTGTCATCTTGCTTTCTTACCAATTCATAAATCATAAATAAGCAATAACAATAGATTTCTGTTATATAAATATATCGTTATATTAATTGTTGTTCATTGTAATTATTTATTTTAATTTTAAGTTAATCTGTTTATAATTTAACATGTTGTCTAATATTACAGATGTAAATAGACGTTAAAAAAATATAGTTGTGAAGACTCGACTTAACATTGAGTAACTGGGTTCATTATATATTTACATAACTGTTGAATTTAGACGCACAGGCTGAAATTAAGTTTTGAAAATCAAGGCTACGATTGGTCGCTTTACTTGGCACCTTCCGTCATCTGCAAAATACAAAAGACAGACGATGATGATAATGAGGAGGATGGCGATTTTGTTGTCTTGTTGATGATTGGATTGATGAATGATGATGATGATGATGATGATGATGATGATGATGATGATGATGATGATGATGACAACGACGACGACGGTGATGATGAGATTGGCTTAAGTAGACGTTCAGTTTAATTAAAATAAATGGCGTTAAGCGGAATAGAGAAGATTAAATGTCACTCGACCTTGGACTTACTGAATACCAACGTCAACTCGTTCTCTTTGTGCGCAACTGGTATTGCAGCACCATATATATATATATATATATATATATATATATATATATATATATATATATATATATATATATATATATATATATATATATATATATATATATATATATATATATATATATATATATATATATATATATATATATATATATATATATATATATATATATATATCTCGATAATAGCAGGAGATTTTTCTCACAAGGAATCGACTGTCAGTAGTGAGTCTTTATATGGTGTTCCTCACCCCACTCCTACACTATTGACTTCCCTCATCCTTTTTCAAACCCTCCTCCAAAAACGAACTCCACCCAACAAATGCCCTCCCCCAATCCTTGTCGTACGTTAAAGAATCAGGCCAATTTTTGGAATGTACGGACTAGGTGACAGGCTCAAGCCAAAAATAATGTTTAAAAATTGTATACACAGACATATCAGTCAGTAATAATTTAAGACTTTTACTTCGTCAATTCGCATTGTACAGCAAGTTGGCTAAGTTGGCTACTCAAGTTCGACCCTAATATACATGTATAGAAGAACAACGATCACATTTTACTTTTCACATTGCTGTAGAACATCTTCTTCACCTTTCTGCTAAAAACCCATAAACAAGTTTGGCTTTTTTTTTGTTTGACCTAGAGATATCAGATAGTGAGTAGTCTAACTGGGGTCTATCGCTGGGACATTACCGAGTAGAATGGATTTTTGATAGCACAGTTATAGCACTTCCATGTATTATAGATCTATACAAAAGACTGCTACCGCTATTTTGTCGCCGATCCACAACCGTTTTGCTGTCATCGAGGATCCATTCTAATTGATTAATACCCAGGACGGTCTATTTTGTGGGACACATTTTAGCATATTACGAGACAATTAAAAAAAATATGTGTCGATCATTTTCCAGAAAAAATAAATAATTTTTTTTCGTTTCTTAGTTGCAGAGTTTCAAGGATTTACTTGTTTTTCGTGACAATGAATTTATACCTGGGAATTTCCATTGTTGTATGGAGAGGAACAAGAACTTGAACAGCTGGCACAGAGGCTTGACATAATCTCCAGAGCCTATGGAATGGAAATAAGTGCAGAGAAGACCGAAACGAGGACCAACAAAACCAATGGCATCAACATGGACATCAAAGACTAAGGCCAATCCTATCCCTCAACGCATTGCACAGCTTCAAATATTTAGGAGCCATTGTATCAGACAATGGGTTCCGCTAGGAAGTCTACTCCAGGATCGCACAAACTGCCCTGACAAGATTGAAGCCCATTTGAAAAGACAGGACCATCAGTCTACATTCCAAGGTAAGGCTGCTGCGCTCCCTTGTCATCTCCATCTTCCTATATGCTTGCGAAATATGGACTCTCGCAGCTTGTTGTTGTATCAATTTTTATTCATAAGATTAACATAAGTTGTACTCACAGCAGATCTCCAACGAACAATACAAAGCATGGAGATGAGGTGCTTCAGAAGACGTCTGGGCATTTCCTATACCCAGCACATCATCAACGAAATCCGACAGACCATCACACAAGCCATTGGACAACACGATGACCTGCTCGCATTGGTGAAGAAACGGAAACTCTGATGGTGTGGCCACGTCAGCAGAGCATCAGGCCTTACAAAGACCGTCCAGCAAGGCACGGCGCAAGAGGCAGAAGAAGAGGGAGACAGACAAAGAGGTGGGAGGACAACATTCGAGAATGGACTGGCTTGACACTGAGCGAAGCCATGAGGGTTTGCTGAGGACAGAAAAAGATGGAGTACACTGGTTAAACGATCATCTGTGGTGCCACAACGACCTTTGAGTTACGGGATCGGATAGGATTCCATTGTTGTCGATTAACAGATGATTTAGTGGGCCACTCGTTGCTTAAACCGACTGCTGAGGTTAGACATTTTGGTTTCGTCTCTTGTATGGTTTGTAAACAAGCGACTGCCTTCGGCTGTAAATAGCGATCTACACGGTTCGCTGCGCGACTATTTTTAGTATCAACTTTGATGCTATTAATAGATACACAAATTAATGAATGTATTGATTTAGATGTATATCAAAATCGTATTGAAATTTTTCTAATAATTAATTGTGGTTTTCTTCAGTAGGGCAACGCTTACTGTGAATTTGAAATGGATCTGGGGCTTTGAATGTGTGACACTTGTGTGAACCTTAATATCTTTGAACAGCACCATCATGTCAGCATTTTCTTTGTTTCTCTAGACCACTCATGTTGTGTTACACAAAGTCAGCACTTCTCTTGACCTGCCACGTTTTGTTTGACAGATTTCCGCCAGTGCACGGATTCTCTCTCTCTCTCTCTCTCTCTCTCTCTCTCTCTCTCTCTCTCTCTCTCTCTCTCTCTCTCTCTCTCTCTCTCTCTTTGCTCACTACCTTACCCCCTCCCCACTTTCCCGCTCCCATGCTCTCTCCCGTTCGTTCCCCAACCAGATAACCCCCAACTCTACCCACCGACACCCACTTTTTTGTGACACAAAGACGGTCTAATCTCATAGCCCGTCACGTTTCAGCGTCCTGTCACGACGCGTATCCAAGGCAACAAGACAGGGGAGATAAAACAGGCGGAAATTACTCAGAATTCTCTCGCCTCGATCACAGCCATCATTATTTATAGGACCTGGCCAGGTCGCGGCCGACTCTTGCTCGTTCAAAATAGTTTTTTTCACACCCACCCACACACACACACACACACACACTCACACCCACACACATTGTACCACACAGACAGAATAATTCAGACACACTCAGACAGTGAAAGACACACACATAATGCACGGCATTGTTCGAACGCACCCACACACTCAGACGGACACACACACGGACATAGTCTACACACAGACACACGCACACACACACATACTCACACACACGTACACATTATGATTTTAATGTTGCATACAATTTATGTCAAAACTTTTCCTTTACCTCTCCCTGTATTATTTGATAATGGCGATGCTGCTGCTGCTGCTGCTGCTGCTGCTGCTGCTGCTGATGATGATGATGATGATGATGACTACGTGTAAGTCTTACTTGTAACGCGTCTGATCGTGCAGGAAAAGCTGGTGTAATGTTGCGAACCAGCACAGAGTACAAAGCAAGACCCATCGGAACCACAAGTTTGGACACTTGATACTTAAAACGTTTCCTCCTCCCTCCCCCCCCCTCTTCCTCCCTCTGACTGGAAGGTACTCTCTAACGCCAAATGTTAACTGCCTGTTTGTGAATAATAATCAAAGATTTATTGACTTGACTGATACCTCGAGAATAGGACGTACGCCTACGCCTCAGCAAGCATTACATGATTACTGCTTTAGGTCCAGCGGACTCCTCAGAGCCAAATCAGGACCAGTACAGCAGGCACCCTGTATGCAACAAATTTATTTAAACTTTTTTTTTTTTTTTTAATGTACAAAGCAAATAACCGTGTCCAGTACTGCACTGGTCCCGGATATTTAATACGCCCCTTTTTATTTTTTTTTTATTTTTTTTATTTTTCAGACTATATTGTCCCTTTTTTTCAGGAAGTTCTGGCCCGCCCCTTCCCTGGGGGAATCGTAGTTGCAGCCTGTGGCGCGCCTAAGCCCAAATATATAAGTGTGCGTGTATGTTGTTGTTTTGTCTTGAAATTGTGTTTCGGGTAGCAAATCCGAGTACCCGGAGAAAACCCCCGAGACGTTGCCTGAATAGAAAATCAATAATTTTTGGAGAAAACAAGGCCCAGAGGCTGGATCGATTCCACTTCTGTCAGGCGCCATGGGTTTTTAGCCTGTGGAAAAGGCAAGTTATTCCCGTCTTAGACCACGCGGCCACAACGCTCGCCAAAAGCTCGTTTGAAAGCTGCTTAGTACATACGCGCGCTTACTGATCATAACAAGCCTGAAAGTGCGGTGTTTACAGGTAGCAGACTGATTGAGAATGCCCATCGATTATAGCCAATTAATCACATCTCTCGGCTTCCGCGACATCACAAGTCTGAAATTATAAAGAACCCCACTGAGGCTATTCCCATTATGCCTATGGTGTGAAATTGCCGCGAGCAAGATGGCGGTTTTATAGAAATCCATCTTAACATCTTTCCACTATGCCTACGACCTTGTTAATGTTAATGCCACTAGTATGATAACTCGAATCCAGTACAAATCTTAATTCCATTTGACCTGCGCTTGTGCAAGTTGGCAGATTACTTAAAATTCCACATAACCTATTCGTAATTGGACATTATAATATTGTTTAGTTTTTGGGTGTGCGCAATTCCATTCCTTCGTACGGATTTAGCTTTTTCTAAGATCCCGACAGTCATATCCTAGGCGGGAGACTGCCAGCTACATAAACACGTATGCCTAATGGCTTGTCTTCATTTATTATTAATTTTGGGTAAGTAGACTATGATTGTAAAGTCGGGACCTGTTTAATGGGACTAAATGAGTTTACGGTCTCCGCTAAAATTTTGAACCAATTTTAACAACAATTTAATTTTAAATCGCACTGTCAGGTTGCCTATACTGACCTGCGAATTATTTTATTATTTTAAATCTTCCTTTTAGCCCATTGTAACTTGCTGATGCACTGGCTGGTATTGTTTATTTTGCCACGTGCCATATAGTTTTCTTAATCTTCTAACTTTTAACACGTAGTTCTAGCAGCATATATGTAATTAATACGGGCCTCTATAGGCATATGTTTCCGATGGCCTCGAAAACAATTTTTATAATAATTTTATCTTGATCGCATCGTCAGGATTATTGATTTGTTGACCTTGCGTACAATTATAATAAAGTACACCTAACTTTTTAATATTATTTAATTTTCTATGCACTGGCTGACATTTTCCTATTCTGCCACGTGCAGTATATTTTTACTTAATTTTAACTCGGATATATGTAACTACCGAAAAATCAACAATGACATCCGAAAAGGCATGCTCACAGCAAAGGAGAACTGGATAGAAGATCAATGCCAGGAAATAGAGAACAGTCTGAACAAGAACAACAGCAAGAAGGCCTACCAGACTGTGAAGCGACTGACAAGTGTCAAACAGCCCAAAGTCTCCACTATCCAAAGCAAGTCTGGCATATGCCTTACAGAAGAACAAGAAGTCTTGGATAGATGGACAGAGTACTGCTCTGACCTTTACAACCATACACCAAATGGAGACCCATCAGTTCTAGCATGTCCAGAGAACAGAGAAGAAGAAGAAATCCTCCCAATTCTCCGGAAGAAGTTGAGGCAGCAGTGCAAGCGCTAAAGAAAGGGAAGTCAGCAGGAGTGGACAACATACCCGCGGAACTGCTACAAGCAGGAGGAGAAGCGATGATTGATGCCCTCACCATTATCTGTAACAAGATCTGGCAGAGTGGGGAGTGGCCTATACCATGGACCCAGTCGCTTGTCATCACTCTTCCCAAAAAAGGTAACCTTCAGGAGTGTGAAAATTACCGCACCATCAGCCTCATCAGCCATCCCAGCAAGGTCCTCCTGAAAATAATACTCAACAGGTTGAAACCCCAAGCTGAACAAATCATAGCTGAAGAACAAGCAGGATTCAGGGCAGGGCGAAGTACCACTGAGCAGATTTTCAACCTCAGAATAATCTGTGAGAAATACCTACAGCACCAACAACATCTATATCATGTGTTCATAGACTTCAAGAAGGCGTTTGACCGAGTCTGGCATGCAGCTCTATGGGCAACAATGAAAGTGTACAACATCAGCCCAAAAATTATTGAAGTCATCAAAAGCCTGTATGACAAGGCTACCAGTGCAGTCCTCCACAACAGAGCCATCGGGAATTGGTTCAGAACAACAATCGGTGTGCGTCAAGGATGCCTACTCTCTCCAACA
>CM072516.1:6131864-6304364 GCA_036898135.1 Oncomelania hupensis
TATTACAGACTGTTGTTCCGGTTTGTTTTCGCAGTTGGCCAAGAATATTTCCTTCGTCTCGCAGAGGATCCTGTCAGGATCATAGGCTACATGTCTCCCAACCATGCCTTTGCTTCTTCGAAGATGGGCAACATCTTTGGTACTTGGGCCATCAACATAGCCATCGAAAATGATTGTAGCTAGTGTATGTTTCCTAGCAACAAAGCTGACATACATCTCTGCTAGATCTTTTAGGACGACCCTCTGGGCCATGGAAGGCGATTCAAAAGGGATCCACCATCGAGAATGAATTTCACATTTTCTCTTGGCAAGGATGCAGTTTCATTGACAGCAGACCAGAGAAATCCTGCAAGAGTATGTTTGTTGGCTTTTCTGGGGAATCCTGTCGCATCAAACAAGGAGGCAGGTACATTGGCCAGTACATAGTAAAACATTTCTTCGAGCCTGTTGGTATCATTCCCAGCGACTTGCACCAACCTTTGAAACAATAACTGCGGATCCACTTGCACCATTTCCTGGCCAATAGTCACTCCAGTTTTTGTCGTCATTGTGACTGCTTGATTGCTTTTCTTGAACGTCACGTCAGCTGGAGATTGGTCCGTCATCCCTTGGAGAATGCGCTGACCAATTTCAACAGCTTGGTCAGCATTGACAGATGAGTCAGCTGCTTGGCCAGTAGCAATAGACCTAAGACTCATGTCAGCGCAAAACGGATTTTTTGATGAAACATAGTTGATGGCTGTCAAAGTTTCTTTGTGGTCTTTCTCTTGCCTTAAGAATCTTTGTGCTGCTCACTTGTTGTGAACTCTGTTTGCGTCAAGGATTGCATCCATTGGTTTGCTGTTGCACAAGCAGGCATAGAGGGAAGCCAAACAAGCCTTTGTCGTTCTCCCATTCCGCGCCCTTTAGTTAGGCCACCATTTGACGTCAGCGTCCTCATCAATGTTTGCTCAATCACCAGATCACACGACAGACCAGCCCTATAGCGATCGCTTCTCCTTTTCATGTGATGGCCTGCCATGAAATCGTGATAGCCTTCTGGGTAGGTTTTGTTCAACTCCATCATTTGCTGTAAGTACAGCCTGGCCGACTTGGTGTAAAGGTTGTGCCCTGAAGCAGCAAAATAGGGCAACATTTTGGCAACAGCAGATAGATGGAGCTTGAAGTCTCCAGTTCTCTCAGCCTATATTGCTGTGTGAAGGAGGTGTACCATTTCTTGAATCCATAGCTTGCTCGTTCTACTTGAACATTGTCGTTTGAAATCTTCCAACGTTGCTTTAATGCGTCCTAATACAGGATGTATTGCAGCATCTCTTGCTGTTGTTTTGCCCTGCATCAGTGATTCAAAAAGAGCCTAATCAAAGTCATCTGTTATGTCAAGACCTGCAGGATTATGTAGAAGTGACTCTTCTTCTTGACAATCACCGTTTTCCTTCCTAGGATTGTAATCATTGGACAAAGTGTCAGGATGGAGCAACAGCCATGACATGTTGAAGGATGTGCTTACAAATATTGCACTCAATGCTGCTTCGACAAGAAAATGTGCTCTAATTGCCCTAGAATAAGCCTTTCCAGCAATGATGTGAACTGCAGAATTTGATGCACAAACTGCCTCTATTGCCTTGTCTTGTCTTGTCAATCGTGTTGATCATTATGGCACTTTTTTACCAAGGTGCATGCTGGGTGTGTTCTTGTTACCGGCGCTCACCCGTCTAGGACATGAGCGTCAGGATCTTTAAAGTCCGTTATGATGTAATGTATGCGACACAGACTAGACCTCGGTTTATACTCTCATCCGAAGGAGTAGGAAACGAGAGTAAAGTGTTTTTCCCAGGGACACAACACAATGCCCGACCTGGGCTCAAACCCGGGACCTTCCGATCCGCAAGCCAACGCTCTAACCATTCGGCCACCATGCCTCCTGCAAGCCTGCATCATTACATTACATTACATTATTATTGCTTTAGGTCCAGCGGACTCTTCCGAGCCAAATCAGGACCGGACAACCCCCGATCCGCATAAAAGATCTGCTGAAACAACCCTAGTGGTAAAACTGAAAGCTTTCCACCAGCCAGTCACTTTACAATAAAGACATCCCACGCAGGGGACGGCTGAGGCTTCACCCGAACTTATCGAACCCCCGTTTACAAAAACAAAATAGAATACAAACATCATTATAAATTATCAACAAAACATACATATAAAATGCCTACATTGCTATTTATACTGAAACCCCCGGCACCCCAACGGATGACTAATACTATATGCATTTATCAACCACAGGCTCTGAAGTCTTTTCTTTCCCCTCCTACATACGTACGTGTTATAGTATGTATAGTATGTAATTGAGGTTTACGAGAGACGAGACTTCCAAGCCTGTGTATCAACAATGCCATTGACCTTGTCACCTACGCACATTTCATCACTTGGCTGTAGATTCCTGACGTCATGCGCAACAATATCTGGGCGGTAAAAATGGGGGTTCCCCAATGCATTCGCATAAAAAAATAGTTCGCTTTAAAAAGTTAAAATAAACATATTCATACCCCTTCGATTCCGTGGGACTTTTCTTCAGTTGTAAACACAACTGTAAAGAGTAAATTAGAATATATATCATTTTTATAGGATTTACTTACTTTCAAAAAGCCTGTTGGATTGGACTATTCAACAAAGCTGTTGTATTGGTTGTTCCGGACTAAGAGGGAAAAAAATCACAAACGGCCGCTAGCTACGTCATGGACTAGTCATCAAAGTAAGACGAGTTGGATTAAGCCGAATGGAGATAGTTTTAATGGGATTATGTAGCGTAGGACTAGGCTGAATGGTACCCCTAGACGGATCCATAGCTGTCGTGGGGCGAAAACAGCCGACGTTCATTAGCCAGGCTTTAGGCGTAAGCGGTCGTACTTTGCCTGCTAGGGGAGCTAATTTGTGCCCACTTCCGGCACTGCGTTGCTATATTACCTCCCGTGCCATGCAAAGCTAGCAGTAAGAATCTCGATCGTCTTTTACCCTCAATGTTCATCATCATCAGTTGAACACATTATAAGTTTTCACGGACACGTCACAGACAAACATACAGAGAGGAGGCAAATGAGACAGACAAAGGAACGAAATCAGATTAATTATTTATTCCATCTTGCCAATGCTAACATTTCTAGGCTTACGTCACCAGTCACGGTTTTGTCCCTTTCTTTCTCTTTGGAAATTCAAACACAAACACCCTTGGTACATGAAAAGCTGGCGTTCCTGTGTTCAATAAAATCGCTCCGAACACCCACCCACCCATCCAATTTCTCTCACCCTCCACCCCTGAGGCAATCTTCTTGGTTCATGCATGCAAGATCCTTTTTTGTTTTACAACAAGGGTGTTTTTAAAGGATCAAAATTTCCGTATTTCACATGTTTACAAGGAAAAAATAATATGTTCTCTGAGAGTGGATCGCAGTTATTTTGACCAAGGCGAATAAATTCACCAATAGCGTCAGCTAAAGCTGTATCGAGCACTGACTCGACATTAACCAGGGCCGATCGAACTCTGGACCTATTGAATTTTCTACAATAGGTTCTCCCCTTTTGCAAAGGCACGAACGAGCGAACGCTCGCGCGCAGGTACTCGCACACTCCACACATACACAAACATCCACACGCGCCATTGCTTTCTAACCATGCTTCAATCTCACGTCCCTTTTCGTCATAAAAGAACTCCCCGCGTGGAAGAAAAAAAAATCTGGTACCAAGACATACAATAATGCCCTGTTAAATCTTCAGTTACTCAACCAATGGAAATCTATAGATATGTCTCTGCAGCTTCGAAATCGGTTTGCATAATCAATAATCCTCTGTCCCCATCATTAAATTGCCAGGGCATGGTCAAAATCGACTGAATCTCGTTCGTCAAAAGAAATTTGCATTGGTGATGCTTTTTTCTCCAGGTATGTCGCGTGCAGCGTACAGTTCGATTGTCAGTGATTCGATGTATTACGTGCAGGAGAAATTTCCAAAACAGCTGTAGAAAACAATCAAAAGTATTTTTTTAAATCTTCTGTTCCCGTCTTCTACACGTTTAAACAACACATTAACTTTTAAAGAAAATCTTTTTTAAAATGGACATTTATGTCAACACGTAACCCGTTGGGGTGCCGGGGGATTCAGTATAAATAGTATCCCCACTTTCTGGAAATTTAGTGCTTTACATTCCCACTGTCGCTGTCTTTCTCATTTGCTCTTTCTCATTCCTGCTCTGTTCTATCAATCTGCTATACTATCTTCTTCTTCGCTAGACCAGTCATCTACCCTTTTTCTTCAAAACTCTTCCGGGACAAGACTGTATGAGGTCTGTTGGATCAGTTTGGGAATATTGGACGCTTTCTGCCAGGTGGTCACTAGGGCTTCCTATGATGTTATTATTAAGCAATGTAGGCATTTTATATGTATGTGTTTTGTTGATAATTTATAATGATGTTTGTATTCTATTTTGTTTTTGTAAACGGGGGTTCGATAAATTAGAGTACAGCCTCAGCGTCCCCTGCGTGGGATGTCTTTATTGTAAAGTGACTGTCTGGTGGAGAGCTTTCAGTTTGACCACTAGGGTTGTTTCAGCAGATATTTTATGCGGATCAGGGGTTGTCCGGTCCTGATTTGGCTCGGAAGAGTCCGCTGGACCTAAAGCAATAATTATGTAATGTAATGTCAACACGTACTCAGCCAACAAATGACAGGCTTACATAAACACTCTAAGAACAGATCGACAAGGATTGTCCATAGAACTTTGCAGTGAGCAGGCTTGGCCTATTATATAGTGAATGCGCATATTGGCTACTAACAGGTTGTTCAGCGCTCGAGGAACAGACCACCAGCGCTGTGTAAGATCAATCACACCTGCAGCAGTAGCCTAGGGCTATATAGTAGAGGGCTCTAAGCTTCCAATCGCATTAGAGAAGCTTGCAAGGTGAGAAACGCCACACACAAAAACTCCTTATCAATAGGCAAAAGACAGGGATGAAATGCGTGTCAGCTACACCAAATCTTATATTCTTTATCAAATAAAAGAATGATGCTAACGTAGAACTGCTAACCTTCAAAAAAATGTTACCATACCGAATAGCTCAAGATCGTTGTCAAAATTAATATACAATTTGTTGTTGTTGTCGTATCAAATTTTATTCAACAGATTAACATAAGTTGTACTGATATATAATTATATACAAATTAACAATGAATGCATGGACTGCTAAATATTCAGCAGAAATTCAGTGTACCCTGGTAGCTCAGTGGACAGAGTGCTGGGTTCTTAGGGCGAAGGTCGCGGGTTTGAACCCTGCATGGGACGAACTAGCGTGACTTAGGAACGAGACTTTTCAGGAAACGGAGGGTTTTCTTCGGGTACTCCGGTTTCCTACCTCCCTTCACTAATGGTATTGGAGGCAGTCAATGTAAAGTTTTAACAACTAAAACTTGATTTCTAGTCCGACTTCCGTAATAGCAATCTTTTCGGATCGCCGCGCTTTGAGTTCGATTGAAGAAAAAGCGCGTGATAGCATCCTGTATTATTATTATTATTATTATTATTATTATTATTATTATTATTATTATTATTATTATTATTATTATTATTATTATTATTATTAGGGCAGGGATAGCTCAGTGGTCAGAGCACACGACTTGTGTAAGTGCGTCTTGGGCGACGTGGGTTCGAATCCTGACTTCAGCAAACTATTTTGTGATTGCTGGATATTACGGGCCAGCGCCTTGAGAAGCTCTCTGAGCTTGTAAGAGAAATCTCTTTTTTTCTTTTTCTTCTTCTTCTTCTTCTTCTTCTTCTTCTTCTTCTTCTTCTTCTTCTTCTTCTTCTTCTTCTTCTTCTTCTTCTTCTTATTATTATTATTATAAACTTGAATATCCAATTTTTAAATGAAATGTCTGAAAACCAAGGACCTCATTTAAGACTGAATATGGACATTCTTTAGATGACGTATTACATCATTGACAGATAACAGGAACTGTGAAAATTATTGCAGCGTCGCCTATTAGCAGACTTGTATAAATTGATGTTAAAATCCCTCTGCCTCCTTTCGTTCCCATTATAAGGTTTGATTGCATGGTTTTTAAATGTCTAATATCACCTGGATGTGTGAATAGACATCAATCAATGAATTAGTACTTCATTTATTAAGTGTCAGAGACATAAACAGACCTAACAAGCGCTAAATCGTCCCCCCTTTCGATCGTTCACAATTGCTCATCTGTCTGAGGTGTAGAAGGCGCGCAACAATCAGCAAGTTGTGCCTTTGGCGGCTTGAAATAGATCCTGTTTTCGGCCTAACGCCTCGAGCAGCTCTGTGAGCATTATGAGCTGTACAACAATTCAATTCAAGTTCAACGAATTCCGCAATCATTATCTCTAGTGAAATGAGTGAGGTTTAAGAAAGAGAGGGATCGATAAAGAATGTTGATAATCTATGGATCCCTTTGAATAAACGTCACTCCTTACATGGAACATTCTCCCAAAAAATATTTGGGAATAATCAATACAGCCTTCGATGATGTAGTCGGGTCGATCTAGCTTCAAATCTTAGATGTAATCGGGCTTGAATCATTACACAGGCAATGGGGAGGAAATCGATGTGGGACTAGCAGTGATTATGACAGATGACTTCGTAACGCAGGTTTGATATTAATTTAAAGCTAAATTTATCTTGCCCCAAGCCTGCCCCCCCCCCCTCTCTCTCTCTCTCTCTCTCTCTCTCTCTCTCTCTCTCTCTCTCCCTCTCTGGTTCTCTGTCTCTGTCTCTCTTTCTCACTGTCTGTCTGTTTAAACAATTTTGAGAAAGAGCGCAAAACGTGTTTATAACATGTTTGACCCTTTGAGAAAGAGGAAAGGGCAAAGACAAAAAAGACTGGATGGCAGTTAAAGTACCTGCCTAGTAAAAAAAATAAAAATTCAGGAATATGTTCAGTCATTCAAAAATTAAGGCAAAACGTGTACAGAACAAAAAGTGACTTTCAAAGCGCCATAACGACCGACAACTGCAGTGCTACTGAATGATTGACCGTGAGCTGAAGTAGGCTAGATGTGGATCAAAAAATCAACAAAAGCATAAATTCAGAACATTGAATATTAATATATGAGATATAATTAAGATCATTTTACAAGGATTGTTTGGTAGTTATAGTGGACGCTATTTGTATAAGCTATAATTATTTTACAATTTTGATTTGTTTAATTATTCAATTTTGTTTAATTTGGTTCATTCAATTCTACCTTCATTGTGACCATTCCTTATTTGTTTAATATTCTCCCTCCCCCCACCTCCTCCTGACTTAGGTGAAAGGACGTTAAATTACATAAATAAACACATCAAAACAACTCGGCATCACAATGAACGAACTGGCGAAACAACGATCATTCAAGCCTCGGCGGCGTGATAGCAGCTTCTCGTTTCTGAACTTCCTGTTGTCCTCGGCAACCGAAAATAAACAAAGAATAAAGCAGAAACTTTATGCAAGTGTCCACGCGTGCTACAGCACATGCACGAGTGGTTGAGATAGGGAAATGGCGGGAGGAAGGAAGGGGGGGAGGTAAGGGGAAGAGGAGGAGGAAGAGCGATAGGGCATATGATGCAAGCGAAAGAGAGATGGGGGGGGGGGGGGGAGAGAGAGAGACAGAGAGTGAGAGAGAGACAGAGTGAGAGAGAGAGAGAGTGAGAGAGGTGGTTGAGGGGGTAAGATAGAAGGTTAAAATAAACTTATTTTTTAAAAATTTTTATTTACTGTATTTTCCCTTTTTCCATAGGGAAATTCTGGGCCGCCTCCCCTGGGGAAAGCGTAGTCGCAGCCTGTGGCGCGCCCAAACCCAACCTACCTAACATTAGTTGTGATTTTGAAATTTTGCAAAACTGCAACATTCTACCCTTAAATGTGATAGATTAGTGCAGGTATACAACCTGAGATTGTGATTAATAATTATTTTATTTATTCACTTATTTAGTTGGAAAAGAACAAGAACTTGATCAGCTGGTACAGAGGCTTGACATCACCTCCAGAGCCTATGGAATGGAAATAAGTGCAGAGAAGACCAAAATGATGACCAACGAACGCCAATGACATCAACACGGACATCAAAGTCCAAGGCCAATCCCTCAACACAGTGCATAGCTTTAAATATTTAGGAGCCATTGTATCAGACAATGGGTCCAGGTAAGAAGTCCCCTCCAGGATTGCACAAACAACTGCTGCCCTGACAAGGTTAAGGCCCATTTGGAAAAACAGGACCGGTCTACATTCCAAGGTAAGGCTGCTGCGCTCCTTTATCATCTACATCTTCCTATAGGCAAATGCTTGCGAAACATGGATTCCACAGCAGATCTACAACGAATAATACAATGCATGGAGATGAGGTGATACAGAAGACTTCTGGGCATTTCCTGTACCCAGCACATCACCAACGACGGAGTCCGACAGACCATCACACAAGCCATTGGACAACACGATTACATGCTCACAGTGGTGAAGAAACGGAAACTCCGATGATATGGCCACGTCAGCAGAGCATCAGGCCTTGCAAAGACCATCCTGCAAGGCACGGTGCAAGGAGTCAGGAGAAGATGGAGACAGAAAAAGAGGTGGGAGGACAATATTCTAGAATGGACTGGCTTGACATTAAGCGAAGCCAGTGAGGTTTGCTGAGGACACAGAAAGATGGAGTACGCTGGTTAAACGATCATCTGTGGTGCCCCAACGACTTCCGAGTTACGGCATGGGATAGGATATTTAGCTTAATATAACGTCTATTGATCTCTGCTTTGTAATTAGAAAATGCATTTCTCACAAGTTCATCCGAAACCAAACCCAAGTTATGCATTTTAAAATAGGCCTTTATGATTGTTTAAAGAAGGTAAACAAGAAGGGAAAAAAATTATCATCATTATTTTCTAAACCTGTAGTCTTATTGGAAGAGCGCAACAATAATTACCTAAATTTTCCTTGATTCAAGGGAAACAACTACTCCTATGGTAGCAGCTTCTGGACAGCCCTACCAAACTGGAGTTTAGTCCCTTTATTCCTCCAGAGGAGATTTTATAAATTTATGTCCCTTGACTCTCCGACTCGGCAGGCACTCTGCACTTCGTTACTCACGTTAAAAAAAACAAACATCTCAGAACCTTACCCAGCTCTTCAAAGTAAAAGAATATGAATCGAAAGTGTTACTGCTCAGCGTTAAACCCAACTGGAAAAAAGAACCTGTTCTCAATGTTTATAAATAAATAAGTACATAAATAGATACATGAAAGAATGAAACAAACAAAAATGTATAAATAAATAAATAAATTAATTAATCAATTAATTAATTAATTAATACATAAAATAAATGCGAACAAAACATATCTTTCACGCGCTTTTGTAAATGGCGTCACCTTCACCCGAACTCATTAAAAAAAAAAAAAGTACTGAATAGAAAAGGCAAGCTGTTACAAATGGAAGGTGAAGCCAAAGGTACCAGACATAAAAGAAAATCAATTAAGCTATAAACCACAGACTTCAAGCAACGTTTTTATTTTAAACTAAACTAACTAGTCTAAACTAACCATAGACGTATTTATTTTAAACTAAAATTATCCAAACTAATACAATGCAAAACAATAGTAAACAATGCAATACAAAGTTATTACAACCAAAGATAATTGTAAAAATAATTTAATGAATAATCAAGGACAACCGCATGTTTTGTGAGTGTGTGTGTGTGGGTGTGGGTGTGAGTGTGTGCGTGTGTGGGTGTGTGTGTGGGTGTGTGTGTGCGTGTGCGTGTGAGAGAGAGGGAGAGAGAGAGAGAGAGGATCCACGATAGAAGATAGCAAGACGTAGAAGAGCTCTCACAGATGAGACAGATTACTTCATTGCAAACAAATTACATGAAATAAAGGCTTACGATTTTAATCGTATCATATTGCTGAAAAATGACCTAATTATATATAGCCACTTTGCATTTCCCAATAGGTCACAGGTAAACGACGCCTCTCATTAGCAGACATCGAAAAAGCAGAAAGTATACTACGGAGGAATAATGGACTCGTCTTAGGAATCCATACAAAATGACCTCTCTGGACCAGTTGCCATCCGTCTGAACACCCCCTTTCCGCTCCAGTGGTTTAGAAAGTTCAGGCTAATGGTTTGTGGGATGTTACTGGGCCATGGTACTGATACAATCGATAAGCGTGGCGCATACAGGCAACTTGGACATGTGTGCATCAATCCTACATCTGTGTGATCACACTGTCAATGACCATGGGCAATCGTCGGGAAAATGGATTTACAGCTCCTCTTACGGCACGATTAGGCTATTCAGTGTTCGGAAAACAAACCTCTTTTCCTAAATCTACATTTAATCACAATAATGGTTTGCATACAAAATCTTGGGTGGGAGGGGGTGGGGGGAGGGGGGGGGGCAGTTTTATGAACAGATAGGTCTATATAAGGAACGAATGAGAGACTCAATCCCCCTTCCCCCCTCTTCCCAGTCCCCTATTCGCTAATGTGACGTGGGACTTTAATCTATATAACTAACTGGCACCTCAAGTCCCCTATATGCCTAGTGTGTCCAGGGACGTTAATCTACCTGCCTGCATAGCCTGGCACCTGTAATCTTCTAGCTTATATTAAAGGTGTACCTCTACTGTCGCGGGCTTTACACCCGATTATAAAACTGCCTGATATCCCTTCTCCCAACCTTATGGGGCCGGGTAGCTCAGTTGGTAAGAGCGTCTTGCTAGTAACCGAAAGGTCGCTGGTTCGAATCCCGGATTGGTCAACGTTACGTATGATCATATTATTTTCCCCTTTACCAACAACTGGCCCGCTGGTGTCAGTATAAATCGGTCCAGTAGTCACCTATATGCGAAAGTGTCGTGTGACTATAATCTACAAACAACAACAACATCTCCCAACCTTTCGTCCCTGGACTAAGTCAAAAGCTGGCTGATATACTTTCTTATCAGCAATATTAGGCACTGCTACTACTACTACTACTACTACTACTACTACTACTACTACTACTACTACTACTACTAGCAACATACAAAGATCACCGTTGTTCTCCTCTAAATTGTAATTAATTCAGCAGCATTAATTTGCCGCAACAAGGAAGAAATCATTGTGTAGCTTATACTATAGCTTCATTTATCCTGTAATGATGAAGCATAGTTAATATATTTATATATAATTCAATGCCAGATGGTGCATACTACATCTATTGTCCCCGATATCGATAACAGATTGGTAACTGGTCCTGTTAGTAGTAGTAGTGATGGTGATGATGATGATGATGATGATGATGATGATTATGATGATAATGATGATGATTGCATGATGATGATGATGATGATGCAAAAATGTTTCAGCTGCTACAACAGCTGATAATGACAACGACAACAACGATGATGATGATGATGATGTTGATGATGATGATGATGATGATGATGATGATGATGATGATGATGATGATGATGATGATGATGATGATGATAACGGCGCCGACCATGATGATGTGATCTTCCACAGAAAGTAAATTTCATGTGAGCGTATTCCGAAAATCTGTTTTCACGGAAGATACAGAAAGCAGCCATTGCCATTGGCTGTTTTTGGACAAATGAATCATGCCAACGAGCTGTTTACTATATTTGGTTTTAGAGGCAAACGGGCTTCAAACGTGATTGCATGGAGACATGACAGAGCAGGTAAGCTTACATTGAAACAGAACTAGGAGACTGCAAACGACAACATCAACCGGTGCCTAACAAAATAACTGAAATAGTAGTTATACATACTATCTTGTTCCAGTGGATCGATGGTAAGACTCGGTGGGTCTCGGTTCAGCGACTGCACGTTGACGACGCGTGGACGTTCGATCGACCACAGGCCAATGATACTCACTTTTTGTTTTTATAGTCACTATTTTGTTATCATCAGCACAGGTAATAGACCACAGACCAGTGACACGTCTCTTCTTTCACGTCACTTGTTACCATCGCCTCAGAGTCCAAGACTGTGGATCAGCCTGGGAACGTTTAATGACTCAATTCGTTATAGGGCTTCATATTGTCACTGTATAATTTAAATTATCATCCGCGTAATTATGTAGGTTATAGTAGGCTACATTGTGTAGCACCGCAATATGGACTTCAATACAATAATAGTATTGCAGCCAATCTATAGTTTCGAAAATACGAGATGAATTCCCTCTCCGTCCTCAGAAGAAGAAAAAAAAAGCAAGGTCCATGCCTTTACAATACACGTCTAAGTGATTGGTACGTAGTAGATCTATTTGTTGTTCATTGTAAGAGTGTGTATGTAACATATTATTGTGAGCGTGTATGTTGGTTACAAATCACCGCACTTTGATTCTGATTTAAGAGGAAAGGGCGCCTTTATCATCCAATACTTAACAGCACTACAATGTTCATCCTACTGAAATCATCATTATCAGCAGCACCGGTGGAAACTAATTTGTTGCAAGTTAGTTTTAGTAATCTGTAACCTTTGGAAACGTACCCCCTTTGAACTACACTTCTACAAGCAACAGTTACAAAGAAATTCATCCATTTTATTAAAATATTTAATGGAGAAAGGAAAACATTTGATTCGCATTTTAAATGTGACTGAAGCTTTTCAGGAATTTTTGTTAAATCGAACAGTCAGCTGCACCCTGGTACCTCAATCAAATGTTTCTATATTCACTCGCACACGATCAGCTGTGACATTTCAAAGTTCTCAGTCTGGGGTTGACGATGATGAGAACTTTTAATGTGGTGTTGTTATTGATACACCTTTGTGCTTAAGGAAGCTTTAGCTACGTTATGCTGTTAGTGGGCCCACAGCTGCAGGCGGGCTTATTGTCTGGTAACTGTAGCAGCGGGACATACAACTTTCAGCGTAAAATCTAGCCGCACTGTTTAATATTTCATATAATATCCCACTGGTAGACCCCCACCTGGTCACGCGTGTATTTTGTCGAATCCGAATAGTACTTTTTATTTATTTAAATAGAGTAAAAAATAGTTGACTTCAGGTTTTTAAAACAATTGACAAACAACAACAACAACAACAACAACAACAAACAAAACAAAAAAAGCCAAATTCTTTTGGAGGTGACAAACGTCGGGGGACGGGGAGGGGGGGGGATTGTTTTACCGAGGATCTTTTTTTTGCCAACACAGAAGGATTTTCCAACTATTTTGTATTAAAACATTTACACTTCTATGGGGTCTGAACAAGAAAATATGCGTGCACCGACGACTCAAACTTGAATCTGATTTAGGTCTACAACTTTCGCAACACTCACATTCTTCTTCAGCTGGATGTGCATAGTCATGTGTAACAAAAATGGGTATTTCAAAATTGGCGTGCCTGTATGTGTGGATAATCTGCGTGTTCTCCCGTCTCGCAACTTCTCTAACTCGTAACCACAAACTAAGCTGTCACACCCTCTATTAAACCTTAAACATAAATCAATACGATAGCACAAAAGTACAGAATCAACAAGAATCAAATGGAATAAATACGATTGCTTCTTCTCCCGTCATATCGCAGAATAAATCCGTCGGAAGAATAAATATATACAAAACTTAAAATACACACAACTCCCAGTCACAGTGGCCAGATAGAGAAAGGAAAGTTATAGATAGTCACACTGTAGTCATGTTCCATCTCTAGCCTCTTCTCTGCCTATGCCATAATCTTTCTCTGCTCCTCAATGTCCTCTCCTTCTCATCAGCCTCTCCTCTTCTCTCCTCCTCGTACTCCTCTTCTTTCTCCTCCTCGTCCACCTCTGCTCAGTCTTCCTTTCTCCTCCTTGTTCTCCCTTCCCCCATCTTCTTCTTCTGCGTTCTCTTCTTCTTCCTCTTCTTCTTCTTCTTCTTCTTCTTCTTCTTCTTCTTCTTCTTCTTCTTCTTCTTCTTCTTCTTCTTCTTCTTCTTCTTCTTCTTCGTCCTCTTCCTCTTTCTTCCTCTTCTGCTTCCTCTTCACCCCCCGTTGGGGTGCCGGGGGTTTCAGTATAAATAGTAGTCTATCCCCACTTTCTGGAAATTTAGTGCTTTAAATTCCCACTGTCGCTGTCTTTCTCATTTGCTCTTTCTCATTCCTGCTCTGTTCTATCAATCTGCTATACTATCGTCTTCTTCGCTAGACCAGTCTCCTACCTTTTTTCTTGAAAACTCTTCCGGGACAAGACTCCTTGTTTGTGTATGAGGTCTGTTGGATCAGCTTGGGAATATTGGACGCTTTCTGCCAGGTGGTCACTAGGGCTTCCTATGATGTTGTTATTTAGCAATGTAGGCATTTTATATGTATGTGTTTTGTTGATAATTTATAATGATGTTTGTATTCTATTTTGTTTTTGTAAACGGGGGTTCGATAAGTTGGGGTGAAGCCTCAGCCGTCCCCTGCGTGGAATGTCTTTATTGTAAAGTGACTGGCTGGTGGCGGGATTTCAGTTTTCCCACTAGGGTTGTTTCAGCAGATCTTTTATGCGGATTGGGGGTTGTCCGGTCCTGATTTGGCTCGGAAGAGTCCGCTGGACCTAAAGCAACAATTATGTAATGTAATGTAATGCTTCCTCTTCTCCCTCTTTATTCTTCGTCGTCTTTATTCTTCTACATCTACCTCTCCATCTTCTTTATCTTCTTTTTCTTCTTCTGCGCTCATTCTCGAGGCCCCCGAATCAAGGGACGTCTGCCAACAAAGGCGTTAACAACGTTTCTAGATGCATAAACTTTCTTTGGACCATTACATATACCTCTATCTCTCTCCTCTGTGACGGAACCAGTGCAGCAATACAATTCAACTTTCATCCATATTGAGTATAGTTCACAACATGAACACAAATTCTACAACTAATTCTAACTGATTAATACGTCAATGACACCAATTAATTTCATTCATACAAATAAACTTAATACTTTACACTGCAATTGTAGTTTCTACTTCAAATCAAATAATTATCCAAATTCAATTCGTTGTTCAAATATTACAGTGAACCACCATGTCCGCCTCCTTCCCACTCCATACTTCACTCTAATATCAAAAATATATATTATTAATTTTATTACATACCAAATACAATTTCATCATTTAATAATACTATTACATTTATAATACAACATTTCAAAGAATAAACAATATAGCTGCGAGAAGCCCAGACCAACTATCTCTAATATAATCAAGACAGAATGAATATTTTTTAATGTACATTAGTGAACTGTAATGTGACCAGCTCAGCCAATCAAAATGTAGCTCTCATTAAAAAGAAAAACACCAATGTCTTCTCACAAGAAACAGACTAACAATAATATAAAGTCATCGGACCCAAATAACTATAAAATCGGTCCGTGACATCATCATACATTTTAGTCTTGGTGTGCCTTAAATGAAGCATGTCTGTTAAAAAGAAAAAAATGTACTCTTTCGATGGTTTTATTAGTAGTAACTAGTCAGTAGTAGACCACTACTTAATGTACTACGAAACACGGAAAATGAATACAATTATCAATATAGTGTAAGCCTACAATACAAGATGTTCTGTCGGCTTTCACAAGCGTAGGCTATTACAAGATTCACCGTTGCGAAACTACAACTGTCGTGTCGTATTCAATTCATAGCCTGGTTTTGTAACAAAAAGATTTAAAAAAAAATAAAATAAGGAAATAATTCTACTTCAGCAGAAGAAGAGGGAGACCGAAAAAGAGGTGGGAGGACAACATTCGAGAATGGACTGGGTTGACACTGAGCGAAACCATCAGGGTTGCTGAGGACAGAGAAAGATGGACCTACGCTTGTTAAACGATCATCTGTGGTGCCCCTACGACCTCCGAGTTACGGGATAGGATAGGATAGGGAAGGAAATAATTGTTACAGTCTGTTTGTTTGTTTGTTATTGGTTGGTACACACGTTGCCTAACAATATATCCAAAGTAGGCTATAGATGAAAAAAAAAAGCCTTATCGCGATGGTAAGCTTCAATATTAAAGTTCGGTCACCGTTATTAGTAACGACCGCTTTAAGTTTTGCACACAATGATTCACTTGGCAGTTTGAATTTGGCTACAAGAATGCTTTACACTAGCTTACATTACACTACGGAAATATCTGTCATCTTAGGCAACAGTCACACTAAAACAAGCGTGTTACAAGACTCACCCTTGCGAAACTGCAACTGTCTTGTCGTATTCAGTTCAGTACCTGTACACCCACAGCAATGACATACACATACAAATCCCCAAATACTTTATAAAAGAAAGAAGAGAAGTTTATCCTAAACCCTTCACCTTACCCGTTCATCCTGCCATCCTACCCACAGCTGGCAGATGTTATTTTCATTGCAATCGCAGATAAAGCAAAACTCTTGTCTTCTGGTTGACATACTAAATCCAGTTTGAATGTATTTTTTTCTTTTCCTCCCTTTTTACCCCGCTGCGCACGGTTGAAAGCAAACACATTCGTCCCTTCCCGTTTTAGTGTATGGACTCTAATCATTGCGTTCTGCGTGACTGCTGCTATTGAATAGCTTAGGTATCTACTAGGCGTTACGAACGAGAGTGAACTTTACATTCAGTGTGAAAGGACGTCACACATCCAAAACAGAAGTGCAAGAAGAAAAAAAGAAAAAAAAAGTACATTTTCAAAACGTAAAATAAGCAAAATATTTTGTCCTGTTCAATAAATGTTTTAAAAAAAATTATCTACAAAATGCGCTTGGACTCGTGGATTACAAAATATGTACAAGGTAATATCAGTAACTAGTTTCTATAGCCTACACAATTTATTATTTGAAAGTACATGTACATCTGTGTTTCTATTACACATAGAAAAAAATATGTATTGCTAAATAAAACTGATGATATTAACAATATATAACATACGAAAAAGTAACAACAGAAACGCACTAGTCAGCATTATCGCAAGTACTGATGACTTAAGAAAGAGTTTTGACTGTACAGAGTATTGTATGTGTGTGTGTTTAAGTACATGTATGTGTATGAATATGCGTGAGTGTTTACAATACTTGTAATAAATCAATATACGTTACAGAACTGCAGGAAAAGAAGAAGAAGAAGAAGTAAGTAAAAAGAAGAAGAAGAAGAAGAAGAAGGAAGTAAGAAGAAGAAGAAGAAGAAGAAGAAGAAGAAGAAGAAGAAGAAGAAGAAGAAGAAGAAGAAGAAGAAGAAGAAGAAGAAAGAAAGAAAGAAAGGAAGAAGAAGAAGAAGAAGAAAGAAAGAAAGAAAGAAAGAAAGAAAGAAGAAAGAAAGAAAGAAAGAAAGAAAGAAAGAAAGAAAGAAAGAAAGAAGAAGAAGAAGAAGAAGAAGAAGAAGAAGAAAGAAAGAAAGAAAGAAAGAAAGAAAGAAAGAAAGAAAGAAAGAAAGAAAGAAAGAAAGAAAGAAAAGAAAGAAAGAAAGAAAGAAGAAAGAAAGAAAGAAGAAAGAAAGAAAGAAAGAAAGAAAGAAAGATGAAAGAAAAGAAAGAAAGAAAGAAAGAAAGAAAGAAAGAAAGAAGAAGAAGAAGAAGAAGAAGAAGAAGAAGAAGAAGAAAGAAAGAAAGAAAGAAAGAAAGAAAGAAAGAAGAAGAAGAAGAAGAAGAAGAAGAAGAAGAAGAAGGAAGAGGAGGATGAGAAGAAGAAGAACAACAACAACAACGACGACGACAACAACAACAACGACAACAATAACAACAACGACGACAACAACAACAACGACAACAACAACAACGTCAACGACAACAACAACAACAAGGAGGAGGAAAGGCGCGGGTATAGGGAAGAAAGGGAAGAAGATGCGCAAAGGACAGAGAGTGGAATAAGGAGAAAGAACGGTGGAAGAGGAGCAGGAGGAGGAGCTAGAGGAGGAGGAGGAAGAGGAAGGGAAAACAATGAAGAAGAATAAAAATAACCTTGGGCAACAACAACAACAATAACAATCTTTATCAACTGCACTAACAGCATCATAATAATAATACTAATACTACTACTACTAAAACTACTACTACTACTACTACTACTACTACTAATAATAATAATAATAATAATAATAATAATAATAATAATAATAATGAGCAATTAATAAGTAAAAAAGATACTAATAAAATAAAAAAGGATTGGGAAAAAGAGGAAGTAAGAGGATCAGTAGGGGGAAGAAGAATAAGGAAGAGGTTGAGCTGTCTCTGTCCCTCTCTTTCTCTCTCTCTCGCTCTGCCTCTCTGTCTGTCTCTCGATGAGTGTACGTGCGTGTGCATAAAATGCCCTTATTCAATGAAATGACCAAGGTATCAAGGATGTTTGTCTATTTGTTGTGTAACAATGAGTTTGCTTGGAACATTTGATTGTTGTCACATTCATTAACAAATTACATAAAAGAGTAAATGCGCAAACGGCCCGTTAGTCTATGAGTTTTGGCGTCTCTTTCTTGTTGGGACACAGGTTGGCAGCGGCGCTGGTTTTACAATCAAAAACTGAACGACTAAAAAAACTATAAATAAGCCTATCTGAAAATGAAATGTGTCACATTTTATCAGTAAATATTATGCATAATATATTATATGTGTTTGTTGGTGATAGAGAAAGGTGGGTCAACTAAATGAGCACATGCAAGAAGGCATTGAGAAATACGTGACCAAACCTGGGATTTGGCGTGGAAGGTTGTAGTCCTATATATATAGGCTTAGTTAGGTGCCTTATCTGTCTTAAAAAGAAGGTAATTGTGCTGTTCACAAGCCACTATACCGTAGACGAACTAACAAGTATGCTGTTGTTTTCTGGCGTTTTATTGGGTCTATTCGTCGTCGCCTTAACGGCAAGCACGTCCTTGAATAAAGATGAGGGCACGGAGACGACAGAGAATCTTCAAGAGAGGATGAACAACATGGAGCGCCTTCTTCTAAACCTACAGTCCCAGCTATCTCAACAAGATACCGTCATCAACGAGCTCCATTCCCTCACGAAGGAGCAAGGCAACAAGATTTGCGAACAAGCAGCTAAACTCGAGGATCAATCAAGAATGCTCGACGATCTGCGAAATGCCAAGGAAAGAAATGAATTTGACTGGCTTCACGTTCCCAAGCGCACGACTAAACTTGACGCGGATGGCTCTCAAGGTGGCAAGCTGATTCCAACCACTGGCAGGAAACCTTCCGTTACACCGCTTAAATCTAGTCCTGTCGAAATTACACCGAAAGTTCGCTCGAAGAAAGAGAACTCTCTTGTACACAAATCTCTTGATGTTACATCCCGTTCTGATGACCAGACAATAGAAGCCGTCGTGAACCAGATCAGCCAAAGGCTGTCAGCCATGAGCGCAGATATTCAAGCCATACAGCATAGGCAATCTTCACAGAGTCCAGGAGCTTCTTCGTTCATCCGATGGGGAAACTCACAATGCGATTCCAATTCTCAGCTTGTATATTCAGGCTTCGTTGGAGGAGCGCCCTCCAATCATGCTGGTTCTGCGGTCAACTATCTGTGTATGACTATGTCCCCTGACGACAGTGGTTATGTGGTCCCAGCAGACAATGCAAACTACGTGTATGGAGGGGAATACGAAACCCACGATAGCGCCGAGGTTTGCAAACGATTTTTGCTCTGTTCTTTTTTTTTTACCGCTCATATTTTGTCCCAATTTCTTCTAGGCAACTGATTTAAAAAGAAATAGACAAAGAAGGTAACCTTGTTATACACCTACTTGCACTTTCTTTAAAATGAATAATAATTTAATAATAATAATAATAATAATAATAATAATAATAATAATAATAATAATAATAATAATAATAATAATAATAATAACGAATCGGATTTGTAGAAAGCAACGGTCATAACATGTGGGATGTCTGTACACTTAAGTATTTAAAAAAATAAAAGTGTTTAGAAACCATGTGTCAAATGGTTGTCGAAAACTAAATTGAAATGCAGAGTAATATGAATAGTCTGTCGATGCTGAATCAGTTAAAGTGTTCAAGAATTGTATAGATAGATATATAAAGATAGCCTCTACTCCACTAATTTGCATTCAAAAAGGTTCTAAATTGGTAGGCACTGAGGCCGGGGGACTGGGTCAGGGCCAAAGGCTGTTAACCTACATTCCAAATTATACGATGCTAATATATTTATATAATGGCTGCTTCAGCCTACTGGTTTCCATAGTATACGTGCTGTAGGCTACATACTTTGTGGATGATTTTACAGATCTTTGTTCATGTTCATTGGTTGGTTGGTTGGTTGTTTTATTAACGTCTTTTTTCATCAAGATGATAAAGACCATACATACAGATTCACGCATTTAAACAGACATACATGAACACATACATACACACAGGTACTATTACTATCTCTCTAACATAACAATAACAATATCAGTTAAATAAAACGAGCGACTGGAGAATTGATTAAAGCTTTTGCCAATCCCACACTTAATTCATTGCTAATGTTTTTAACTGATGTTATAGTATTTACTTCAAGGGGCAAAAGATGATGAATCTGAATACAATCAAATAATAGATGTTTTAGAGTTAAAGGTTCATCACAAATGCACTTTACATTTTTACAATATTTGGTTTTAATTGAATTTCATAATATTCTGTTTGCTGTAGATGAAACTCATCTGGGAAATCCACGAAGATTTTTATAGTTTGTATAGAACTGAATTTTCTTTACAAAAACATTTTCAATATTGTTTTGAATTTCTTTGGAAGACAGATTTAATTTAACTGATATGGAATTAATATTTAATGCACCTAATTTTGCAGCATGATCAGCCCAATCATTATATAGAAATCCACAATGCGATGGAATCCAGCAAAAGGTCACTTTAGTACCACTAATTATCAATCCATGAATAACGTTATTAATCTAAAAAAATAATCTCTTTTCGTTCACAGGTAATATTAGTTTATAGAGCATCTAAAACAGATAGAGAACCTACGCATAGAACTATACTAAATATATTCAGACATAAACTAGAAATTTTATTTAGAGCCATTAATATAGCAATTAATTCCGCAGTAAAAATAGAATAACCTTTTTCTATATAAAACGATTCTGATATTTTCACATCTGGTATAACAAAAGCAGCTCCTGTTTCCCCTGTTTTAAAACAGATCCGTCAGTGTATACTTTTAATTTTCCTGAATATTTCTCACATAAATGATTCCGAACATCATATGTTAATTAAAGTGTCTTGCATTAACCATCTACGCAGAACCGAAATCCAGTATGCGCTGTGTGCCGCACCCATCTCCCTGCTACCATCATGATCCCAGGGTCCAACAGATGCAGCTCAGGTTGGACTAAGCAGTATTCTGGCTACCTTATGGCAGGAAGATTCAACCATGACGCAGCCTCCGAGTTCATCTGTGTGGATTCGGCACTGCAGAGTCTGTTGTCCAGCGAACAGGATTCTAACGGTAAACTGCTGTACTACGTGGGAGCATGGTGCACTGACGGTGGTCTGCCATGCGGGCCCTACATTCACAATCACAGACTTACTTGCGCCGTTTGTTCCCAGTAAATTAATATTATACATCTTCTGTTACACTTGCTAGGTATTTGTGCAGTTAAAAAAAAAGAAGAAGAGTATATTTATGTACTGTCTTGTCGCGTACACACTATATATAGTTAGTTAGTCATTGTTTATAGGGTCCAGCGGACTGCAAAGAGCCGAATCAGGACCACAACTTGGTTGAAAGAGGACTAAACCCCGATTGGTATAAAAGATCTGCTGAATGGGAGGCACTCCACCAGCTGGTCACTTTACAATAAAGGCATCCCACGCAGGGGACGTTGAGGCTGTACTCTAATGTATCGAACCCCCGTTTACAAAAACGAAATAGAATATAAGCATCATTATAAAATATTAACAAAATACATACCTATAAAATGTCAACACTGCTAAATAATAATACCATAGAAAACCCTATTGACCATTTGGCAGAAAGCATCCAATATCCCCACGCTGACCCAACAGACCCCATACACAGACAAGGAGTTTTGGGGATTTTTCAAGAAAAAAGGTAGGTGACTGATCTAGCAAAGAAGATTGATATAACAGATTAGGAACGAGAAAGTATACATGAGAATGACAGAAACAGTGGTAATTTAATTAAAGCACTACATTTCCACGAAGTGGGAACTTATTTTATACAGAAAATCCCGGCACACCAAAGGGGGTAAATACCGAATGAATAGGCCTACTATGTTTTTGTTATGATTTAATATTATAATTATAGTGTTGTTGATGTTATTGTCAAAGATGAAAATAAAAGAAGAAGATGATGATGATTATGTTGACAATTACTTATGATGATGGTGACTGACTGAGGTAGTGGTGATAACGATGATTATGATGAAAACAGTCGTGGTGGTAATGCTGTTGCTGATTGTTGTGGTGGTGAAGATAATTATAATGGTGATGATGAGAGTTGCGCCGACGACGATGATGATGATGGTGATTAGCAAAGAAGAGGTAGCCTATTTAAGTCACAACTTAGAACAATATATGAAAACTTAAACCTTCAAAGGATGCAGAACATGAACTGTCCTTCAGAGACAAAAATGTAATGTGCAAAAAGATAGGTTAGCTTATCTATAGTTTTAAAAAAAATCCCCCTCAAATAAACAAATCCTATATTTTACTTTTTGTGTTGCCTATTTTGTCCTATTCCATAATTCGGAGGTCGTAGGGGCACCACAGATGATCGTTTAATTAGCGTACTCCATCTTTCCCTTTCCTCAGCAACCCTGATTGTTTCGCTCAGTGTCAAACCAATCCATTCTCGAATGTTGTCCTCCCACCTCTTTTACGGTCTCCCTCTTCTTCTACCTCCTTGCACTGTGCCTTGCAGGATGGTCTATGCAAGACCTGATGATCTGGTGACGTGGCCATACCATCGAAGTTTACGTTTTTTCACCACTGTGAGCCGGTCATCGTGTTGTATAATGGCTTGTGTGATGGTCTGTCGGACTTCGTCGTTGGTGATGTGCTGGGTATAGGAAATGCCCAGAAGTCTTTTGTAGCACCTCATCTCCATGCTTTGTATGAATAATAATAATTTGTTTTGCAGACTGGGCAAAACAAAGCAAGTTCCGCAATGCTAGATTTGAGAAAATCAACATTTTGTCTCTGGTATTAACTTTCTTTTTCATTTTTCTTCATTACTATCCAATGAAGTAGAAGTTGTTGTAGCAGTCTAACGACAAGAAGAAAGAAAGAGAGAGAGAGAGAAAGAGAGAGAGAGAGAGAGAGAGAGAGAGAGAGAGAGAGAGAGAGAGAAGAGGAAGAGGGGGAGGCTGGAGAGAGAGCGGAAGATAAAATTCCAGACCATAAGGTGATGAAGCAGGAACCAGGCTGGGGGGAGAGAGAGAGAGAGAGAGAGAGAGAGAGAGGGAGAGAGAGAGAGAGAGAGGGAGAGAGAGAGAGTTAGTTAGTTATTCATTGCTTACAGGGTCCAGCGGACTGCAAAGAGCCGAATGAGGACCACAAAACCAAGACCACAGCTTCGCTGAAAGAGGACTCACCCCTGATCTGCAAAAAAGATCTGCTGAAACAACTCTAGTGGTAACACTGAAGGCACTCCACCAGCCGGTCACTTTACAATAAAGACATCCCACGCAGGGGACGCTGCGGCTAAACTCTAATTTATCGAACCCCGTTTACAAAAACAAAATAGAATACAAACATCATTATAAAATATCAACAAAACGCATACATATAAATTGCCTACATTGCCAAATAATAACATCATAGGAAGCCCCAGTGACCACCTGGCAGAAAGCGTCCAATATTCCCAAGCTGATCCAACAGACCTCACACACAAATGAGAAGTTTTGTCCCAGAAGAGTTTTCAAGAAAAAAGGTAGGTGACTGGTCTAGCGAAAAAGAAGATAGTATAGTAGATTGTTAGAACAGAGTAGGAATGAGAAAGAAAAAAGGACAAAGACAGCGACAGTGGGAATTCAAAGCACTAAATTTCCAGAAAGCAGGGATACTATTTACACTGAAACCCCCGGCATCCCACGGGGGGGTGAGACAGAGAGAGAGAATCAATTCACCTACAAAATGCACAGGAATGTGTATTCTGGTACTTTACTTTTCATTTATACATCCACCGGCTGGTCAATAAATATGGGCAATAAATAATCTTTGTATCCAATAGGTACATAGCTATGAACAAGTGGTATTAAAGTAAAATTCCAGAGTTCAGCAGATCTTTTGGTATTGTAAAGTTTGCGTTAAACATGTGGACAATATAAATTGTAAAACATGAAACACATTAACTTTCAGGCACATTAACTGAAATAAATAGCCTTTCAATGTCAGTCACACAAAACTGTTTACAAATGAGTCAACAATACTTCTGGCATAAGGTAAGTACTTCCGTGAAAAAATATGAGAAAGATAACATCATTAAATATACTTTATGGAGTTTAAAAAAAGATATGGAGTTTTTAAAAAAGTTAGCACATTTGGTATTTAAGTACGTAATATACCAGAGGCAGAAAGGGAAGACCACCTCTTCCTTTTCACAGCCCTTTTTGAAACAAATTTATATTTTTTTAACTTTGATATCTTGTTATATTTGCATAAAGCTTTCTACACGCGAGTCAACAAGGAGTTTTTTTGTTCACTCAGTAAAGTTTGCAATAAAGTCTGGATAGAAAAAACATAAAATGCCTTGTTGACTCGTGAGTAGAAAGCTTTTATGCAAATATAACAAGATATCAAAGTAAAAACATAAATTTGTTTCAAAAAAGGATGTGCAGTACACCAATAAAGCAGAATACAACAATTAAAAGATAAAATATATTTTACAGTTTTGTTATCACTACATACATGCACATATGACTGCAATTCTTTCGGAATGTCAGAAAATATGAGACAAAAACTGAGATTTAGTTCTCCTGATCTGAAAACTGCAGATGTATTGCCCCCATATAAAATCCTTTGTAAACTTGTAAGACTCTGGTTACAAGAATAATATAAAAAATGTATAAAACCTTAATGCCACAAAACTGGCATTAGTTTGCAATAAAATCTGACTCTTTACATATATATATACATTGTATAATAAATATCTGAAAACACATTCTGAAAGACTAGAACAGAAAATAGGTATTTTTCATTGCGTTTCAACAAATATTTTAATTTATCACCGAAAATAATTGAGTATCGGCGCTGCATCCGCAAAAATAGAATGATTCAACAAGCATTACAATCTATTATGACCGAACAGTAACACAAATGTTGTACATTGAATAAAATAAACTTAAATAACAGTCACACAAATAATGACTCCAACAGCGCTTAATGACTTTACTCTCAAAAGCTATACACAAATCTTTCTGTTTAAGACGACACACATATCCACATACATAATGTCCCATGCTATCCTCAGCCACTAATAACAGATCTGAAAATGCAACAATCAATCTTCTTTTTTGAAATGTTAATCATCAAGCTCAACCTGAGAACGTTTTAACACTTCGCTGCCCAGAAATGATACTACGTGCCTCACTAATTTGTTAAAAACATAATAGTGAAAAATGGCCTTATCATTTTTGGGTAGTGGCATATTCAATTAAAATAAACTTATCACGGACTGCTAGCACCTGTACGTTTTCTCTCTGAATACACGCAGCCACATTTCTGATAGGTACATGACGATGAATTAAAATGTTAACATTTTTAAGCGCCTTCCCATTACTGCTTGCACACACACACTCCGAGCAAACTAACTTTCTGAAACCAGTGCCAGTAGGAGTGGCTTGTGGGTTTAACCATAAACATTCTTAGCATCTAACCTAAGCCATGGATTTGAACAGACTAATAACGATCTTTGCAGTGACTGCATCTAACCTAACTCACGGATTTGAACAGACTAAGGATATTTGCATGGATGTGTACACGCTTTGGTTGCAGGAAACTAATATGTTTCTGATAACATAAACGCATACTCCCTGGCAGATATGATCAAACCCTGGGTCCCTGAATTTGGTAACCCTGGCCCCAAGGTCCTCTGCATCGTATCACCCACCCACCCATTTCTTTTCACCCACACCTTGAACCCACCACACCCCATGGTCACCTTGGGGCTGGCAATTCATTCAAAGAGAATGATAATGACGATAACCCTATTCTCCCATATAAAAAAATAACAGTAGGAATAAGGGGCCGGTACATAAAAGATGCTTATAGTGTGTTAAAAAAAAATCTACTTAGTGTCTACAAGCAGTTCCAAAGAACAAATGTGTGGCAAAGTAAACACTAAAATCATCAAGACGCCATCACCGTCTTTTTGGTGATCTGTTAGGACTACTACTGGGACTGCGCCGCTTGGGAGAAGGCGTTCTGGAACGGGATTTGGAATTAGAATTGGATCCCTGAGATCTTGATCTAGATGCAGCTCCAACATACCCTTTCCACCCCGAATGAAGACGCTCTGAAATACCCAGCTTGTTATTGATCAACGAGAACAGCATCGCTATCAAGATGAAGATGTTGACCACAAAAATCACTCCCATGATCAACAGGGCTATCATTGGGGCGGTTAAAACAACCCCCAGCAGCACAGATGTAGCAATGGCTATGGCTGTTATCATCATTATGATGACCACAGCCACCACATGCACGGCGAAGAACAGGTGCAAAAGCACCGCTACGTTACCTGTGAACACGGAGCCGATGGTCAAAAGTGTCATCAGTAGAGGGTACTTGTGGAACAAACCCCAAAGCACACCCATCATGATAGACAGCATGAAAAGCCTACACAAATTCCCAGCAATGGCCATGATGGATGGGAATGGAAGAAATACCCCAATTTGGAACAGACCCAACAAAATACTGCCAGATGACTGAAGCCAAAATAAAGGACGCGTAGGGGAGGTTCAGCAGATTCTAAAACTGTCTGAAGGCTGAGGCTTGTGCTGTGACCAGAAATGACTCATATACAGAGTAACGGCTAAGACTACAGGGGAAAGGATTGCCAAAAATCACAACAAATGCAGAAGGCACGCAACAAAGGCTAGGAAGGCAATGACTATTGCAAAGACTATGCTAAATTCACAAAGGAACTAAGACCAGGGGTAGACACGGAGAGCTTAAAGCATGGACTTGACAGGAGCAATGAGACAGGTGTGGACAAAATCGAGGCAGGTGTGGGTGTACACTTCAGGGTGGATGCGCAGGTGACCGCAATGTGCGGTGTCGTCCCAACATTGTTTTTTCACTGTCACTCCCCTCTTTTCTCTCCTCTGAGCCGCCTCCTCTATGTGGTCGTAATCGATGATGAGGTCGCTCTTAGAGTAAAGAAAGAGCTGGGGACAATCCATCAGGTCTTCACACATGCGGTCGTACAAGCCAAAATTTGGGGTCATCACAGAGAAATCTATCGGTAGCCAGGCAAAGAGCACACGGAGGGTGAAGAGATAGGTCAGGAGACACAGGCCCAGGAAATAACGCATGGCAGTTGACGTTTGGAGAGTGGCCATGAAAGATGAGACGGCAGTCAGGATGCGAACCTTGCCTGGAGCACTGTCGATAATCACCCCACGCACATTCAAGCAGTCACGGTACTTGCTGTTGCTGCTGTTCAGCAGCGCCGACATCTGAAAAAAACCAATAGAGGTGACTCTGACTGTAAGACAATCCATGTCATAACACATGAAATATCAGGTTTGCACAAAGCATGTCAGTGGCAACTTACTGTGTCAGGATATTCAAATCATGTAACGAAAGTCAGCTGAAGAGGCATCAGAATGTAAAACATGCAAAGGAAGTTAGTTATTCATTGCTTACAGGGTCCAGCGGACTACAAAGAACTGAATCAGAACCACAAAATCAGGATCACAACTTGGTTGAAAGAGGAAAAAGATCTGTTGAAACAACCCTAGTGGTAACACTGAAGGCACTCCACCAGCAGGTCACTTTATAATAAAGGCATCTCACGCACGGGATGATGAAGACATACTCTAATTTATCGAACCCCCGTTTTTCAAAAACAAAATAGAATACAAACATCATTATAAAATATCAACAAAACACACATATGAAATGCCTACATTGCTAAAATATAATATCATAGAAAGCCTTAGTGACCATTTGGCAGGAAGCGTCCAATGTTCCCAAGCTGACCCAACAGACCTCATAAACAAACGAGTTTTCAAGAAAAAAGGTGGGTGACTGGTCTAGCAAAGAAGATAGTATAGTAGATTGATAGAACAGAGTAGGAATGAGACAGAACAAAGGAGAAAGACAGCGACAGTGGGAATTTAAAGCACTAAATTTCCAAACAGTGGGGATACTATTTATACAGAAACCCCCGCACTCCCACGGGAGGGGAGGAGAGGCATGCAAAGGAAGGGATGCATTAAAAAAAATTAAAAAAAGAATAGCACTCCCTTAAGAACTGTTAGCTTAAGGGTGTCATCACTTAAAGCTGCCAATGAGGAGGGTATGCAGTCCATTGTGCAGGTCCTTCTAAACATCTTTGTTACTGAGCTGTTATTTACACAGATAATTAGGGCCGAGTGGCCTAAGGCGGGACTAACTTCTTTACTCAAAGAGGCGGTCCAGAGTTTCCCGATAAAAAGGGACAATAAACTAAAAGTTTCAACAACAACAAAAATAATAATAATTAGTATGCATAAATGTGTGTATGTCACTATATGGTGCAAAGAAGTTAAATGTGATGCAGCACTTTAGAGACTAATGCGTCATGTTTAATGTTTGCATAGAAATTTCTGCTGTGAATTTGTGCTGTGCTCATTCACATTTTCAGCTATACATCACCAACATCCCATCCTTCACTTTCTCTAGGACCCAAAACCAAAGACAACAGTTGCAGAAAATAATATATTATAATTAGATGAGCTTTAGTTTCAGCTCTATAAATTGCATTCTTAAAAATAATGAGAAACACACACACACACTCACAAAATGTTTGATTACATTTCAGGATTTTTTATGTGACCCGCTAAATTTTTATGTGACTGCCGATAATGTGTCAAGAGTTTTTCCCTCAAACCAAATGTGATCTCCCACCTTCATAATTGAATTATCCCTGTTTTATGTTTAAGTTTTCCAGACAAGCATCAATTCACATGGCTGAATACATGAAATAAAATGTTGTTTAGGCAAATCTCAATCTGTTGTATACTTGTGCACAACAAAACAGAAAAAAAAATGTACCGCCTATCCAATATGTTGGGTACTTTAACATATATGTAGACCAGGGTTTGGGAACTTTAAAATACATTGGTAAATGTTGGAATAAATACTCTTTGCCTTTTAATGCGCAACCCTATTTTAATCACATAACAAATTGTCCAATTCTTCAAACTTTAAAGTTAATGGACACACCAGTCTGGCAACATTTTCAAAATGTAATCAAATTTGAATATATATCTTATAAGTTAAATTTAAAAAGAATATAGGATTTTCAATATATTTTAAATAATAAACAACAGATTATACAGCACTATTTTGCCATCTGAACATAGAGTTTCCCCCCAGCATCCACACCCCTACTGCAGACCTGCTTACCTCAAAATTATTTTGTCAGTACTCCAGGCATGACCAGATTTTGACTTTCGGTATTTATATAAACTGTCGTTATTTTACGTGAACCAAAATAATGATAATAAATAAAATAAATAAAAATATAGAACTGTGTAAACTTCTTGTTATTATTCATCTTAATTTGCTCTTAGCTAAATTTTCATATATTATTACACACGTAAAATAAATCAAGAAACGGTACACTGTTCAATACATTTATTGTTTAAAAATTAGGGTGCTTAATTGAGAAACAATGCAAAAGTGTTAGGCCACCACATCAACATAATATGTGATAATGATTTACCTGTATTTTTAAAAAAAAAAAAACATGCATGTATGCACTTTTCAGTTGCTGCAGTTCTTTTTTTTGTGAAAGAGCTTTCAGGTCTGAACATACCTATTATCAGTGAGTCAACAGCATCTTTGCCCATACTGGACCTACTGTCAGTGGACGTTTTACGTACGCAACTAAACACCATCTCACAAGCACCACTGTTGTGTGGGATGGTGCAGAGTCCCAGCATGAACTGGCACAATTGCAAAAGCTACGGGTGTTTTTGCTGACCTGCACCCAAAATTCGTCCACCTGCATAGCTGGGCCCACCAATCCCTTGACATCAGTTGACTGATACTCGGAGAATTGCTCCTGATTTGTTCAGATGTTGTATTTGGTGGAAAGAGTGCAGGGAATCGCTTCACAAAAAAGATCTTGGGAAGATGCAGTCAACTGAACTGAAGGACATTATGATTCTGCAGTGCTGGAGCAAAGTGTCAGTGAGGGGCAGTTTCAGGAGAAGATAGCTGCAAGTTTCCTCAAAGTATGCACGCACTGAAGCATAAAACTTTGCAATAAATACGTTCAGATTTTAGGTTGTAGTCTTTGGGACAAGAAGCATTTTCCTTGCCTGATCACCAACCAGCAGGTCTTCATCAGCTACCAAACAAGGCCAATTTTTTAATAAGAAACCAGAAATGTCTGTTTTCGTTTCACACAAACACGCTTGGATGAACTCGCCACCTCAACGTCTGAATCATCATCTGTTGTTTCATGAATTCTTTTCTCCATGACAATTAAATATTTGCAGAATATACACTTGAAAAACACAATGCTATTCAATGAGTTATAGTTTTCTGGCGCAATTTGTTTAGCTTCCTGTTCCGGTTAAGTGTACTTTTTACCAAAATTTGTGAAAAAAAAAAAAAAAAAAATTTTTGGTCGATTTTCCTATTTTTTAAAAAGAGATCGTAACAGCGTACGCGAGGTCTAAATATCGGGACAATATGGCGAAATACGGACGGGTAAGCAGGTCTGCTACTGAGAATTACCCCTTCTCCCTTCCTCACCCTCTCCCCCCCTCTTCCCTTTCCCACCCTATATGTTTTAAGAAATAATGCTCACTGCTAAGCATACTAGTAAGATACAGACTCAAATTCCAAAACAGCACTATCAATCAATACCTGAGTGTAAAGCATGCATCCTCCATTGCTGAACATGTGGAAGATACAAGGGTGGCTCACCAAGTTCTTTTTCTTCAGAATACCCAGCAGGCTTTCTGCGATATCAACTGTCTTGTGTGACTGGAAGTAAAGTATCTTGGGTGGGACAATCACATTAACTGTAATATAACTGCAACAAACACAGAGACATTGAATGATCTATACGCACGTCATTCCAGTCCCTTAATTTGGTCATTCTTTCTCTATGTACTATCGACTATAGTACCATAACGTGGGCCAATTGATGCTATACAAAAGTTCAAAGTAAATGACATTGATCAGGCTTAAGTCTATCTTTTTTGCAGCTACCAAAATCAGTCTGCAAATAAGAACTTGGCTGCTTTAATTTTAAAAGCTTATGCAAGTTCTTTACTCAATTAAGTACTGTGCGTAGCCTACCTTCTTTGGTACTGTCACTGGAATATTTATTTTCTGATACTGATATAGGCAAAACATAAAAATAACTTGAATCAATCACACGTTTTTGTAAACAATTATTTTCTACAATTATGAACACATACAAACCCCCACAGACAACTGATTTACTGTTACAACCCACACACATTCGGCATCGAAATACCGTACAGTGGGAGTGGTTCTCTGACTCAGACTGTACTGTAGTGTATGTGGCGATCTGCCACCACGCCCAATACATTTAAATAAAAATAAAAATCTTCTGACCAATCCCATAAACAATAAACATACACTGACAGATTTCTTTTGCATATTATCATGAGATCACTTACCCCTTTTTTTCATAGATTGCGCTGTACTTGGAAAGGTATCTTTCTTTACATCCAGTCCATCCTATCAACACGATGACGGGAGCGAGGTTTTCTGCTTCACTTTTGTGGATAATTACGAAGGTGTTCTTCTCATCTTCTTCCTCGCTGGCGTTGCCGCTTCCTGGATAATTGATGGAATACGAAAACGGTACCACTGCCATTGAAAATTGGTCAGCCTGATCAGAGAAAGAAAAGGTTTCAGGCCAGCCGGTGGACGGACCGTTGGTTGCTAGTTGTTTACTTTCGATGTTACTCAGGCAAGGGCAGTAACTGCGAAGCACTTCCGTCTCAAGACTTTAAAAAGGCAATCGGTATTGATTTTTTTCACCATGGCGCACTTTCACATGCTTAAAATAAGACATCCCAAAAATATTAAGGTATTACGCAGGTGTAACTGCACAAGGCATTTATAAAACATAGATTTCCATGGCTTCAACTTTCTTTGTGGAGATTCTGGTAAAGAGATTTTATTAATTTTATTATTATTGTTATGGTTTTCGTTTTAAATTTAAGGACGATAACTCTTCTCATCCGCGGGAAGTGCAAGCGAAACTCATGGTATGTCCAGAACGAGTTTCGCTTTTACTTCCATGACTTTCATTACTTTCATGGCATTCATGATAGAGAAGACTGAATAACAAGCAAATGGTGTGAGATAAATAATTTTAACGCAAGCTCACTTTCATTGCTGGTGGAATTTGCAGCCTATGTTCTTTTAATGTGGTTTTTGTTTCAGCTGCAGCAGTTCATGGATACCTGCAAATGACTTTGAAATTGCAAATTTTTTTCAGTGAACCGAGCGCGTGATGGCTGATGGTTTCTCTTACTACTCTCTATCTATCTCCTTCTCTTTCTCTCCCCCTCTGACTTCCTCACTATCTCAAATACATTAATCTAATTTACTACATAAATAAATAAGTTGGAGAGAAACTGCTGGAATTAAACTTGGACTGTAAATTATTGTTAATGAATTTTAACACAGAAACGCATAAAGAAGCGTGAAGAACAAAAACTAAAAACATACCAGAAAGAAAAATATTGTGATGCTGCTGAGGTTGCTTGCCATATCAACATACCACTGTGTGTGGCCCTTCTTCTCCAAGACCATTAAGTGAGGGACCAGGTATCGCAGTACAGTAGAAGTTTTTTAAACCACACATGACTTGCACAAACACGGCTAAAAAATGTGTGAGGCATCAGTTATGCACTATTCAGCGTAACATAATAACACAGTTTTACAAGTTTCTCAGAACATAACCAATGAACTGTCAGAATACCAAGTAAGGTCTTTCAATAATAACTGTTTGGGTTGATTTTTTTTTTTAACCACATCGCTGTTAATGTTATCAAACAACTTTTGGCTGTTGGTCCACCATTCATCTGTCTCCTCTCTTTCAGTGGTTGGGCCCCCCAAAGAGTTTCAGGCTGTGATTTGAAAAAATATCCCCTTTTTAGTTCCCTGTTTTGTTGTTGTTTTTTTTTAACGTGAACAATTATGACTCGCTTCTTAGAAAAACAAAATAAAAAACAGTCCAACGATACTAGCAAATGTCTATTGTGAATGGTACTGTTGGTCAAAAGCTTTGTGAAAGAAAAATGCATACCCATTTTGCTATTAAAGTGACCTGGCCGAATGTACTTGGTTTCTGATGGAATGTATTAAATTATTTAATTCATTGTATTGCAGATTAAAGTGAGACCATGGTGATAACTGGGAGTCCATTCTTTTGCTGTTCCCTATGCAGACAAGCTCTGGGAGGGGAGTATGAACAGTATAAGACCCACGTGATTGCTGAACATTTGCCACAGAATTTCTACAATGCCAGCCCTACCAAGGTTAGCTTATGGCAAACTGTTGTATTATATATATATATGGGTCTGTCTACAAAGCTGAGCACCGCGAGGGGTGCTGCTTTTCTAGATAATATTTATCACAACAAGCTGCTTATTTGCCTTTCCTTTTGCTATTATCTTATTTTAAAATGATCGGAGAGATAGTATTAATAATTTCAAGACGAAAATATCTATAGAACCTTTGTATTTGCTTTGTAAATGTCTGAAAGTGGCCTAAAATTTGACCTAATTTTGTGACATGAGAATGACCGGGTTTTCTTTTAAGTGTTTACATAAATAAAGATGTCATAGAACATGTAAAATTATTATAATCTAACTCATTAGTAATAGTTTAAACATGCACAATACTTACAAAAACAATTTGTTTTGTATTTTGTGTATTATAGCCGGAGTAAATTTGGATGTCGAACGTAACGCATGGTTTCCGAAACAGGCAGAATGTTTTCAAAAATTGATCTTTGTCTTAAGCGCAAGAATACATGTTTTTTTTAGAGTTGTCTTTCTTGGTGGTATGTTATGAATGAATTCCAATGTTTACAAATAACAATTTAGTCGTTATGTAAATGCTTTGATGGTCTGAAAAGCATCGGTTGACATCGTTTCCAGATTTTCGTGTTACGTTCGACTACACACAAATTTATTTTGCTTATTTCAAAGCATACCTAGTAGAACTATTTTAATGACGTAAAGTAGGCCTCATTAGCGGATTGATATATACACTCGTCCCTTCTCGCATGGTTTCATTTTATGCGGGGAATCTTTTTCATTGTGTGTGGTTTCCGAGTATCACGTAGTTGTTACGTTCGAAAACGCACGCAGTGTCACCAAGAAAACTGACTCTTTACGGTAAGATTCTTCATGTTTATAATAATATTTTATGTTTATTTAGTTGTTAGGATAACGTTAATTCGACTGTGGTGCCTATTTTAATGAAAATAGATCTCCGACTAGTCTAACGTAATTAGAAGCCAAGAAACCATTATTTTTTTGCCGTTTCTTGTTCCGATGGATGATGAGATCCGTTCAAAATTTGTTAATGAATAAATAAAAATGCTCTTTGAAACAGCAGTGACAAGTAAACTTATTTAAATTTATTATTTGACTTGATTTGGATACGCTAAGTTTGATAAATATTATTTAGCCGAATATAATTTATCGTCAAGGTTAATTTGGTTTCCGTGTTACATTGGACATTATTTTTTAAAATAAGAACCAGATTTTTTTTAATAGAGACCTGTAAGATCTCACTTTTATTTTGTGATTATGTTATAATATTATACACAATTTGTATGTGCAGTAGCTGTTTCAGGTTGTTTCATTTTAAGTATAAAAGAACTTTTAACGATTAAAATTTGTAGAAAATTGATTGACTTCATAATGTATCAATAGATAAACTTCTTTACTAATGTAAACATTTCTTTTTAATCTTATATCTATTTGATAGCAAATCTCTTTATAAATAAAGATTCTTTGCCAACTTAATATATATATATTGTTGGTTTTTAAGTACTATTTGGTTTCCGTGTTACATTGGACATTTCGTTGAGTGTGTACACTAAAGGTCTGACTACATGCATATAAGGTCAAAACTTATCTTCTAACCTGCATGGCATGATCACACACATACATATCTTTCAAATAAACCACAAAATGTATGTATTTGACAACTTTTATTTTTGGGCACCCATGTCACAAAAAGTGAACCAACTTTGTAGACAGAGCCATATATATATATATATATATATATATATATATATATATATATATATATATATATATATATATATATATATATATATATATATATATAAAACAAACCTTTACTTACATCACCATCAAGATATATAAAATATCAGAGTGGTTCATTGGTAGAACATTCACAGTAAAATGTTCTCCCCTGGGATGATGCTGGCTCAGATCTTGATGGTGATGTAAGGTTTGTTTTTCTCACCTCACAGGAGTCTACTTTCTGTCATAATTGATGTCTTTCATCTTTAGACTTTTCTCATGTCTCTGCAGCGGCACATGAAAGAACCTGGTCAATTTGGTCCAAAAGGCAGGTAAAATTGCAGGCTCAAATAACCATGCCTGCATTCAGGTCGTTCAGATACTTATCTCTCATTGGTCTGGGATGTTTGACAATGTGCCTTAAGCAGCAATTTAGCACCTAGAGAGGATAGAGTTCGTCCTTTGAGCTGGCACAACCCTAGAACAATTCATAATAATCATGATCCTAAAATTGAAGCCCACTGTGATTAAACTTTGCTTCCATTACCAGAAGCATACGTGTGACTTAAACCTATGCCATGCACTTGTGTGCGCCTGGATGTCGGGCTTGCCTTGTTTTATAATCTTATCCCGCCTTTGTTAAAATATGTTACGTCTAAATCAATCTGGCAATATATGCAACTCCTGTCACTTTATTGCCTTTTTGACAGATGTTACTAAATAATTAAAATAATTAACATGTGCAGATAATGGTGTAAAATTGGTTTGCCATAAAAAATTTGTTTGTTTGGAAATTTTATTGTATTTTATTTTTGTCTTCTTTCTGACGTGTTTAAAACCTTTTCAAGTAGAGTATAAATTTGAACAGTAAGTTAGCCTCATGAAAGTACACGTTTTCAGATTTAAGTGTGTTGTATTCGTTCGTCAAGGATGCCTACTCTCTCCAACACTCTTCAGCATCTTCCTAGAGCGCATCATGTCAAATGCCCTTGCAGATCACGAAGGCACAGTCAGCATAGGGGGTAGAGCGGTCTCCAACCTCCGTTTTTGCGGATCACATTGATGGAATGGCTGGAGAGAAACAGGAACTTGAACAGCTGGTACAGAGGCTCAACAACACCTGCCGAGCCTTTGGAATGGAAATAAGTGCAGAGAAGACCAAAATGATACCAACAACACCAATGACATCAACAAGGACATCAAAGTCCAAGGCCAATCCCTCAACACAGTGTATAGCTTGAAATATTTTGGAGCCATTGTATCAGACAATGGGTATCGACAGGAAGTCCTCTCCAGGATCGCACAAACAACTGCTGCCCTGACAAGGGTGAAGCCCATTTGGAAATATAGGACCATCAGTCTACACCCCAAGGTAAGTCTGCTGCGCTCCCTTGTCATCTCCATCTTCCAATATGCTTGCGAAACATGGACTCTCACAGCAGATCTACAACGAAGAATACAAAGCATGGAGATGAGGTGCTACAGAAGACTTTTGGGCATTTCCTATACACAACACATCACCCACGACAAAGGCCAAAAAATCATCACAAGAGCCCCCCGCTGGTGTGCGGGTGAGGGGGGGGGGGTTCACTATAAATAAGGGGTGGCCTCATGGCGCAATGGATTAGTCGCCGGTTTCCTATGCCGAAGGTTGCGGATTCGATTCTCGCAAGGGGCGAACGTATGTGACTTAGGTACGAGACTATTGAGGTCACCGAGGGTTTTCTCCGGGCACTCCGGTTTCCTCCCTCCTTCAATAATGGTACAGGACGAAGTCAATATAAATTCTCAAAAATAAAAATTCCATTTTCTGTCCGTCTTCCAATAGCGATCTTTCTGCCTTTACACCACTTGTTTGAGTGATGGATGTGTATTTGTTGCGTGTGTGTGTGAGAGTGGATGAGACAGGTGAGCGTGTATGTTGGTACGGATCGCCGCGCTTTGAGCGTGATGGATTTGGGGAAAGGCGCATATATACTATAGCATCCAGTATTATTATTATTATTATTATTATTATTATTATTATTATTATTATTATTAAATAGTATCCCCACTTTCTGGAAATTTGTGTTTTAAATTCCCACTGTCGCTGTCTTTCTCCTTTGTTCTTTCTCATTCCTATTCTGTTCTATCAATCTACTATATTATATTCTTTGCTAGACCAGTCGCCTACCTTTTTTCTTGCAAACTCTTCCGGGACAAAACTCCTCATTTGTGTGTGAGGTCTGTTGGATCAGCTTGTGAATATTGGACACTTTCTGCCGAATGATCACTGGGGCTTCCTATGATATTATTATTTGGCAATGTAGGCATTTTATATGTATGTGTTTTGTTGATATTTTATAATGATGTTTGTATTCTACTTTGTTTTTGTAAACGGGGGTTCGATAAATTAGAGTATAGCCTCAGCATCCCCTGCGTGGGATGTTCTTTATTGTAAAGTGATCGAGTGGTGGAGTGCCTTCAGTGTTATCACCAGGGTTGTTTCGGCAGATCTTTTATGCGGATCAGGGGTGAGTCCTCTTTCAGCCAAGTTGTGCTCTTGATTTTGTGGTCCTGATTCGGCTCTTTGCAGTCCGCTGGACTGTAAGCAAGGAATAACTCTCACACACGAGCCATTGGACAACAGTTGACATGCTCACAGTGGCGAAGAAAAGGAATTTCCGATGGTATGGCCACCTCAGCAGAGCATCAGGCCTTGCAAAGACCGCCCTGGAAGGCACGGTGCAAGGAGGCAGAAGAAGAGGCCGGGGAGACAGAAAAAGAGGTGGGAGTACAACATTCAAGTATGGACTGGCTTGACTCTGAGCGAAGCCAAGTCAAGTCAAGTCAATGCATTCTTTATTTCTCAGAAAGAAAAATGTGGGTTGTCGCTTTGCAAGACAAGATTTTATAATGGCAATAAACACAGTGACAGAAATGGAATAGTAACATAACATTGAGGGGGGGAAAAAATCACACACACACACACACACACAAACACACGCACACACACACCCTCAATTATGTTATTACAGTATAATATTCAGCTCAAACAAACATACCAGGTACACAACATTTGTACCCTTGCGTGCATCTGCATGTAATCACACACACACACACAAACACACACACACATACACACACAATATTACATAGGTTACATTACATGTAGGAAAGGATCCGTTACAACAAATACATTCATAGCAGGTGGAAGAGGTTACGCGAATGAGCACTCTCGGAAGGGGTAAGTGGTGGAAATGGGTCGGTGGTAGCAAAACAGTGCGGGAAAGGGGGCGGGTTTTAACACATACAGACAATAGTCCATCTGGGGTGGTTCTGTCCTAGCGCTGTACTATGCGCCGCCCGACTAACGCATTAAAGCATTTGACTGCGTTAGGAACAAAGCTGTTCCTGAGTTTGACTTTGTTGCATTTGGGTACTCGCCATGAGGATTGCTGAGGACAGAGAAAGATGGAGTTTGCTGGCTAAATGATCATCTGTGGTGCCCCAACGACCTTTGAGTTATAGGATAGGATAGTGTTGTTTTTTTTTTTTTAATCTGTGACTACTAGTTAGTTAGTTAGGTTTTTTTTAAACTGTTTCTTTGTTGAAGGTGGTAGAAGCCATGAACATCATTGGGGCAAGTTTGCTGGCAAATGGCAAGTTCAGGGACACTAAGGAGCTTCTTCAGTTGTGCCAGCAAGCCAACTTTCTCCATCGAGGTCACTACATCGATTGCAAGGACATTCCATTCTTCATTACACTGGCAAATCATATTGGTACATGCATGTTGTGATTGTGGTGTGTGTTAGGGAGGTTGGGGTGTATGCGGGTCCTGAATGCCAGAAATTTTAACTCCTCCACTGGGATTGTGATTCAAGCAGAGTTACTCGCCTGCGTCATTTCTCACTAGTCCATAAACAACTTTTAATAAAAGTAAGTGAAAACAGTTTTCACTTTGGTTTAACTTGCAACTTGGAAGTGGTATGGATAAATGGACAAGATAGCAGTAAAGTAGGTTGCCAGTTTGACCAGTCAGTCAGTCAATCAATTTATTTAATGTCTGTTCGCAAATTATGTGATTTTAGACTATAAAACAAAGAAACAAAATAATAATATAAATGATCAGGTGAAAAAAGGAAATACAAATGATACATAAATAAATAAATAATAAATAATAATGATTAAAAGAAACAAAATTGAAGAAAAAGAATACAGCAGCTACAACAAACCCATAAGAACGTGTACTGATTAAACAATGTAACCTAATATTGAAGCACCAACATCTTTGCAGCCAGTTTGACCAGTCAGATTAAGGTTTAGTGTTCAATGCTCAGGTCCTAGATGGGTATTAGATGCATACATAAACACAGGTCTATCAAGCACCAAGTCCTATACCCATCCCCATCTTCCCCTTCCCCCTCCCACCCCAACAGCTTTCTCCAGTTCTTGGCCCATTTTTATTTACAAGCAAAGCAAACCAGCAAACTCAGCAAGCAACCTCAGGGTGACGGACCCTTAGATACCCATGGTGGTGTCTTTAGTTACCGCTAGCCATACCATTATGGTTCAGCATCCTTATAGCAGGGGAGAACTTTTCCCCAAGAAGAGAAAAACCCATAGTTCCCTGAACCGGTCTCTACTCTATGTTGTTTCTGGAACCATGCAGGTGTTAGCTTTGGATTGCCAGAGAGGGAAAAGGACAGAAACGTTGGCACCACAGGCTTATAAAGAGAGGCCCTATCGCTCACCAGGAAACCTTCCACAAACAATTTAGTCCCTAAACATAACATTCACATCCTCCTTCTAACTATAGCTTTACTCTTACATCACAAATAATCTATACAAGAACCCTACTTAATAGTATCAACACCTTGCATTCTATGGCCAAATCATAATTCTTAACAATTTGCAACTAAAATTCCTACATCAGACCGGCCACACAAAGACTTGTTCAGAGGCGGGAATTTGCTTGGCCAGCAGAGCTGGAGAAAGAGGGAGGGATGAGGAGGGAGAGAAAGAAAGGGAGAAAGAGAGAGAGAGGCCTATTTGCACTGGGCCACCTTTGGTCCACACATGCTGGTGCCACTAATGGGGAGGGAGGGAGAAAGAGGAGGAAAGTGCATTTTTCCACAGGTTACATATGTGCAGAAGGTAAACCCATGAACATCGAGCTAACTTTTCAATTGCATGGCTGTACTAAGTTTAAGTATGATCCTTCCAGAAAGAAAACACTGTGGTAAGTATCAGCTGTCTGTTGGACACTCGCTCAGAAAAAAAGGCTTTTTGGCCCTCTTTACGTTGCGTTCACAATCTACTCACACCGTAGATATTTTCAGGCCTTTGTTTTCAGGACCAATTTGTAACATTTAAGACGTACTTCTTATGCCTGGTAGGCGATTCTAAGGCGTAATCTGAGGGTCTAAGGTATGATTAGACCTGATCTTTGCGTAATGGGGAGCTGTGTGATTAATTAACAATTTGCATAAATGACTTACCAGATGAGGTGTCCAGCATTAGTAAAAGTTTTGCTGACCATACAAAATTATACAACTTGTCCAATGAAAGTTTTAAGTTACAGTCCGATATAAACAATCTTGGTAAATGATCTGATAGGTGGCAACTTCATTTTAACGCTTCCAAATGCAAGGTACTAAATATTCTTAAAAATAATCCTTGCCAGGAATTTAATATGGCAGCTGACGAACAGAAAGTGTCAGTTGAATGTTGCAGTGAAGAGAGGGATCTGACATTCACTTTCAAAAAAGAGTTAAAATTTGATAAACATATTAATATTGCAACCGCAAAGGCAAATAAAATGCTGAGGATTATCCGAAGATCTTTCTCCAGTCTTGGTAAAGATACACTAACTTGCCTTTACAAGACCCTTGTCAGACATGAAGAATATGCTAATACGGTATTGTCGCTGCATTTGAAAAGACAATCATCAGTGATTGACGAACAGTGATTGACAGCTGACGAACAGAAAGTGTCAGTTGAATGTTGCAGTGAAGAGAGGGATCTGACATTCACTTTCAAAAAAGATTTAAAATTTGATAAACATATTAATATTGCAACTGCAAAGGCAAATAAAATGCTGAGGATTATCCGAAGATCTTTCTCCAGTCTTGGTAAAGATACACTAACTTGTCTTTACAAGACCCTTGTCAGACATGAAGAATATGCTAATACGGTATTGTCGCTGCATTTTAAAAGACAATCATCAGTGATTGAAAAAGTGCAGCGAAGAGCGACAAAATTGATTAAATCCTTGAAAAATGTGCCTTAGATAGATTAAAGGAACTATGCCTTCCCAGTTTGAAATTCAGAAGAGCTAGAGGAGATCCTATACAAACTTACAAAATATTAAATAACATCGAAAAAGTTAATGATAATACATTCTTTAAATTTTCATTCTGGATGCTAGGAACTCAGAAAACAACATTTGTATCCAGCACTGTCATACTAACAAAGCATTGTTTTAGCCATAGAATTACACCACTCTGGAACAAACTACCAGTACATGTTCAAAAAGCTAACAACCTTAACACCTTTAAAAACCTGAAAAAGGTAAGTTTATTTGTGAATTCAAATTTTGAGTTTGATGACTAATTTTAATTCCACGAACAACTTAAAAACTAACCAGGCAATTTCATGTCATTGAGATAGAGGGACATTAAAAAAAAAGCCACGAGGCTTAACATAGGCCCTTAGAACTGAACTGGACTGATCTTAACTTAATTTTGATCCTATTCCCTCTGGGTCATCAGGATTGTTCTGTTGCCTGGGGCATAAGATATTGTGAATCAAGCAGTAAGTTGATGCCTTGGGTGGGCTTGAGTTAGATCATCCTGGTCTTAGATAATGCCTTGAGCAACTCAAAGAAAAAATCATGCTGGTGCTGCAATTTGTAATTTGCAGGCTGATGTATCGATACAACTGTTTTGTATCATGTTGCAGGTGAAAAACTCACCGATGCACTGAGCCTCCACCCAATGAACGCAGCTGTGTTGATGACTCACTGGGCAGTGCTAAATCACCTTCTGGGTGTTTGCAGTGAGGATGCACAACAGAATTTCAAGAACTTTGTAATAGATCCTGTGCCTGTAGCTGGCAGTCAACACCTCACTCCTTTGAGCCTTTCTTCTCCTGTGGTGTCAGGCACTACTTTGTTTTCAAGTGGTAATATTGCCATGCATAATTGGGTACCTTCTCAAAATGCACAGTTTGCATCCACAGCAGTTCAGCCACAAGTTATGTTTGGACCTGAAGAAGATTTTGTTAATTCTAGTGTGTGTTCACAGTCTGTTTTTTCAGGAAAGATGGTGGGTTGCGTAAATTCTGTGTGCAGTACACAAAGATTGCCAGGTGATGGTATCACAGAACTCTCGTTGGTGATTCCTAAAGCACCTAGACTGCCTCTGAACTTTCCTACCAATATTAGGCCTAGTCTGTCAACTGCTGTGTGCAACTGGGGTCTGTTTGGGCCTTCTGCAGAAGATCTCAATGTTATCAATGTAAATCCAGTCACAGGACAAAGGCTAACAAATTTGCAAAACGAGCAGAGTAATGCTGCCATAGCACAGCCATTTCAAGCAGTTCAGGTTCAGCAGTTCACACAGAATAGTGTGCATGAGAGCATGGGAAATCTGGAAGGGAGTAACCCATTGTGTTACTCTAGCCCTGCCAGTTTTGCGCCACAGTCTTTGAACCTAGTCCAGCAAACATTTCCAATGAACAATAGCAACTTGAAACATTCGGTATCGAGTTCTCAGACTCTCATGTCACTGACGTTTACAACTCAACACTCAGCAAGTGTAGAAGGAATAGAGTATAACCGCTCTTCTTCAAGCACTCTGTCTGCAATGGTAACTGGTGCCACACTTGCACAAAATACTCAACAAGGGTTTTCTTCTCAGAAAGGGAATCTCTTGCTGAGTAATCCTTCAAAAACTCTGGTCCCTGTTCTTGGATCACCAGCAGCAAAATATGCCCTGAATGATGACTACTTCACCTTGGATACAATGCCTGAAGTGACACCTCTCCAACTGCCATCGATGAAGACCGTGGAAAAGCTGGAGAACCAGAATCTCACCAACCCCTTGGACAGGTGGCCCCATGCTTACACTGAGACGCATTGCCAGAAGCTGTACCAGTCCAGCCTACAAAGTGCACAGGAAGGCCTCAATTATCCTCTGTCCATCCAAGATAAGATGAAAGTCTTGGCTTCACTAACTTATCCAGCGGATCCGGAGGAAGAACTCTTGATGGAAGCCTACGAAAACTGGATGTGTTGTCCAGACGTTCAGGAGGAAAGATGGAGAGATCTTTACGAAAAACATCAAGAAGAGCTGAAGAACATAAACGCCACTGTTCTGCCCATCATCACTCAAATTTCCCAAAAGAAGAAAAAACGGGCTCATTCTGGTTGTGAAAACACATTTAGTACTTTGCAGTCAAGAGTCTTATCTCAAAGACATCAAGAAAGCTCAGCTGCCTCAACAGCTTCAGCACAAACTCCGGTGGCAACAAAACACAGTCTTGGAAATAGTGAAGATCGCCAGTTGTTAGAAAGCATCCAACAGCCTCTCACATTCACAGTATCACTTACATCTTCAACACTTCAATGCAATGAAAGTGCATCTGTTTCAAACGGATGCAGAAACGTACCACAGGACAGTGGCATTTCCAAGAACGCTTCTCAAGGCAGTGGCATTTCCAAAAATGCTTCTCAAGACAGTGGCATTGATGTTTTGAAGTACTTCACAACTTGCAACAGGTTGGAGTGGCTGTGCAGAGAACCATCCAAACGCAAGAGAAAACCGAGCAATAGGGCCAGAAGAAGGAAACGTACCAGACTCCTGAACAAAACCATGGCAGAAGAATCAAGAACTTCTGACTCTAAAATTGCAGTTGATGAGAGGACCAAAAAAGCATGGAAGACATCTCACTCTCCCAGACCTAATGAAAAAAGGATTGAACCATCTGACACACTTATTCGGAAAGTCCTAGCATCAAATAGTGACCCCATACAGAGAGAGATAACTGGTAACATTCCATGCCGTGATAAAGATCAAGAAAGAAACGTTGGATTAAAGGTTTCTAACCAAGAAAGATGTTGCTATTCTTCAACTTCTCTTCACCCTTGGGATGTGGATGGTTCGTGTGACAGCAGACGTTTTGATGTCACCAGAGTAGAGAAGCCAGAGTATGAAAAAGTTAAAGGCAGGCATTTGAATGGTTCAAGAAATGAACAGGCAGAACTCAGCAGAAAGAACACCCGAAAAAGAGATCGTGATATAAAAGAAGAGAGAAAAACAAGATATAAAAGAAAAAGGTTGCGCAGAAAGGATTTCCTTGCGAGGAACAGATCTTCTAGTCCTGAATTTTGTGATAAAAAGAGAATCAAGGCTTCATATACTTTATGCAGTCCTGGGAGTTATGACCCTGACGAATCAGGGACATGCAAGTCAGAGAGATTCCTTACTAGTCAAAGGCCAAAAATTAATTGCGCTTTATCAGAACAAGACAGATCATTAGACATAAAAAGGCCTCGCAGCCAAAGACTTTATGACAGAGATCACACTAGTGAAATGGAGAAGGCTACAGGCATATTGGTTTCACCTTATTCAGCAAAGTCTAAAATCCATTGCGTTGCACCAGAACAAGACAGGTCTTTTGACAGTGACAGAAAAAAGTTTCGCAACAGTAATCTTCATGACAGAGACTTTTCTCGTGAGCGAGGAAAAGCCAGTGACAGAAATGTTTCGCCTGATTCAGCACAGAGCAGACGAGATAGAAAGCGAGCGAACAGAATAAGCTCTTGTGACCAAAAGATTCTGGGTGATATTGACAGCCCACATGATTGGAAGATGCCAGATAACGAAGACTGTCTGCAACGCAAGCGTAGGTTGTCTAAAAGTCGGAGGTCCGATGCTGAGGGAGGAACATCAAAAAGTAGTGCCTTTGACCCAAGCGGTGGATCGTATAATGAAGACAAGCCACGGGGCAGAAAGCAAAAGCGTCACAGAGAGAACTCTGATGACAGGAAATCGCACCAAGGGAACAGTTCGTGGAAGAGTTACGATACGACAAAATCACATGGTGGAAACATTTCACCAGAGATTCTGGACAGATCACGACTTTGTAAGAGAATGTCATCCAATGAGATCATTTCCCCAGAAACATGGGATACCAGATCTCAAGAAAGGAATGGTTCGCAGGATTGGGAGACTGGTAAAAGATCCTGTGACAGACACGCAGCTCTCTCCGTATCTCATCAAAGTAGAAAGAGGACGGGTCGGACTCAGGGTGAGACATGTTCACACAACAGGGACTATTTATATGGAAACAGATCGCCAAAAAGAGCCCATGCTCGTGACAGAAGGAAGAGATCGTATGGAGAAAACATCGTGAACAGATCAGATGAAGGAGAATACTGTGTTGACAGAGACATTTCAAGAGAAACTTCAATGGGTGCAGTTGGAAGAAATAGATTCTACGATAAAGAGAGTTCATTTCACCAGAGATATTCTGACAGTTGGGGAAACTCACAGAATGGAGACGCTACATATGGAGTGAAGAAGAAATCGCATAGCAAAACGAGATCATACAATGGAGAAAGCGCATTTGATTGGCAAGATGAATCGTTTGACTGGCGAGATGAAGCATTTGACTGGCATGATGAAGCATTTGACTGGCATGATGAAGCATTTGACTGGCGAGATGAAGCATTTGACTGGCGAGATGAAGCATTTGACTGGAAGAACAGACGATTTGACTGGGAAAATGGACGATTTGATTGGGATACAGTGGATGAAAGAGAAGCGTCGCAAGCTATTGATGTCGCACAAGAAGCCTGGGAGATGTGTGGTAGAAAAAAGTCGCTTAAACCGGAAATCTTTGACTGGAACAAATTACAAAAGACACAAAAGTCACCAGACATTAAAGCCTCTTCACATAACGCAAGAGAAAGGTCTTTTGACAGGTATTTTTCAAATGAACCAAAGAGATCCTATGTAACAGAAACCAAGGAGAATTCAGTGGATGGCACATATGATTTTAAGGCCTCACACAACGAAAACAAAACCTTTGGGAGCAGGAATTATCCAGGGCACCAAATAAAAAGATTACTCAACAGAAAACCAGGTATTTCCCTTGACAGAGAACAAAAACAAGAACCAAGAAATGTGAGGTATGCTGATTCTTTGAAGGACAATTTTGAGGATGCTTGCGCCACAACAGATGAACTACACAAGAATTCTAAAAGTGACGTGCAGAAAATTAGATCCAGACCTGATAACTTGTCTCAGAAAATGGCTTGGATGGAGGAGACCCGAAGGCTTGACTCTGATGAGATACTCTTGACGAAGGTCATTGAAATGCCCAGACTCGAATTGACTGATCATATCTCTCTTTCTGATGAAGCGAGTTTGTCGGATTCTTCGGATGTAATTATTCTGAGCGATGCATCTCATATTATTTTGTCAGAAACATCCGATGTGTCAAATTTCCCGACGGGTGAGACCACTCATGGGGATAGTTGCGTTAGTGGAGAAGCTCAGGAAGTCTTGGTCACACCTGCTTCTTTCCATCAAGTCTGCAACTCCACTTTTGTATCCAAAAGCTCTGCAGGTGCTTCTAGTTTTAGAAGCAATGCTGACAACAAGCATCAAGACAATCTTGCCATGATTAGCACAGCAAATGGGAGAGTAGATAGTAAACGTAACGCGAAACGTTCAGATTCAGTTGCTGACTCTGCAGCAATAAGTCCTACAAAGTTTGATCTTCGCAGCAGCAGTGATACTAACAGTGCTTCTACTTTGCAAAACAGCCTTGAGGAATCTGTGAAGGATGAGTTGGAAGAACCTCTTAAGGATGATGTGGAAGAACCATATCTAGAAAGTGTTCACAAGTCATTGATTGCAGCAAGGATCACAAAAGATACTAACAGTTCCATTCAAATTCAGCCATGTCCTGTGGATAGCATTGAAGCAAGACGCCCTTTGCAGAAGCTGAAAACTGAACATGATAGTGCAGAAGAGAAAGTAACTTTCCTAACATTCAGCGACTTGCCAGCCGGAATCGGTTCTTACAAGAATCGTGGCGCTGATATTGGGCGTTTTTACCGAACTGATGAAAGTAACGTACATATGAAACGTCCTTTTCCGCTTGAGGAGTATGACACAGAAGAGAGTGGCAAATGTGCCAGTTCTAACGAATTTTATGCTGACGCTGCTGTTGACTCTAAAACGTTGGTTAACTCGTTGGAATTTAATGTGGAGGTGGCTGATATTACTGCAACTGATCTTTCGTTGGCACATGACGTACTGGATCTGAATACAGTTGACCTAAATTTGATGAAGTGCTCTACAAGCCTTTGTTTGGTGGATGTGGCCAAAACTCCTGACACATGTTCTGTAGTGACTTTTGATCATGAACCACTTCATGACTGTGAAACAAATGCTTCTAGAAATCAGAACCCAGAGATAACTTCAGGTCAGAATCTTGGTGACAAAGCTTTGGATCAGAACTCGGAGAAAACTACAGAAATGGAATCTCAGTCTTTTAGTGACCGTTGTGATACCGAACTGAATGCATGTTCAATCTCTCTTGCCATTGCTTCAAGCAGACACTTACAGTCAGTATCGTGCAGGGAATCCGACGACTTTAAATTTTCACCTTCAAACATTGAAGAAAGCATTGAGCTTGTATACCCGGATATGGCAACATGTTCATTGAACTTTGTCGATGCATTGGACTGTTTGCATTCCAGTGCTGGATTCTTAAAGTCCGTTGAAGTCAAGGCAGAATTTTGTGATTCCACTGAACACAGGAATGATCCTTTGCATGGCAGTTCACGCTTACCAAATGTGAACATGCCTTCGTCAAAAGCTGCCTATTCTCCAGAAATATTATCTCGTTCACGTAACACGGCACTGTCTGGTTCCAGTTCTATGAAAGAGACGGAGTCTGGTAGGAAATCTGTGAATGAGGCAGATTCGAGTTGCAAGACTGCGCTCGACTCAAGGCGCGCTATTTTGAAAAGAGATTGTTTGCTGGAGATTGATGATCTATTTTCACCTGCCTTTGTTGATGCTCTGTTGTGTGTGTCTGATACAGAAGACTACATGTTGTCAGAAATTGAGGAGGAGCTACTGAGATGTTGAAAGCTACTGGTCAATGTTTGCAGATTTGGAATTGTTTTTGCGGTTGTTGGAGGTGGTGGTCATGTTTTATTTTATATTCATTTATTTGCTAGCTGTTAAAGCCTTTTTTCTGCTGGTTCTGTTTACAAATTTGGCTTCTCTTGGAATTATTGTTTTTTGTTGTTGATGGTTATGTTTTATTTTATATCCATTTATTTTGAAAACTGTTTATAAGTTTTGTGTGTGTGGGTGTGTGTGTGTGTGTGTGTGTGTGTGTGTGTGATGACTATGGATATATACATTTTTGTATACATTGAGACTCCTTGCATACTTTTATTTGTGTTTTACAATTTTTGGCCACAAGGTAGAGTTGTGGTAGATGTAGAGGGGCAGATTGTGAACTTGACAAAAAGATAAAAGATGATGCGACCATTCTCTACCTGCTAAATTTGATTACTGTACTTAGTGGACTTTATTTTCAACAGGTTGGTTCCCCCATGGGGGTGCCGGGGGTTTCAGTACAAATAGTATCCCCACTTTCTGGAAATTTAGTGCTTTAAATTCCCACTGTCGCTGTCTTGCCCCTTTGTTCTTTCTCATTCCTACTCTGTTCTATCAATCTACTATACAATCTTCTTCTTCGCTAGACCGGTCACCTCCCTTTTTTCTTGAAAACTCTTCGGGGACAAAACTCTTCATTTGTGTGTGAGGTCTGTTGGATCAGCTTGGGAATATTGGACGCTTTCTGCCAAATGGACACTGGGGCTTCCTATGATGTTATTATTTGGTAATGTAGGCATTTTATATGTATATGTTTTGTTGATATTTTATTATGATGTTTATATTCTATTTTGTTTTTGTAAACAGGGGTTCGATAAATTAGAGTTTAGCCTCAGTGTCCTCTGCATGGGATGTCTTTATTGTAAATTGACTGGCTGGTGTTACCACTAGGGTTGTTTCGGCAGATCTTTTATGCCGATAAGTGGAGAGTCCTCTTTCAGCGAAGTTGTGGTCTTGATTTTGTGGTCCTGATTCGGCTCTTAGCAGTCCGCTGGACCCTGTAAGCAATGAATTAACTAACCAACAGGTTGGTTGTGCCTTCTTTGATATACTTAAAAAAAATAAAATAAATAAATAAAATATTTCAAGACTTATCTGGAAGTACTTCGAAATAATCGGGAATAAAATATTTCAGAATAAGCCAAGTGTCAGTCTTTGTGTGAGCTTCAGTACGCCATACCTCAAGTACCGCGAAACGGATTTTGATCAGACTTCTTAGGAACATTACCTGAGTTAGTGGCCTCCCTTGTCGTCATATTTGCTCCAACTCAGATGTCAAGGGCGCTGGGGTCAATTCTTGGCTAAACATGTTTTGCCTATACCCTGTATCTCCCGGAACGGATTAACCGATTTTGATAATATTTCGGTAGAGTTACTTTAATTCATGGCCTATTGTTCAGTCCGTTGATTGGTCAGTCGGTCCATCAATTAAACCTTATTTCACCTTTTTGTTCAAACAACTTTAAAAAAGAAAAAAAAGAATTTTTTTTAAAATCCATGGAATTTTGTTATTTTTATTAAACAAACATGATGAAATAATAAATGTCAATTGAGGCTCCTAACCCAGGGTGGCCGTATAGCCAGACAAGGGGGGAAGATTGAAGGGGGTTGGGGTGGGTGGGGGACACAATACATACATAATTACAGCAAGAACTGCATTATAAACAACGTGTCTCAAAAAGGACTTGATCGTTTGAATTTTGATTATTTTTACTAAGTAGACAAGCTCCACCTGTCGTTCATATTTGCACTTTCTCAAAGATTAAGGCCAGTGGGTTATTTTCTATACACATGTTGCGCTGTATCTGAGAAACGACTAAATGTAAACATGTTTTGATAATGTTTACCTTGCACGCCTTGCACATAGTTCACACAGTGGCCAATCGGTACATGTTGATTTGCCTCTTTGGGGACAAGACCGAGACATAACAGCTGACTCTTCCAAGCCAAATCGGGACCAGAGAAGTGAAAGAGAACTCACCCCTGATCCGCATAAAAGATCTGCCGAAACAACCCTAGTGGTAACACTGAAGGCAATCTACCAGCCTGTCACTTTACAAAAAAGACATCCCACGCAGGGGACGCTGAGGCTATACTCTAATTTATCGAACCCCCATTTACAAAAATAAAATAGAATACAAACATCATTATACAATAACAACAAAACACATACATATAAAATGCCTACATTGCCAAATAATAACATCATAGGGAGCCCCAGTGACCATTTGGCAGAAAGCGTCCAATATTCCCAAGCTGATCCAATAGACCTCAAACACAAATGAGGAGTTTTGTCCCGGAAGAGTTTTCAAGAAAAAAGGTAGGTGACTGGTCTAGCGAAGAAGAAGATAGATAGATTGATAGAACAGAGTAGGAATGAGAAAGAACAAAGGAGAAAGACAGCGACAGTGGGAATTTAAAGCACTAAATTTCCAGAAAGTGGGGATACTATTTATACTGAAACCCCGGCACCCCAATGGGGGGATGTGTAATAGTGAATACAAATGTAAGCACTCATGATGTATACATGACAAGATTTAAGACTTGTGCAGTGGTTTTGTTTTCCTGTAGTTTCTGTATAAAACAGTCGTAATGTATCAGAAAGTAGTAACGAACTATATAAACACAGCCTTTCGAACAATGAAGCCATTTAACAATCATTGTCTATTGGATGTTTGACATCGTAATCTTGTTTTTATTACTTGTTTTTATTATTTTGGAAGATATAGATATGTCAGCACTGAACATTTTGTTGTTTTTGGTGATTTTGGTTTATCAGATTACATTTGTTTTTATTGCTACTGATTTTAATGTAAGGCCAAGATTGCCTGATATATTTGATTTAATTTAAGACGAAGAGCGCCTGATATATTTGATTTAATGCAAGACCAAGAGTGCCTGATATATTTGATTTAATGTAAGACCAAGAGTGCCTGATATATTTGATTTAATATAAGACCAAGAGTGCTTGATATATTTGATTTAATGTAAGACCTGGAGTGCCTGATATATTTGATTTAATGTAAGACCAGGATTGTCTAATATATTTGATTTGTCCTACATAAGACTCATTTTGATGCTTATAACTAATGATCAATCAGAGACAGAGATAGAGAGACGCAGGCTAAAAGTTAAGACTCGTATAAAGAAAATTGTACGAATTTCAGAAATGTTAGTAGGTAGCTCTGCTTCAGGATCCCCGTGCGGAGGAACTTGAAGGGAAAATACTCCAGGCAGTAGCATTTCAAAAACTTGTAATATTGGCAATAGGTTACTTCCCTTGTATCACACACTTAAAAAAAAAAAAAATCCGTGTACTGGTCTCCCAAACCGCTTCATTTTAATGTTGCAGTTACTGCGGAGTCAATTTTATGTTATTTATTAGCTGTAAAAACTATAAGTGTGTACGTCTTTCAAAAGTTATATAAAACTGTAAATCTTCCAAACCAATTTACTATTCAATCAAGTTATTTAAAGTTCCTACCCCCACCCCCCTCCACCTCTTCCTTCCCTCAACGATAGTGTATGCCCATTGCAATTACAATCTTCCGCACACCTGTCAACATCTTCTGCAGTGTTACTGTTGGCTCTTTTGCCATTCCCTGTGTATGGGAAGAGGGTGGTGGTGAAGAGAAGGAGCGAGGGTTGGTCCACAGGTCTGTGGTCTGACCAAATCAACTGGTTGGTTTGGTTTTCTCATTATCTGCATTTTGGTGTTATCGTTTTTTGTCAAGTTTTGCAACATGATTTGATTTGATTTATTGTTGCTTTAGGTCCAGCGGACTCTTCCGAGCCAAATCAGGACCGGACAACCCCCGATCCGCATAAAAGATCTGCTGAAACAACCCCAGTGGGAAAATTGAATGCCCTCCACCGGCCAGTCACTTTACAATAAAGACATCCCACGCGGGGGACGGCTGAGGGTTGACCTCAACTACGCGAACACCCCGGTTACAAAAACAAAATAGAATACAAACATCATTATAAATCATTAACCAAACACATACATATAAAATGCCTATAGTGCTAAATAGTACAATCATAGGAAGCCCGAGTGACCACCCGGCAGAAAGCGTCCAACACTCCCAAGCTGATCCAACAGACCTCATACACAAACAAGGAGTCTTGTCCATGAAGAGTTTTCAAGAAAAAAGGTAGGTCATTGATCTAGCGAAGAAGAAGATAGTATAGCAGAGTGAAGGACAGAGCAGGAATAGGAAAGAGTAAATGAGGAAGACAGCGACAGTGGGAATTTAAAGCACTAAATTTCCATAAAGTGGGGATACTATTTATACTGAAAACCCCCGGCACTCCAACGGGGGTACTGTTGCCGCAGTGAATCTGTCTTGCCTATAAAGGAAAGACAGGTTTTCAACTGTGGCTTTCACTGTTCCCTTTATAGGTTTGAACAATCTACAGTGGCAAGATTGCTCATGACCCCAAGGGGTAAGTTTTGCAACAAAATGAAAATAACCAATAAATAAATAAACACTAAAGAGGAACACATAAAAAATAAAGTTAAAGAAAATTGGATCTGAAAGTGTTTGTTTTTGCTCGGCTGGTTGTCTGATTTCATTTAATGCCCACTTATTGTTTTTATAATTCTACAAAGTGTAACACATCAAAATAACAAACGTTTAATAACTCATACATACGTGATCCTATCCCTCTTCCACAATGCATGCGTTCTATCCATCTATTCATTCATGTACCAGTCCATCCGTACATTTATTTATCAATCCATCTATCTACCCATCCACTTTTCTTCGCAAATAATAGGACTTCAGCAATCCAAGTTTTGAAGACAAACTTAAAATTTATTGATGAATAAGTATGTGCTGTCATACAAAATAAATTCATTTAACAGTTGTACACTTTTGAGATTCAAATACAATGGCTTTGAAGATGAATACTGAATAGGCATTGACATTTTCTAATAAACTTTTTTCCCCTCCAGAATGGCAATGTTTCCAATTAATTTCAGCAAACCATTTTTTTTATGTGATAAAAAAAGACTAAGGACTCGATTATTACTAATTATAAACTTTTAATTTGTATTCAAATAGAAAGTTCGTATTGATTTTAAGGACAGACTACAGCACTTTAAACTGACCACCAGAAATGCCAGGGTCATTGATACTTAGGAAAGTAAGTTTAGCACATCATTACTGCTGATGATAGAACAACGAACAGGAGAATACAGCCGAAACATAGCAGAAAATTGTAGTGTGTATTCTTCATTATAGAAGTGATGAGGGGAAAATATAGAAGAACAGAATTGAAAATAAGTACAGTTGACTGGAAGAAGAAAACAAATATAGTGATCATGTTTTTATAGTGTTTAAAAAGCTTTACGATGACAGTCCACAATGAAGTGTTTTTTTTTAAAAAAAGCAGCAGAACGGTAACAGTTTCCTTTATACATAAAATAAAATCAGTTATAATGTTCGGATAATGATGATGATGATGATGATGCAAAGAATGGCTTTAACAGCAAGAAGGGTGATTTTCAAACACGACAAACATTTCATTCAAATAAGGGAAGAAAAAAAAAGCACAATATAACGAATATGAAAGCAGCTTGAAAGGCAAACAGTTAAATAAAGCACTATGTTATGTGAACTGATGTCCAAGTAGTCTACTAACCCATGTTGATGGAATTTAAAACTACATGCTACGTGACTCGCAGTAAAAAATGTATTTTTTTTTACAAAAGTTTTATCGGATTATGACAAAACAAAGCCTTTAAATGTTCCAGTTTTCTGTGAATGTCCATATACATTTTTTTAAAATAGAAAATTGATTGGCATTGATCTGATCTGTATACTGTTTGAAATATGAAAATGGCATTATATATGGGGGCACCCTTACATTTTTGTTATATCGAGTAACAAAACTTTGTGGTTTTAACTTATATTAGTTTTGCCAAAACGCATAAAAAAATTACCATACATGCAAAACAAGCATGATTTTAGAAGACTCATTCATTCACAAATAACAACGAATGAATATAGTGCAAAATACAAATAATACAAACAAAAGAACAAAAATAAACACAGTAGGTAAATGGCAATCTGACTAAACTTGCGGTTTTCAACAATGCTAAGCTTCCAGTCTAGCCTTTTTGTTCCAACCATCCGTGCCTTTGACATTGATGCACTAAGTATTACATGAAAATGACAAGCAATAGAATAACATTGAAGTATCATGTTTCAATATAGTCTGAACTCTCTACTAAAATTGTGAGGGTACAATTTTGTATCACATCATAGGCATGATGCCTGTGACTCCAAAAGGCTAGATGGTTGTAAACTTCCTCAAGAAAAAAAAAAACACACACCATAGACCTACATAATTAATAAGTATGAAGTTCTTATTTAGACTATCTACAATGATATGTACAGTATATAGTCAGTAAAACTGAAGGTGAAACAGTACCCAAGCAGCGTGTATCATGAACAAACGTTGCAGACAATGATTTTATATTTTATTTCTGTGAAAACAACGCTAAGAAAGTATCTACCAGTTACTTCTACAACTTCTAATTTGCAACATGAAATAGAACACACAGTTATGACTTTTTCATTGATAAGTTATATATCAAAATATTGAAACAAGAATGCAATATAACATTTTATGGAATGCTGGAGTTTTGTTATTGGATATGCATTTTCAGAGAACAGATGTGAAACACTGAAGTGCCGTCTAAAGAGAAACAAAATTCTGTAAAATAAATAATGAAAACTAATATGCGACTTTTGTTCCAGTTTATAACGTTTGTTTGACTCAGTTCTCGTTGCAATAATTGGCCTTGTTTTCCACTGATGTGTGAAATATATGCAATCAGTTATTTGAATGGTATGACAGATGTTTATTTATTATTTTTGTGTACGGTAACAATGCGTTTTCTTGGAAAATTGCATAATACTCGCATTAAAGTTAGTTAGTTAGTTATTCATTGCTTACAGGGCTAGGGTCCAGTGGACTGCAAAGAGCCGAATCAGGTCCACAAAATCAAGACCACAACTTGGCTGAAAGAGGACTCACCTCTGATCCGCATAAAAGATCTGCCGAAACAACCCTACTGGTAACACTGAAGGAACTCCACCAGCCGGTCACTTTACAATAAAAACATCCCACGCAGGGGACGCTGAGGCTATACTCTAATTTATCGAACCCCCATTTACAAAAACAAAATAAAATATAAACACCATTATAAAGTATCAACAAAATACATACATATAAAATGCCTACATTGCCAAATAATAACATAATAGGAAGCGCCAGTGACCATTCGGCAGAAAGCGTCCATTATTTCCAAGCTGATCCAACAGACCTCACACACAATGAAGAGTTTTGTCCCAGAAGAGTTTTCAAGAAAAAAGGTAGGTGACTGATCTAGCGAAGAAGAAGATAGTATAGTAGATTGATAGAACAGAGTAGGAATGAGAAAGAACAAAGGGAAAATACAGCGACAGTGGGAATGTAAAGCACTAAATTTACAGAAAGTGGGGATACTATTTATACTGAAACCCCCGGCACCCCCACGGGAGTCGTATTAAAGGATGAAGTAATGGGCAAGCGGCCGACAAGCTTTGAACTTTATAGCCATATTTTCCTTGTTTTGTAAACAAACGTCTGAATTGCACAATGGTGCTATTTTTAGAATACTGTAAATAGACACATAAACAAATGAATTAACACATTCTTTTCAAATCAAAATGTAAACAAAATTTTTTTTAAAGAGGGTGGAAACCCGCTGCGAATTTAAAAAGGGTGTGTGACACTAAAATGTGTGATCTTGGGGCTCCCTAAGCAAAACAAAAAAAGTGACCGTTTAAAAAATGTTTTGGTATGGAATATGTTAATGCTAATAATTTTGCGTTGCATTGCTTCACAGTGATAGTTAACAACTTTGATTTCAGTATAATTGTTAGTTGTACTTGTTAGTTATTAAATGAGGTGGGAGTGCATTTTGTTTGGTGTTTTTTTTGTAGATATAGTTTTAAAAATTAATTTAATATATATATATATATATATATATATATATATATATATATATATATATATATATATATATATATATATATATATATATATATATATATATATAATATATATATATATATATATATAATTGTTCATTTTAGCAGATTTTTTTAAAAAAACGGACACAAAAGTTCTGATGGAAATATGATTTTTGTCTTGAAAAAAACAAAGAGAGACATGTTTGTACCCAAAGCTTGAGACAAAGGGATAAACGTTTGCACTTATTGGTGATGGTTTACAAACACTACAATAACAATAATATATTAAGATCAGTCTGTGTTACAACAAAGTAGAATGAGAAACAGCAAGGACAAAGAAAAAGCAAGCACATTTACAAAGTTTTCTGCGTTTCACTCGCACATTGCAAAAAGCTACCTGTACACACGTATACATCATTCCAAGACAAAATTCCATCCAAGTACATAGAAGCATTCTAGTGGTAGCGATCCAGCATATCAGAGACCAACAGAACAGTTAAAGCAGCTTCACAAATACAAAAAAAAAAATTATCAAGAAAAGTAAGGGTTCTGGTTTAAGTTGAAGGAATCCATGCTTTAACTTGCCACAAAACGGATATATATATATTTCAACACATCAATTCCAACTTACAAAAACATTGCAAAATCACGTTAAAGACTTGCCTCAAATATGGTACATCAATTTGCTACATTAATTTCACTTCTTTTTTGTTCTAACCGAATACTGATACATCAATTCAAATACATCAATCCACTTTTAACTTGGCAAAACTGATACAACAATTGCAAATTGCAAACACCATTGCAGAAATAAACAGGTGGTATACAGCCCAACGCGACCAGTAGCTGCAATCAACATCTGCCTTATGGACGAAAACTTGTCGGTAAATTGGGATTTCAATTTCAATCATGCTGCTGACTAATATTTATATTTGATTATTGTTGTTATTCAGTCTCATAAAATAACTTTTGTTAAAATCCATCATTCCAATACTTTTAATGTCAGAAAGCACTTTTTTTTCTATCTGCGTGGTCTCCACAAAATTAATACTATAATGCATGTGCATCATTTAATGGAAAAATAGTATGTACCATCCGAATAATTATTAAAAAAAACGTGTTTTACTTTAAAAGTCTTTATTTTGCTAGTCTTTTCTTTCAAACTTCTGGATTTTCTTACCATCTTTAAAGAAAAAGAGGTATTCAAATGCATGAGATCTTTAAGTTAAAATTTAACAGTAATTTCTGTGCTAAGTGGTTTTAACGGTAGTCAAGAAACAGCAGTTTCCGTCACTTCTCAGAAAAACAAGTGATATGAAGTCTACATGTACTCTTTCAAACTTCTGTGAGTGTCTTGTTGGTTAGTATCTAGTTCAAAACAACTCTTTACATTAGTGTTGTAGTTTAGTCAATCATTGGAACTGAAAAACAGTTACCAGAAGTTGTTGCTCAAGTACTGAAGCGGAAAAAAATGTTACCCAAATGTTATAAGCTATATTATTCCAACCGACCTTTTTTGTTTGCATCTCACACAGACAACCCTAGTACATGTAAAAAAACAACTGTAGTGGCTGGTATCAGAAATTAATTAGTTAGTTATTCATTGTTTACAGCGTCCAGCGGACTGCAAAGAGCCGAATCAGGACCACAAAATCAAGACCATAACTTGGATGAAACAAGACTCACCCTTGATCCGCATTAAAGATCTGCTGAAACAAGCTCAGTGGTAACACTGAAGGCACTCCACCAGCCGGTCACTGTACAATAAAGGCATTCCTGACACTGAGGCTATGCTATAATTTATCGAACCCCCCGTTTACAAAAACAAAATAGAATTGATTCAGTCGGTGTTGCGTAGCATATGTCAGAATGTGGGGAAAAAACTCTTAACGTCTCTCAAGAATCTTGCAGGACATTTCTTCACAATGACACTGCAGTGCACTGAATAAACTGCCACTATTAATACAACTTCAGCAGCAAGATAAAGATGAACCTTTTTTTTTCTGCTCAAACCCTTTTCTCCTAAAACCTTCAAACAAATAAAGTTTTGCTGAAAAATGTTCCAACAAAACTGCCACACGCTTCCAAGGTCAACAATCTTCCAAACACAATATGCTTGCAAAGTCAAGTCAACGACGCATGATCCTTGGCAGAACAGTCCACTGACAGTTCCAGGGAAATTAATGTACGAGGCCGTTATGTGTTTTTTATAAGTCATTTCTCACCACAAAGTAAGACAAAGAAAGTTGACGAGTCAACTCTTCAACATGATTTGTTTTTCTCTCTCATTGACTGGTGGGACTGTCTGCGTCTGCTATAAATAAGAGACACCGCGGTGGTCTAGGGTTGCTGTGGGTTACTTGGGACCCTCAGCGTCTGCGGTGAGCATCTGGTAGAGACACTGGTCGTTCATGCAGCCCTGGGTGAACTCCTCCTTGGTCAGCACGCCGTCGTTGTTGGTGTCCATCTTGCTGAAGATCTTGACCGTGCGCTCCTTGGGCGTGTCGATGTTGACGTCCGTGATGGCGTTACCCAGCATGTTGTAGATGGCCTGAAAAACACACACACACACCAATCAATACTACAACAGTACTGGAATGACTTTGTATCACTGTTTACTAGATTTATAACCCCAAGCACACATCATCTTAACTGATCTGATTTTTCATTCAGAAGCATCAGTAGTCCATGTCCGACACACAAGCAAAGTGTTGTTGTTGTTTTTTAATACGCAACGATACACTGTGACTGAAAGTGAAATCCTCTTCAATTTTAAAACAAGACAATTTTTCAAAGCGTTTTTTTTTTTTTTTTTTTTTTTTTGCGCCATTGGGAATTGGTTTAGAACAACAATCGGTGTGCGTCAAAGATGCCTACTCTCTCCAACACTCTTCAACATCTTCCCAGAGCGCATCATGTCAGATGCCCTTGCAGATCACGAAGGCACAGTCAGCATATGGGGTAGAGCAATCTCCAACCTCCGTTTTGGCGTATGACATTTGATGGATTGGCTGGAGAGGAACAAGAACTTGAACAGCTGGTACAGAGGCTTGACACCCCCTCCAGAGCCTATGGAATGGAAATAAGTGCAGAGAAGACCAAAATGATGACCAACAATACCATCTGCATCAACATGGACATCAAAGTCTAAGGCCAATACCTCAACCCAGTGCATAGCTTCAAATATTTAGGCGCCATTTTATCAGACAATGGGTCCCGACAGGAAGTCCTCTCCAGGATCGCACAAACAACTGCTGCCTTAACAAGGTTGTATTTGGAAAGACAGGACCATCAGTCTACATTCCAAGGTAAGGCTGCTGCGCTCCCTTGTCATCTCAATCTGCCTATACGCTTGCAAACCACGAACCCTCACAGCAGATCTACAACAAAGAATACAAAGCATTGAAATGAGGTGCTACAAAAGACTTATGGGCATTTCCTATACCCAGCACACCACCAACGACGAAGTCGGACAGACCATCACACAAGCAATTGGACAACACGATGACGTGTGAAGAAACGAAAACTCCGATGGTATGGCCACGTCACTAGAGCATCAGGCCTAGCAAATACCATCCTGCAAGGAGGCACAGAAAAAGAGGTGGGAGGACAACATTCGAGAATGGACTAACTTGACATAGAGCGAAGCCATTAGGGTTGCTGAGAACAGAGAAAGATGAAGTACGCTGGTTAAGCGATCATCTGTGGTGCCCCAACGGCCTTCGAGTTACGGGATAGGATAGGATTTGTTTTTTCCTCTGTAGCGGGATGACGATTATTCTTCGTCGCAAGATTGCTGAAACCTAAGGTATGATTTACAACCACTGTATAAGGTGAGGATCAACGGTGAAGAGTATTTGACGCGTGTAAGCTATTAACAAATAGATGGGCGTCTGTTACACGTTATTTATCAATAGTTGATTCAGCCCCGATGCTTGAATCTTGATATGTGTAACTTGAATTCGTTTATCCACGCAGCCTGTTTACTCAGCAACAATGCAGGAGTCGTTGCATAAAGTTTTCCAACTTTATTCAGCAAACATCAACAACTGCAAACAAGATCGCTTTCCGAAATTCACTATAAAAATCACTTTTACAAGCAGACAGCGCATTACTTATATAGCCTCTCTACAATCAAGATAAAATTCGAACATTCCAGCATAACGCAATAACATAGCCTCTCTACAATCAAGATAAAATTCGAACATTCCAGCATGACGCAATAACACCCAATCAAAACTCGCAACCGGAACAAAGCTCTGTCTTACGTCATAGATGTCAGGGTGAAAGAATCGCTTAATTAGCTATTATGAAACATATCTGGAATCTCCGATCGATAATAAACAAGTAATTCCAGAAAATTCTCAACAATATCCACCGACGAAAATGATCAACATTACACAAAGCTTTTTCTAGCAACAGTGCAAAATCAAATCAAAGGTACATGTAAATACACGCTATCAGTGCATGCTTCGTAAAACAATATGATCGGATCTATCATGCGCGTCTCAGTCGTAACAGCGTCCTCGTTCCTCTCTTTCACAATGATGAAGGCACCATTCCTCATTGAGCATCCCATTTAATATTAATTGAAAGGCTTATAATGCCCGATCTTTGATACAAGTGCGACGCCATTGCAAAAGCCTACCTACAGCTGTGAGAAAAGACCTATTTGTAATGTTCTGGAGGATTTGGATCGAGCTGAAGTCTAAACAGCAAACTTAGCCTATAAAAATGTGATGTGAAAACTGGCAAATGTATATATCCATGCAGCGATGTGCGAAAGCCTATTTCCATGCTATGTTGTGAGAGCAAGTCTATTTCAATATACAGAAGATTATAGAAATGTGCAAACGACTTGTAGAAGTCTACAGCGATGTGCAAAAGCTTATTTCAATTTTCGGTGGTGTACACCGCGCTGTGCGCGAAAGCCTATATCAATGTTCTGAAGGCTATGGAAATGTGCCGAATCCTTAGGTAATCTCACAAATCGATCCCCGAACAACCTCGTGGCAACAAAAACCGATGCGGGGCAAGCAGCCAGGCTGGTCATAAGGCCGCCAAGAGGGATAAATGAGGTCCATTATAAGAGCTGGACATTGATCAGGCCTCACGCCGACAACTCTCGTCCGTCCATAGCAGCCATTCTGTGGCCAAACCCCAAACCAAGCTTACAGCACTACATTAATTGTATACTAGTCTGGTCCTGGTCATCGCAGGGGTGATATAACTCAAAACATTATTGCTCTTCATCATTGCACACACAGATGTGAAGATATATTGCCTAAGAAAACAAGTTTGGCACGGATTTAAAATGTTTACTGACGGTGAACCTGATTGATTTGGGGAAAGGCGCGTATATAGCATCCAGTATTATTATTAGTATTATCATTAAATATATTGCCATGACTGTGAATGAGTCACGACTATAAATAACTCCTATGGTCTTTGTTTTTATGGATGTATTTCCATCAAGTACATTTTATTATACTCTCGATTGAGACTCTACAATCGGAAACAAAGGGGTCCCCATTCTCTTACCAGAATGTGTTAACATGAGACTATCATTGACCTCTTTGTATAGTTCTAAAGCACACTAATGTACTTGCTACTGACTGACCTCCTGCACAATTATATCCAATAATTACATATAAACGCCAACAGACGCTTTTAAATATGACACAACGATAGACGGATTGTGTGACACTCAAACACCAAATGTAGGCTATGTACAACCCGCCATCACAATAACTCAGGGGGAAAAATTGCCGTTCTTTCACTTTCAACGGAATTCGTCCACTACACACCCAGGCAATAACTTGCAAAAATAACGGCGCCGCCTCTCTGACATACACACGGTTACTTACACCATTATTTGCACCCATAATCATGCATATTCATCAGTCAGGGGCGGGTAACTGGGTTTCTGTAGCAAACGACAAAAAGCAGAAGCGGTCTGCAGTCTGTCGAATGGGACTATACCGTTGGTAATATGCGTCGTCATCAATGTATGAAGCAAGTCCTTGCGCCATGCTATATTTCGCAATATTTATTCCACAAAAAGTCAATGTAGTTTTGCCTTCTCTAGCGGGGCAACTGCTCAACTAGGATCCGTTTTGCTGCAATTTAGTCTCGACTCGTATGATCTGCATAAACGACTTCTGTCAGAAATGTTGGCATTGCTATTCCATCACGTGTCATCCGTAATACTAACCAACATTGTTTAAAATACATTCAGCTGAAGTCTGGTTTATGTTACTGTGAAAAACAGAGACATCGCCTTAGTGTTGTTCGGAATAAGTTAGATTAGGCGCATTAAAACTCCTCACAGGTTCATCTCTTACAGAAAGAGCCACAACATTGGTTAGAAGCTGGCTCTGTGACAGTTGGATAAATGGACCTGTCTTCAAGAAAACAAACTACTTGATAGAAAGCGTCTGGTTATTAACATGGTGATACTTAATTATTCTAAAATAAGTGACTTAGCAAACGCTTTATTTAAACATTGGGTTGAACCTGGATCTCTTAAGTCCTTAAGGGAGATCTTTGGTAGAAACAAACTGTCTTACAGCTATACTACATACAAACCAACCTACTTCAGAACCTGGAAGAAACTCTTAGCGTGGCATGTTAATTGGCTCACCTAGGTAATCCTATATTTGGTGGTCGCGGAAAGGAACATCTTAAATGTACTGCTTTGGGCCTCTGTCCACCCCCACTGAATGTCCTTTGTTCAAATCATGTTTATCCTCGGGCACCACAACTTAGCCAAACAAAAACGTAGTCGGCAGCGAAGTCAACAAATTATTGCTACGGTAATCAGCACAGCCAAGCTATTGCCCAGCTTCGGCAATAATTACTTCCCTATCTTCCCTACCCCTTCTGTATTTAACCTCCAAGACTGTCCAAGCACAAGATCTCCAAGGAGGCATAATAAGTTCATGCATATCTCGACAAAAAGGGATAGCTGCTGGTGAAAACTATAGTGCCTCTCCTATCAGGCGACCTCAAACGCCCAGAGGAGTATTTACTGTAGCATAACTCCACACAGCGGGTACGATAATTACAGAACGTCGAGTCCAGACTTGCAAAGTGAGTAATTCTGAAACCCTAGAACTTCATGGCATGCGCAGTCGAATCTATTTTTCCAGTCTTTGTACCGAAATGTAAGTGAACCAAACTAACCTGAAGCCTACATTGAGGCCCGAGCTACAATTTGCAAACTGAGAAAATGTTTATTTGCCAGAACGGTAAACACTACATAATAATAATGCACATGCTCCAGCATAAAACTTTTACCAACTGTGAGCATAAATTTGAGAGAAAGGTCGCACTGCGAAATTGTTTACGAGACCGCCAATAACTTTAATGTCTTAAAACTCCAACGTAAACAGAAGCGGGACCGAGCTTTCGCAGCTGCGTGCCTGAATTGGAAACAAGATTGCAAACTGCGCTCAGAAAGTGTTTATGAGACTAGCGTATACCAATAACGGCATAAACTCCAAGATCAACGGGAACGAGGGCACAGACTTCAGGCGAGGGTCTGCAAACTTGGAAAGAATTTATGACACTATTTACACCATAAATACGGGCTAACTGGAACCAGGTCCTCCTATCAGGGTCTCCCAAACGACGGCAATATCGTCCCAAACGACTCCTTGGTAACGTTTGGACAGAGATTGGAGGCGCGTCTAGACTTGGGCCTTCCCTGATATTGAGTACCAGCAAACTCGTGTGTAAGTCTGATGCCTGTCTAAGTGGACTGCCTCTTCTTCTATTCTAAATTCTTCTATTCTACAGTAGGCCTATCTATCTTCTAGTTGTTTTCCATCTTCTTGTAATTTCTCTAATACATCCATCAATCCATCTATCTTCCTCCTCCTCCTCCTCCCTCTCTCTCTCTCTCTCTGCCTGTCTCTCTCTCTCTCTGTCTCTCTGTCTCTCTCTCTCTCTCTCTCTCTCTCTCTCTCTCTCTCTCTCTCTCTCTCTCTCTCTCTCTCTCTCTCTCTCTCTCTCTCACATCCAATAGTTTCAATTCTTTCCCGCCCCTCTGATCTACGTATACTGGCGGGTACAGCCGAAGATCTTACCTTGATTATACTCTCCATCTCGCACTTGTCGATGGTCCCATTGCCGTCGATGTCGTACATGTCAAAGGCCCAGTTGAGCTTGTCCTTGGGGTTACCTTTGTTGGAGGTGATGTTGATGGCTAGCAGAAACTCTTTGAACTCGATGCTACCGCTGCCGTCCTTGTCGAATGAGCGGAACACGTGCCGGCAGAATTCCTCTGGGTTGCCCCCAGGAAAAAACTGGGCGTAGACTTCTTTGAATTTTTCCTGGGACAGCTGGCCGTCCGGACAGTCTCTCTGTTAAAAGGGAAAGAGTGAAATTCAGACACCCATGAACACTTTTTTTTTTCCATTCGTAAAATAGTTCACTTGGTAAATGAAGTTCAATAGAGTTTTACTTATTTTACCACTTCAGCGATTGTTATTATTTTATTTCAAGGCTCAACCAGTCTCCTCAGTAGTGTCGATTCCTTTAAAAGTGATATTGGTATATAATTGGATCAGAGTATTCTTCTAGTTCCAGCTCTTAGCACGCCGCTTGCTGAAAAAATAATATCTTAAGCCGTCCAAGTGACCAACTTCCTGCTTTTTACGCACCGTCTGTAACTAGACCTACATGATTGTTCGTTGTTACATCATAGACTGTCTTCGGAAATGGGAGGTAACCTGTTTGTTTTGTTTTTAGTTACCTAGAGTTACCCTAGGCGGACATGTCGTCTCAGAACACTATACCTCGAGCTGTAAGCTTTTCTTCTGGAAATGGGGATGGTGATTGCCTGGCAGTGCAAGGCCGAACTAGCGGAGCTAACTAGGATTACAACTGAAATCATCCTTTCGGTTCAACCGGAAGGTTTGATGGAGGACAAAGCAGAAATTGTAGGCGAGAAACTGTATTCGTTTGCAAAGAATGTCCGCCTCAACGTTAGACAACTCTGGCGAAACGTGTGGCCAAAGTTGTTTCCCCTCGTATTTTCGAGCATATTTCGGGAAAGAATGTTTGCTAACACGTTTCTTGGCTTTGGTGACTGTTCACACCATCTAAGGATATGACAAACAGTAAGACAATTATGAAATAATTCTGAAACTCGGAAACGGAATGTTCAGTACGTTGTTTTTTTAATTGATGTATCTACATTGTTTTTTTTTAATTTATGTATCTAAAAACAAAAAGGAAACTGACTAAAATATAGGTACTATAATATGCTTCCGTTTTTTTTTTCAATTAATTTATTTCTTTATTTTAATTTATTTAATAAATCAAACCACATTCTGGTTGCTGCAATTTAAACTTGAAAGCAGACTTGCTTTCCAACAATAAATATATATATTTTTTCTAGATCTTAATTCCTTACTTAAACCTGTTCTGACTGATCAGTTGCTTCAAAGTAACTGCTCCGCTGGGTCTGAACCGATACGCATAATTTAAAAGTAGGGTACAACACAGGCCACAGTACCAACGTTGGTTTAGGGTGACAATGCACTTAAATCAGGTTCAAAGTGATCGTATATTAGTGTTCCCGATTAGACACAGCTGCAGGTCAATTACGCACAAAATATAAGAAAGACGCAGACAAATGTGTATGTGTGCGTCCTGCGGAATCACTGAAATCGAAATACTGACAATTGAGTGGCCGGGCCTCCCAACGAACACTTCCCCAGCAGACGATTCAAGGTTGTGTCGCGAGTTGTCGTCCTTTAAAATCGCCTGCGCGTGCCATGTGTACTTCCTCTCTCAATATTTACAAAAGGACTCTTGATAACTGAGAGTCCCAAGGCCTTATTGTTATATATATATTTTTTAATGGGTAGGTGGGGGGAAGGGGAAAGGGGAAGGGAGAGTTGATGGGGAAGGAACACTGTGCCATCATCGTCGCTAACTGTTGCCAGCTGTCGTATGATTCTTCGATCAGTGAAATCCTTGCTGGCGCTCTACAGCATTAATTCTCGTACAGCCTTCTCCAAAATGAAACACAACTGAGAGGGGCCGGGTAGCTCAGTTGGTAAGAGCGTCTTGCTAGTAACCGAAAGGTCGCTGGTTCGAATCCCGGATTGGTCAACGTGTGATCATATTATTTTCCCCTTTACCAACAACTGGCCCGCTGGTGTCAGTATAAATCGGTCCAGTAGTCACCTATATGCGAAAGTGTCGTGTGACTATAATCTACATACAAACAAAACACAACTGGGGTTCTCGACTCCATTTCTCAGCCGTGTAAGCTTAGGAATCCATTTACGACGAATAGGACGTCAAAAAACGCAATTAAGGTTCTCACTTTCTGAATAAATTCTACCTCGATCTGTCGCATCCACTCGCTCTGTATGAACGTGGAGAAAGCCATGTAATTGCGACACACTCTATGCATACGAGCTTTATTAACTGTTGTTAGTTGTTTACTTATTATCAGCTAATTAGCTCGTTACGTGTTGCTAAGGTGTCAGGTTTCATTCATTTTGCAAGCTAATGGTGTGTTATCAGATGCATACTTTAAGCATGGCTTACCGTGCAACACCTAGTTTTGGAAACCAATATTTCATGTTGTTTGTCATTTAATCGCAGTTAGGAAAGCCGCAGAAGAGATGATGATTATTATGGCATTGACGACGGCGACGATTCCGCCACTGATAATGATGCTGACGTTGACGATGATGATGCTGCTGCTGATAATGATGATAATGAGGATGATGACAAAACTGCTGTTATGACGACGTCGACAAAACAACATCATTATTATCCTACCCTATCCTATCCTGTCCCGTAACTCGGAGGTCGTTGGATCACCACGATGATCGTTTAACCAGCGTATTCCATCTTTTTCGGTTCTCAGCAACACTCATGGCTTTGCTCAGTCCATTCTCAAATGTTGTCCTCCCACATCCTTTTCTGTCTCCCTCTTCTTCTGCCTCCTTGCACTGTGCCTTGCTGGATGGTCTTTACAAGGTCTGATGCTCTGCTGACGTGGCAGTTTCCGTTTTTTCACCACTATGAGCATGTCATCGTGTTGTCCAATGGCTTGTGTGATCGTCTGTCGGACTTAGTCGTTGGTGATGTGCTGGGTATAGGAAATGCCCAGAAGTCTTCTATAGCACCTCATCTCCATGCTTTGTATTCTTCGTTGTAGGTCTGCTGAAAGGGTCCATGTTTAGCAAGCCTATTGGAATATGGGGATGACAAGGGAGCGCAGCAGCCTTACTCTGGAGTGTAGACGACTGATGGTCCTATCTTTCCAAATGGGCTTCAACCTTGTCAGGGCAGCAGTTGTTTGTGCAATCCTGGAGAGGACTTCCTGTCGGGACCCATTGTCTGATACAATGGCTCCTAAATATTTGAAGCTATGCACTGTGTTGAGGAATTGGACTTGGGCTTTGATGTCCATGTTGATACCATTGGTGTTGTTGGTCATCACTTTGGTCTTCTCTGCACTTATTTCCATTCCATAGGCTCTGGAGATGGTGTCAAGCCTCTGTACCAGCTGTTCAAATTCTTGTTCCTCACCAGCCAATCCATCAATGTCATCCCCAAACGGAGATTGGAGAGAAAACACCTCCTATGCTGACTGTGCTTTGGTGTTCTGCAAGGGCATCTGACATGATGCGCGCTAGATGGATGCTGATGAGTGTTGGAGAGAGTAGGCATTCTTGACGCACACCGATTGTTGTTCTGAAACAGTTCCCGATGGCGCTGTTGTGGAGGACTGCACTGGTAACCTTGTCATTCAGGCTTTTGAAGCAGGAGGAGAAACGATGATTGACGCCCTCACCATTAGCTATAAAAAGATCTGGCAGAGTGGGGAATGGCCTATACCATGGAACCAGTCGCTTGTCGTCACTCTTTTCAAAAAAGGGATAACCTTCAGGAGTGTGAAAATTACCGCACCATCAGCCTCATCAGCCATCCCAGCAAGGTCCTCTTGAAAATAATACTCAACTATTTGAAAGCCCAAGCTGAACAATTCATTGATGAAGAACAAGCAGGATTCAGGGCAGGGTGAAGTACCACTGAGCAGATTTTCAACCTCAGAATAATCTGCGAGAAATACCTACAGCACTAACAACATATACATCATCATGTGTTTGTAGACTTCAAGAAAGCGTTTGACCGAGTCTGGCATGCAGCTCTGTGGGCAACCATGAGAGTGCACAACATCAGCCGTAACATTATTAAAGTCATCATCATCATTATAATCATATCATCCTCATCGTAATCATCATCGTCATCATCAACAACAACAACAACAACAACAATAACAACAACAACACTGATTACAACAATCGGAACTCACCATGAATCCTTTAAACCACTGTTTGATTTCGTTCTTCTGGAAGTTGGTGTTCTCTTCCAGAAAGCGCAGATCCTCTTTGGAAAGCTTAGACCCTTTTGCGCCCATTTTGCTGACTCAGCTACCAACGTTCTCTGGTCTTACTTTGCGATGCTGATGTGCTGTTAACAAATTAAAAAGAGATTTTAAAAGAAACTGTTAAATGCCATGTTATCATGATTCATCTACCGACCTTCTGTCGTCTGGTCCCATGACGTTGTTAAAACAATAAAGCAATCTACAAATGTTAGATACCCTGCATGACGTCAAATGCGGTAGGCCACCTAAGGACCCTAGTCTGCTGAGAGACGCTGACCTGTTAAAACACAAATATTTGTTGCCACGTTGCTGAATGGGTTACCAACATTCGCTAGTCTCATTGGCGATGCTGATGCTGACTTAGCACATGCAGACAGACACAGAGAGAAAGAGAGAGAGAGAGAGAGAGAGAGAGAGAGAGAGAGAGAGAGAGAGAGAGAGAGAGAGAGAGAGAGAGAGAGAGGAAGGGAGTGAGGCAGAGAGAAGGAGGGATGTAAAGGGAGGGGGAGAGAGATAGAAAGGAAGAGAGATAGAAAAGGAGGGAGAAAAGAAGCGAGAGCAAGAGAGAGAGAGAGAGAGGGAGCGAGTGGGAGAGATCGAGGGAAAGATAGAGTAAACCAAACAAAAAAAGGTTGGTTCACGGAGGGACATGTTAATGGTTAGACCCAACAATTCCAAGCCTCTTGTCAGTTCATCCATGATTCTTTCTTTCTTTTTCTTCTTCACCTCCTCCCCTCCTCCCCCATAGTACTATTGCCGGCAGTAGAGAAAAACTGAAGAAAAAAAAATGGTCACAAACAAATCTCTTATTTCATTGCTTTAATTGAATAGTTCCTTCTGAGGTAGGGAAGTAACGGTTTAGTTGGATGAATTTCATAGTACATGTTTCATACAGAGTGTCTAAAGCCTGACGAGGCAATCTCCCAAGCATTCGTCACATACAGCAGGCTCAGAAACCCTGCAGAATCCTAACCTTTGTCACTTTTCTCTTCTTTATAGACCCCAGTTGTTGGCTAAGGTCACCATCGTCCTCAGCTCCAGCCCTCAATATTGCTGATGATGTCGATAACATCACTAGGAACAGGTATAGCAAAACTCAAATTTCAATTATAAAGTTTATCAGTCAATCTTTCTTTCTTCTTCTTCTTTTTCAAAATTGATCTATCATTCGATCTGCGTTCGTACCCTCGTCTCTTTTCTCGTACACCTACGCACAGTTTCACACAGGTATGCACAAAGGCGCGCGCCGGCGCCCATGCATACACACACACATACACACGCATACTCCCTCACATATATATACACACACACCCTCACACACACAAACACATTTTCAGGATTTTATTCTCCATTTCATCGCATAAACATAAACATTTAGAAAACTCAGGTATACAGAAGACACGGAACAAGCACCATCAGTACTGGACAAAGGCGCGCGCAGAGACAGACAAACAGACAGACAGAGAGATATTTAGTTAGTCATTGTATATAGGGTCCAGCGGACTTCAAAGAGCCGACTCAGGACCACAACTTGTTTGAAAGAGGGCTCACCCCCGATCCGTATAAAAGATCTGCTGAAAAACCTTAATGGTGCACCTGTTCCCCTTTCCCCCCTCTTCCCAGTCCCCTATTCGCTAATGTGACGTGGGACTATAATCTATATAACTAAACTAAACTTAATGGTAACACAGAAGGCACTCCATTAGCCGGTCGCCTTACGATAAAGGCATCCCATGCAAGGATCGCTGAGGCTGTTCTCTAGTTTATTGAACCCCCGTTTATAAAAACAAAATAGAATATAAACATCATTGTAAAATATCAACAAAACACATACATATAAAATGCCTACATTGCTAAATAATAATACCGTAGAAAGCCCTAGTAACTATTTGGCAGAAAGCGTCCAATATTCCCAAGCTGACCCCACAGACCCCATACACAAATAAGGAGTTTTGGGAGAGTTTTCAAGAAAAAAAGGTAGGTGGCTGGTCTAGCGAAGAAGATAGCATAATAGATTGATAGAACAGAGTAGGAAAGAACAAAGGAGAAAGATAGCAACAGTGGGAATTTAAAGCACCAAATTTCCTGAAAGTGGGGATACTATTTATACGGAAACCCTCGGCACCCCAACAGGGGTTATGAGAGAGAGAGAGAGAGAGAGAGAGAGAGAGAGAGAGAGAGAGAGAGAGAGAGAGAGAGAGAGAGAGAGAGAGAGAGAGAGAGAGAGAGAGAGGTACACATATAAACACTGAGGCAAACGCACACACCCGCACACGCACCTAACCCAGAAAGAAAAAAAACAACAACAAGAATGTAATTACATAGAGCTATTTTCAAGATAGGACAAAAGCTCAAATTAGTTCAAATGAAACAGTGAATAATATTAACGAACTCCTATACTGAACCGTCGGATGTCATTCATTCCGTCGACTTTTAAGAGTACAGCAATAAAAGATGATGAAGAAAATTTCATGACGCCAAAAAAAACCACACTTCCCTCAATGACGCACGAGAGAAAATGTCAGCAATATAAAAATATAATATCATATTGATCCCCTTTTTTAATAACAAATTATTTGCAAGGAAAATATACACTATCTTTCTTTTTTAAACGGCTAAATATGGCATCTGTCTGATAACTAGATCGTCGTACATAATAATGTGCTCATCCTGAATGTAATAAATTAACTCGTTCGTTGGTTTAATATTTGCTTGAACGAATCGCATTTGAGAGAGAGAGAGAGAGAGAGAGAGAGAGAGAGAGAGAGAGAGAGAGAGAGAGAGAGAGAGAGGGAGAGAGAATATCTAAATTAAAATTGGTAAATGAAGGTTGGTGGATAAAATCATCAGTTGTCACCCTTGTATTTTGTTAACAAAAGAAATCGCACCTTCTTCGAATTTCCAGTGCAAGTTGAAGACCACTAAAATCCAGCATGGACAAAAAAAAACATATTATTAATATTATTTTGCTGGATCGAACTGACGACGGCGTCACCCAAGATGTGCGTTTGCTGACACATACACTTATCGTACTGAGTGGCGCACCATGGACTGCTGAGCCACAGTACTCAAATAATGCTCAGCTGGTGCCACCATAGATTATAACGTTTTATATATTACTGTGATGTGCATAAATCAAATGAACTCGGAAGAAGGCGAGCATGGCAAGTTTCTTCTCCAAGAAAAGTTAACAATGTCGGAGAAAGGATTTTGCTTTAACGCACAGAACCTTTGCCCAGCATAGGGGGAAGAGCAATCTCCAACCTTCGTTTTGCGAATGACATTGATGGACTGGCTGGAGAGTGTCATGAATTGGCTAGTTTTACCCTGCCCATTGACTATTTAGCCTTGTGTAGTAATTGTAACATTAAGAGAGTCAGTAAATTACACAGCAGACCACACACGGCGAGCGAGCCACCCACATCGCAGTGAGTCAGCACTTGAGCTTTGAATCGGACCGTTTTAACCAATCAGCAGCAGGCTAAGTGGGTAGAGCAGTTTTGACTGTGTCAAAACCTAGCACAGCTTGGTCAGTCGTGTGTGAGACGAGGAAGAAGTAACATCTCCTTAGCTAGCAGAGAACTATCTTCACTCATAGACCAGGAAGCAGGACTTAGAATCTCAGAATTCTATTTAGTCAACACGGGCCTGAACTTGTCAAACAGGTAAATGAACACCCTTCTGTTTCATCGTGATATATTTATATTATTGTTGAAATTATGTTTGTGGAATTTGCTATGCATAAATGTGAATTATTAATCCGAATTTGCCGTACCACGTGGAAGAGCCGAGCACGAGGCGAAACACGACCGGTTGCGCCGCCATGTTGTATCCCGTACGGAACCACTGTTGTTTAACTTATATGTATGTTTGCAGAACAGTGGCTGTACCACTGAATGTTTATATTATTATTAATTCTGTATGTGTATAGTTAGACACGATTTATATTTATGTATGTATAGGAATTTAGAGTGAGATTCCAGTGGAACCCGGAAGTAGCAGAATGTTCGTCGCTTATGTATAGAGATGTGGAGCTATCACTGAGGGCTACTTGGCTTTCAGTGAGACGCTCTGCACAAACCGATTATTCAGGGTTGTGCAGAATTTCGTCTCTTATATTACAGACGAGCAGGCGAGCTATCCCGAGCTATCCTGTGCACCCCACTCCACAGAAACGACTAGTTGGTTGAGGAGACTCTGCCGCACAAGCCGGCAAGAGCTACCTTGAAAAACACCCTGTCAGACCCCACAGCGTGGCAAGGGAACCCAACTACACAACGACACAGGTGGACCAGAAGCTTCCTCACAGAAGGACTTCGACCGCACCATAAGAAAGTTAAGTGCATAAGGCGAAGGTGCACTTAAACTGATCATAACAGGACCACAGTAGTCCAACTCTTCAGAAACTGTAAAACGGACCACAGTAGTCCAAATCTACATGAGATATAATAGCAAGTGCCCGAGGAAGAAAAACAGCTGCCTAGACTATCAGCGATCGAACTATTAGCATTGACAGAGACATTTTAAGTTAGATTAGTACTTAGAGAATCTTGTATAGAGTAGAAGAAATAAATGTGTGATTTTAACTGTTATCAAGTGGCTGGACTACATATGATTCATAGCCGTGTGAAAGCTAGTGTGACAGTAATCTTTTACCATTTTTCTATCTATTTCTGTACCCCAACCTTAACACAGAACGAGCTAAACAAATAAATTTATTAAAGTAATTCATAGGGTGACTTACTAGCAGTTCCCACCGAATAAACGTGAGGGTCCATAATTCCATTGTGCAGAGCCCATAAACCCCACGTGACAGAGAGGAACAAGAACTTGAACAGCTGGTACAGAGGCTTGACACCACCTCCAGAGCCTATGGAATGGAAATAGGTCCAGAGAAGACCAAAATGATAACCAACAATACCAATGGCATCAACGCAGACATCAAAGCCCAAGGCCAATCCCTCAATACAGTGCATAGCTTCAAATATTTAAGAGCCATTGTATCAGACAATGGGTCCCGATAGGAAGTCCTCTCCAAGATCGCACAAACAAATGCTGTCCTGGCGAGGTTGAAGCCAATTTGGAAAGACAGGACCAGCAGTCTACATTCCAAGGTAAGACTGCTGCATTCCCTTGTCATCTCCATCTTCCTATATGCTTGTGAAACATGGACCCTCACAGCAGATCTACAACGAAGAATACAAAGCATTGAGATGAGGTGCTACACAAGACTTCTGGGCATTTCCTATACCCAGCACATCACCAACGACGAAGTCCGACAGGTCATCACACAAGCCATTGGACAACACGATGACCTGCTCAGAGTGGTGAAAAAACGGAAACTCCGATGGTATGGCCACGTTACCAGAGCATTAGGTCTTGCAAAGACCATCCTGCAAGGCACAGTGCAAGGAGGTAGAAGAAGAGGAAGACCGAAAAAGAGGTGGGAGGACAACATTCGTGAATGGACTGGACTGGTTTGACACTGAGCGAAACCATAAGGGTTGCTGAGGACAGAGAAGGATGGAGTACGCTGGTTAAACAATCATTTGTGGTGCCCCAACGACCTTCGAGTTACGGGATAGGATAGGATAGGATAGGACTTTGCCCTTTAGCACAGGCTCATGAAATAAATATTTCGTTTGACTACACTACACTTGCTATCAACGCTAAAAGCAATGTAAACTATCGTTATACACAAAGTCGGTTTCTGAAAGAGGAAGCCGAATTGTTTTGTTATTAACTGTACAAATGTGTGGAAAATGCGCTTTTCTAACGATTATAGATTATGTTTAAACGACGTACGCTTGTAGTTCTATCAGTTTTTTCTTTGAGGTAATGAAGATTTCTTGTACTGTATTCTATTGTTGTATGTAAAACAGGCTCATGAAATAGACAGCAGTCTACTACGGAATTCCATTTGTAAAATATTTATTTTCCCCATTTTCAGCTAAATATTCTTTATTTAGAAGTATATTTTGTATATAATCATTTGTTTACAAACATTGTAAGATTTCGCTAAATGATATACTTTGTCAGTAAAAAACTTAAAATGCTAAATAAATCGTGATACATGTAAATAAGCCATTGTTGCGAAATAAGGAATGACTTACCTATTTAATGAATTTACTTAGCAAATTGTGTGAAATAATGTATTATTAGGAAATGTTTCTAAATAATGAGTTGTTTACCTATATATTGCATAATTTAGCAGAATTTGCTAAATTATGTATTATTTAGAAAATATTGCTAAATAATGAATTATTTACGTAAACAATTCATTGTTTAGGGACTGCAATTTTTATTATTTTAGTGGATTCGCAGAGATAAGTCGTATTACTGTGAAGTTGTGTTTAGTAATACAGAAAATTGGAAAATGGTGATTTTACGCTGTTTTGCGATTTAAAATGAGGCAACTGCTTTATTTTACTCTCTTTTTTTATTTATATGTTTCCTATTTTCCTCATGCAGTGTGTCTTGGGCAAGAAATACCTGGCAGGGTCCAATCCTCTCCAGGCTGTTGGCCACAGCCGATATTCACGAATACAGTGTGGCTCGCCTTGGCCCCGAGCACGTGGACGTTGAACCTGTAGTAACATGAGGTTCCTCCGTCCTGGCCGGTGACTTCTGTGTAGAAGACTTTCGTCCAGTGATGCCGTGCTGACATCACCCCTGTTAGTCGCCTCTTACGACACGTCGGGAAACGTTGGGTCTATTCTAATCAGTGCCCGAACCCACAGGGCGTGCTTATATGTTTGCAACAACAGTATTAATACCGAAACAGCCCACGGTTACGTCTCCGGGAAAGTGAGATCCATCGTTATTTTTGCATTGGCGGGGTTGCCTTCAGATTAAATAAACATGAAGAAAACGCAAGTTAACGGCAATCTTGTTTTTAAAAAAAGCAGAAGCATCGATTCCAGTTTATTTCTTTCAACAATTCAATACTCCTTCTACTGCCACTTCTTCTATACCTATCTCCGCGTTTTAGGGTAAATAAATACAAAAAAGAAAGCATACTTTCTTTTTATTCTGACGGAGATTCTGAAAACACTGAACACTCCCGCATAAAACTGACCGTGACCTTTCGTTTGTGTTCGGGACGTTAAAGTTCGGATTTGTGGAGTGATTTATGTTGAAAACTAAATAATTATCACATATTTTGAATACACAATCTTTGGAAAGACTTTGCATTTAATTATAGATAGCAGCCAAATTATAAAAACCAAGTTTTCAAGCGAATCCTAGAATTCCCTAATTAATGAAAATTGCAAATTCTGCTAAATAACGCATTACATAGGTAAACACCTAATTATTTTAAAACATTTCTAAATAATACACAATTCACGCAATCTGCTAAATAATGCAATTGAAAAGATCCGTAGGATCTCATCTTTGATATGATGATGATAATCATTGTTGTCAGGGTGGCGACGTGGTGATCGTCCTTAACGCTGATGCAATAGGACGTTAAGCTTCGTTGTTCCTCCTAAATAATGCATTTTATATTTAAATAATTCCTTATTTAGGAACAATGCCTTATTTGCCTATAGCATGATTTATTTACGTAAACACTGTATTGTTAAGGTAAATAATAAGTTATTTCCGGAGAAAATATATTATTTAGAGAAATCTTACATTGTTTGTAAACAAATAATTATTTAGAAAATATGCTTCTAAATAAAGATTATTTAGCTGAAAGTGGTAAAAGAACGCCGAAAATAATCGCAAATAAATATTTTTTCAAAGGGAATTCCATAGTCTACTTATGATTAAGCAATGAAACTCGGGCTACTTCTCCACGGAACTTAGACTACAGATCAAGTTTAACAAAGGCCTGTATTGCTGCTTTTAAAGTTTCCTAGGAGTCTAGCCATTTAGGACGAGACAATGATCATCCCTATCAACTTTCTCTGAGGTAACAGATCGTGCCAGATTAACTCGCCGTTTCCAGACTCCATCAAAAAAATATCTGTTACTTTCGCTGTAATAAAAAACCTTGATATAAATTAAAAGTAGTTTTTGTTTCTAATAATACAAATGATACCTTTGCTTCTTCTCTGACCTCCGAAGCACCACCAACAAATCAATTCTAATACTTTATATCTTCTTCACGCACTTAATTCAAATCGTCGGCTTAAAAAACAACAACAATTATATTAGATGTAGCGAAATTCATATACACAAAAACAAACTTCTTTTTCCTTCTACTTCATCTAGCACCTTATACGAACCAAACTAATACTAATTCGGTTCATCTACAAGTTGTTAATATTAAACACCCTTATGTTGTCCCTTAAATCCGTAGCAAAAGGCGAATAAGACAGATGATTATTCTTCTTTTTGTCCCACCTACGCGCACTAAACATGAAACGAAAAACGTTTTTTTTTTTTCTTTCTGTAAAAAAAAATCTATACCCACTTAATTAAAAACTTCACATCCTTTAAATTCGTTGTAATAAAGAAAAAACAAGATAACAAGCCATTCAAATGTATGTCCAGACATTCACAGAGAGAGAGAGAGAGAGAGAGAGAGAGAGAGAGAGAGAGAGAGAGAGAGAGAGAGAGAGAGAGAGAGAGAGAGAGAGAGAGAGAGAGAGAGAGAGAGAGAGAGAGAGAGAGAGAGAGAGAGAGAGAGAGAGAGAGAGAGAGAGAGAGAGAGAGAGAGAGAGAGAGAGAGAGAGAGAGAGAGAGAGAGAGAGAGAGAGAGAGAGAGGAAAATTATGCATTTTTCAAAAGAGTTAATGTTCTTTGCGGTTTTTCTTATGTTTTGTTAGCATAAAGCGGAGTCTAACTTTACATTACATGGTGGTTGTTTTAGGTCCAGCGGACTGTTTCAAGCCAAATCAGGACCAGTCCCACGAAACGGGTCCATCTTCCACAAGATCAGAAACGAGTAAACCATCCACCAAAAACACACATACAAATACAAATCTACGATATTATGACCACCCCACCACATCCCGAGATAAATAAAGCTAAGTAATGCTGAAGGCGTCAGCCCTTCCGCTTAATTTGTCACTCCCAGATTATAATAAATATTCATGAATAGATAAATTTAAAAAAGGCTGGATTGACAAAACACCCAAGAGATTTAAAATGATCCCAATGTGTACAATTTTCGCTACCTAGCCACCACAGACAGGCATGCTAACCACAATTTTATAAAACTGCTGAGAAAAACGGTGAAAAAGGATTAATGGGATAAAAACAGGTGAATGACATAGGGTGAATACTGTCCACAACAGCAAACAACAGCTAAGGCAGATATACAACGTGTGATACAAAACAGGAACTCTGAAGCGCTAAACTTCCAGAAAGTAGTGCAACTATTTATACTAAAAGATTCCCCGGTATCCCCAGGGTGGTGTTTCTAAATGCCAGCGCCTATGCACGGGGACGCAGGCAGGCAGGCAGGTAGGTAGATTTTAAGTCCCCGGATACACACGGCGTATAGGGGACTTGGAGACGCATAATAAGGCAGCTAATTTATATACCGGTTAAAAGCAGACGATCTTTTAAAACGTCTGGACACATTTCGCGAAAATCTGACTTTTTTTTTGGGGGGGTGTAGCTATATTCTACATTAAAAGTAGATAGTCATGTCTTCCCAGGTCATCTGATCTGCCCACAACACCTTGCAGACATTTCCTGGCTACCCTATCCTATCATATCCTATCCCGTAACTCAAAGATCGTTGGGGCACCACGGATGATCGTTTAAACCAGCGTACGCCATCTTTCTCTGTCTTCAGCAACCCTCATGGCTTTGCTTAGTGGCAAGCCAGTCCATTCTCGAATGTTGTCCTCCCAGATCCTTTTTGGTCTCCCTCTTCTTCTGCCTCCTTGCACTGTGCCTTGCAGAATGGCCTTTGCAAGGCCTGATGACCTGGTGACGTGGCCATGCCATCGGAGTTTCCGTTTCTTCACCACTGTGAGCATGTCATCGTATTGTCCAATGGCTTGTGTGATGGTCTGTCGGACATCGTCGTTGGTGACGTGCTGGGTATTGGAAATGCCCAGCGGTCTTCTGTAGCACCTCATCTCCATGCTTTGTATTCTTCGTTGTAGATCTCCTGTGAGGGTCCGTGTTTCGCAAGAGTAAAGGAAGATGGAGATGACAAGGGAGCGCAGCAGCCTTACCTTGGAATGTAGACTGATGGTCCTGTCTATCCAAATGGGCTTCAACTTTGTCAGGGCAGCGGTTGTTTGTGCGATCCTGGAGAGGACTTCCTGTTGAGACCCATTGTCTGATACAATGGCTCCTAAATATTTGAAGCTATACACTGTGTTGAGGGATTGGCCTTGGACTTTGATGTCCATGTTGATGCCATTGGTGTTGTTGGTCATCATTTTGGTCTTCTTGGCACTTATTTCCATTCCATAGGCTCTGGGGGTGGTGTCAAGCCTTTGCACCAGCAGTCCAAGTTCTTGTTCCTCTCCAGCCAATCCATTGCTTGCAGCTAGTCTACCATCACAATTGTTTTTGAAGAAACTGAAGTAATCATCATCCCGGCCTACGCCCCAACATCAGATTATGACGACAGCAAAGTCGAGGACTTCTATGAACATCTGCTGTCCTTGACAAAGTTCCGAGGAAGGACAAAGTCATAGTGCAAGGCGTCTGGAATGCCAAGGTTGGCCAGGATGCGTATTACAACTGCGGGGACACTTATGGACTGCATTGCAACAACGAGACCAATGACAGAGGTATGAGACTCCTGGAGTTAGCTAGATACAACAATAATCTGAAACTGGCAAACACGCTTGGTCCTCACAAACAATCCCAACGATGGACCTGGCACAGTTACAACCAGATCGATTACATAATGGACAAGAAACGCTTCATATCAAGTGTCAACACTGGCAAGACAAGCACTTTTCCAGGAGTAGACATACATCGGAAGTGACCACGATCTCGTGATTATTTCTTTCCGGCTCCACTTGAAGAGAGTAAACACAGCAAAGTGCACCATGTTGAAATTCGAGCTGGACAAACTGCAAGACCCGGAGGTGGCAGAAATATTCCAAGCCACAATTGCAGGGAAATTTGCACCACTGCTCATTGTGGGAGCTGATGAAATAAATGTCAACACCATGACCAGACGATGCCGCCACTGAGATCCTTGGTAAGCACCGCCAAAAGAAGAAACTATGGTTCACGCCTGAACTTTTTGACCTGTGTGATAAACGAAGAGAGATGAAAAAGAAAAAAAGAACGCCTCACAGGAGCTGATGCCTACCGAAAAATCAACAGTGAAATCCGAAAAGGCATGCGCACAGCAAAGGAGAACTGGATAGAAGATCAATGCCAGGAAATAGAGAACGGTCTGAACAAGAACAACAGCAAGAAGGCCTACCAGACTTTGAAGCGGATGACAAGAGTTAAATAGCCCAAGGTCTCCACGATCCAAAACAAGTCTGGCTTGTGCCTTACAGAAGAACAAGAACTCTTGGATAGAGGGACAGAATACTGCTCTGACCTTCACAACCGCACACCAAATGGAGACCCATCAGTTCTAGCATGTCCCCAGAATAGAGAAGAAGAAATCCTCCCAATTCTTCGAGAAGAAATTGAGGAAGCAGTGCAATCGCTGAAGAAGGTGAAATCAGCGGGAGTGGACAACATACCCGCAGAATTGCTTTAAGCAGGAGGAGAAGTGATGATTGACGCCCTCACCATTATCTGTAACAAGATCTGGCAGAGTGGGGAATGGCCTACACTATGGACCCAGTCGCTTGTCATTACTCTTTCCAAAAAGGGTAACCTTCGGACCGCATCATCAGCCTCATCAGCCATCTCATCAAAGTCCTCCTAAAAATAATACTCACCATCAACACGGTGCACAGCTTCAAATATTTAGGATCAATTGTACCCTTGTGGGGGTACCGGGGGTTTGTGTATAAATAGTATCCCCACTTTCAGAGAAATTTAGTATTTTAAATTCCCACTATCGCTGTCTTTCTCAATCGTTCATCTCATTCCTACTCTGTTCTATCGATCTACTATACTATCTTCTTCTTCGCTAGACCAGTCACCTCCTTTTTTACTTGAAAACTATTCCGGGACAAAACTCCTCATTTGTGTATGAGGTCTGTTGAATCAGCTTGGGAATATTGGACGCTTTCTGCCAAATGGTCACTGAGGCATCCTATGATATTATTATTTGGCAATGTAGGCATTTTATATGTATAAGTTTTGTTGAGAATTTATAATGAGGTTTGTATTCTATTTTGTTTTTGTAAACGGGGTTCGATAAAGTGGCGTTTGGATACTCGATGGGTCGGCACTATATTTCCTAGTTCAGGAATATCTCGGTGATGTGACACGACAATATAAAAACTGTTTGGAGAACAGAAGGTTGTTCTCGTATGCATCTGAGAGTGTCTGTGATTTACTAAAATAGGACTAAGAGTGTATTAGTGGAATGACAGAGAGACTGGAGAAAAAATGGTGAATGTTTATTTTGTTTCACTTGAAAATATTGTTACTGGGTAGGCTACTTCTTTTTTGCACTGTTGTGATTCTGGATTCTGTTCAGGACAGACACGGTAATTTGAATAGTTATATTTTATTATTTACTTCTTGGAAATATAATTTTGAAACAAATTTTGTCAATGCATAAAATATGTTCATAAATTGATAACTATAATTTTATCTCAGACCGAAAACGGGATTGCTTCAGAGAAAAATAAGATTATATTATAATACAGCTATTTATTATTTTATTGGTTTAAGACTTATAGTTTCCTTGAATTCCGTTTTCATTATTTTTCTACTAATTTAGTGAGAAAGAAGAGAACAATAAAATTAGCCAATCATATATTGGTGTTATGTTCCAACTGTTGTGTTGTCTTGAGTATTTCCAGTTTCACTGTTTCAACTTGTGTAATTTTATAACAAAGGCTTTTGGTGAATGCGTGTATACATGAAAGTGGAAAGTTAAAAACCGTTTTCAAACTAAGATCAAGTTTTTAGGAATCTTCTGAAAGTAAAGCTAATTATTTTATAACACGCACCGGAAGTTTATGACAACAATCATGAGCTCCGATTTTGGCCCGTCGTACTCGCGAGTTTTCGTATTGACAATTTACAAAGATACTGATAAGGAATTCCTCCCCAAGGAATGTTTTGTTCACTACCTCGGCGCGTTCAAAAAAGATTTCACTGTGATTTCTTTAGACTTAAAAACGATGGAAAATTCTTTTGGATAATAATATCTGCGTAATGACGAACACTTGAACTTAATTATTAATGCGCAAAACGATGCGCCAATCGGCTTACCCGACTACCTTAAAGACATACCTCGACTGCTATTTCTCGTGAAAATGATACCCGGCAGTCGCGAAGGAAGCCGTGATGAAGGTGATGAAGTTGCCCCTAGCAACGGAGGATAGTGGAGTAGGCTTTAGGCGGAATAGGGCTGAGGTCTAGTGCACACTGCAGTAAGCCTGTCGTCGTCGTTGTCGTCGATGTCGTTATCCTTTTCTCTCCAGTTCAGACCAGTACAAATAGGCAAGGCAACCGTGCAGCTGTTCTCAATCGATGATGCAGCCGGCAGAGCCTATTGCCACAGCGTCTTTAGGTGGCTTAAACCTGTAACATAAGATAAATACATAAATTGAATACATCAGCAATTGTTTTGTTGTTTTCTTTTGCAGAAAAATAACGACAGGTGAGAATTATTTCAATGCATAAGTATAGTGATTAGGCGTTGTCGCATGTGGGTTTTTTGGTGGATTTATTTTTGTGTTGTTGGTGTTGTGTATACACTTATTTATGTATGTGTGTGTGTATGGGGGTGTGTGTATTTATGTGTTATTGTGTGTTTGCCTGTGCGTGTGTGCGCGCACACGTGTGTTTGTGTGTGTGAGTGGGTGGGTGTGTGTATACAGAATGCATTGCATTTTTATTTTTAACATAAGTAAAAAAAACAAACATTGAATTCAGTATCACCATAAGCATTTGATAATGGCAAAAACAAACTCGAATGGAGTTGTTGCTGTTGTTGCTGCAATTTCTTGTGTTTGCCTTGGCCACATTAATGATTAGAGCTTTTAGTTCCCGAGCTTTAAGCTCAGCTCGAAAGCTTTTTTTTTTTTGGGGGGGGGGGTGGAGGAGGGGGGGGTGGAGGGGGGGGGGTGGGGCTTTGTCCGTCTGTCCGGCATCCATATAATGTCCGGTGTCCGTCGTCCGTCTGAAGGGAACTCTGCACCCGTTAGGGTCCAGTACTTGTAGTTTTTAAAAATTAAATCATAAGTACACACAAAAAGACGAACAGCTGCCTTATTAAATGAGAATGTTGTTGACGTTGATGGTGGTGGCTGTGTTGTCATTGTTGCTACAGTTGCTGTTCATGTTGTCTTTTGTGTGTGCCACAAAACGTTTATCAAAGTAAAATCCATTTTCTAAAAACTCAACTTAGAAAATGTAGCCTCTTTCTGTCGTCGTTGTTTGTTATTGTTGATGTTGCGGCGGCAAGGATAGCTCAGTGGTCAGAGCGCACGACTTGTGTGAGTGCGTCTTGGGCGACGTGGGTTCGAATCCTGACTTCAGCAAACTATTGAGTGATTGCTGGATATTACGGGCCAGCGCCTTGAGAAGCTCTCTGAGCTTGTAAGTGCGCTATATAAGAGAAATCTCTTCTTCTTCTTCTTCTTCTTCTTCTTCTTTGTTGTTGTTGGGATTCTCTTTCTCTCTCTCTTTCCTCCATCTTGCCTCTCTCTTCCCCTATCTCTTTTCCCCGTTCCCTTATTTTTCTGCCTCCTAAATAATCTCCCTGTCACATGCTTTCCCATTCTTTCCCCTTCCGTCTCTTTCTTGCTCGTTACAACGCCTTCGCTCTTTCCAGTCGCGCTTCACGACCACAGTAAATCTGGGTATTTACTATTTTGGCTGTAGAACAGAAGTCTTTAACACGTGTAACGAACCAATCTGGTACTCACCCACTCCCAAAACCCACCCACAATAGATAGATCCTTCCCTCCTCCCCCTCCCCGGTTGTGTGTGTGTTTGTGTGTGTGCGTGTGTGTGCTTGCGCGCAAGAAAATGAGGCACTTCTAAGATTACCCTATTAGACTGAAACCTACCCGTATTAAAATAACTCACCTCCCTTTCTACGTCATGAAAACTTCACATCTAGTAGACTATTATTGTGACGAAAAAAAAAGATTTTTTTTGTTTGTTTTTTAAATTAAATACAAATTATTTGGGATCAATTGTTTGCCAAACCTTATTTTGATCTCAGTAGTTCAAAATAATTTCCGGAGGTAAATTTGAGCTATTCACAGAACAATTCCCAGGGGTCATTCTGTGATAACCCTCTAAATCCTAACTGCCAGCTCAGAGGGTGTCAATGCTAGGAAATCCTATAATAACTCCCCAACAATAGTGTAAACATAGCTCAAATTATCCCAACAGCTCTCCAGGGAGTCAATTTGGATGAAACGGAAAGGAGGTAGGATAAGGGTGGGAGTGATGCTGGGGGTGTAAATAATAATAATAATAATAATAATAATAATAATAATAATAATAATAATAATAATGATAATAATAATAATGATACCACTACTACTACTACTAATAATAATAATGATACTACTACTACTACTACTAGGCTACTACTACTACTACTACTACTACTACTACTACTACTACTACTACTACTACTAATCTCTTATTACAATTATTTATATTTCAAGTTTTTAAAAAATAAATAGACCACCGTTTTGATTGGATGTGGAATGTTGAAAGTGTGGCCTTGAGAGTCTAGTGAGGAGGATCTTGGAAGGGTGGGGAGGGGGTGGGGGGTAAGTCCAGGACGTGGGAACAGGCGGGGAGGCGATGTGGTGTGGTTCAGCAAGGGATCGTTTTAGAAGGTACTTGTTTTTGACCCACGGGGATAAACTGCGTCATGGGTTAGATGGAAAAATAGACCACTACACCACCGGCTCTGGAGTTACTCACGTCATTCCTAATAGAGTTCGATTTTTCAGCGCGCACTTTCTTTGGAATTCTCTCCCCCCCCCCCCTCACAGGGAGCTGATGTCTACCGAAAAATCAACAATGACATCCGAAAAGGCATGCGCACAGCAAAGGAGAACTGGATAGAAGATCAATGCCAGGAAATAGAGAACAATCTGAACAAGAACAACAGCAAGAAGGCCTACCAGACTGTGAAGCGGCTGACAAGTGTTAAACAGCCCAAAGTCTCCACTATCCAAAGCAAGTCTGGCATTTGCCTTACAGAAGAACAAGAAGTCTTGGACAGATGGACAGAGTACTGCTCTGACCTTTACAACCATACACCAAATGGAGACCCATCAGTTCTAGCATGTCCCGAGAGCAGAGAAGAAGAAGAAATCCTCCCAATTCTCCGGGAAGAAGTTGAGGCAGCAGTGCAATCGCTGAAGAAAGGGAAGTCAGCGGGAGTGGACAACATACCAGCGGAACTGCTACAAGCAGGAGGAGAAGCGATGACTGATGCTCTCACCACTATCTGTAACAAGATCTGGCAGAGTGGGGAATGGCCTACACCATGGACCCAGTCGCTTGTCATCACTCTTCCTAAAAAAGGTAACCTTCAGGAGTGTGAAAATTACCGCACCATCAGCCTCATCAGCCATCCCAGCAAGGTCCTCCTGAAAATAATACTCAACAGGTTGAAACCACAAGCTGAACAAATCATAGCTGAAGAACAAGCAGGATTCATGGCAGGGCGAAGTACCACTGAACAGATTTTCAACCTCAGAATAATCTGTGAGAAATACCTACAGCACCAACAACATCTATATCATGTGTTCATAGACTTCAAGAAGGCATTTGACCGAGTCTGGCATGCAGCTCTATGGGCAACCATGAAAGTGTACAACATCAGCCCTAAAATCATAGAAGTCATCAAAAGCCTGTATGACAAGGCTACCAGTGCAGTCCTCCATAACAGCGTCATCGGGAACTGGTTCAGAACAACAATCGGTGTGCGTCAAGGATGCCTACTCTCTCCAACACTCTTCAACATCTTCCTAGAGCGCATCATGTCAGATGCTCTTGCAGATCACGAAGGCACAGTCAGCATAGGGGGCAGAGCAATCTCCAATCTTCGTTTTGCGGATGATATTGATGGATTGGCTGGAGAGGAACAAGAACTTGAACAGCTTGTACAGAGGCTTGACACCACCTCCAGAGCTTATGGAATGGAAATAAGTGCAGAGAAGACCAAAATGATGACCAACAACACCAATGGCATCAACACGGACATCAAAGTACAAGGCCAATCCCTCAACACAGTGCACAGCTTCAAATATTTAGGAGCCATTGTGTCAGACAATGGGTCTCGACAGGAAGTCCTCTCCAGGATCGCACAAACAACTGCTGCCCTGACAAGGTTGAAGCCCATTTGGAAAGACAGAACCATCAGTCTACATTCCAAAGTAAGACTGCTGCGATCTCTGGTCATCTCCATCTTCCTATATGCTTGCGAAGCATGGACCCTCACAGCAGATCTCCAACGAAGAATACAAAGCATGGAGATGAGGTGCTACAGAAGACTTCTGTGCATTTCCTATACCCAACACATCACCAACGTTGAAGTCCGACAGACCATCACACAAGCCATTGGACAACACGATGACCTGCTCACAGTGGTGAAGAAACGGAAACTCCGATGGTATGGCCACGTCACCAGATCATCAGGCCTTGCAAAGACCATTCTGCAAGGCACAGTGCAAGGAGGTAGAAGAAGGGGGAGACCGAAAAAGAGGTGGGAGGACAACATTCGAGAATGGACTGGTTTGACACTGAGCGAAGCCATGAGGGCTGCTGAGGACAGAGAAAGATGGAGTATGCTGGTTAAGCGATCATCTGTGGTGCCCCTACGACCTTCGGGTTATGGGACAGGATAGGGATAGGATAGATCCCCCCCCCCGCCCCCTCCAGCGCCACCACTCTCCTCCCGCTCACCATTTTAACATTTTGTTCTCGTACAGTACTGACATATAAGACGTGTTCAAGCGAAATTCTCAAGGAGGTCACACACCAGCTCTCGCCAATCAGTATCGTCCTGTGCAACCTTCTATCCAATGACTGTCATTTCAGCAGCCGCAGAACACTCAACCTACTTCCTGAAATGCCCAGTAGATTACGCGACAGGAATAATAAAATATTGTAACAACTGATCAGAAAAACCCGCAAGGACGTACAGACAACGGAGAAATAATAGCTTATATAGTAAGAATGCTAGGGTAATAATCTACTTGTATTACGAGTACATTATGACATATGATGTTACTTTTAATATTGCAACACGATTGCGTTCTCTTGTCTAGTATTGAAACTATCCTGTAGGAACAAGACGGCACAATTTCCGTAATAACGGGTAGAAGTAATAGGCCTCCCATTAGATTGGGTAAGAAGGAGAAGAAGAAGACGAAAGAGGAGAAGAAGAGGAAGACGAAAAAGGAAGACAAGAAGAAAAATACGAAGGAGAAAAAGAAGAAGAAGAAGAAGAAGAAGAAGAAGAAGAAGAAGAAGAAGAAGAAGTAGAAGAAGAAGAAGAAGAAGAAGAAGAAGAAGAAGAAGAAGAAGAAGAAGAAGAAGAAGAACAACAACAACAACAACAACAACAACAACAACAACAACAACAACAACAACAAGGTATCATTTCGATGAAGAAGACGTTAATAAAATAACCCACCAAAAGAACAAGACGATGAAAGAGGAGGAAAAGAAAGAAAAAAAAAGAGCGATCGATGGTAGATGATGGTGATGATGATGAGGATGATGATGAGAAAGATGAGGAGGAGTAGAAGGAGGCGGTGTATATGGCAGCAAAGAGACACCCGTCAGTTGTACTGTATGCATGTGAACAAGCTTATTGTTTATTTGTAATATGAACAGATGGTTATCACGGCAACAATAAAAGCCGGTTCATTGGGTCTACCTTTTTATGAAACTGATATTGCGAACTATAGTGTACCATAATGAACGCAAACCTGATATTGGCATGGTCCAATATAGTAAGCACTATTTCGGGACTCTGTGCACCTGTCTGATGTTATCGACGATGACGATACAGAAGATTATTTGGTGAGGGGAGAGGAAGGGAAAACAGATAACAGGGGTTAGTTAGTTAGTTAGTCATTGTTTATAGGGTCCTTCGGAGTGCAAAGAGCCGAATCAGCAGGGGTAATCATTCACGCGTAGTAGGGGGGGGGGAAGAGAGAGAGAGAGAGAGAGGGAGGGAGGGAGGGAGAGAGAGAGAGAGAGAGAGAGAGAGAGAGGGAGGGAGGGAGAGAGAGAGAGAGAGAGAGAGAGAGAGAGAGAGAGAGAGAGAGAGAGAGAGGAAGTTGCAGCCTCTCACAGATGACTTTCCTTATTGGGGAGGAGGAAGTGTCCTGTGCCTCAAAACGTTTTATCTGCATAAACCTAGACAAAACACACACAAACACACTCACACACACACACCCGCGCGCGACTCTCCCTCTCCACCCTCCCCCCCACCCACACACAACACACACATACCATCGGCGGATCAAGGGTAATGTAGGGGGGGAGAGTGGGGTGGAGGTGGTTCAAAGTTGTAGCCAGGGTCAAGAGCCCGGTGGTGTCCAGGGGCGAAGGCCTTGTCGGGGTGGGTGGTTGGCAGGTTCTGGAGAGGGGAAGGGGGGGCAGTGGAGGGGGGGGGCGAAGCCACCCCTGACGCTGAAGATAATGTAACGTTATGATGTGCATTGCATGCCTCTTCTGGAAGATAATATGGTTAATCACTAGTGTAAATCGATATCTATTTCATATATATATATATATATATACTCGTATCTTTGAGACGGCAATGTGCGGCTCCAAATGAGTATGACACTGTCATTATTTTTAAAAAGTACACGCACAATCACAATGCACCATTACTGAGGAACAAATGAAATAGAAACACTATAGAAACGTGTTCTATATAAAGAAATAGAGAGAGAGATGTTGAAGCATTTTTGCGAGGGTAATGCGCAGAGCCAAAAGTCACACAAACACGCATTGTCAATGTGTGGTTTAATTTACTCGCTACTCTTATTACAAATATAGTGTGTGATTTATTTCAGCTCTCAGAAATAGCAACCCCGCTTCCAGTACAATGACAAAGTTGGCTAAATTTAATGTGCGATTTTAAATGGAAACTTTGGGCAGCTTTGCTTACAATTTTAGCTTGCTAATAATATCTCCACATCTAATAATAATTCAGAAATGGATTTAGTATAATTGGAATCAGCCAAAACAGACCTGGCGAAATCTTGAAGGATCATTTTGCGTACAGCAACAATAAATATAGACCAGTTATTTAATTCCTTTATTTTCTATATAAGTAATGCAGACACACGTACTAATGTACATAACAAAACATGTATCTACATTTCTTGATATGTTAGTTTGGCGGATTCATTCATAAATTCCCTCTTCGTAATATATACTACAGTAAAACCTCCGTTTTGAGACCCTCTCTTAAACGACATCCTCCAACATACGACCGGAAAAAAAATCACCGATGCTTTGTACTATATAAACGACCTTTCTTAAACGACTACCTCTAAAACGCGACTTGCGACCTTCAAAAAATTAAATTTTACGACCTAGCATCTGAAAAATTTAGATTCCAAAGTTGAAATACTCTAAGGAGCTGACCAGATTTGCCCTGAGCAGGAACCTGTCAGATCTTGCCGACACCATGTCTGCTGTTCAAAGTGACATACTAAGAGAACATGCACCGGTGGGATCATGCAAACAAACAGAAATAACCGCTTTCTTTCAAAAAAACTAAAACAACTATTCAATGATTGAATAAAAATAATTACAACAATATTAATGGGACTATCTTATAAATAGTTATAACTCCAAACATGCACTCAGCACTTACATACACTTTTAAACAACTATCATACCAACATTGATTTTTTATTTTGTAAATAATGAGGAACAGGAAGATATTGACTGTATTGGTTGTGAGACAGAGTTTAATCTATATTTCTGAAAGATGGTAGATTTTCCCTAAACTTAATAGTATGTGTACGTTTTGTACATGTATTTATTTCACTTAATTAATTTTCTAAATGTTTTTTTTTTTTTCGAAAATGTCCTACCTCCTTTTTAAAACCCCTCCAATTTAAGACCTCGTTTTAATGGCAATTTAAAGGTCGTAAACGGAGGTTTTACTGTTGTTGTTGTTTTCACTTGTAAGAGCGTATACTTTGCACCAGAACGTCTTTTAGAATGCTGGTAGTCTCCTTTCTTCTTGATGTAGGCCTTCAGATCTAATATCAAAAGAAGGTATACATTTTCGATTGAGAAGCACCGAGTTTAAAGCGAATCCGATAATCTAAAGTCAACTGACACTTGTTAAAAAAAAAATCATGACGTAATTCTTCTTTACGTAACCTGACGTCATAAAAACAAAGTACCTGTCGAGAGAAAAGAACGAAGTTGATGCTAAAACTAAATATTACTCCTGTACAGTCGACAAATAAAATGCCATTTTTTGAAAATCATGCACAAAGTTAAACAAGTGAAAAAACTGAGTTTTATCGCACAGATGACGCCAGTTTGGAGCACTAACTACATTACATGGTTAATGCTTTAGTCGTTAGTGCTGACAGTAAGTATCTGCTGAAATAGCACAATAGAAAAATAATAACAGTAGAAAAAAGATAACAACAACAACAACAACAACAAAACAACAACTATTATGATTATTTATCGCCCACGACCACGTGCTCAGGGCCAAGGCGAGCCACACTGTATTCGTGGATTTCGGCTGTGGCCAACAGCCTGGAGAGGATTGGGCCCTGCCAGGTCTTTTTTGCCCAAGACACAACACATGATGAGGCTATCCACTAATTCCATGCCGGATCGGTCGTCGCCCGGAACAAGGACCGCGCCTTCCGTTGGCCACCAGGACGGAGGTGAAAAGTATGCTACTGATGGACAAATTAGCAAGATCCGCACGAGAAACAACATCGTCATAGGAACCTGGAATGTCAGGACCCTAACTGCGGAAGGAAAATTACAAGAACTGGCCCACGAGTTGGACCACTATCGATGGAACGTTCTAGGTATCAGCGAACTGCGCTGGAAAGGCCTAGGTGAAACAACGACTGACAAAGGCCACAAGCTCTATTTCAGCGGTAGAGATGACAGGCACGAACACGGCGTTGGATTCTTGGTCCACAAGAACATTCTAGCCACTGTCATGGGTTGCCGCCCAGTCTCCAGTAGACTCATTACCATCCGTCTGAGAGCAACCCCTTTCAACATTACCATCATCCAGGCCTATGCCCCAACATCAGACTATGAAGACAGTGAAGTGGAGGATTTTTATGAAAATATACAGGCGGTCCTTGACCAAGTGCCGAAGAAGGACATAGTCATAGTGCAAGGCGACTGGAATGCCAAGGTTGGCCAAGATGCGCACCACAACTGGGGAGACACATGCGGACCCCACTGCAACAACGAGACAAATGACAGGGGTCTGAGGCTATTGGAGTTTGCCAGATACAACAATCTGGTACTGGCAAACACGCTTGGTCTCCAAAAAAAATCCAGACGATGGACATGGCACAGTCCCGGCGGGGAACATCACAACCAGATCGACTACATCATGGTCAAGAAACGCTTCAGATCAAGCATCAACATTGGCAGGACACGCACTTTTCCAGGAGCAGACATTGGAAGTGACCACGATCTCGTGATGATGTCTTTCCGGCTCCATTTGAAGAGAGTAAATACAGCAAAGTGCACTAGGCTGAAGTTCGACCTGGACAAACTGCAAGACCCGGAGGTGGCAAAAATATTTCAGGCCACAATTGGAGGGAAATTTGCACCCCTGCTTATTTTGGGGGCAGGCGAAGTAGATGTCAACACCATGACCAATACCTTCAACTCAGCTGTAACAGATGCCGCCACTGAGATCCTTGGCAAGCACCGACCAAAGAAGAAGCCGTGGATCACACCTGAACTTTTGGATCTGTGTGATAAACGAAGAGAGTTAAAAAAGAAAAAGAACACCTCACAGGGAGCTGATGTCTACCGAAAAATCAACAATGACATCCGAAAAGGCATGCGCACAGCAAAGGAGAACTGGATAGAAGATCAATGCCAGGAAATAGAGAACAATCTGAACAAGAACAACAGCAAGAAGGCCTACCAGACTGTGAAGCGGCTGACAAGTGTTAAACAGCCCAAAGTCTCCACGATCCAAAGCAAGTCTGGCATTTGCCTTACAGAAGAACAAGAAGTCTTGGACAGATGGACAGAGTACTGCTCTGACCTTTACAACCATACACCAAATGGAGACCCATCAGTTCTAGCATGTCCCGAGAGCAGAGAAGAAGAAGAAATCCTCCCAATTCTCCGGGAAGAAGTTGAGGCAGCAGTGCAATCGCTGAAGAAAGGGAAGTCAGCGGGAGTGGACAACATACCAGCGGAACTGCTACAAGCAGGAGGAGAAGCGATGACTGATGCTCTCACCATTATCTGTAACAAGATCTGGCAGAATGGGGAATGGCCTACACCATGGACCCAGTCGCTTGTCATCACTCTTCCCAAAAAAGGTAACCTTCAGGAGTGTGAAAATTACCGCACCATCAGCCTCATCAGCCATCCCAGCAAGGTCCTCCTGAAAATAATACTCAACAGGTTGAAACCACAAGCTGAACAAATCATAGCTGAAGAACAAGCAGGATTCATGGCAGGGCGAAGTACCACTGAACAGATTTTCAACCTCAGAATAATCTGTGAGAAATACCTACAGCACCAACAACATCTATATCATGTGTTCATAGACTTCAAGAAGGCATTTGACCGAGTCTGGCATGCAGCTCTATGGGCAACCATGAAAGTGTACAACATCAGCCCTAAAATTATAGAAGTCATCAAAAGCCTGTATGACAAGGCTACCAGTGCAGTCCTCCATAACAGCGCCATCGGGAACTGGTTCAGAACAACAATCGGTGTGCGTCAAGGATGCCTACTCTCTCCAACACTCTTCAACATCTTCCTAGAGCGCATCATGTCAGATGCTCTTGCAGATCACGAAGGCACAGTCAGCATAGGGGGCAGAGCAATCTCCAATCTTCGTTTTGCGCATGATATTGATGGATTGGCTGGAGAGGAACAAGAACTTGAACAGCTTGTACAGAGGCTTGACACCACCTCCAGAGCTTATGGAATGGAAATAAGTGCAGAGAAGACCAAAATGATGACCAACAACACCAATGGCATCAACACGGACATCAAAGTACAAGGCCAATCCCTCAACACAGTGCACAGCTTCAAATATTTAGGAGCCATTGTGTCAGACAATGGGTTTCGACAGGAAGTCCTCTCCAGGATCGCACAAACAACTGCTGCCCTGACAAGGTTGAAGCCCATTTGGAAAGACAGAACCATCAGTCTACATTCCAAAGTAAGACTGCTGCGCTCTCTGGTCATCTCCATCTTCCTATATGCTTGCGAAGCATGGACCCTCACAGCAGATCTCCAACGAAGAATACAAAGCATGGAGATGAGGTGCTACAGAAGACTTCTGTGCATTTCCTATACCCAACACATCACCAACGACGAAGTCCGACAGACCATCACACAAGCCATTGGACAACACGATGACCTGCTCACAGTGGTGAAGAAACGGAAACTCCGATGGTATGGCCACGTCACCAGATCATCAGGCCTTGCAAAGACCATTCTGCAAGGCACAGTGCAAGGAGGTAGAAGAAGGGGGAGACCGAAAAAGAGGTGGGAGGACAACATTCGAGAATGGACTGGTTTGACACTGAGCGAAGCCATGAGGGCTGCTGAGGACAGAGAAAGATGGAGTATGCTGGTTAAACGATCATCTGTGGTGCCCCTACGACCTTCGGGTTATGGGACAGGATAGGATAGATAGGATCGCCCACTGGCAGAGGTGAGAAAAAAGCTTCAGTTTGCTAGTGCCCGCTACAGGGACAGATTAAAGAGCGGGTCACTTCGGCATTGCCTTCAGCATAAATAAATAAATAAATAAAAATTATCAAAAAAACCGCTAGTACACTTTGCATTGGTAAAGGAAGAGAAAGCGACGCCTAGATACGTAACCGTGCCTGTAGATGTTCGTAGACATCGGGTCTTGCAAGCAACACAAAGAGACAGAACACAATAACTTTTAATTTATTTTTATTTATTTAAATTTAATTTTATTTGATTACTTTTTTCCTTTCTTTCTATAAGTCTGTCTTTTTCTTTTTTTTTCGTTTTTTTGGGGGGTGGGGGGTAATGGGGAAGATGGATGGAAGATGGGGAGGGGTCCGGAACCCTTGGACCCTTTCCCTCCTCTCAACCCCTTGATCCGCGGTCGGCTCCTGCATGCAAACATTCTCTCTCTCTCTCTCTCTCTCTCTCTCTCTCTCACACACACACACACACACACACACACACCAGCACCCACACACATACATAAGTACACAAACACCACCCACACACCATTCAGCCAACCACCTGCTGCCTTCAAATGAACACAACCTTTCTAATAACAGAATGATGTTAATTTGATGCCAACTTCTCCATTTCACCTTTGGACCACTTTAGCTTGGCTTGAATCCAGTCCATCGGTTCGCTGTTTTCATTTAAAAAAAAAAAAGAAATACAAATGCAACATTCATCTGCTTCACTGATTGTCAAACGACAAGGAAACAATTTTAAACTGTTGCCTTTGAGATGACCATCTGGGATTTTTTTAAACAGATTTATTTCGAGAAAGGATATAATTGTTTTTTGTGTGGGTGTTTTGTTTTGTTTTTACACATAAATGCGCACTTATAAAGAGAGAGAGAGAGAGAGAGAGAGAGAGAGAGAGAGAGAGAGAGAGAGAGGGAGACAGAGACGGAGACAGAGAGAGAAAGCGAGACAGGGAGAGAGAGACAGGGAGAGAGACAGGGAGAGAGAGACAGAGAGAGACAGACAGAGAGACAGACAGAGAGAGATGCGGATGCGTACATGTACTCTTGTCCTGCCGACCAACCAGAAACCGAGTGAGATGAACGCAATGACGCACCTCAAAATAACGAACAGCAGCTGTGCCTAATACAGAAAGGAATACAATTTGCAGCAAAAACGACAATCCTTACTGTGAATGAAAAAACGGAAGTCTTATTTTATGCTAAAAAGTCAACCAACAACTGTACAATGGAACGAGCGACGCGCAATCCCTTACTTAACACAGTGCAAAGCGTCAAATATTTAGGAGCCATTGTATCAGACCATGAGTCCTGACGGGAAGTCCTCTCCAGGATAGCACTAACAACTGCGGCCCTGTCAAGGTTGAATCAATGAATCCCACACACACACACACGTTTCCCTTCTCACCGCCCTCACTCCGCCCCCCCACCCCTCCCTAATGAATTTCAATGCCATCATGGTATACACCTATTTAATTAATATTTTCATTGTCTGGAGTTCTTATGTTTTAAAACAAATTGCGGTAAAACTTTAGGATATTAGCGTTATGTCTCTTGCACATTTGTATGTATTCAATATTGTCAAATTCTGTATTAATTTGGATTTGGTAAAGCTTAATGTAGTTTTGTTACCCAGTTAGCTTGTTGACAGTGACTTATGCTTGCCATGACTGACATAGATCTTTTACTTTCTGAGGACGTCATATTATATCACCCTCGGTCATGCCTGCTTCCATCCCACTGTATTAGATTATATCTCTTTGCGTTCAGGATGGGTGAGGAATGACAGACAATGTTTAGGCTTGAATTAGCAAAATTCAAAAATGATTGTAGACCTAGCAGAACTTTGAAGGAGGTGGAAGAATGATGCAGGCAAACCAGGACAAAGGATAAGAGATGTAATCAGCTTTTCTGTAGGATAAGTGGTGAGGTACTTACGAATTAGTCCAATAGGGCGAAGATGAAAGAAGCATAACTGGCAGGTTTTATGAATTAGTTAGTTATTCATAGCTTACAGGGTCCAGCGGACTGCAAAGAGCCGAATCAGGACCACAAAATCAGGACCACAGTTTGACTGAAAGAGGACTCATCCCCGATCCGTATAAAAGATCCGCTAGATCAACCCTAGTGGTAACACTCAAAGCACTCCATCAGCCGATCACTTTACAATAAAGGCATTCGAGGACGCTAAGGCTATACTCCAATTTATTGAACCCCCGTTTACAAAAACAAAATAGAATACAAACATCATTATAAAAAATCAACAAAGCACATAGGTATAAAGTGCCTAAATGGCTAAATAATAATATCATAGGAAGCCCTAGTGACCATTTGGCAGAAAATATCCAAAATTCCCAAGCTGAACTAACAGACCTCATACATCACTGAAGAGTTTTGGAAAAGTTTTCAAGAAAAAAGGTAGGTGACTGGTCTAGCGAATAACATAGTAAAGTAGATTGATAGAACGGAGTAGGAATGAGAAAGAAGAAAGGAGAAAAACAGCAACAGTTGGAATTTAAAGCACTAAATTTCCAGAAAATGAGGATACTGTTTATACAGAAACCCCCGGCACACCCACGGATGGGGAGGAGGGGGACGTTTTATGAATCAAGTTATGCATTGAAAGGGTTTCGTCAATGATGACACCAAGATTTTTGACGGAAGAAGAAAAGAGGATTGTCCAAGAAAAATTGAATCAGATGAAAGCTTATGTTTGATTCTAATGAATATGGCTTCGATTATCCGTTGAGTTGAAGTTTGTTGGCAGTCATCCAGTGTCATCTCCATCTTCCTATACGCTTGCGAAACATGGACCTTCACAGCAGATCTACAACGAAGAATACAAACCATGGAGATGAGGTGCTACAGAAGACTTCTGGGCATTTCCTATACCCAGCACATCACCAATGACGAAGTCCGACAGACCATCATACAAGCCATTGGACAACATGATGACATGCTCACAGTGGTGAAGAAACGGAAACTCCGGTGGTATGGTCAGGTCACCAGAGCATCAGACCTTGCAAAGACCATACAAGGCACGGTGGAAGGAGGCAGAAGAAGATGGATACAGAAAAAGAGGTGGGAGGGCAACATTCGAGAATGGACTGGTTTGACATTGAGCCAAGACATGAAGGTTGATGAGGACAGAGAAAGATCGAGTACGCTGGTTAAATGATCATCTGTGGTGCCCCAACGACTTTCGAGTTGCGGGATAGGATATGATAGGATAGGATAGGATAGGAAACAGTCAGAAGTCCTTTCAAGAAGGTGTATAAGATTTTCTAGAGTCACTGTCGTGAATCGTCAGCGTAGAAATGATGACTGATGTGGTGATTCCTGATGATGTCAGACAGAGGAGAAGAATACTGAGTGGAAATACCTGGGCCAAGAACAGAGCAATGAGGAACATTATAGGTAAGTAGGATTGGAGAAGATTTGGCACTGTTCACGGAGACTGTTTGAAACCTGTCACAAAGATACGAAGAGAACCAGTTGAGTGAAGAGCCGGAAATCCCAAAGCGTTTTCAAGACGTTGGAGAAGAATAGAGCGATTGATGGTATCAACGGCAACAGAGAGATCGAGAAGAATAAGAAGGGACAGTTTCCCAGAGTCAGTGGCAAGCACGAGGTCATTTAAAATATGGAGGAGCGCAGTTTCAGTGCATGGAATGATGAGAAGGGTAGGCAGACCGAAATGGGCAGAGAAGGTTGTTGGAAGCAAGATGTTCATTTAACTGTTTAAGGACAATCTTTTCAAGGAGTTTTGATATGATAGTTTGTGACTTCAAACTCCGGCTGAACAATAACTAAAACTTAAAATAAAATTAATAAAATTAAAACGGAGCAAACTAACGGCTGTCCTATTTTGCCGTTTAGTAGACAACAAAAATCGGCTGTAGCAATATTCAGTGGTACATAATTATTAGTAGTCTAATAGTGTCACATAATGTAATCAGGAAACACTCCCCCTCCCTTCCCACCCCCCTTTTGAAGAGAAATATCCGCCCCTGCTAGTAACTAATAGTTCCAGCACAAACGGGAGAGAGAGGTAATACGAGCGTTGTGGCCGAGCGGTCCACAGGCCAGAAACCATTGTCGCCTGAATGGTGTGGGATCGATCCAGCATCTGGGCGTTTTGTTACACCGAATATTATTTACTTTCGACTCGGGCAACGTCTCGGGGTATTCCGGTATGCTCCCCGGGCAAAATTTTAAAAACACAACTAATATTAGGTAGGTTGGGTTTGGGTGTGCCACGAGATGCGACTACGCCTTCCCCGGGGGTCTGGGGAGGCGGTCCAGAATTTCCCGATAAAAAAGGGACAATAAAGTGTCCGAAATCATCAAAGGGCTGTGTGCCGTCATAGGGGCTGTACTCTCCGCTATATACCGCCCTGCTATAGAGGATCCATAATAGACGTGCAATGCCCCTGTGAGTGAACCCCAGAGGACATTCAAATTGATCCACATAAAACGGAGCCCTTCACACCATAAAACCCCACTTAAAAATTTATTTAAACTCCCACAAGTAGTAACTATACAATTATGTTCAAGGAAACACAGTTGGGATGGAAGAACTGGCAGAATGATTTCATTTGGTAGAGTGCTGTCGTGATCTGCAGTAGAGACATGGGTCCGATCTTCGGCGATATCCTTTCTCTGAGGAGTCGGCTTTCTATAATGACTCTTTGTACTGTTGTGCACATTCCTCAGTGTCGCTGAGGCTACACGTCAAAGAATCCAGCCATGAGTCGCAATCGCAAGAGGATAGTAATTAAATAATATCTTGCTGTGAAAGCATTTGATGGAATATTTAGGTCGGAAACTTTCTCCCGACGATAATTACACACTGCTTCATAGATTTTTTGCATGACAGTCGCGGTAATACTATAGTTAACTGCAGCATTGATGTCAGTGCACCATTTTTCAGTCAAACATAGATTAACTAACTACAGCGAACTTTTCCTCAAATGCTGCTCCGGTCCTTTTACACGCGCCTATGAGTTTGGTACGACATCTACAAACAATAAAACGACAATGCCGTTAACGATAGCCCCTTGCAAGGTGGGTTCGAGACAGCGGAATAGACATTTATAGTCCCTGCTTTCCAGCTAAATTACTGCTTAGGAATTAACCCTCCTAGCCCAGTATTTTTCTTTTTCTCCCGCAGGTTTAGAACGAACAACAAAGATTCCTGTTTCCTTTATTGCGTTCCTTCTTCTTGTTTGTTTTGTTGTTTGTTTTTGGGTTTTTTAGACAACCGAGACAAAATATACTACTCAAAATAATACAAGGGCCACTTGGACATATTGGTCTCTCTTTAAATCAGATGCATGGTTAGAAAAGCAGCAAAAGCGCTGCCATTTATACCCAGAAAAAAGCGCCAATTGTTGAACTGAACTCAGAAAATGCAAGCCTTTCGCGTGCAAATCACTCCTTAATGTTGAAAATTTTGCTTTATTAGCAAGACAACAGTAAATTAGGGTCATTTTTTTGGTAAAAATTGGGTATGTTTTTCAACTCAGTGCAGAAAGTTCAAAACTCACACATGTGATTACTTGTCAGAATAAGATTGTCTTGAATGTTACTGTACAGGATAAGTTTTGAAATAAGCAATATAAGCGATTTTATTGATAGCAGCAAAAAATAATTAAACTAAATGAAATATGAGAGTGGCCCTTCAATTATTTTGAGTAGTATATAATAAAAGGCAGCCCGCTGTACAGTAACAATTCTTAAAGGTTTAAAAAGAATGAAAAACAACCCACATTATTGATATAGGCTTACCTAGACATACAAATGAAAGTGTGTCGATTTCTTTCCCTTTTGCCACCCTGAATTAATCCTGTCTGTCTATCCTATCCTATCCTATCCTATCCCGTAACTCAAAAGTCGTTGGGGCATCACAGATGATCTTTTTCTTTTAACCAGCCTAGTCCATCTTTCTCTGTCCTCAGCAACCCTGATGGCTTCGTTCAGTGTCAAACCAGTCCATTCTCGAGCATAATTGTACTCCCACCTCTTTTTCTGTCAGTCTTGTGTATTTATTTCTAGTTTTATTTTTTCTCTTCATTGTATTCGTCACTTCCATCATGCAAACAGCATAATGCGTTTACTATTCATTCATTCTTTCTCCTCTCCCCCCGCCCACCTTCTCCCATCTCTTTCTCTCCCTCTCCCTCCATTTTGTCTTCTCAGGAGAATCCTCCATTTTGTCTTCTCAGGAGAACCCTCCACTTTGTCTTCTCAGGAGAACCAAAGTTAATGCGACGCGTTTTGGATAGCGTACATAAATAGTATACAGTTGTCGAGTTCCTAAGCTGCGTGAACTATACAACTTTCCGAAACAATCGACTGAAGACCATTGAATCGAACCAAAAGTCAGCCTTAAGACCAAAGATTACCCCGAAAGGCCACAAAAGTCAGAACACCAAAACATTAAACTTCGGATGAGGGCATATAAAGCGAGGTCTAGCGTGTGGCACGTATGCAGTCCATGGCACCGACTTTAAACATCCTGACGCTCATATCCCATACGAGGGAGTGCCAGATACAAAGTAAACATCCAGCAAGCGCTGCGTCCTATTTGCCTTCATCTCAAGGTCACGCTGCTGCAGTGGTCGGGCTTTGCTTAATAATAATAATAATAATAATAATAATAATAATAATAATAATAATAATAATAATAATAATAATAATAATAATAATGGAAACTATTACGAGTCTTATTCCTAAAGCAGACTCAAAGCGCGGCGATCTGTAACCAACATACAGGCTCGCATGTTACAGACACCCCTAAACATACACAACCCACACACACGCACACACATACACATTCATTACTCAAACTTGTGGCGTAAAGGCAAGTCGCTAGGAGAAAACGGAAAGGAAATCGAATTTTTAGTTTTGAAAATTTTAGACAAACTGCCTCAAATCCCCTCACTGAAGAAAGGGAGGAAACCAGAGTACCCGGAGAAAACTCTCGGGGGCCTGGAAGTCTCGTACTTAGGTCACAGAGGTTCGTCACCTGCGGCGATACGACCGCGAGTTTAGGCATAGAAAACCAGCGCACTATTCACTGAGGTAGCAGGGTACTCCATCGTTAGACCTATTTAAGGCTATTACTTGAGTAACCAATAAGGGAGAGGGGCCGGGTAGCTCAGTTGGTAAGAGCGTCTTGCTAGTAACCGAAAGGTCGCTGGTTCGAATCCCGGATTGGTCAACGTGTGATCATATTATTTTCCCCTTTACCAACAACTGGCCCGCTGGTGTCAGTATAAATCGGTCCAGTAGTCACCTATATGCGAAAGTGACGTGTGACTATAATCAACAAACAACAACAACCAATAAGGCCAATACCAAATACATCGGTAAACAAATAAACAGAAAGAAATATAATTAAATAAATACATTATAAGAAGTAATATAATAGTGCGTAAATAGAAATATATATATATTGGTGTATGTTGGTATAGATCGCCGCGCTTTGAGCCTGAATGATTTGGGGAAAGGCGCGTATAGCATCCTGTATTATTATTATTATTAAATATTCAGTACTACCCTTTTGCTACTGCTTTTAGTGTGTTTATTGATTGCTGTGGCAATTAACTGTACACGCAATTGTTCATTACTCAATATTCGTATAATAACATCAGTGCTCAGGTACGAACACACCGACTCTCCGTGTGCATTAAACAATACTCGTAGTAGTTTTATTATATTAATGTGTTGCCTCATGTTATATGTTCGCACCCGTCATTTCAAAACAACATTCTACATGTAACATGTTCTCCCCAATCCAATCCAATATCCACTTGTATGGCGCATAACTACATGTCGCAGGGACATCCTCTTATGTTTGGGCAGCCGAATGGCGAAATTCTATGTAGCGTTTCATAGGCGAATAAACAATCTTTGTCTCAGGGCGCGTCCACATGACAAGCTTCGAGCGAAGCTTTGAGCTGCGCTTCAGCTGCGCTGCGAAAAGTCTAACTAGAATTACTGTAGAAGCGTCCACACCACGAGCGGTAGCCGCGCGGCTATTGCTAGCTTCGAGCGGCGGTAATATTCTCGGCATTTATCGCCGCTCGAAGCTCAAGCGGTGGTTTTGGGTCCTTGACCTTGATTGGGTTTGTGTCCTTGGCCTTGAATCAATCTTCTTACAACCATTCGCTTACGGAATCAGAGAACTACAAAATAAGAGATTGTGGCAGAAAAAACAAAAAGATTTTCGAACGGGGAGGTTTGAGCAAAGCTGTTTCAGGAGGTGCCTAAAATGGCAAGGCACTCAAGTTAGTGATTGAGTAAAGATGGTTATAAATTTTATAATAAAATGACCAATTGCTCTTTTCGTATAGTATAGGCCTAATTGACAAAATTGCAGCTTTATCATTTGTGCAGTCGCCATTGAAAAATAATAGTACCCAGTAAGTGCTTTTTTTCTTTTATTATGTTTTAACACAATTTGTTGCAAATAAAATACAGATCTAGATCTATTAAGCGAATTCACATTTGATGTTTTCACTCAGATTTAGAACCGTGCTTATAGTCCCAAATTCAACCTAGATTTAGATCTGGATTTTATACATAAAAAATAAAAGGGCTATGACGGTAAATTATCAATGAACACTTATGATGTAGGTATTGTGTGTTTGATGCCAGCCCATAAAAGTTTACAAAAATATATAGTTAACGTTTTAACTTGGGTTTATTTCTTTGTAGCTTTGTAGGGGTGGGGGGTGGGGGGAAAACAAGAGAGAGAAAAGGGGAAGGCTGAACAGTAAATGACCAACATTTGGGTGGAGTGCATGATTGCAGGTCCATCTTTTTTAAATCTGCACTCTTTGTTTTATTTTTTTTTAAATAGTACATTCCATGTTGATCTTAAAAGTGACCAACTTTAGATTTAAAATCACAAGCTTTGTGACGTATATGAACATGGGAAAACTAAAGTCACGAGAGTCTCATCCTTCATTATCACTGCCGTCAGTTAGTTCAGCAAAGTTATATTAACTGTAGCTTTCCTGCCAGTTCACTGCACCAACCCTGACAAAATACTCAACCAGCTGTTCTCTCACCCATGCTAAGTATTGTCCAGGACGACCTGAGTAACACCCCATCCGTCTGTCCTGTTCGCCACGGACTTGAGTATCATCCCAGATCTCCGTGTCCTTTTATATATCAGCGCTTTCATGATGGATGACTGCATTGTGCAAGGCAACAGTGCTAGCACAATGTTGTCAGCAGAGGTCACGTTGTGCAGATTGCTGTTTTTAGCACTTACCATTTTCCAGCAAGCACTACAAACCCGCATTCTATACAACGGCTTGCCATGGCGATAATTGAAGATGATATCGACTGTGTTGAAGCGTGTTATTAGGTATGGCTTGGGCGATAGGCTGGGTTACCTACCCAAAAAATAGGAAAAGTGAATGTTGGAATTTGGTAGTGGGACATATTTACTGTATTCCCTTCAAGGCAGAGTTTCATCTGAAACCTGGATAATATGCCATCACTCTCTTTCCCGTAGGCTCCAACTTCAACAGAAATACATTTTAGTTGCGGGTCTGCGATGCCTTGCAAAACCACAGATAATAAACTTCTGAACGACAGCTAGCATCACGCTAGCAGGCAGCTAGCTGTAACAGCTTGTCATGTGGCCACCCAAGCTGTCACCGAGCGTACAGCCAGCAGTGCAGCTAGCTTGCCGCTAGCTTTTTGACGCTTTTGGTGTGGCCACCCATCGCTCAAAGCTCAAAGCTCGTCCAACGCTACGCCACCGCTAGCTCAAAGCGCAGCTCGTCATGTGGACGCGCCCTCAGTCACTCTCAGTCTCAAATGGTAGAAGACAATAAATCTTGGTACGCATTTAGTGAGTGAATCCAATGCGCGCTCATTTGTATGCATTGTCTTGCTAGAACAACGCTTTGGGCAAAGATCCAAATGCATATTTGGCAGTAACGGAGTCGATAAGAAAGCCTACGTTGTTTTTTAGTAGTAGTAGTAGTAGTAGTAGTAGTAGTAGTAGTAGTAGTAGTAGTAGTAGTAGTAGTAGTAGTAGTAGTAGAAGTAGAAGTAGTAGTAGTAGTAGTAGTAGTAGTAGTAGTAAATGCATATTTGGCAGTAACGGAGTCGATAAGAAAGCCTTCGTTGTTTTTTGGTAGTAGTAGTAGTAGTAATAGTAGTAGTAGCAGCAGCAGCAGCAGTAGTAGTAGTAGTGGTAGTAGTAGTAGTAGTAGTAGTAGTAGTAGTAGTAGTAGTAAATGCATATTTGGCAGTAACGGAGTCGATAAGAAAGCCTACGTTGTTTTTTGGTAGTAGTAGTAGTAGTAGTAGTAGTAGTAGTAGTAGTAGTAGTAGTAGTAAATGCATATTTGGCAGTAACGGAGTCGATAAGAAAGCCTACGTTGTTTTTTGGTAGTAGTAGTAGTAGTAGTAGTAGTAGTAGTAGTAGTAGTAGTAGTAGTAGTAGTAGTAGTAGTAGTAAATGCATATTTGGCAGTAACGGAGTCGATAAGAAAGCCTACGTTGTTTTTTGGTAGTAGTAGTAGTAGTAGTAGTAGTAGTAGTAGTAGTAGTAGTAGTAGTAGTAGTAGTAGTAGTAGTAGTAAATGCATATTTGGCAGTAAAGGAGTCGATAAGAATTTTTTTTTTTAGATTTTTTTAGGTTTTTATTTTAGTAAATGCATATTTGGCAGTAACGGAGTCAATAAGAAAGCCTACGTTGTTTTTTGGTGGTAGTAGTAGTAGTAGTAGTAGTAGTAGTAGTAGTAGTAGTAGTAGTAGTAGTAGTAGTAGTGGTGGTAATAGTAAATGCATATTTGGCAGTAAAGGAGTCGATAAGAAAGCCTACGTTTTTTGGTAGTAGTAGTAGTAGTAGTAGTAGTAGTAGTAGTAGTAGTAGTAGTAGTAGTAGTAAATGCATATTTGGCAGTAACGGAGTCAATAAGAAAGCCTACGTTGTTTTTTGGTGGTGGTAGTAGTAGTAGTAGTAGTAGTAGTAGTAGTAGTAGTAGTAGTAGTAGTAGTAGTAGTAGTAGTAGTAGTAGTAGTGGTAATAGTAAATGCATATTTGGCAGTAACGGAGTCGATAAGAAAGCCTACGTTGTTTTTTGGTAGTAGTAGTAGTAGTAGTAGTAGTAGTAGTAGTAGTAGTAGTAGTAGTAGTAGTAGTAGTAGTAGTAGTAAATGCATATTTGGCAGTAACGGAGTCGATAAGAAAGCCTACGTTGTTTTTTGGTAGTAGTAGTAGTAGTAGTAGTAGTAGTAGTAGTAGTAGTAGTAGTAGTAGTAGTAGTAGTAGTAGTGAAAGCAGCAGCATTTTTTCTGATTAGACGCAGTTGAAAAAAATACGAATTTCACTCGATAAACATATGCATGCACTCGCGTGATCGCGCATAAACACACACACACACACACACACACACACACAACGCACGCACGCACACATACATACACACAAACAGATGAATATATATAATGAAATTATCATTTTTTTAAAGCAAATTAGACTTCCCGTTAAACCACCCAAGACCTCTGTCGCAATTTAAATGCAGCGTACATTACTGTAACAATGAGACTAAAAACATGGCGCAAGGACACTGACTGGCAAATGCATACTTTGCACCACTTAAAAGACATTTAGGAACCATTGTATCAGACAATGGGTCCCGACAGGCAGTCCTCTCCCGGATCGCACAAACAACTGCTGCCCTGACAAGGTTAAAGCCCATTTAGAAAGACAGGACTATCAGTCTACACTCCAATATAAGGCTGCTGCGCTCCCTTGTCATCTCCATCCTCCTATACGCGGGCGAAACATGGAATCTCACAAGAGATCTACAACGAAGAATAAAAAGCATGGAGATGAGGTGCTACAGAAGACTTCTGGGCATTTTCTATACCCAGCATATAACCATTGACGAAGTCCGACAGACCATCACACAAGCCATTGGAAAACACGATGACATGCTCACAGTGGTGAAGAAACGGAAACTCCGATTGTATGCAAACGTCACCAGAGCATCAGGCCTTGCAAAGACCATCCTGCAAGTCATGGTGCAAAGAGGCAGAAGAAGAGGAGGAAAGACGATTCTGCAAGGCACGGTGGAAGGAGGCAGAAGAAGATAAAAAGAGGTAGGAGGACAACATTCGAGGAGTGGGGCCGGGTAGCTCAGTTGGTAAGAGCGTCTTGCTAGTAACCGAAAGGTCGCTGGTTCGAATCCCGGATTGGTCAACGTGTGATCATATTATTTTCCCCTTTACCAACAACTGGCCCGCTGGTGTCAGTATAAATCGGTCCAGTAGTCACCTATATGCGAAAGTGTCGTGTGACTATAATCTACAAACAAACAACATTCGAGAACGGACTAGCTTGACACTGAGCGAAGCAATGAGGGTTGCCGAGGACAGAGAAAGATGGAGTACGCTGGTTAAACGATCATCTGTAGCTCCCAAAGGTTTTGAGTTACGGGATAGGATAGGATAAGATAGGATAGGATATGAACAGACATCGACTAGCCAGCAACCGATTACTCTTGGGCGCTAAAGGATCCACGACTTCATAATTACGGAAAGAAGCAGCTATATTGTTAGGGTTTGATTTTGGAACATGCGATTAGCTAACACCAGCACACAGACGCAGGCGCAAGCATGGACATCCATAATTATATTGCCCGATACCTACTCAATGTGTGAACAGAAATTACATGAACAATTGATTAATTGATTGCACAGACGTACAGGCAGGTAGCCAGACAGACACACACACAAGCTCAAGTATGTACCTATTACGATCGAACTTCTACCAAAACACACAAACACAAAGACATACGAGCACAGGCAGACCAGAAGACAGGCATAAAGGCAGACACATACACACATGCACACCCCCCCCACACACAAGCACACACACACCAACATAATTTAGCAAATTTGTTGAAATACCTCAGTTATACAAGTTCTTCTTTTATCTGATATTGTTCATGCCCTGGAATGCAGACAGGCCAGGAAGCGTACAGGCAGATATTTATATCAACAACATAACAGTTTATAGGTGTGTTTTTGTGAGTGTGTGTACGAGGGTGCGCGCGCGCGCGTGTGTGTGTATTTGTGTGTGCGTGTGAGAGAGAGGGAGGGAGTGAGAGAGAGAAATAGACAGACGGACAGATTTTTAAAAAAAAATAAAGTAACAATGTGCTACTTCAGCTGTGCATCTTCGTTTATCGGAGGTTTTCCCCACGTGAACGGTATGGCTCGCGCGCTATATTGATTACTTTGGAATTATTGTCCTTACCTTTGGATTTATCTCCCTTGCCTGCTGTCTCCACTTTACGTCTCGTTACACAGTCTATCAGACCCGTATAATAATAATATAAAGAAGAAGAACAACAACAACAACAACAACAATAACAACAACAACAACAACAAAAACAACCACTACAACTACAACAATAAGGAAAATAAGAAAAAGAAAAAGTAAGATTCCTCCTCTCCCCCCCCCCCTCCTCCCCCCTCGCGCCCCAAACCATGGCCTACTCAAAAGATTACCTCATAGAACATTGGTGTTAAGGACACTAGATGAACTCAGGATCGAATCCAAAACCTCCCATGACGAAATCCTGTTTAAGTTGAACGCTGTCGAACGTCAAGAACCACTGAGCCATGCTCGCGTGCTAAGCTATCGCCTTGGGTGGCTTGACTTAGATCCCGTTCTCGGGAAACTCTCCAAGCTTCCATTCAACGGCTTTAATTCGATAGCAAATCATACACAATTCAAATCAACTTGGACTTACAGTAAATTGAAGCGCGCGACTGGTGATTCGGCCATTAAGACAAATCAGCTCCATCCTGGTGGACCGTACAAGTTCATGGATCTCTTCTCTAACACAGTAGACTTCTTTTCCTATTGTAATTTCAGATGGGATGATATAATATAACACATCGATTCAGCCTGCATGCAAATTTGCATCCAAAGTCAATGTAGGGTCCCTGTAAATTGCAGCTGTCGCACTCGTTATTCATTTATCTTGGTAACTTGGTATTATTGTCCGAACGCTTAGTGGTGTCTATCTATCTGGGTGCTTACAAAAAAATATGATCATCCTCCTCTTCATCATCATCATCATCATCATCATCATCATCATCATCATCATCATCATCATCATCATCATCATCATCATCATCATTATCATCACATCATCATATTCTCTCGTTCACTCCCCTCACTCACTACATTGTATGTGTGTGTGCGCGTAAATGCGTGCGTAAATGAGTGCGTAAATGTGTATGAAGAGAACAAAATTCAATACAGCCACTGGAAACTCGGGAATAAACAGTTAACGATAAAAGAAGGAATGGCGCACAGCTAACTAGTTTGTATACTTCCGAACACAAAATGTTTCGAATTATACCTAAATTTAGCTTATTGCCCAGTTCTCTAGTAGACCTGTCGATGACATTCATAAACCATAAGGCGACCCAAGACAAGAAAAATGTACTATAGTTCCAACGACACTCAATGGAAAAGGTCTTCCGCCCATGCATAGGATTCCAAAAATGGTATACCTAGACACAAAATTTAAACACAAAACTAACAGACCTTCAAGGCAAAATCGACAAATAGCTCAAACGTTTGACGCAGATAATAGTTGAACTTGGCACTCGACGACAGACAGCAGGAGATCAATTTACACCTGTAACTGACAACGACGAGGCTTCAGTCGCTGCAGCAATCCGCGAGAAGACTGGTCTGCTTGAAAATCAATTTCACCTGATGACTGGTCTGCTTCAAAATCAATTTCACCTGATGACTGACACGTCAGGCAGTCAGAGTCAGAAAGGCAGGAAATTGAGGAAGTTTTCTTTTGTCAGTTTTCTTTTGTCAGTTTTCTTTTGTCCTACCTTATAAAATTAAGGTCATGAGTTCGTGGGGTTAGATCTATGTGCCGCTTGCTCGATAAGTCCCCAGCTCTAACTGAGACCCAGTTTTAATCTCTTACCGTCTTCGTCGATTCTTCGTGACTTTGTGCGAAGAAACTGCCTGAGAAAGGTGCATCGTTATGCAACAAATGGACATCATCTTCTAAAGCTAAGCCTAGGTCTAACGACGACCGTTTTGATTGCAATCACAACGACAGTGATTTTTTATCAATTCGTGATTTGAATTGGAGGATTGACCCTGCGAGACGTCAGTAGTTTGATTTTGCTAAACATGCGCGCAGTCACTGCGCTTAAACAAAAGCATAAGAGTTGTTACCCTTGCTGCGCCGAAGAATTATTGCATTAACGATAGCATTTCCTAAGTTCAGAGAAAAAGACTATGTCCCATAAACATTGATGTGACTCTATCATCTCTGTTATTTCACAGGTATTTTCCACACACAACGTTCCTAGCGGGCCGGTCTTGGAACTATTAGCCATTTTCGCAAGATCGGTTAATAATAATAATAATAATAATAATAATAATAATAATAATAATAATAATAATAATAATAATAATAATAATACAGGATGCTATGTACGCGCCTTTCCCCAAGGCTCAAAACGCGGCGATCTATACCAACATACACGCTCACCTGTCTCATTTACCCTCACACACACCAAATACACATACATCACTCAAACAGGTGGTGTAAAGGCAGGGAGACCGCTATTAGAAGACGGAAGAAAATCGACTTTTTATTTTTGAAATTTTCATATTGACTGCATCATGTACCATTATTGAAGGGAGGGAGGATACCGGAGTGCCCGGAGAAAACCCTCGGTGACCTCAATAGTCTCGTACCTAAGTCACATACGTTCGCCCCTTGCGGGAATCGAACCAGCGACCGTCGGCATAGGAAACCGGCGACTTATCCACTGCGCCACGAGGCCACCCCAAACAAATCAAATTAGCCGGTTTCATTGATTCCTATGCACAATCAGTTCGTCGAAATTAGGGCATGTTCTAAACGTGGAACATCATCGCAAATCACGCTGCGCATTGATTTAGCTGAGATGACTCGGTGATAGTCTCACGACATCAGTGACCCATGATTTTCCGTATGATTGTAATAAAAACGCTCGTCGTCAGACCTAGACTTAAACAGTCTTGTCCAACTGAACGTCTTGCAGGTATTGTATGCATCATTAACAGACTGATAGAGGCTAAATAATCAAAACACATGCCAGCTGTAATGGACCCACACAACATTATTTTTATGGAAAAGCTTTAAAGATACTGACGCTCATGTCCTAGACGGGCGAGTGCCAGAAACAACAACACGCAAGGTAAGCACTACATTTTATGTCCTTGGATGGCGCCGATCAGCGGCTGTCGCGCTTTCGATGAGAAAGCACCCCCGATTTCGTTCGCTTAGGTGACAAATATCCCTAATCCAAAGGCTAAGCGCTAGAGACAGTTAGTGCAGGTTGGAGTCAGGCATACAGCGGCGACAATTTGCAACAAGGCCCTTCATGGCTCTTTAATGACTCATTGATGATGATGGTGATGATGATGATGATGATGATGATGATGATGATGATGATGATGATGACGCCGACGATGACGACGGCGACGACGACGACGATCGCAGTACTTTAGTAAGACTTTTATTTGTCCATTTTCTTCTGTAATATACTATCAAGTCAGTTACTTTTTGTCCCTTCCTATTCCTTCCTAATAAATATTATGACCCAGGCACTGACGCAAGTCCAAAGAATAGGCGCACGAAGTGCAAAGCGCTGGCAGGACAAGTTATGATGCTATCAAATCCATAGGCTCCTGACATGACGCTTTATTTTAACAACAACAATAAAATAAAATTTTAAACTAATAACAACAATAATAATAATAATAATAATAATAATAATAATAATAATAATAATAATAATAATAATAATAATAATAATAATAATAATAATAATAATAATAATAATAATGAAGAAGAAGAAGAAGAAGAAGAAGAAGAAGAAGAAGAAGAAGAAGAAGAAGAAGAAGAAGAAGAGCTACAAAACAACAAAAACAACAACAAAAACAACAACAGCAACAACAAAAACAAAAACAGCAATTTGGGCATTTGTAATGAAATTCAGTTCAATGTGCAAATATCATAGCTGTTACGTTGGCCTCCATATCAGTTCAATGTGCAAATATCATAGCTGTTACGTTGGCCTCCATATCAGTTCAATGTGCAAATATCATAGCTGTTACGTTGGCCTCCATATCAGTTCAATGTGCAAATATCATAGCTGTTACGTTGGCCTCCATATCAGTTCAATGTGCAAATATCATAGCTGTTACGTTGGCCTCCATATCAGTTCAATGTGCAAATATCATAGCTGTTACGTTGGCCTCCATATCAGTTCAATGTGCAAATATCATAGCTGTTACGTTGGCCTCCATATCAGTTCAATGTGCAAATATCATAGCTGTTACGTTGGCCTCCATATCAGTTCAATGTGCAAATATCATAGCTGCTAGTTCAATGTGCAAATATCATAGCTGCTAGTTCAATGTGCAAATATCATAGCTGCTAGTTCAATGTGCAAATATCATAGCTGCTAGTTCAATGTGCAAATATCATAGCTGCTAGTTCAATGTGCAAATATCATAGCTGTTACGTTGGCCTCCATATCAGTTCAATGTACAAATATCATAGCTGCTACGCTGGCCTCCATATCAGTTCAATGTGCAAATATCATAGTTGCTACGTTGGTCTCCATATCAGTTCAATGTACAAATATCATAGCTGTTACGTTGGCCTCCATATCAGATCAATGTGCAAATATCATAGCTGCTACATTGACCTCCATATCAGTTCAATGTACAAATATCATAGCTGCTACATTGGCCTCCATAACAGTTCAATGTGCAAATATCACAGCTGTTACATTGGCCTCCATATCAGTTCAATGTACAAATATCATAGCTGCTACATTGACCTCCATATCAGATCAATGTACAAATATCATAGCTGCTACATTGACCTCCATATCAGTTCAATGTGCAAATATCACAGCTGTTACATTGGCCTCCATATCAGATCAATGTACAAATATCATAGCTGCAAGTTCAATGTGCAAATATCATAGCTGCAAGTTCAATGTGCAAATATCATAGCTGCAAGTTCAATGTGCAAATATCATAGCTGCTAGTTCAATGTGTAAATATCATAGCTGCTACATTGGCCTCCATATCAGTTCAATGTGCAAATATCATAGCTGCAAGTTCAATGTGCAAATATCATAGCTGCAAGTTCAATGTGCAAATATCATAGCTGCAAGTTCAATGTGCAAATATCATAGCTGTTACGTTGGCTTCCATATCAGTTCAATGTGCAAATATCATAGCTGTTACATTGGCCTCCATATCAGTTCAATGTGCAAATATCATAGCTGTTACGTTGGCCTCCATATCAGTTCAATGTGCAAATATCATAGCTGTTACGTTGGCCTCCATATCAGTTCAATGTGCAAATATCATAGCTGTTACGTTGGCCTCCATATCAGTTCAATGTGCAAATATCATAGCTGCTACATTGGCCTCCATAACAGTTCAATGTGCAAATATCATAGCTGTTACGTTGGCCTCCATATCAGTTCAATGTGCAAATATCATAGCTGTTACATTGGCCTCCATAACAGTTCAATGTGTAAATATCATAGCTGTTACGTTGGCCTCCATAACAGTTCAATGTACAAATATCATAGCTGTTACATTGGCCTCCATAACAGTTCAATGTGTAAATATCATAGCTGCTACATTGGCCTCCATAACAGTTCAATGTACAAATATCATAGCTGTTACATTGGCCTCCATAACAGTTCAATGTACAAATATCATAGCTGCTACATTGGCCTCCATAACAGTTCAATGTGCAAATATCATAGCTGCTACATTGGCCTCCATAACAGTTCAATGTACAAATATCATAGCTGTTACATTGGCCTCCATAACAGTTCAATGTGCAAATATCATAGCTGTTACATTGGCCTACATATCAGTTCAATGTGCAAATATCATAGCTGTTACATTGGCCTCCATAACAGTTCAATGTGCAAATATCATAGCTGTTACATTGGCCTCCATAACAGTTCAATGTGCAAATATCATAGCTGTTACATTGGCCTCCATAACAGTTCAATGTACAAATATCATAGCTGTTACATTGGCCTCCATAACAGTTCAATGTGCAAATATCATAGCTGTTACATTGGCCTACATAACAGTTCAATGTACAAATATCATAGCTGTTACGTTGGCCTCCATAACAGTTCAATGTACAAATATCATAGCTGCTACATTGGCCTCCATAACAGTTCAATGTGCAAATATCATAGCTGCTACATTGGCCTCCATAACAGTTCAATGTACAAATATCATAGCTGTTACATTGGCCTCCATAACAGTTCAATGTGCAAATATCATAGCTGTTACATTGGCCTCCATATCAGTTCAATGTACAAATATCATAGCTGTTACATTGGCCTCCATATCAGTTCAATGTACAAATATCATAGCTGCTAGTTCAATGTGCAAATATCATAGCTGTTACGTTGGCTTCCATATCAGTTCAATGTACAAATATCATAGCTGTTACATTGGCCTCCATATCAGTTCAATGTACAAATATCATAGCTGCTACATTGGCCTCCATAACAGTTCAATGTACAAATATCATAGCTGTTACATTGGCCTCCATAACAGTTCAATGTGCAAATATCATAGCTGCTACATTGGCCTCCATAACAGTTCAATGTACAAATATCATAGCTGCTACATTGGCCTCCATAACAGTTCAATGTACAAATATCATAGCTGCTACATTGGCCTCCATAACAGTTCAATGTACAAATATCATAGCTGCTACATTGGCCTACATATCAGTTCAATGTGCAAATATCATAGCTGTTACGTTGGCCTCCATATCAGTTCAATGTACAAATATCATAGCTGTTACATTGGTCTCCATATCAGTTCAATGTGCAAATATCATAGCTGTTACATTGGCCTCCATAACAGTTCAATGTACAAATATCATAGCTGTTACGTTGGCCTCCATATCAGTTCAATGTGCAAATATCATAGCTGTTACGTTGGCCTCCAAATCAGTTCAATGTACAAATATCATAGCTGTTACATTGGTCTCCATATCAGTTCAATGTGCAAATATCATAGCTGCTACATTGGCCTCCATAACAGTTCAATGTGCAAATATCATAGCTGTTACGTTGGCCTCCATATCAGTTCAATGTGCAAATATCATAGCTGCTACATTGGCCTACATATCAGTTCAATGTACAAATATCATAGCTGCTACATTGGCCTCCATAACAGTTCAATGTGCAAATATCATAGCTGTTACGTTGGCCTCCATATCAGTTCAATGTGCAAATATCATAGCTGCTACATTGGCCTACATATCAGTTCAATGTACAAATATCATAGCTGCTACATTGGCCTCCATATCAGTTCAATGTGCAAATATCATAGCTGCTACATTGGCCTCCATAACAGTTCAATGTGCAAATATCATAGCTGTTACGTTGGCCTCCATATCAGTTCAATGTGCAAATATCATAGCTGTTACGTTGGCCTCCAAATCAGTTCAATGTACAAATATCATAGCTGTTACATTGGTCTCCATATCAGTTCAATGTGCAAATATCATAGCTGCTACATTGGCCTCCATAACAGTTCAATGTGCAAATATCATAGCTGTTACGTTGGCCTCCATATCAGTTCAATGTGCAAATATCATAGCTGCTACATTGGCCTACATATCAGTTCAATGTACAAATATCATAGCTGCTACATTGGCCTCCATAACAGTTCAATGTGCAAATATCATAGCTGTTACGTTGGCCTCCATATCAGTTCAATGTGCAAATATCATAGCTGCTACATTGGCCTACATAACAGTTCAATGTACAAATATCATAGCTGTTACATTGGCCTCCATATCAGTTCAATGTGCAAATATCATAGCTGCTACATTGGCCTCCATAACAGTTCAATGTACAAATATCATAGCTGTTACGTTGGCCTCCATATCAGTTCAATGTGCAAATATCATAGCTGCTACATTGGCCTCCATAACAGTTCAATGTACAAATATCATAGCTGTTACGTTGGCCTCCATATCAGTTCAATGTGCAAATATCATAGCTGCTACATTGGCCTACATAACAGTTCAATGTACAAATATCATAGCTGCTACATTGGCCTCCATATCAGTTCAATGTGCAAATATCATAGCTGCTACATTGGCCTCCATAACAGTTCAATGTACAAATATCATAGCTGCTACATTGGCCTCCATAACAGTTCAATGTACAAATATCATAGCTGCTACATTGGCCTCCATAACAGTTCAATGTGCAAATATCATAGTTGTTACATTGGTCTCCATATCAGTTCAATGTACAAATATCATAGCTGCTACATTGGCCTCCATAACAGTTCAATGTACAAATATCATAGCTGCTACATTGGCCTCCATAACAGTTCAATGTACAAATATCATAGCTGCTACATTGGCCTCCATAACAGTTCAATGTACAAATATCATAGCTGCTACATTGGCCTCCATAACAGTTCAATGTACAAATATCATAGCTGCTACACTGGCCTCCATAACAGTTCAATGTACAAATATCATAGCTGCTACATTGGCCTCCATAACAGTTCAATGTACAAATATCATAGCTGCTACATTGGCCTCCATAACAGTCTAGCGACATATTGTGCTAATTGCCAGAACGTCCCATAAAGTTGTCAATAACGTCATCAAAATCCGGATTACCAAAAATAAACTGTAATAACACGTTAACAAATGGAAATAGGCCTATTTGTAGAAAAAACAAAATCGGAGACAAAAATAATGACTTTCTTTATTTTTTTTGGGGGGGTGGGGGGGGGGGGTGTTTTTATATTATTATTTTGGATCATAGAATCCTTTACCAATCTTCCCTTAACCTCCCCCCCCACCCCCCACCCCGAAATATTTCCATATATTCTAATAAATGTCCTGTATATGTTTTAAAAAAATATATATTTACCTATACCTTATCATATTCACAATAACAGAAAAATAGATAATCTAAATATAATTAAATCACGGCCTGCAAGGTGCCACGGTGACATCACTGATGCAGGCAAATGAAATAGACAAAGTTTACAGTATTGATTGACTGGCACCACACCGGGCACACCGGTTTCTCTTTCACTTCAGTGGGCGTGGCAGTAGCAGCCAAGGCAGTGCCCGGTCACCGTGACCTAACGCTAGCAAGGCAGGTCTACCTTTGGCCCCAAATCCTATCCTATCCTATCCCATAACTCGGAGGTCGTAAGGGCACCACAGATGATCGTTTCACCAGCGTACTCCATCTTTCCCTGTCCTCAGCAACCCTGATTGTTTCGCTCAGTGTCGAACCAGTCCGTTCTCGAATGTTGTCCTCCCAACTCTTTTTCGGTCTCCCTCTTCTTCTACCTCTTTGCATCGTGCCTTGCAGGATGGTCTTTGCAAGACCTGATGATCTGGTGACGTGGCCATACCATGGGAGTTTCCGTTTTTTTTCACCACTGTGAGCAGGTCTTCGTGTTGTCCAGTGTTGTCCCCAAATGCATCCAACTATTAAACACGCGTTAAGTAGGTGTCTCTCAGCATTACTAGGAGTGTGTTATGGAGCGCTAAGCGCGTGCGTGTGTCATGGATTGCCTTATTCTCGTTTCCCATCCAACTATTTTTTTAAAGGGGGGGCCTTGCGCATTTTATTGCTTTATTGTTGCCTGTTGCTTCGCTATAGTCTAGTATTTTTCAATCTTTTAATGAGCGAAGGCTTGTACTTGCGTTTTGTTACACATTTATTGCAATTTGTTGTAGTACTATGCGCGAGCGTTGTGGCCAAGTGGGCTAAGGCGGGACTAACTTGCCTTGTCCACAGGCCAGAAACCAATGGCGCCTGACAGGTGTGGGTTCGATCCTGCATCGGCGCGTTATGTTTCTCCGAATATTATTTACTTTCGACTCGGACAACGTCTCGGGGGTTTTCTCCGGGTACTCAGGTTTGCTCCCCCAGCAAAATTTCAAAAAATTTCTAAAATTTAAAGAATTTCTAAAATTTAAAGAATTTCTAAATTTCAAAAATCACAACTAATGTTAGGTAGGTTGGGTTTGGGCGCGCCACAGGCTGCGACTACGCCTTCCACACGGGAGGCGGCCCAGAATTTCCCGATAAAAAGGGACAATAAAGCATTAAAATCTTTAAAAAAATCTACTATAAGCCAAGCATGTCTTGGGATAACAAAGTATTCTTGAATCTTGAATGGACAATAATGTATGTGTCAGACAGAGAGACAGGGAGAGAAAGAGGTGGAGGGCAAGAGGGAGGAAAGATGGGTGGTGGTGAGTGAAGTGAGAGTAAGAGAGGGAGAGAGAGAGAGAGAGAGAGAGAGAATTGAAGTGGATGGATCGAATGAATGAACGTGTTTGACATCCACATCCACCCTTACCGTTACGGCGGACTGGGATAATGATCCCAGGGAAGCTGAGGGTAGGGACTCTTGTCCCCGCTGCGGGGATCGAACCTATGTCGTCGGTGTGCCAGGCGAACGCTCTACCCCTGAGCTAAGACGGTAGGTCATGAAGGGGTTTCATTTCATTAGATAAAAATTTAAGGCCTCGCTGAATAGTCTTACTACCTGGCCGAGAGAGAGAGAGAGAGAGAGAGAGAGAGAGAGAGAGAGAGAGAGAGAGAGAGAGAGAGAGAGAGAGAGAGAGAGAGTGGGACAGTTGTTCTTTCACATGGATACAGAAAGCTTAGATGCAAAAAGAGAGAGCGAGAGAGATAAGCTAAGATATGAGAGAGAGAGGTGGAGAGAGAGAGAGAGAGAGAGAGAGAGAGGGAGAGAGAGAGAAAGTTTAGACCTTAGAATGTTTGATTGTATAAAGCAATTTTGTCATATCAAGGGAAGGGAGAATACAATGGGAATATTACGAATAAATCAAGCAGTCATAAACAATAAAACCACATATTTTGCATGCAGATTATGAAGATAAATGTTCGTAAAGACTGATAATTAAAATATATATCTCATTCACATTACATGTACTATGGAGATCCAAACTCAATATTTATAACTTCACTTATCACTATTTTGAATTCACGCGTTTGCCAAACTCATGCTCATGTATTGGCTTCTACACGCACGACTTCCAAACCCAACAAAATATTGAATGTGTACAGCCTCTGCCTATCTAGTTGTTATCTCTCATTGGGATTGAAAACAAGTGTAAATGAACCATGCAGGCTGCCTGATCATTTGTTCATCCATGCGTGCCATCATCTGGACAAAATATCTTTCCTGATTAAAAACATTCACCTCTTCAAATGTGTTTGGGCGAAATCTGTTATTATTATGTATTTTTTTTATTAATGAGGATTTTTATAGCGCACTTATCTCGCCGTACTTGACCAGACTCTAGGCGCTGGCCGATACAGGATCTAACTCCAACCGCCCGAGACGCCCACCAGCAGCCTTTGGGCGCATGGTCTGACGCCCGGACAACTGAGCACTATCCTGGCCAGCCAGGGATGGGGGAGAAGGACCAAGTGCATGCGGTGTGTGTTCTTGTTACCGGCACTCACCCGTTTAGGACATGAGCGTCAGGATCTTTTAAAGTCCGTTATGATGGAATGTATGCGACACACAGACTAGACCTCGGTTTATACTCTCATCCGAAGGAGTAGGAAACGGGAGTAAAGTGTCTTTCCCAGGGACACAACACAATGGCCCGGACAGGGCTCGAACCCGGGACCTTCAAATCTGCAAGCCAAAGCACTACCATTAGACCACCGTGCCTCTCTGTTACACATGTGACAAACACAACATGTGCAGTTCCGTTTCTTCAGCGCTAGGGCAGAAAGGACAGTCATTTGATACAACACTGATATCTAGTCTCAATCGTACAAAGGAGTCTCTGAAACACTTTTGCTTAATACAGTCCAAGTATATTTGTCTTTGGTTTTAATCTTCATGTACTGACTAAATCTGTTATTATCATTTAAGGAGGCATTCCAGTCTTTTTCGTCATGTCCATAAGTTTTTGTTTAAATTGATAAATAAGCTTCTTCTCATGATTTACATCATGGGACAGCCACACGAAAACAAAACCACTTCTTTCCAAAAGAGATCTCAGTTCAGACATCCAGTTATGCTTTCCATTCCTGTCCATAGTTGGCACACAGCATGCGATACGCTTGCTTTACAATACAATACAATATAACTTTATTGATCTCAAACTGAGAAATTCAATACATGGTCTGCAATCCGACATAAAAATTAAGAGTACATGGACAAGAACTAAGAAATGTATTAGCATATTATGCATACATAATTTTATAACACAACATATTCATTTCCTTACTGCTTATACGGCACATAGACTGGACATTACTTTCAAGTTCTCGCACAGCACACTTAGTATCACATTTATTCCAACACTGAACATGTCATTTCTCTAAGATACTTAGACTAAATATTGCCTTTCGCACAGCACACTTACTATTACATTTATTCCAACAGTAAATATGTCATTTCTCTAAGATACATAGACTAGATATTTCCTTTCTCACTGCATATTATTACAACGTTTATTCCAAAATACCTTCTCATCCTTCACACACACACACACATTAACACACACACACACATACACACACGCACACACCCATAGTAGCTAGGAGCAAACATTATTAACTAGGATACGTTCTAAAAATCACTCAAACATTGCATCTGGAAAAAAACAACAAATCCTCAACAGTCTGAACCAGTGTTCCAAGGCTTTGAAATAAACATTTAATCTTAATGGGTGTCTTCCCAAGTCACCATACATCATTTTGTTTGCAGTTCTTGGTGTTACATTTAAGAACATTAACATGCAAATAAATGTACATTTTCCTTTTGATCTATTTTTTTTACTAACAAGCTCCATATCCTTGAAGCATACAATAGTATAGGTTGAATCATCGTGTCAAACAACTTAAAAGTTGTTTTTTTTAATTAAAGCATCAAGACTATTATGGGCTCTGAGCACTCCAAACAAAGCCATTTTCCTTTTTAGGGCCAGCTGATTTGCACTTACATTGAGGCTCATAGCTGTTGTAAAGGGACAGCCTAAATACACGTTGCTGTTTACAACTTCTAGTTCAATTCTCTGGGAAAAAACAAACATTATTCACTCTTTTCAACAAATACCAACCATGTCTGAAAACCAAGACTTCACTCTTATCGGTGTTCGTAGTCAGCTCTAATTTCTGGCACATTTGATTGACAATGTTTAGTTTAGGTCGCAATCCTGCTGATGAACAAGACAGCAGAGCCAAGTCATCAGCAAAGAGCAATAACAAATAGCTCATCAAGACCAGGCACGAGCACAGAGATAATATTCTAACGATGACCCTGATTCCCCCCCCCCCCCCTTCCCAGTCCCCTATTCGCTCATGTGACGCGGGACTTTAATCTAACTCCCTAACCCAGGCACGAGCCTTGCCTTAATCCCTGAGGGCATCCAAATGCCTCTGTAAGTTCATTATTCACTCGAACAAAAGCGAGAATGGGTCCCGACAGGAAGTCATATCCAGGATCACACAAACAATTGCTGCCCTCACAAGGTTGAAGCCCATTTGGAAAGACAAGACCATCAGCCTATATATTCCAAGGTAAGGCTGCTGCGCTCCCTTGTCATCTCCATCTTCCTATATGCTTGCGAAACATGGACCCTCACAGCAGATCTACAACGAAGAATACAAAGCACGGAGATAAGGTGCTACAGAAGACTTCTTGCCATTTCCTATACCCAGCACATCACTAACGACGAAGTCCGACAGACCATTACACAAGCCATTGGACAACACGATTGAAGAAACGGAAACTCCGATGGTATGGCCACGTCACCAGATCATCAGATTTTGCAAAGACCATCCTTCAAGGCACAGTGCAAGGAGGTAGAAGAAGAGGGAGACCGAAAAAGAGGTGGGAGGACAAAATTCGAGAATGGACTGGCTTGACACTGAGCGAAACTATCAGGGTTGCTGAGGACAGAGAAAGAAGGAGTAGGCTGGTTAAACGATCATCTGTGATGCCCCCAACGACTTCCGAGTTACGGGACAGGATAGGATAGGATGGCATAAGCGAGAACTGATTGAGAACATTGATCGGATTGACTCAATGAACTTAGAGGAAGCGTCGCTTCTACATAACGTTGCAATAAGCGTTTCTTTGTTAATTGCGTCAAATCCTCCTCAGATCAATAAAAACTACATACAGGTTGCCTCCCTTTTTGGTCAGAGACTTATCAATAGCAGCATACAGTGTAAATACAAGGTCCACGGTGGAGCACCCCCTTCAAAACCTTCTTGTGCTTCCTTTATTTTATCATTTGCTTCGGTAGGTAAAGGTAAAGATAGTCCCATAGCCTTGTAGCCGTAGGGGAGCGTGATGTTGGAGATCACACTTATCTTGGGCCAGCGTAATGAGGGTGATGCCAATCTCTCTCCCTCGCTGCTTTACCTTCCCCACCATTAAGAGAGTAGGTAATCGGTCACAGTTGAGTCAACTGGGGGCGTTGTTATTTGTCGCTTCACGTTTTGCGGTCACCCATCCAAGTGTTAACCGCACTGGACGGTGCTTAACTTGCGACACAGTAGCGAGTGCTCCAACCACTGCGCTATCCCACACCCCATTTGCTTCGAGCCATGTATAAAGTCTGTGATATAGGATTGAAGTATAAAACTTCCTTAATAAACTCAGCAGTAATTGTCTGTTACTTCTGAGTCACCTTTCTTATGAAAAGGTAGGCCTACTGTAATACCTTTAGTCCATATATCCACCAGGATAATGACCACTAGTGAATACGTCACTGAAAAGTTCGACCAAAAAGGAAATCACAGCGTCTACACCACGCTTCAACATTTAAGATAGAATGCTGTCGCAACCGCATGCTTTGCCTGGTTTTTAATATAGAAATGGCCTTCTTTACTTCATCTGCAAGAGAGAGAGAGAGAGAGAGAGAGAGAGAGAGAGAGAGAGAGAGAGAGAGGGAGAGAGGGATGGGGGGAGAGAGACACACACAGACAGAGAGAGCACTTAGCAGCGAAAGAAAATACCCTTAACTGTATACGGTCTGTGCAACGGATACTCTCTACAATAAAACACAACAATTCTAACAAAAGGGACTTCTTAACGAAGTAGTGAAGAAAACCCCATACAAAACAAGACCCCGGGTGTTTTTATTTAATGGTTTTAGTTAGACACGAAACAGCAATAACAGGGCCGTGAATACTTCTGACAGCATACAATGCTAGCGCCAACAGTACTGCTCTAGTAGCAGAATGCCAAGTAACAGACACCACCTATATAACAGAATAAAACAAAGCAGCAGACGATACAGTACAGCTGAACAACCTTAAGAACTGAACACATTAGTGCAGAAAACTCACAACATGGAGACTACTTAAGAGAACAATCCAGAACCGCCGTAGACATTCTTTAAGACAATACAATGCAACCCAGCGGTCGCTAAGGCCTCGATAGTGCAGAAAACAACACGAAGATCAAGAGTGTCACGTCACGAAACATATAACCTTAAACAAAATGCAGAGAATGTAGCCAACAGTTTCAAAACCAAACAAAACATGAAACAAAAAATATCCCATCGACAACATCCCATGGGATAATAAAACAGTACTGCACATGCAGAAAGACATTAAGAGGATGATGTCACAACGTAAAGAGTTGCATCGTTTCATCGTTATAATAATGTGTAGCTTTTTTAAAATCGTGTTTATATTATAATTTTTTTTAATTATCTTTGTGTGTGTTGTTGTTCTACTCTAAAATGAGTAGCTTAATTTGTGGACATATTTTACATAAATTGATTGGGTTGAATTGAAATGAATTGCAAAGCATTGACATAATGACAGCAACGAAGCAAGTCAAACATGCAACAGAATAATGCAACGCTGTTGCCAATCTTAAGGCCAGACTGAACCTTGAGGCGCTCTTGAGCTAGTAAAGCGATATATAACAGTGAATAAATAAATTTTTTTAACATAATAAAATGAACCTTTGACCAGGATACAAAAACATAGTCCCTTAAGGGAAGACTATCTGCCAAACTAGTTATATTGTTTTTTTAATGTTTAGTTGAGTTCAATTGTTTTATTTGTTACTTTATTTTTCTCATCGAGATGTCTTGACAATTAAAATAAATGCTGTATAATATTAAAAAAACACGAAGATAATTTTTGTACGTTAAATGTTTTTGCCAAATTTGGATATACACCTCGTGTCTGAGCGCTCTAAAAGATTCTTCTTCGACCACGAGGACAAGAATTAACGCCTTTGTTATACGTTATATTGATATGCTCGATTTCCACAAGTGTCTTATATTTTGATTGGTCAAGCAGAGCGTGACTAAAACTGATATCGCACGGCAAATGACCAATCACAGATGTCGAAGTTTCTAGCAAGCTGTGAAATATATCAGTCGTAAAAATACAGGACCTACTTTAACCCATTTACGAATGGCAGTCTTCTGTACTTTTTCTGCAAATGACTGAAAAACCAAACGGCCTTCTTGTATTTTCTAAGACGTACTAAAATAGCAGTTTTATTCCCAAACCGTCACTATTTCACAAATGCTACAGCTACAGTTACCTCACAGTTACCTCACAGTTACCTCAAAAAAGAAGGGGTCAAAAGAGACCGCCTGTATCATCAAATGAAACTGGAATGGTTTTTCATTGACTGAATAAGCTTACATTACATTACATTACATTATTATTGCTTTAGGTCCAGCGGACTCTTCCGAGCCAAATCAGGACCGGACAACCCCCGGTCCGCATAAAAGATCTGATGGAACAACCCTAGTGGGAAAACCGAAAGCTCTCCACCAGCCAGTCACTTTACAATAAAAACATCCCACGCAGGGGACGGCTGAGGCTTCACCCCAACTTATCGAACCCCCGTTTACAAAAACAAAATAGAATACAAACATCAGTATAAATTATCAACAAAACACATACATATAAAACGCCTACATTGCTAAATAATAACATCATAGGAAGCCCTAGTGACCACCTGGCAGAAAGCGTCCAATATTCCCAAGCTGATCCAACAGACCTCATACACAAATAAGGAGTCTTATCCCGGAAGAGTTTTCAAGAAAAAAAGTAGGAGACTGGGCTAGCGAAGAAGAAGATAGTATAGCAGATTGATAGAAAAGAGCAGGAATGGGAAAGAGCAAATGAGAAAGACAGCGACAGTGGGAATTTAAAGCACTAAATTTTCAGAAAGTGAGGATACTATTTAAACTGAAACCCCCGGCACCCCAACGGGGGTTGACTGAATAAGCTAGGGTTGACTGAAAACTAGAGAGAGAGAGAGGGAGGGAGAGAGAGGGAGATATTTCTCTTATATAGCGCACTTACAAGCTCAAAGAGCTCCTAAAGGCGCTGGCCCGTAATATCCAGCAATCACACAATAGTTTGCTAAAGTCAGGATTCGAACCCACGTCGCCCAAGACTCACTCACACAAGTCGTGCACTCTGACCACTGAGCTATCCCTGCCGCTCCTACAATTGAACGAAGCGCGGAGACGAATCAATGATTGAAACTGGCCTTGTTTTTTCACTGGTCAAGTTTGGTTGAAAATTTGGTTGTCATGTGTGGCACGTTCTGGGTTTTCTTTCCTCTGTGTATTATATGAGTGGGTGGGCGGGTGCTCGTGTGTGGGAGTGCGCGCGTGCGTTTGTGTACGTGCTGAATAAATGTGAAGGAAAGTTTTTTTTCCTTTTTGGACTATTTGTGGTTGCACAGTTGGATTATATTGTTGGAAAGCAATGTGTCTCCTCTAGTATAATGTCGATTCCTAAGTTTTTCCCAATTGAAGCCATCGATACATAAATGTTATTCGCTTCTTAGACGTGGAATAGGAAATATTGTCACTTCTCGACCTAACAATATTGCAATCGCGCGCCAAATGCGCTCGTGAATATTGTCCGTTCTGGATGTGACAATTTTTTTATATAATAGTGGTCACATTGGCTGATGTTTTCCGGTTTATGCGTTATGAGATTTTTGAATTACCTGAATTTTGACGGGTGGCCACACCTTATAAGTTTAGTGTCCACATTGGTTTACGTGAAGTAGATGTCAACACCATAACCACCACATTCAACTCAGCTGTGACAAGCACCGCCGAAAGAAGAAACCGTTGGATCTGAACTGTTGGATCTGTGTGACAAACGAAGGGACGAAAAAAGAACAACAACACCTCACAGGGAGCTGATGCCTACTGAAAAATCAACACTTACATCAGAAAAGGCATGCGCACAGCAAAGGAGAGCTGGATAGAAGATCAATGACAAGAAATAGAGAATAGTCTGAACAAGAACAACAAACTGTGAAGTGGCTGACAAGTGTTAAACAGCCCAAGGTCTCCACGATCCAAAGCAAGTCTGGCATATGCCTAACAGAAAAACAAGAAGTCTTTGATAGGCGAACAGAATACTGCTCTGACCATTACAACCACACACCAATCGGAGACCCATCAGTTCTAGGATATCCCCAGAACAGAGAAGAAGAAGAAATTCTCCACATTCTCCGAGAAGAAGTTGAGTAGTCAGTGCAATCGCTGAAGAAGGGCATGTCAGCGGGATTGGCCAACATAACCGCAGAAATTGTTTGAAGCAGGAGGAGAAGCGATGGCTGACGTCCTCACCATTATCTGCTCACAATGGTGAAGAAACGGAAACTCCGATGGTATGGCCACGTCACCAGATCATCAGGCCTTGCAATGACTGTCCTGCAAGGCACGGTGCAAGGGGGCAGAAGAAGAGGGAGACAGAAAAAGAGGTGGGAGGACAATATTTCGAGAATGGACTGGCTTGGCACTGAGCGAAGCCATGAGAGTTGCTGAGGACAGAGAAAGATGGAGTACTCTGGTTAAACGATCATCTGTGGTGCCCCAACGATCTTCGAGTTATGGTATAGGATAGGATAGGATAGTATAGGATAGGGTAGGACATGGCCTTTAGCACCCGGCCACTTTGTGTTACGCTCAATAATTCCTTATGCATTACCTTGCCTACTGGCTAACGTAAAATTTCAAAAGGATAGTGCATGTTACCGCACCATCAGCCTCATCAGCCATCCCAGCAAGGTCCTCCTGATAATAATACTAAACAAGTTGAAACCCCAAGCTGAACAGTTCAAAGCTGAAGACCAAGCAGGATTCATGGCAGGGCGAAGTACCACTGAACAGATTTTCAACCTCAGAATAATCTGCGAGAAACACCTCCTGCACCAACATCTATATCATGTGTTCGTAGACATAAAGAAAGCTTTTGACGGAGTCTGGCATGCAGCTCTGTGGGCAAAATGATGACCAAAAACATCAATGGCATCAACATTGTCACGATAGGCTAGTTAGATCCTGCAATAAGACTTCTCGCCTCAAATAGTTCATCCTGCTGTAGCCTTTGTAAATTAAAGTCGATGCCTAGCAGACGACAGAAGTAAAGGACTGTGCTAAGCATGTGTAATATAACTCTCGCTAAGGTAGGCAGTGACCTCATCCAGCTGACGTATAGCCAGCCACCCCCGCTAGACGGCGCTCAGGTATCACGAGATTTTGCGGGCTTTTGGCTGACCACAAGGCTAGGTAGTCATGCTTTGTCTGAACCTCACAGGAGAAGGAGCAACGCTCTGAAAGATCTCTCTAGCAGAAATCTAAGCAGGTGACGGGTGAAATACATTCATCGCAATATAGCCACAGCCTGACATTGTCAGAAAGGTAAATGATCAATCTTTTGTTTCAGCGCGATTTATTGATAATATTATTGGATTATGTTTGTGAAGTCTTGCCATGTTTTATGATTGTTAATGTTTGTAAAACTTAGCTTGACCACATGGCTGACCGACGACCGGTTTTCGAAACCACGAGGTAGTCCATACTGTCCATTTGTTGTTTCTTCTATGTGTTGTGTATTATCGCAGACCAGTGGCTGTATCAGAGAATGTGTATATTGTTAATTATTTCTCCATGTGTTTAGTTTAGCCATGATGTACGTATATGTATAGGAATTATGATGGAGATTCCAGTGGACCACGGACATAGAAGAATGATCGTCCCTTGTTTGTATTTGTGGAGCGATCACTGAGGGCTGGTTCTGCCATCAGTGAGACGCTCTGCACACCCTTAGTAAAAAAATACTTTGCAGAAACTCGTCTTATGTTTTGCAGACGAGCAGGCTTGTTGGTCCGATGCAGGAGATAAACCAGTGAGAGTCAACCCTGACATTCGGCCTGCAGGGGAAAATCGAGCACAGAGGCCCGATAGCCCAATAGTCAACAACCAAGGAGGAGACACCATCATCACACCTCAACGAATCAGCTAAGTGCTCGCGAAGAAATGCACTAACACTGATCTAGAAGGACTGTGCGGTAGTCCACTCTCCTAAAACGAACATTAGGCAAACCAGAACAATTAGCCCAATAATAAAAAAGAAGCAAATATCAAGAACAGTAGCAGCATAGACCCATCAAGGAGCGAACTATTCGAAGTGAATTTGGACATTTGAGTTAATGGAGTGTTTAGAGAATTATGTATAAAGTAGAGGAAATAAATGTGTGATATTTACTGTTAACAAGCGGCTGGACTACCTATGTTTTATAGCCGTGCGAAAGCTAGTGTGTCAGTGAATCTTTTACCATTTACTCCCTATCTCTATAACCCTATCCGCACACAGACCGGGCTAAACATATAAATGTATTAATATTAGTCACAGGGTGATTATACTAGCCGATCCACGCAGACGAAAGACGATTGGGTAATAGCATTCCATTGTGCAGAGACCAGCAACAATAGACCCACCGTCGCAAACATGAACATCAAAGTCTAAGGCCAATCCCTTAACACAGTCCAAAGCTTCAAATATTTAGGAGCCATTGTAACAGACAATGGATTACGACAGGAAGTCCTCTCCAGGATCGCACAAACGATTGCGGCCCTGGCAAGGTTGAAGGCCATTTGGAAAGACAGGACCATCAGTCTACATTCCAAGGTAAGACTGCTGCGCTACCTTGTCATCTCCATCTTCCTATACTCTTGCGAAACATGGACCCTCACAGCAGATCTACAACAAGAATATAAAGCATGGAGATGAGGTGCTACACAAGACTTCTGGGCATTTGCTATACCCAGCACACCACCAACAACGAAGTCCGACAGACTATCACACAAGCCATTGGACAACATGATGACATGCTCACTGTGGTGAAGAAAAGGAAACTCCGATGGTATGGCCACGTTACCAGAGCATCAGGCCTTGCAAAAACCATCCTGCAAGGTACACTGCAAGGAGGTAGAAGAAGAGGGAGACATAAAAAGAGTTGGAAGGGCAACATTCGAGAATGGACTGGCTTGACACTGAACGAAGTCATGAGGGTTGCTGAGAACAGAGAAAGATGGAGTACGCTGTTTAAACGATCATCTGTGGTGCCCCTACGACCTCCGAGTTACGGGATAGGATAGGATAAGATAGGAAAAAACACTTCTATCTAGTTTGTTAAAAAATAAAATACAAGAAAGAAAGAAAGAAAGAAAACTCCAGACTCACTTTAAGAACTTGGAACTTTCTCCTTTTATTATATTATTACGCAAGCATCAAGCAACCGCATATTGAACTAGGCTCCGTGCCCAGGAATAATGGCGAGAATGCAGCCAACAGTTAACAAGAAGTACATGATTTTTACTTTCTTTCTTTCTTGTTTTATTTCTTTATTTTCTTTTTTTTTCTTTCTTTGGAAGCCAACCCCGTACTATTGGCAACAACAATTTTTTCTGTTTTCATGTGGAATAAGGACTTGTTTTCTTGACTTGAAAAAAAACAACACCACTGTACACACACATACACAAAAATTACGCCAGAAAGACAAAACAGTAGGGAGAGCAAAGCTTCTAAAGAACAATGCAACCTAGACGCCAACCTTAAGAGAAACTAGCGAATGCCGCCCGACCGCCTTTAAAAAAAACACACAACTAAAACAAACAGCATTGACAAGCAAATCCGGAACTCAATATTCTGTTGTGAGACTCCCTGCCCGTAGGCTACCCAAGGAAAGTTACATAGTGACATTCGTCAACGACAATGTATGGGCCCACGTCAAGTCAAGAGCTGAAACAAGCTCTGCTTCACAGCATTAGTTGCAACGCAATGCATAAACAACAGTTGAAATGTTTTTTCAATGCGCCTCAGCTCGCGCTATGTACGAGTCTGTGTGTTTTACCTATCACTGGATGTCTGATTGAATGCCATCTTACTTGTCTGTCTGTGTACATGACATCTGGTCTGTCTGTGTGCGTGATATCTGGTCTATTTGATTGTTTGCCTGTGTGTCTGTGTGTAGATAGGTAGTATGTGGGTATGCATTATTTGTATGTACGTATACAGCTAATAAATGTGTATAACCTATATTTATGCACGCACCAGTGTTGCAGCAATCACAGTCTATTTGTTGATCACACACATTCGCAATCCATACTCTTTGACGTATTTGATGCTCTCTCTCTCTCTCTCTCTCTCTCTCTCTCTCTCTCTCTCTCTCTCTCTCTCTCTCTCTCTCACTCTCTCTCTCTCTCTCTCTCTCTATCTCTCTCTCTATCTCTCTCTCTCAGATTTGATTTAATGCTGCGTCATTAGTTCCAGAGCGTTACCTGGAGAACTGTTGTTTTTGGCTCGGTCATGTTTTCATATTCTCCCTCCACCCCACCTCCACCCCCCACTACCTTCTCCCGCCTCCTCCCACACACACCCTAGATGACTATGACAGGCAAATAATAATAATAATTCTACACTAGGTGACATCTCTGGTTTCTCATTGTTCAATAATTCACCAAAACACAGCACACCAGAGGCTCCGTTAAGAGCAAGTGGCACGCAGATTGCAAGTAGAACTACAATACAATACAAGATTATTGCTTTAGGTCCAGCGGACTCTTCCGAGCCAAATCAGGACCAGCAAGTAGAACTAATAACTTCATACAGTACAGTACACTCGCCACCAAAAAAAAAAAAAAAAAAAAAAAAAAAAAAAAAAAAAAAAACCTCCAAACAACCAAATTACTTAGATGTAGGCAGGTGTATACAACAACTTTAATTGGAATGAGCAGGAGCGGACGAATGAGCGAATAAGGAATAGAAACAAGAGGGCAAGCCATGCAAATGTATTTCCAGACATTCACACACATAGCCGATAAATACGCATTTTCAAAAGGGTCCATTCTGTTGGCTGTGTTGGGGACTGGGCTTTGTGTTAACGAAACAAAGGGAAAGCGTGGAATGACCATCTCAACTATCAGCAAACAAAAAAGTTATGAAAATCGAAGCAGCTAGGTTTGAGATACAGCGCAACACGTTTATAGAATGTGGTGAAGCACACAGCGCCCTTGACCTTAGAGAAAGCACAATTCCACTGATCTAACATGTTTAGCAATAAGTCCCCCCCGTTGGGGTGCCGGGGGTTTCAGTATAAATAGTATCCCCACTTTCAGGAAATTTAGTGCTTTAAATTCCCACTGTCGCTGTTTTTCTCATTTGTTATTTCTCGTTCCTGCTCTGTTCTATCAATCTGCTATACTATCTTCTTCTTCGCTAGACCAGTCACCTACCTTTTTTTCTTGCAAACTCTTCCGGGACAAGACTCCTTATTTGTGTGTGAGGTCTGTTGGATCAGCTTGGGAATATTGGACGCTTTCTGCCAGGTGGTCACTAGGGCTTCCTATGATGTTATTATTTAGCAATGTAGGCATTTTATATTCATGTGTTTTGTTGATAATTTATATTGATGTTTGTATTCTATTTTGTTTTTTGTAAACGGGGGATCAATAAATTAGAGTATAGCCTCAGCGTCCCCTGCGTGGGATGTCTTTATTGTAAAGTGACTGGCTGGTGGAGAGCCTTCAGTTTTGCCACTAGGGTTGTTTCAGCAGATCTTTTATGAGTATCAGGGGTTGCCCCATCCTGATTTGGCTCGAAAGAGTCCGCTGGACCTAAAACAATCATCATGTAATGTAATGTAATGTAATAGTTGAAGTATCCGTAAAGTAAAACTGACGAATTTCGGTTCAGTCATTCTGGAGCAGATGCAAACAATGTGTTTTAAACAAAAAAAAGTTACATTCGGTGCGACGGACCGATCGATTGACCAACTGTCCAACAACCGGACTGCCACTGTAGGACGACCCGTGATGAGAAGTAACAGTATAACACAACTCAACAAAATCGCTCCAGACGTTTTGGAGATATTGAGCAAAACGTGTTTTTGCCACAAAAGGACTCCAGTGACCTTGACCTTTGCGATAGAGCAAATACGATGGCGCTTAAGGTAGATCACTAAGTAATGTTCCTACGACGTTTGGTCAAAATCCGTTTCAATGGTTTTTGAGATAGGACTGCCAACGGACCCACTGACAGACCGACATTTGGCACGTTCTAATTCACCAGGTTATTTCAAAGCATTTGGAGATATGTCTGGAAAATACAAAATGACAATGAAATGGATAACATCAAAAGGCATAATTCGGTATAGTGAACTTTTTAACAAATGCTGGACCTAGGTAGCCTTATTCGTTAATTTAGTTTCATTTATTTGCAGGTAATGTTTACAGCGCATCTGAAGCCCCGGCCCCAGTCAGCTTATAATTGTATTACACTTGCTGAACTTAGGTTAAATGCATAAAACGTATAAAGAAGCCACGAAAAAGCTCGGTACAGTCAACTTAACACGGAGTTTACACGGAACTCGTTAAATTTTATCCAAGATAAGCAGTTGGCAGGAGTTTGGCTTAGCAAGGAAAGTTAATCTAATGTAGCTGGTTGTGCGTTCACCGTACCATTATACCCCAGCTATTCGCTCTCCTAATTCCCAACACTCCGTCTTCCGCACACAGAGCATCTGAGCCCGCTGCCTTAGGTGGGGAGCAAACCTGCAGTAGATGTATTTCGAAGGGCGTAGGCTACACCAGGCCTCGCTGCGCTTTTTTTTTTAACCTTTCTTCCATAGTTCGTGTTTAGTTCGTGTTTAAGATTCAAGACTCAAGACCTATTTGTTGTCCCCATAAATTGCCAAAGAAATACACGAGAGGTTTTGTAACAGCGCAACGAAAGAATGGCAGAACCAATCTAGAGTGGTTTAAAGACCCGTTTTCACTCCTGCTTGGGTAAAAGTGATTTCCCCTCGCCCACCCCAATGTTTTTTATAAGAAAGAAACGCGTCTCACTCCCTTGCCGCACCTTTTCGTTGAACTTTTAACAGAGTGTTTGCCAATGAATAGTGCTAAATATCAATACAGCATACATAACAGCGAGAACATACCTGCCGCTTCACGACGAGGCGAAGAGAAAGAGTAGGAGGATAAGACTTGAGAAGACGTGAGGAGGAGGAGGAGGAGAGAGAGAGAAGGAGGGGTAGTTAGTTAGTTAGTTTGTTAGTCATTGTTTAAAGGGTCCAGCGAACAGCAAACAGCCGAATCAGGACCACAGCTTGGTGGAAAGAAGACTCACGCCTGATCAGTATAAAAGATCTGCTGTAATAACCGCAACAACGCTTTTGATATGATGATGATGATGATAATGATGATGATGATGATGATGATGATGATGATGATGATGATGATGATGATGATGATGATGATGATTGTTGTCAAGGTGGCGACGTGGTGATTCGTCCTTAACGCTAACGCGATAGGACGTTAAGCTTCGTTATTCCCTAACTGTAACACCGAAGGAACTCTTCCAGCCGGTCACTTTACAATATAGGCATCCCACGGTAGGCAGGGGACGCTGAGGCTATACTCTAATTTATCGAACCCCCGTTTACAAAAAACAAAATAGAATATAAACGTCATTATAAAATATTTACAAAAACGCATACATATAGAATCCCTAAACTGCTAAATAATAATACCATAAAATACCTGGAAAGTCATAACAAGTACAGAAGACGTCAAAACTGCACTGGCCTTTCTAGGTAATTATGCCACGTTTCTCCCCTGTCAACCTTTCCTACATATACACCTCACACACAATGACAGCCCCCCGCCTGTGAGGAGAGAACGGTCGGAATTCCGCTGTCAGCTCGGATGTTTTCAACCCAAATTAGATGTCTTAGAAAGGTTACAGTATCACTGTCAGCAGGCCTACGAGTACCCAAACATGTCTGCCCGGGTTTAAAAAACATTTCACAATTGAAGAAAGACATTTTTGTACTACAGTAATTTAAAAAATATAGAATATATCCTCTTCGATGTTCTAAGTTAAAAGGACAACGGATTTCTTTTAAAAGAAAAAAAAGAAGGTTCTGTATAATAATAATAATAATAATAATAATAATAATAATAATAATAATAATAATAATAATAATAATAATAATAATAACAATAATAATAATAATAATAATAATAATAATAATAATAATAATAATAATAATAATAATAATAATAATAATAACGGGTACTCCAGCCTATGACCAGACTCACCACGCTTTACATAGTCATTACATATAAATACATGCACTCGATAAAACATCGCTTTCGCTACAATACACCAAAAGACGGAACAGTAAAGGTACAAACTATTTACAACTATGTACACAAATTACAAAAAAAGACAGAAATATACTATTTACAACTATGTACACAAATGACAAAAAAGACCGAAATAGAATAGCAAAAAGCTATTCACAGCTATTTATATGCCCGGTTAGGCCCAGGAGGAAAAACAGTATAAATATTTACAGCCGTGTCAGACAGAGACAAAAGAGGAGAGAATGGCAGCGGGATACAATGCAGGTCTAGTAAACTAACACGTCTACCAACGGTACGGAAACGTATGATGACTTTAGAAAGGTATACTATGTCCCTCATAAAATATGAGCTTTTCGTGATGTAGCGTTTGCGCTTTCAAGCAATATAGAATCGTGTTTAGAAAGGTTACCATGTTGTACCGACGCTACTCAGATACTCTAAGGTGTTGGAAACCTTTAAAAAAAAAAGAAAAAAAGACGAAGTTCACTGCAGGTCTACTTAAAATATCAGCTTTCGTATTGTATTTTTGTGCTTTCAACTCAAAGAGAATTGTCATTATTATTATTATTTTTTTGATAGAAAAGGCTCAATGTTTCTTACTGACAGCCTTTAGCTAAACGAAAACTTCTCAGAACTCAAATTATGCACAAAGGTGAAAAATGATACCTTTGATTTGAGCATAGATAATGCGAGCATTAACAGTTGAGAGAGAGAGAGAGAGAGAGAGAGAGAGAGAGAGAGAGAGAGAGAGAGAGAGAGAGAGAGAGAGAGAGAGAGAGAGAGAGAGAGAGAGAGAGAGAGAGTGAGAGAGAGAGAGAGAGAGAGAGAGCAGAAACGCGCCTTAACAGTGTGCGGATATTCGTCGTATAGCCTTATGATTTAGCAATAATGTTATTTCAAATCAGGATTGTGTTTTATGCATTTGATTGCCTCGATGATTATTGGTATTCATGGACTTCCAAGCAGACATACTGTCTAATATTTGCGCTTTACAAAACAAATTATTAAACGACGAAGACTTCTACTCACTTTTCTCAATGAAGGCGTTGGAGGGGAGGGGTGGGGTGGGGGAAATTAATCCTGTTTGTCACAGACTATGAACATGTAGATCCATACATATATATATATCCATGACAGTGTTTTAGAAAGTCACCGCAATAATCACCTTACACGAGCTGAAACTTGGTTTGCACATCAATACTGCTGCTTTTTAGAGGCCACACTGTATAAACCCAAATCAATGAACATCACCAGCATAAAAACGTCCGGACCCACTTGTCCCCTGTTGTTGGTCTTTCTCAAATAACAGACAACCACGCTGAGTGAAGAGGCGGTTAGAACACTTAGATGATGCACACGCTCTCTGTCACTGTCTCTGGCTGTCTGTCTGTTTCGGTCTCTCTTACTAAGATAAGGACTAGCTGTAAGACAGGTCCATAGTCTGACCTAATGCTATTATTCTATTAAAGGTTTCGACTTCGACTTCTCTCCTTCTGCCTTTCAGTATCTCTCGCATTCTTTATATTGTTGTTGTTATTGTTGCTGATCATCATCATCATCATCATCATCATCATCATCATCATCATCATCATCATCATCATCATCATCATCATCATCATCATCATCATCGCTGTCGTCGTCATCACCATCATCATCGTCGTCGTCGTCAACGTTATTATTATTATTATTATTATTATTATTATTATTATTATTATTATTATTATTATTATTATTATTATTATTATTATATTATTGCAATATTACTCATTATGTTCAGACTCGGAGTCCTCTAAACGTTACAGCTAAACCAACTCACGGCAGGCAAAACTACTAGACTATCCCGACAATGCTATTTTAATGTAATCTTCAAAGGCCTCAGAAACACACCCGCCGAAATACTACCAGTGCAAAAAGGCAAATTCTTTGTAAGTTTACAAAAATGCTGCAGCCCAACTTCTAAAAAAAAACCCCAAAATACTGCTACAGCACTCCCACTCATAAAATAATTTGAATAATAGGTTAAGAGTACCCAAATAGCGCGGGACACCCGCTTAAAGTTTACTGCTACTGTCACCAAACAAACATGCACCAGTCCTCTTGGTTAACACAACGGTAGCCCAATACATCCGCTTAAAAATATCATAAACATGCAAAACAATACAATACAATACAATACAATATAATGCATCTGTAGTATCTCAGCAGGAATTACAACAGGCGCATGACCAATTATTATATTACGAATACACAGCTAACCACTTTCATCCATATCTCATCCCATGTATCTTGTAAAATTCATTCCAAACATGCCTCACTCGCAATACTTCACATCTCACAAGCAATCAGAGCAAATACTTCAGTGCACGCGCGCGCGCGCGCACACACATACACACACACATACACACAGACGAACGTATACGCAGGCACACATGCACATACTTCGCATTTGAGCAAGCCAAGCAGTTTAGTGACATGTCACAAAGTATCATAGTGCCCTGGGATTACTACACCATCACTAGACATTCCATTTGAATGTAGGCAGATGTCAACATAGGGGTATACAAACATTGTACGTGATCACACCTGCTGAAGCAACCCTATTATAAATCACTGCATGCACGCGCACTAAATAAATGCAGCGCCGTTGTATGTGCTTTCAGGAATTGGAGTAAGACTGCTTCCGTTAATCTGACTAATAAAACTACTTAATGCAACAAAGAATCCTCAACACCCCCCCCCCCCACCCCCCAACCCAGCAAAATAACTCACAAACAAATCGCGATGCAAAATTGTAACTTTTCCGTTAATTAGCTTAGTTGTTTTTTTTTTTGGGGGGGGGGGTTATTTATTTTTTTTTTAAATAAAAGAAACCTGTTGGTCCCCAGCGCTAGGCATAAAACAAAACAGATTCATCATCACCCACTACCTGTCGTTCGCAATCTCCATGAATCTGCAAAGCCTTATCCTATTCTAAAGTTGAATTTTACATCAGTTCCCTCCCCCCTCCCTCCTCCTCCTCACTCCTCCTGCAATCTCCCACTCACCCCCCACACGCCAAATAGGAAGACTGAATCTCAATAGTACGTTGAAGTAACCTTTGGTCAGGTGTCAATACATAGTCAACGTGGAACTATATTGACTATGGGTACATTGAGACTGAAGCATCTAGCTCTATAGAATAAGAACTAAAATAATTCATCAACAAAAGAACTGTCGTACACAAACTCATTTAGGGGTTCTGTTTCCATGGTTACACATGAACTCGTACCAATAACTATTACAACTGGTTGACACACTAAAAAATTGAAGCTTAAACTTGGACTATATATTAATTATTGGCTACATTGAGGCTGAAGCACTCAGCTCTGGAATAATCACACCAAAAATAGTTCATCAACACAAAACTGCCGTACACAACAAACTCAGCGAGACGTTCTATGTTCATAGCTGAAACACAAAACTCTGACCAAAAAAAAAAAACAACTACTTAACAGACTGAATCACTGCATGGGCTCTAGAACATTAACAACAAACCAACCTGACTCGTCAACAGCAAAACGGTGTCAGTCACTTTCACACCAGCCCAGTCAGATATTCTAAAACAAACAGCCAAAACAAACGCACGCTGTCAGACTTGGAAGTTTAAACTTACTGAAACACGGGGCTCTGGGATAATACAACACCAAGCTGATTCATCAACTGCAAACAGGTGACGCTCACATGCTCAATGAGACTTTCTCGAGTCGATGGCCAGACACACAGGCCTACTACCACTAGAAGTGAAACTGGTTTATGAAGACTAACAATAATAATAATATGGTTGCATTATACGTTGTAATCTAAGGAGGCTTGAAGTAGGGCTTTATATTTAGCTGTAGAGCAACACACTCTATTGATTCATCAAACACACAAACCTAATTTGTAGCACACAACTCCAGATAGACTTCCTACGCTGATGCAAAATAGACCTACAAAACTATCACAAACGAAACTGGCAGACTAGAGACTGGGCAGACTGATGAACTATGGTATAAGACAGACTGGATGCGTATATTTTACACTGGGTAGACTGAAGTACTGTAGTAGATTATGGAAACTGAAGCATTTAGCTCTAAAGCTTGAGCCTCTCCCTTTCTCTACCTAGTTTACTGCATTCTACCTGTCCTTTTTCACCTGCCTAGTTCAAATGCGCGAGAGGTCAACAGTACTACAGAGAATCTGAACCAAAACAGGTGCGCACAAGTATGTCACCATCATGAAAAAGTCGCATAACACCTGTACCTTTTTGTCAAATGGTGTCGCGGAGAAAACTCTTTCACGACGAATGCAGTCGCGGGATGACCAAATGTAGCCATTCATACCTGTTGTTGTTGTTGTTGTTGTTGTTGTTGTTGTTGTTGTTGTTATTGTTGTTCTTGGGAGAGCAATGAGGATGACGATGGTTTTTGTCGTTGTTGTTGTTGTTGATGATGATGATGATGATGATGATGATGATGATGATGATGATGATGATGATGATGATGATGATGATGATGACCTGTTACGTTACGCATGCAAATCCATCCTGGCAACATTTTCATGGCGTTGCTCTTCTTACTAGTTCCTTTCGCTCAACATCCTTTGATCGCTCCTTATTGCACATTTAACATAAAACGTTAGTGGTGAGAGCAGGTGTGGCATCTATAGTCTTGCTGCAGAAAGCTATCTTATCTTCCACGTGGCGGCGGTAAATCTGGCGACATATTGACACATGGTTCCTTTCATGTTATGCAGCAAAATCAAACTCGAAAGTAGGCGGAAGCCACGGGGCGATAGGATTGACAGGAAAAACGGAACAGGTTGAGCGACTTCCCGGCAGGCGGCACAGCTCGGTTGACTTCATAGACGTCCGAACTGAACTTCATCATCGTTAAGCTTCGTTATTTTTTCCTTCCTCCGACTATTGGTTGCGTTTGTCATAACCCCGGCCCCAGGAGACGATTAGTTTAGCCACTTGTCTTTATTATTCTGTAAGGATAAAAAGCAGGAGGCCACAATCACTTAAAACAGCCGATCTGGGACTACCGCAGAAGCGCGTCTGGGACAGCCTGCCTCGCTGGTCTCAGCTGCGACCATAAAAAAGGTAAAGGTAGTCCCATAGCCGTGTGGCCGTAGGGGAGCGTGATGTTGGAGATCACACTTATCTTGGGCCAGCGTAATGAGGGTGATGCCCATCTCTCTCCCTCGCTACTTTACCTTCCCCACCCTTAAGAGAGTAGGTACTCAGTCACAGTTGAGTCAACTGGGGGCGTTGTTATTTGTCGCTTCACAGTTTGCGGTCACCCATTCAAGTGCTAACCGCACTGGACGGTGCTTAACTTGCTTAACTTGCTCCAACCACTGCGCTATCCGACACCCCATGCTGACGTGAAAAAGGGGGCGATGTGACTTTAAGATACAGCTTGTTTAGGATAGCCCAAACAGCGCGTTTTCCTTCTGCAGTGCACCCAACCAATATTTACTCCAAATTACATACCAGAGATTATACGACTTTTCTGCTTTAAATCTGCAAAGGTCAAATTCGGACTTCTTTTACTTAAGTACCTCCATATAATACTGTGGACACATACGTAAAAAACAGCTCCACAACTTCTGGCTTGAATTTTAAAAGGCCGACTGTTTTGGCGAATCTCAGGATTACAAAAAAGTAATACATTTTTGTTGTTGAGAAGGTCCATCCCTTTAATTATAATTAAATCAAGTAAAGGAATTTAAATTTATATTAACTTGCATGCATATATTAACTATTTGCTATTGTATTTCTTATATTTATGAAATCTTGTTAGAGGTCTATGTACTTTATTTATGTTCTATTGTGTATGTTTATATGTGTGACGTAGGCATAATAGATTACGTCAATTTGTGTGTGTGTGTGTGTGTGCGTATGTGTGCTAGTGTGTTTGTTGCATAAGTAGAACTTACGTTAATTTGACGAATAAAACTTGAAACAGTATGTTTTCCAGTTTCCATAGATTAGAAAATCTATGCAAAAAGTTTGTAATTTCATGAAATCTGTCTATGAAGACATCCGATTTAAAGGCAGAGAGAAATCGTGGTAAGGGCACAGAAGTAAGATCGTGGTAACAGCAAGAAAAATTAGATATTGGTAAAAACAAAAGAAATTAAACCGTGGTAAGGGCTAGAAAAATGAAATCGTTGTAAGGACCTAGAGAGATTAAAAAAAAAGAGAGAGAGAGAGAGAGAGAGAGAGAGAAAGAGAGAGAGAGAGAGAGAGAGAGAGAGAGAGAGAGAGAGAGATCGTAGCAAGGTCAGGGAAAGAGATGATGATGACCTAAGATGATGATGATGATGATGATGATGATGATGATGATGATGATGATGATGATGATGATGATGATGATGATGATGTCCATTTAAAACGCGCGTGTCTCCATTGTCGACTGTTCAGTGGGGGATCAGGAGAAATAAAGAATAACAAAAACTACAGGAACGATAAAGTCTGGTGTGGGAGCGGGGTGATGGAAGTGGGCAGCAGAAGAGAGAGAGACACAGAGAGACACAGAGAGAGACACAGAGAGACACAGAGAGAGACACAGAGAGACACAGAGAGAGAGGTGCTTGGTTGGCTAAGTTACTACAATGTAAACAAGTGAGTCTTCAGTCTTCTCCTGAACGACTCGACATAGTCTGCCTTTTTGACAGTCTCAGGTAGCGAATTCCATAACTTGGGGACTGCATTCTGCAGGGATCGGGCACCAGATCTCATGTTGCTTGCCTCCTCAGAGGATGGCAGACGAAATCGGGACTGGGAAGACGAGCGAAGCTGACGAGGTGGCTCATACATAGGAACCAAATCAGACAGGTATCCTGGAGCAGTCTCGTGCACATATGCCAAAGCATGATCTTATAGTTGATCGTAGTAAGGACAGAGACAAATATTGTAGTACGGGAAGAGAAAGAGATCATAATAAGAGTAGAGAAAGAAATCATAATAAAGGTAGAGAAAGAGATCAGAAAAAGGGTAGGGAAAGAAATCATAATAAGGGTAGAGAAAGAGATCGTAATAATGGTAGAGAAATAATCATAATAAGGGTAGAGAAAGAGATCATAATAAGGGTAGAGAAAGAGATCATAATAAGGGTAGAGAAAGAGATCATAATAAGGGTAGAGAAAGAGATCATAATAAGGGTAGAGAAAGAGATCATAATAAGGGTAGAGAAAGAGATCATAATAAGGGTAGAGAAAGAGATCATAATAAGGGTAGAGAAAGAAATCATAATAAAGGTAGAGAAAGAGATCAGAAAAAGGGTAGGGAAAGAAATCATAATAAGGGTAGAGAAAGAGATCGCAATAATGGTAGAGAAATAATCATAATAAGGGTAGAGAAAGAGATCATAATAATGGTAGAGAAATAATCATAATAAGGGTAGAGAAAGAGATCATAATAATGGTAGAGAAATAATCATAATAAGGGTAGAGAAAAAGATCAGAAAAAGGGTAGGGAAAGAAATCATTATAAGGGTAGAGAAAGAGATCATAATAAGGGTAGAGAAAGAGATCATAATAATGGTAGAGAAATAATCATAATAAGGGTAGAGAAAGAGATCATCATAAGGGTAGAGAAAAGAGGTCATAATAAGGGTAGAGAAAGAGATCATTATAAGGGTAGAGAAAGAGATCATAATAAGGGTAGAGAAAGAGATCATAATAAGGGTAGAGAAAGAGATCATAATAAGGGTAGAGAAAGAGATCATAATAAGGGTAGAGAAAGAGATCATAATAAGGGTAGAGAAAGAGATCATAATAAGGGTAGAGAAAGAGATCATAATAAGAGTAGAGAAAGAGATCATAATAAGGGTAGAGAAAGAGATCATAATAAGGGTAGAGAAAAGAGGTCATAATAAGGGTAGAGAAAGAGATCATTATAAGGGTAGAGAAAGAGATCATAATAAGGGTAGAGAAAGAGATCATAATAATGGTAGAGAAATAATCATAATAAGGGTAGAGAAAGAGATCATCATAAGGGTAGCTCAAGCTTTAAAACGGCCACCGGACTGTGTAGAAAAGGTTTAGTACTCTGTACGGGGTTTGTACGGGGGTACCTCTCATCGTGCTCTCTCTCTCTCCCTCTCTCTCTCTCTCTCTCTCTCTCTCTCTCTCTCTCTCTCTCTCTCTCTCTCTTTCTCTCCATCTCTGGTCTCACCGCCGTATCTCAGGGGTCAGAGCGTTCGCCTGGCACACTGATGAACCAGGGTCGAATCCCTTGGTGGATACACATTGGCCATTGTCACTTTTCATCTTAGCAGTTTGATTGCTCTGGTGGTTCAGTGTTGATTCAGGCCCTTATCCCATCCTTTCTGGGAAGGTTATTCCCGTCTGCCATATCGCCAATGGTGGGTGTGGACGTTAAGCTTCAATGTTCATTTTTTTGAGTTCTCTCTCTCTCTCTCTCTCTCTCTCTCTCTCTCTCTCTCTCTCTCTCTCTCTCTCTCCTCTCTCTCTCTCAAAACCAGTGACTCACTGTATTAACTAACCATTTGAAGTACTGTATTGAAGAACATTGGCTTTGACCTTGCTGCCATTGGGTACTTACTTTTCAGCTAAACTGACTTCACACAACGGTCTCAACTGTCACATGGGCCAAGTAACCTCTCGTGCACTGTCTCCACCCCACATCCATCCTCCTCTAATTATCTCTCCCTCTCCCCCTCCCACCCTTCCATCTTATCTACCCAATAATCTCTCTCTCACACACACACACAAACACACGCACACAACCACTGTGGCTAGCGCTCCACTCTGCCTCACCTGTAACTGTTTTCCCAATGGTAATTCCCGTATTGCCTGCACTTAACCAGGGTTTTTCTACATTCCTCACAGCCGTTTGATTCCACAAAAGTTCAGCGTACTCAGCATAGGAGGAAGAGCAATCTCCAACCTTTGTTTTGCGGATGACATTGATGGATTAACTGGAGAGGAACAAGAACTTGAACAGCTGGTACAGAGGCTTGACACCACCTCCAGAGCCTATGGAATGGAAATAAGTGCAGAGAAGACCAAAATGATGACCAACAACACCAATGGCATCAACATGGACATCAAAGTCCAAGGCCAATCTCTCAACACAGTGCATAGCTACAAATATTTAGGAGCCATTGTATCAGACAATGGGTCCCTACAGGAAGTCCTCACAAGGATCGCACAAACTGCTGCCCTGGCGAGGTTGAAGCCAATTTGGAAAGACAGGACCATCAGTCTACATTCCAAGGTAAGGCTGCTGCGCTCCCTTGTCATCTCCATCTTCCTATATGCTTGCGAAAGATGGACCCTCACAGCAAATCTCCAACGAAGAATACAAAGCATGGAGATTAGATGCTACTGAAGACTTCTGGGCATTTCCTATACCCAGCACATCACCAACAACGAAGTCCGACAGACCATCACATAAGCCATTGGATAACAGGATGACCTGCTCACAGTGGTGAAAAAACGGAAACTCCGATGATATGGCCACGTCACCAGATCATCATGTCTTGCAAAGACCATCCTGCAAGGCACATTGCAAGGAGGTAAAAGAGGAGGGAGACCGAAAAAGAGGTGGGAGGACAACATTCGAGAATGGACTGGTTTGACACTGGGCGAAACAATCAGGGTTGCTGAGGACAGGGAAAGATCGAGTACGCTGGTTAAACGATCAGCTGCGGTGCCCCTACGACCTCCGAGTCATGGGATAGGATAGGATAGGATAGGAGAGTTCAGTGTCACGGATCCTTTATTATTCCGTCTGAATGTTGCTCCGCTTTATAGACAAGGCTGAAGTACCTGTTTGATCGGCACAGAAAGAGAGAGAGAGAGAGAGAGAGAGAGAGAGAGAGAGAGAGAGAGAGAGAGAGAGAGAGAGAGAGAGAGATGGGATATTGTCACTACATGCTAGACATATGAGAACAACTTAAGGTTAAGTTACCTGCCTGATGCCCCGCGCCCACCCAAACCCCCCTCAACTCTCTTTCCCGCCGCCCCCTTGGTGTATGGATAGACGGAAGTAGTGATACAGAGTGAGGGTGGGGTTACTGAACCTCCTTCTTTGGTAATGTTAGCATTTGGGAGTTTCCTTTGGGGCAAGCATAATGGTTTACAACACAATACAATACAATACGATACAATACAACACAATACAATACGATACGATACAATACAATACGATACACTACAACACAACACAATACAACACAATACAATACGATACAATACAACATAACACAATACAAAACAATACAATACGATACAATACACTACAACGCAACACAATACAATACGACACAATACAATACAATACTACACAACACGACACAATACGATACAATACAATACAACACAATACAATACAATACGATACGATACGATACAACACAACTGTGACGGTGGGTTTATTGTTGCTGGGTTCTGCACAATGGAATGCTATTACCCACTCGTCTTTAGTCGATGGGGATCGCTAGTAAATCTCCCTGTGACTCTACTTAATACATTTAGATGTTTAGCTCGGTCTGTGTTTAGGCTGGGGTACAGAGATAGAAAGAAAAATGGTAAAAGATCTCTGTCACACTAGCTCTCACACAGCTATAAAACATAGGTAGTCCAGCCACTTGTTAACAGTAAATTTAAATATTACACATTTATTTCCTCTACTCTATACACGATCTGCTAAGTACGATACTAACTTAAAAAGTTCAAATGTTTCTTTGACTGGTTCGCCTTTTGATACTTCTATGCAGCTACTGTATCATCATCGAACACTGGATGCTTTCTGAGTAATCTCTTCAGAAAACGGTGTACAGACAGAGGATGTTGAAATTAAAACATCCTTCCGCTAAAGGAAGGATTTGATTTTTCTATTGCAATTCTTTGTGTTTAAAACAGTCAATAACGAAGCACCAGAATGTCTTCAATTGTTTTTAAAGAAAAGCATCCTCTACATATTGCCTAAACCAAAGATTGATTTATATACAAAACTAGGTTTACTTTCGGGGGTTCATATGTACGGAACTCACTTCCCCAAATACAGAAAAAAAACCCGAATTTCTTAAGTCTTTTAAGAAAGGCTTGTCCCAAATCAGACGTGCAACAAAGCTACATGAGCATTTCATTGAGATGATTCCCCGCTAATGTTATGTTTTCTGAGGGTTGATGTTATGCTGCACTAGTAAAGGATTTTTTTTTCGAGTCTCCCGATTTTTGTGTTTACGTGAAGTTGTGTGCAAATGGGGGTGATTGTGATGGTAAGGGTTAAGATGATGGTGGTGAAGAAGAAGAGGAAGAAGTAAAGAACGAGGAAGAGGAGGAAAAGTGTGTGTGTGTGCGTGCGTGTGTGTGTGCGCGTTTGAGTGTGTATGCATTTGAGTTTGTGTGTTTCATTTGATTCCTTTCGCTAGATTGACCCCTATACTCTGTTTTTTCACACACACATGCACACAACACAATATCTCTATCTATCTATCTATCTATCTATCTATCTATCTATCTATCTATCTATCTATCTATCTATCTATCTATCTATCTATCTATCTATCTATCTATCTATCTATCTATCTATCTATCTATCTATCTATCTATATATATTATATATCTATACATATATATATATATATATATATATATATATATATATATATATATATATATATATATATATATATATATATATATATATATATATATATATATCCCTCTCTCTCTCTGGTCGCACCGCCGTAGGTCAGTGGTAGAGCGATGGCCTGGCACACCGATGAATCCAGGTTCGAATCCCTTGGTGGGTGTTACGTTGAAACGCGAAGGATTGTATGTCTGAAACGCGCACGATAGATCTAATCGTTTCGCTTTGCAAAGTATTCAATAATAGAGGGTATTTACCTTTGATTTGAGTTTGCGTTGTTGTTAGAAGAAGCTTTGTATAACGTTGGTAATTTTTGTTGGTCGATATTATTGGAGAATTCTCTAGATCTGCTTGTTTACTATCGATCGAAGTTTCTTGATGGGTGTAGATATTTGAGAACATTCTTGGACGGAAAATAATGTGGTATGACGTAAGTCATTGATGACGAAGTTTCATTTGATTGGTTGTAGTGCGTCATTCTGCCGTGTTCTAAATTGTTCTGGAGTATGAAGAGACTATATAAAGTGCCGCACTGTTTTTATATAAGCAAAGCAAAGCAAAGCAAAGCAAAAGAGTTGATAGTGTGTGTTGATAGTTGAGAATTGTAAAGTGAAAAGAGGAGAGTGAAAAGGCGATTGTATGCAGTTGTTGATGAACGCTGAATAAAGTTTGAAAACTACATACGAAGACTTTGCCTTGTTGCTGAGTGAGCAGGCTGCGTGGATAAACGAACCTGAGTTACACTTTATCAGTACTTCAAGCATCGGGGCTGAATCAACTACTGATAGAAAAACAACATCGAACGAGTGTAACAGTGGGCAAGATAACTATTGGCCATTTTTCACTGTTCATCGTAGCAGTGTGATTGCTCTGATGGTTCAGTGTTCATTTAAGTCTTTACCCCTTCCTTTGTGGGAAGGTTATTCCCGTCTGCCATATCGCCAATGGTGGGTGTAGACGTTAAGCTTCAATGTTCTTTCTTTCAGTTCACACTCTCTCTCTCTCTCTCTCTCTCTCTCTCTCTCTCGCTCTCTCCCAAAAAAAGTGATTCACTGTCATGTATATTTGACGTGTGTGTGAGTGTGTGTTTGTGTGTGTTTGTGTACATGTGTATGTGCACCCGCGCGATGGCTTGTGTGTGTGTGTGTGTGTGTGTGTGTGTGTGTGTGTGTGTGCGTGTGTGTGTGTGTGGTTGTGTGTGAGATAGAGCTTGTGCGCCCTCCTTGGAGTGCATGCGTGTCAGCTGTTTTCTTTGATTTCTGAAACATCCCAAGCCATCGTCACTCATTGCCTAGACTAAACGGGTCCTTCACAAACTGGCGAAACCGGCCTACAATAATTGTGTCGTTTGCATGAAGTTATGACAAGGGTCCTTTGTGTAGTGATGATCTAAATTTAACGGGTTGCAAGGCCTGATTTTTACACACCTTTGGGAATTTAAGAAGGCAAAAGATATGACTTTATGAACCCTTCTCTTTGTCTCTCTGTCTGTCTCTCTCTCTGTCTCTCTCTCTCCCTCTCTCTCTCTCTAACTTAAATAGGGGTACGTTCCTTTTTTTTTTTTTTTTTTAGTGTATCAATAATAATGTAATAATTTCAGGTGACTAATTAGGTGGACCTGATTATGAAAACGACGACGACTTTTGGTCAATTCATAGAAAGCTCTCACTAGCTCCCCTCCCCCCCTAACCGTTGATTTATAAACATGTTGTTGTTGTTGCTGCTATTGTTGTTGTTGCGATTAAATAATTGGAGAATAAAAATTGCATTAGTAAAATAAAAATTCTGGGAACGATGTTGGGTGAATACTGACAAACGGAATTAATGCTGTCCTAGTATTGAGAAGGGGTGTCGGATAGCGCAGTGGTTGGAGCACTCGCTACTTTGTCGCAAGTTAAGCACCGTCCAGTGCGGTTAGCACTTGGATGGGTGACCGCAAAAACCTTTACCACCTTAGTATTGGGAAATGTAATTATATCAAACGTGATGTGATGGGAATTCTGACAATCTTTCTAATATTATTGGCCAAACAAAAAACCGAAAGAGTTTATTATAACTATTTGAGAGACCCCACTTCTCACTGTGGACCCCACATGGTACGACGGCCTATAAGATCCAAAACCTAATAATTACAAATATCAAGAGATGATTACAAATATCATGGGATAATAATACTTATCAACAAGGGATAATTACAATAATCATTGAAAACTTATAAAGATCTTCACGTGATCATGTTTAATTTTCAGTTTTGGCTCTAGCAATCGGCCTGAAAATGCGCCAAAGCCGAAAATTGTAAATATTACATAATAATTACAATTGTTTACTTAATAATTTACAATTTTTACTTGATGTTACACTCATTCGATGTTGGTGTTTTTCTATCAGTAGTAGATTCAGCCCCAATGCGTGAATTCTCCTGATGAGTGTAAGTTCGGATTCGATTATCCACGCAACCCGTTCAATCAGCATACAAGTCACTGAGTCTTCGTATGAAGTTTTCCACTTTTATTCAGCACACATCAACAACTGCATACAATCCCTCAATCGCTTTTCCACTCTCAACTTTTTACTTTCCAACTCACTTTTTTTTTTTAAAGTAAAATTTACTCCCCGGACACATTAAGCGTATAGGGGACAGGTTCCAACTCACTATCAACAACTTTTTTTTAAACAGTGTGGCACTTATATAGTCTCTTCATACTCGAGAACAATTTAGAACACGGCAGAATGACGCACTACAACCAATCAAATAAAACTTCGTCATCACTGACTTACGTCATACATCTTTCTAAACATTCCAGGAACGTTCTCAAACTTCGACATTTATCGGGAAATTTCTATCGACAGTAAACACACAAATCTAGAGAATTCTCCAATAATATCGACTAACGAAAATTATCAACGTTATACAAAGCTTCTTCTGACAACAATGCACACTCAAATCAAAGGTAAATACACTCTATTATTGCATGCTTTGCAAAATAAAACGAACAGATCTATCGCGCGCGCTTCACACATAATATCATGCACATTTCACACGCACCATCATGCGTGTTTCAACGTAACACTTGATCATGCTTAATTCTGACCAAGGCGGCTTACTAGCGCCAAATCTTGCATTTACATGTATCAGTGATAATGGTAATTAACATGTGTTCTGTGTAATTCACATTATGATGGTCTACTAGCTCCAAAACATGATAATGACAAATATTATGAGATAATTACAAATATCAACGACATATTTAAAATTAACATGAAAAAATTGTAATTGTCAATTGAAAATTACAAATTTCGGTTTTGGCCTATTTCCAGACGGATTGCTAAGCCAAAACTAACAATCAAACATGATCACGCGAAGATATTTTGTAAGTTTTCAATGATAATTGTAATTATTCCTTGATAATTGTAATTTCCCTTTGATATTTGTAATTATCTCATGAAATTTTTAATTATCAGGTTGTGGCGCTTGGAAGACGTGGCAAATACTGATAATTATTAATTAACACTGTGGATTACCAGTATCTCTGTAAATTACACAGAACACGTGTTAATTTCAATTATCTTGCGATAATGGTAACTTTCGATTTTGGCGCTAATAGGCCGTCATACTTCGGTTTATACTCTAACTCACACGCACACACACACACACACTCACCCACACACATACACGCATAAAGATATTTATACCGCTAATTATATATAGGCGGTAGATGGAGTTGGTCCATTCCTTTGTGTAAGGTCACTTGCTGGAATAAATTTTGTATTCTGTTTGTTCTTGTTGTTGTTTTTTTTATCTGTGGCAATAACAGGAACACCAGATGAAAAACAAAATGTTGATGGAAATATTTTTTCTTTGTAAATGAGATGTTTGTGGAGTTTCTCTGTAAAGAGAGATGAGCTGGACTCCCACGTTGTTGAGCCAGCTTCTTTGGAAGAGTATAGCGGTCCTCTGTTAACCCATTTCCGCCTCGTGACAGAAACAGAGATAATGAATCTCCTGAAGAAGATGCCAAGCAAAACGTGTTTGCTTGACCCCATCCCCACTCCCTTGACGAAACAGTGTTTGGTAGAACTTGTTCCTATTATCACCTCAGTGGTTAACTCGTCTCTGGTCAGTGGCATAGTGCCACCTCAGTTCAAACAAGCTGTGATCACCCCCATTATCAAGAAGCCTGGGCTTGACCCCAACATGTTAAAACACTATAGACCGGTGTCGAACCTGCCTTTCATGGCGAAGGTCTTAGAGAAAGTGGTTCTAGCCCAACTGATCGAGCATCTGCAAGCAAACAATCTGTTAGAAGTGTATCAGAGTGCATACAGAAAGGATCACAGCGTGGAGACAGCCGTGCTGAATGTTCTGGATGGCCTACTAGTGAGTTCAGATCAGAAGCGAGTTTCTCTCATGGCGCTTCTTGACCTCAGCGCGGCTTTCGACACGCTGGATCATTCTGTACTGCTTCAAAGACTTAACAAATCATTTGGCCTACGTGTTGTTGTTCATGACTGGTTTGTGTCGTATGTGCAGGATCGCTTTCAGTCAGTTCTGGTTGATGGTGTTTTATCATCACCCGACTCACTTGTATTTGGTGTCCCTCAGGGTTCTGTGTTGGGGCCTGTGTTATTTACATTATATTCTCAGCCACTTTCAGACGTCATCACAGACCATGAATGTAATTTCCATAAATATGCAGACGATACTGAACTGTCCAAGAGTTCTCAGCCATCAGACTTTAAGACTGTGCAGTCAGACATTCAAACTTGCATCCATGATGTTCTTTCCTGGATGGATAGCAATAAGCTCAAATTGAACACTGACAAAACTGAAATCATGCCTGTAGGCAAAGCCTCGTGTCTCAGGCAGGTCGGCAGCGACTCCGTAGTTGTAAATGGCAGCAGCATTCCATACCAAGACTCCGTGCGCTATCTTGGAGTCAAAATCGACCAAACTTTGTCAATGCAAGATCAAATTGGTACTATTTGTCGTGCTACTTTTCTCGAGATGAGGCGCATTGCCTCTATTCGACAGTTTTTAACCGAGTCAGCGTGTGCAGCTCTTGTCAATGCTTTTGTGACATCACGGCTTGAATTCTGCGATTCTGTTCTGGTTGGTCTTCCAGCTGAACAGATAAATCGCCTTCAACGCGTACAAAACAACGCAGCGCGTCTTATTTTGAAACGGAAGAAAAGGGATCACACCATTCCCTTAATATGCAAGCTTCACTGGCTGCCGGTGAAGTTTCGCATTCAATTCAAGGTCTGCGTTTTGGCTTTTCGGTTCTTTGAAGGCACACTACCATCCTACCTAGCCAATGCACTTGTAACCTATAAACCAACTCGGGCACTACGTTCTTCTTTTGACAGCGCCACGCCGAAATATGAAAACTTTCGGAGAACGTGCATTTTCTTTTGCTTCGCCTACTCTCTGGAATTCGCTGCCGGCAAACATGAGAGGCGTACCTGACTTGGTGACATTCAAATCGCAACTCACTGAGAACGTATCTGTTCAAGCTTGCATTCAAATAATAATAATTATTATTATTGTTGTTTTTATTTTATTGTAATATTATGTTATATGTGTTGTAATGACAGGATGTACAATGGATGAATGCGAGTGAGTGCGCAATGAGTCACAATGTGAGATTTGCGCGATATAAGTACCATTCATTATTATTATTATTAAAGAATAATTCAGATGCATAACGTCAGGTTGATAAGAGGTTATTGATGCATGTTTGAAGTAAGCTTCTTCTTGTGTGTTTGCTTTTGGAATTGGATAATGTTCGCCATCCGAGCGGGTGAGATTCTACTTACCTTCTCAGCGAAAGCACAGCAGTTACAGAGCAGCGCCTTTCGGAACAATTTTTTTTAGGATTTAAAGAGTGTGCAGGGTGGCACTGACCCCTCCAGGACATGGGCGTCAGGATCTTTTTAAAATCCGGGCAACGAAATGCATACATGCACAGACTAGACCTCGGTTTATACTCTCATCTGAAAGTTCTGTTCCCTTCACCGGCATATTTACATTTTGCACCGTTCACGGGAAGGGAAAACAAAACAGCCATATTCGTTACCTTTGTCTGCCCAGAGCATTTGAGACTAGCAGATGAGGCGCTATGTAATGGTAATGTACGTACTTTTGATTGTAATACGTTTCTACCGTTAACCCGTTCACTTCCCCTTTACCACCATCTCTTTCCCTGCGCTGCCCTTACCTTGTTCTACTTCTGTGATCCCCTTTTCTTGCCATGAACACGATCTTTCTCTAGCTCTTATGTTGATCTCATTCCTCTTGTCTTTCTCTGCCCTCCCTCACTACGATCTCTTTCTGTACCCTTATTATGATCTCTTTCTGTACCCTTATTATGATCTCTTTCTCTACCTTTATTATGATCTCTTTCTCTACTCTTATTATGATCTCTTTCTCTACTCTTATTATGATCTCTTTCTCTACTCTTATTATGATCTCTTTCTCTACTCTTATTATGATCTCTTTCTCTACTCTTATTATGATCTCTTTCTCTACTCTTATTATGATCTCTTTCTCTACTCTTATTATGATCTCTTTCTTTACCCTTATTATGATCTCTTTCTCTACCCTTATTATGATCTCTTTCTCTACCCTTATTATGATCTCTTTCTCTACTCTTATTATGATCTCTTTCTTTACCCTTATTATGATCTCTTTCTCTACCCTTATTATGATCTCTTTCTCTACTCTTATTATGATCTCTTTCTCTACCCTTATTATGATCTCTTTCTCTACTCTTATTATGATCTCTTTCTCTACTCTTATTATGATCTCTTTCTCTACCCTTATTATGATCTCTTTCTCTACCCTTATTATGATCTCTTTCTTTACCCTTATTATGATCTCTTTCTCTACCCTTATTATGATCTCTTTCTCTACTCTTATTATGATCTCTTTCTCTACCCTTATTATGATCTCTTTCTCTACTCTTATTATGATCTCTTTCTCTACTCTTATTATGATCTCTTTCTTTACCCTTATTATGATCTCTTTCTCTACTCTTATTATCTCTTTCTCTACTCTTATTATGATCTCTTTCTTTACCCTTATTATGATCTCTTTCTCTACCCTTATTATCTCTTTCTCTACTCTTATTATGATCTCTTTCTTTACCCTTATTATGATCTCTTTCTCTACCCTTATTATCTCTTTCTCTACTCTTATTATGATCTCTTTCTCTACCCTTATTATGATCTCTTTCTCTACCCTTATTATCTCTTTCTCTACTCTTATTATGATCTCTTTCTTTACCCTTATTATGATCTCTTTCTCTACCCTTATTATCTCTTTCTCTACTCTTATTATGATCTCTTTTTTACCCTTATTATGATCTCTTTCTCTCCCCTTATTATCTCTTTCTCTACTCTTATTATGATCTCTTTCTCTACCCTTATTATGATCTCTTTCTCTACTCTTATTATGATCTCTTTCTTTACCCTTATTATGATCTCTTTCTCTACCCTTATTATGATCTCTTTCTCTACCCTTATTATCTCTTTCTCTACTCTTATTATGATCTCTTTCTCTACCCTTATTATGATCTCTTTCTCTACCCTTATTATGATCTCTTTCTCTACCCTTATTATGATCTCTTTCTCTACTCTTATTATGATCTCTTTCTTTACCCTTATTATGATCTCTTTCTCTACCCTTATTATGATCTCTTTCTCTACCCTTATTATGATCTCTTTCTCTACCCATAGTATGATATCTTTCTCTACCCTTATTACGATCTCTTTCTTTACCCTTATTATGTATTATCTCTTTCTCTACCCTTATTATGATCTCTTTCTTTAACCTTATTATGATCTCTTTCTTTACCCTTATTATGTATGATCTCTTTCTCTACCCTTATTATGATCTCTTTTTCTACCCTTTCTCTTTCTCTACCCTTATTATGATATCTTTCTCTACTCTTATTATGATCTCTTTCTCTACCCTTATTATCTCTTTTTCTACCCTTATTATGATCTCTTTCTCTACCCTTATTAGATTCCTTTCTCTACCCTTATTATCTCTTTCTCTACCCTTATTACGATCTCTTTCCCTACCCTTATTATGATCTCTTTCTCTACCCTCATTATGATCTCTTTCTCTACCCTTATTATCTCTTTCTTTACCCTTATTATGATCTCTTTCTCAACCCTTATTATCTCTTTCTCTACCCTTATTACGATCTCTTTCTCTACCCTTATTATGATCTCTTTCTCTACCCTTATTATCTCTTTCTCTACCCTTATTATGATCTCTTTCTCTACCCTTATTATGATCTCTTTCTCTACCCTTATTATCTCTTTCTCTACCCTTATTATTATCTCTTTCTCTACTCTTATTATGATCTCTTTCTCTACCCTTATTATGATCTCTTTCTCTACTCTTATTATGATCTCTTTCTCTACCCTTATTATGATCTCTTTCTCTACCCTTATTATGATCTCTTTCTCTACCCTTATTATGATCTCTTTTCTCTACCCTTATTATGATCTCTTTCTCTACCCTTATTATCTCTTTCTCTACCCTTATTATGATCTCTTTTCTCTACCCTTATTATGATCTCTTTCTCTACTCTTATTATCTCTTTCTCTACCCTTATTATGATCTCTTTCTTTACCCTTATTATGATCTCTTTCTCTACCCTTATTATGATCTCTTTCTCTACCCTTATTATGATCTCTTTCTCTACCCTTATTACGATCTCTTTCTCTACCCTGGCTGTTTTGGGGTTGTTGTTCTTATAAAGTTTTTATCAGCTGTGCCACACCTGACTATAGAAACCAAGATTATATGTGAGAGAGTGTGAGCATGAAAGTACAAGGACTGTGCATGGCAGTGTACAGAATGCTTGAGCTGAGTTAATAAATACAGATTTTTTTTAAAGAACATTTAAAATGCCTTTAGTGTGATGCTATTGGTGCAAGGACGGTTTTAACAAAGATCAAAGCTGCATACAAGGATACCCCCAAAATGGCACATATGAACAGAGGACATATTTGTTTCACTTTTAAATTAATTAATTATCCATTTGTACATGTGCTGATGTCATCCACATCTTCCACTATTTTATATGGAATAAAGAATAGTTGACGTGGCTTGGCTTGACTTCATATACATACCGATCCCACATAGAAACCAGGACGCTCAGGAAGCTGACGAACAATGTGGCTCTGAAGTTTGACACTGAACATCTGATACAACTCACTTGACGTAGAAGGTGAAGTATGTAGATCTAATGAACCCTTTATATAATCATATCTCTATGTCCCTTTGTTATATCGTCGTTTGTAAGTGCAAAGCGGTATCTATAATAGATGCCGAAAAGCAGTGACAGTGACGCTGGCCAAAAAATGAAATCAGCGGTGCATGAAGAAGCGAGCTGTTAATGGCGCGTGACTGCATAGAGACCGCTACGGTTGAAGAAGCTTCACTATGCTCCCAACTGATTTTCTTCTACCCAGGACGGGGTCTTTATAATCCCTTGTTTTAACCATCCGTGATAGTAACGTTTTGCTTTTCATCCATCCGTGACAGATGGACAGAATGTGAAGAAGCCGCTACGAAACACAGGACTAAACTATTAGTTAGAACTGCGGTCTTGATCCGTAAGTTGTCTGAATCTAGTCTAGTCACAGTCTAAAGTCAGTTTGGCGAGAGGACACTTTTTATGACATTAACAATGACTGAACCATAAGGAGTTTATAATACCCCGAATATCCCCGATACTGCAGCATGTTGCGTGCGGTCAACAACCCTTCATTGCATGACAGGAAACTTAAAACGGAACATAAACTGAATATTTGATGCAGGATTTGAACTTCAGATACAAAGGTTAAGAAACAGCAGAAAAAAAAGCAAACTGCAACTTTTGATAATCATGATAATCATGCAAGGGTTAATAATTACATTAGCAAACAGTGCGCAAGAGTGCAAATACAACCACCACCACCACCACAACTACTACAAGTACTACTACTAAATATATCAGCTATTATAAATGTACACTAACATTAAATATAAAGCAAACATTTTTAAAAAAGGGAAAAAAAGGGTGAAAGCAGGAATGGACTTCAAGTCAACATAAGTCAATCAAATCAAGAAGCTTCATTCCATTCAGCTGGAGATATATACACCCTCGTTATGGAGATATTTACACCCTCATTAATACACCCTCATTATGGAGATATATACACCCTCATTATGGAGATATATACACCCTCATTATGGAGATATATACACCCTCATTATGGAGATATGTACACCCTCATTATGGAGATTTATACACCCTCATTATGGAGATATATACACCCTCATTATGGAGATATATACACCCTCATTATGGAGATTTATACACCCTCATTATGGAGATATATACACCCTCATTCTATTTCATGCAATTATACTTCTTTAAAAAAACACACTAAAAGAACAACAATAATAATAATAATAATAATAATAATAATAAATAATAACAAAAGCAACAACAATACTACTACTACTACTACTACTACTACTACTACTACTACTACTACTACTACTACTAATGATGATGATAACCCCCCCGTGGGAGCGCCGTAGGTTTTTGTATAAATAGTATCCCCACTTTCTGGAAATGTAGTGCTTTAAATTCTCACCGTCGCTGTCTTTCTCCATTGTTCTTTCTCATTCCTACTCTGTTTTATCTGCTATTCTATCTTCTTCGCTAGATTTGTCACCAACCTTTTTTTCTTGAAAACTTCCAAAACTCTTCATTTGTGTGTGATGTCTGTTGTATCAGCCTGGGAATATTTGACGCTTTCTGCTAAATGGCCACTATGATATTATTATTTAGCAATGTAGGCGTTTTATGTATGTGTTTTGTTAATATTCCATAATGATGTTTATATTCTATTTTGTTTTCGTAAACGGGAGTTCGATAAATTAGAATATAGCCTCAGCGTCCACCGCGTCTGTCTTTATTGTACAGTGACCGGCTGGTGGGGTGCCGTCAGTGTTACCACTAGGGTTGTTTTAGCAGATCTTTTATACGGATCAGGAGTGAGTCCTCTTTCAAGCAAGTTGTGGTCCTGATTTTGTGGTCCTTATTCGGCTCTTTGCAATCCGCTGGACCCTTTAGCAATGAATAACTAACTATTAAAATAACTAACTATTAAACTAAGTAACTAACGAACTAACTACTACTACTACTACTACTACTACTACTACTACTACTACTACTACTACTACTGATGATGATGATGATGAAGATGATGATGAAGATGATGATGATGAAGATGATGATGATGATGATGATGATGATGATGATGATGATGATGATTATTATAAGGCGTTTCAATAAGGTGTAGTGGTGGTGGTGGTACATGGTGTCCCAGTAACCTTTGGGTCGTTGGGGAGGAAAGCGTTTGCGACCTCTCTTTTTTCTAGGCCAGCTCAGTGAGGGCAGAGCCTATCTCCTCTCCCTCGCTGCTTTTCATTCCCCGGTTCTAAAACAGATCCAGGCACAACCCATTCACAGCTGAGTGGATCGGGGTACAATGGCTCATAAATATTTGAAGCTATGCACTGTGTTGAGGGATTGGCCTTGGACTTTGATGTCCATAATAATAATAATAATAATAATAATAATAATAATAATAATAATAATAATAATAATGTTCGTCATTTGTAAGGCGCCTTAGCCTAAGGATCAAGGCGCTGGCCGATACAGGATCTAACTCAAACCGCCCGAGACGCCCACCCGCAGCCTTTGGGCGCATGGTCTGACGCCCGGTCAACTGAGCACAATCCTGGGCAGCCAGGGATGGGGGAGAAGGACCAAGTGCATGCTGGGTGTGTTCTTGTTACCGGCACTCACCCGTCTAGGACATGAGCGTCAGGATCTTTAAAGTCCGTTATGATGGAATGTATGCGACACACAGACTAGACCTCGGTTTATACTCTCATCCGAAGGAGTAGGAAACCAGGAGTAAAGTGTCTTTCCCAAGGCACAATGGCCCGGCCAGGGCTCGAACCCGGGACCTTCAGATCCGCAAGCCGAAGCACTACTATTAGACCACAGTGCCTCCCATATTGATGCCATTGGTATTGTTGGTAATCATTTTGGTCTTCTCTGCACTTATTTCCATTCCATAGCCTCTGGAGTTGGTGTTAAGCCTCTGTACCAGCTGTTCAAGTTCTTGTTCCTCTCCAGCCAATCCATCAATGTCATTCGCAAAACGAAGGTTAGAGATTGCTCTACCCTCTATGCTGACTGTGCCTTCGTGATTTGCAAGGGTATCTATATGACAGCACAGTGTTGGAGAGAGTAGGCATCCTTGACTCACACCGATTGTTGTTCTGAACCAGTTCCCGATGGCGCTGTTGTGGAGGACTGCACTGGTAGCCTTGTCATACAGGCTTTTGATCACTTCAATAATTTTAGGGCTGATGTTGTACACTCTCATGGTTGTCCACAGAGCTGCATGCCAAAGCCAGTCTGGCATATGCCTTACAGAAGAACAATAAGTCTTTAATAGATGGACAGAGTACTGCTCTGACCTTTATAACCACACACCAAACGGTGACCCATCAGATCTAGCATATCCCCAGAACAGAGAAGAGGAAGAAATCCTCCCAATTCTCCGAGAAGTTGAGGCAGCAGTGCACTCACTGAAGAAAGGGATGTCAGCGGGAGTGGACAACATACCCGCGGAATTGCTTCAAGCAAGAGGAGAAGCGATGATTGATGCCCTCACCATTTTCTGTGACAAGATCTGGCAGAGTGGGGAGTGGCCTACACACCATGGACAATACACAAACTCACACACAAACACGCACATTATAACACACTTCTATTCATTCTGAGAGACACATATTAATGTTTGTTTTATAGGTGGCTGGATTTGGGGACAAAGCTAGATCTGGTTCGTACAGTGGAACACTTGGGTACACGGAAACGGTGTTCAAATATATCAAGAAAACAAAAAGCAAATTTAAGAATCAAGACTTCAACAACTGTACAGCAACAAGCGTTAATAACATTCCCATTAGACGGGCCATTAACAATATAATAGCAACAAAAAAAATTAGACAGGTGTTACGTTGAGACTCGCGCGGCGGTCCGAATGGCACGCGCGCGTTAGTTCTGTTCGTTTTATTTTGCAACGCATGCAATAATAGAGTGTATTTACCTTTGATTTGATTTTGAGTTGTTATTAGAAGAAGCTTTGTATAACATTGGTGATTTTAGTTGGTCGATATTATTTGAGAATTTTCTAGAGTCGGTTGTTTACTGTCGATCGAAGCGTATGGATAATTCTAGTGGTAACTATAAAAGCTTCCATTCCAAATACATGTAAGGTTGTATGACGTGAAACAGTGATGATGAAATTATTTCTGATTGGTTGTGGTGTGTTATGCGGGGGTATTCTCGCCTGTTCTGGAGTAGAGACTATATAAGTGCCGCACTGTTTCAAAATAAGAGAGAGTTGAAAGTGTAGAGAGCTGTTGTGTTAGAGTTGAGAAAGTTGTAAAAAGTGGAATGTTGATAGTTGAGAATTGTAAAGTGAACAGCGATTGAACGATTGTATGCAGTTGTTGATGTATGCTGAATAAAAGTGGAAAACTTCAAACGACGACTCCTGCCTTGTTGATAATTGAACGGGTTGCGTGGATAAACGAATCTGAGTTACACCTATCAGGATTTCAAGCATCGGGGCTGAATCAACTACTGATAGAGAAAAAACAACATCGAGTGTAACAACAGGAAAAAAATGTTTTTCTTTATTTTTCTCGTGTTATTTCTCCTTTTTTTCCCCATCGATTTCTTTAGTTCTCTTTTATTTCTTGTAATTCATTTGAGAGAGAGAGAGAGAGAGAGGGTGGTGGGCGGTGGTGGGTGGGGTGTAGACAAGCCGAAAGAGATGTCCGATCCCTGCCAGGACGGAATCTCTCTCTCTCTCTCTCTCTCTCTCTCTCTCTCTCTCTCTCTCTCTCTCTCTCTCTCTCTCTCTCTCTCTCTCTTTCTCTGTGAGACACAACAAACTCCGAGAGAAACCCAAACAGAAAAAAAAACAAACAAAGAAAAGCAGCCTTGAAGAAAACGAACCTCAATGAAACTTCCAATTAAAACAAGCCGTTGCCATCTCTCTCTCTTTCTCTTTTTTTTATTTTTTTTATTTATTTTTTTTTATCAGTACATTACATTACATAATTGTTGCTTTAGGTCCAGCGGACTCTTCCGAGCCAAATCAGGACCGGACAACCCCCAATCCGCATAAAAGATCTGTTGAAACAACCCTAGTGGGAAAACTGAATGCCCTCCACCAGCCAGTCACTTTACAATAAAGACATCCCACGCAGAGGACGGCTGAGGCTTTACCCCAACTAATCGAACCCCCGGTTACAAAAACAAAATAGAATACAAACATCATTATAAATTATCAACAAAACACATACATATAAAATGCCTACATTGCTAAATAATAACATCATAGGAAGCCCTAGTGACCACCTGGCAGAAAGCGTCCAACATTCCCAAGCTGATCCAACAGACCTCATACACGAACAAGGACTCTTGTCCCGAAAGAGTTTTCAAGAAAAAAGGTAGATGACTGGTATAGCGAAGAAGACGATAGTATAGCAGATTGATAGAACAGAGCAGGAATGAGAAAGAGCAAATGAGAAAGAAAGCGACAGTGGGAATTTAAAGCACTAAATTTCCGGAAAGTGGGGATACTATTTATACTGAAACCCCCGGCACCCCAACGGGGGTACAACTTATGTTAATCTGATGAATAAAATTTGATACAACAACTCTCTCTCTCCCCCTCCCTCTCTCTCCCTCTCTCTCCCCCCTCTCTCTCCCTCTCTCTCTCCCTCCCTCTCTCTCTCTCTCTCACTCACTCTCTCTCTCTCTGTGAGACACAACAACATCCGAGAGAAACCCAAACAGAAAAAAAAATCAAATACTTCAAGAAAGCGAATAACAAACACACAAAAAACAACAACCAAGAAACAAACAAACAATTAAAGAAAAAAAACGCCAATTAACCATTTTAACGACTAAGCTATGAACAAACTCACCTCTAAAGCAGAAATCAGATAGTTGGTTCGTCCTCTTGGTCCAGGGTACCTTCAGGACAATAATAATCCACGTGGGCAGGTGTTGTACTAATATCCAAGTACAGTAGTGAAACTCGCACTGTCAAAGGCCGTAGTGTAACAATAATAATCCGCTAAAGGGTTGATCATAACCTCCAGTGTGGCGAAATACCAGTCTGAAACAGATACGCAGAATCAATCCTTCAATACGGGTAAGTACGTGTGCTGAGAATAAGAGTACGTACAGAGATGGAGAAATGGGAGAGGAAGAGAGAGAGAGAGAGAGAGAGAGAGAGAGAGAGAGAGACAGAGAGAGAGAGAGAGAGAGGAGAGAGAGAGGGGAAATAGAGAGAGAGAGGGTGGGTGGTGTTAAAGTTTTAACTTTAATGAGATAAAGGTTTTAGGCTTAGCCTAATCTTACAACTTGTCCTTTAGCTTTATGAACATTGACAACAACAGGAACTATAATGTTCCTCATTAATACCTGTTTATTGTAATTAATATTCAATACAGAAACAGAGAAAACACACACACATATATACACACACACATTTCGATAACTTAATCACAACTAAAACCGTTAACTTTAACAACGTTGTCCTGAACAGCACAGATCACCAATGACGCCACCACCTCCCTCACTCTTCTCCTTTCCCACACCAGGGATACATACAGTGAAACACACAAGCACACACCAGGGATACATACAGTGTAACACACAAGCACACACCAGGGATACATACAGTGAAACACACAAGCACACACCAGGGATACATACAGTGAAACACACAAGCACACACCAGGGATACATACAGTGAAACACACAAGCACACACCAGGGATACATACAGTGTAACACACAAGCACACACCAGGGATACATACAGTGTAACACATAAACACACACCAGAGACACATACAGTGTAACACAAGCACACACCAGGGATACATACAGTGTAACACACACGCACACACCAGGGATACATACAGTGTAACACACACGCACACACCAGGGATATATACAGTGTAACACACAAGCACACACCAGGGATACATACAGTGTAACACACAAGCACACACCAGGGATACATACAGTGTAACACACAAGCACACACCAGAGATACATACAGTGTAACACACAAGCACACACCAGGGATACATACAATGTAACACACAAGCACACACCAGGGATACATACAGTGTAACACACAAGCACACACCAGGGATACATACAGTGTAACACACAAGCACACACCAGGGATATATACACTGTAACACACAAGCACACACCAGGGATACATACAGTGTAACACACAAGCACACACCAGGGATACATAAAATGTAACACACAAGCACACACCAGGGATACATACAGTGTAACACAACTAAAACCGTTAACTTTAACAACGTTGTACTGAACAGAACAGATCGTCAATGACGCCACCACCACCCGCCACTCTTCTCCTTTCCCACACCCGGGATACATACGGTGTAACACACAAGCACACACACACACACACCCTGGATACATACAGTGTAACACACAAGCACACACACACACCCTGGATACATACAGTGTAACACACAAGCACACACACCCTGGATACATACAGTGAAACACACAAGCACACACCAGGGATACATACAGTGTAACACACAAGCACACACCTGGGATACATAAAATGTAACACACAAACACACACCAGGGATACATAAAATGTCACACACAAGCACACACCAGGGATACATAGAATGTAACACACAAGCACACACTAGGGATACATAGAATGTAACACACAAGCACACACTAGGGATACATACAGTGTAACACACAAGCACACACCAGGGATACATAAAATGTAACACACAAACACACACCAGGGATACATAGAATGTAACACACAAGCACACACCCGGGATACATAAGTGTAACACACAAACACACACCAGGGATACATAGAATGTAACACACAAGCACACACTAGGGATACATAGAATGTAACACACAAGCACACACTAGGGATACATAGAATGTAACACACAAGCACACACCAGGGATACATAAAATGTAACACACAAACACACACCAGGGATACATAAAATGTAACACACAAACACACACCAGGGATACATAGAATGTAACACACAAGCACACACCCGGGATACATAAGTGTAACACACAAACACACACCAGGGATACATAGAATGTAACACACAAGCACACACTAGGGATACATAGAATGTAACACACAAGCACACACTAGGGATACATAGAATGTAACACACAAGCACACACTAGGGATACATAGAATGTAACACACAAGCACACACACACACCCTGGATATATACAGTGTAACACACAAGCACACACCAGGGATACATAAAATGTAACACACAAACACACACCAGGGATACATAAAATGTCACACACAAGCACACACCAGGGATACATAGAATGAAACACACAAGCACACACCAGGGATACATAGAATGTAACACACAAGCACACACCCGGGATACATACAGTGTAACACACAAGCACACACCAGGGATACATAAAATGTAACACACAAACACACACCAGGGATACATAAAATGTCACACACAAGCACACACCAGGGATACATACAGTGTAACACACAAGCACACACCCGGGATACATAAGTGTAACACACAAACACACACCAGGGATGCATAGAATGTAACACACAAGCACACACTAGTGATACATAGAATGTAACACACAAGCACACACCAGGGATACATAGAATGTAACACACAAGCACACACTAGGGATACATAGAATGTAACACACAAGCACACACCAGGGATACATACAGTGTAACACACAAGCACACACTAGGGATACATAAGTGTAACACACAAACACACACCAGGGATACATAGAATGTAACACACAAGCACACACTAGGGATACATAGAATGTAACACACAAGCACACACCAGGGATACATAGAATATAACACACAAGCACACACCAGGGATACATAGAATGTAACACACAAGCACACACCAGGGATACATACAGTGTAACATACAAGCACACACACAACAACAATAAGTCAAATTGCACTTTGAGCTAGCTTGACTCGGGTACTAATAAAAAAAATCATTACTTCAGCCAGTCCAGTACACAGGCAACAGTGTAATAATACCACACCCTAAACAAAATACCTATAGAAGTACATTGCAACGCTATACCCCAAAAAAACTATATAAGTATAATGCAACATTATACAAAATACCTATATAAGTACAATGCAACACTATACAAAATACCTATTTAAGTTCAATGCAACACTATACAAAATACCTATATAGGTTCAATGCAACACTATACAAAATACCTATATAAGTACAATGCAACACTATACAAAATACCTATATAAGTTCAATGCAACACTATACAAAATACCTATATAAGTATAATGCAGCACTATACAAAATACCTATATAAGTACAATGCAACATTATACAAAATACCTATATAAGTACAATGTGTTACACTCAAGTTCGATGTTGGTGTTTTCTATCAGTATCTGATTCAGCCCCGATGCTTGAATTCCTGATAGGGTGTAACTCAGATTCGTTTATTCACACAGCCCGTCCAAACAGCATACAAGTCACAAAGTCGACGTATGAAGTTTTCCACTTTTATTCAGCACACATCAACAACTGCATACAATTCTCAATTCAACTCAATAACTTTCACAGCAACTTTCCAAATCACTATCAACAACTTTTCTATCAACAACAATCTCTCTCTACAGCGACTCGGCTCACGATTAAATAACCTCTCTCTTTTCTGGAACAATATGGTACATGGTAGAAATGACGTACTGCCACCAATCGAACTAAAGATCGTCATCACTGGCTTACGTCATTACACATTTTCTCTACTTCCGGGAACATTCACGACCTTCGATATCCATCCGGAAATTTCTATCAAGAGTAAACACGCAGATCCAGAAACTTCGCAAATAATATCGACTAACGCAAATTATCAACGTTATACAAAGCCTCTCCTAACAACAATGCAAACTCAAATCAAAGGTAAATAAACACCATTATTGAATACTTTGCAAAACGAAACGATTAGATCTATCGTACACGCTTCCGACATACTTTCGTTCACGTTTCAACGTAACATAACCCCCCACTCAAGAAGAAATTTACTTAATTTCTTTCAACAACGTTGAAACGTAATGCACAAACAATGTACAGAATTAAAACTTACTTCAGACTGTCTCATTTACTGTCAATGTTCTCAGTTTATATACACAGAGTCAATGTTTTTCATCCGCAAGTCTTTCTGGATACTGTCAATGTTCACAGTTTATGTTCCTTCAACCGCAAGGAAACGTCGCCCTCGTCAGTTGCGGTCGTCATCGGCCCAGGGTCAAAGACAGTGATCTCGTGGGCTTTCCTGGAGTCAGTGCATCCTCCGTTGTCTTCCTCTCCCGTCGGATGTCCGACGCAGTCGACGTTGTCAGCTCCCAGAATGCATTTGCTGGGTCTCACGGTCAGGTTGGCTTCTGCGGGACGGTGGAACGGCTCCCTCAAGGTCTGCAGATGCTCCTTCCAGGTCTGGGTCGTAGAGCCTGGGACATCATTGAAGTTATGGGGAAACTCGCCCATAAGGTCCTTGAGCTCCAACTTTTGACCTTCCGTCAAGCTCGGTCCTAGCTTAACATCATTGATGCCTTCTTTGCTGTGGAAGTCTCCCAGTTCCAACAGTTCTTCGCTGTCAAAGCTGTCGTCGGTCACAGCTGCTGTGGCTGCGTGCACAGTCTCTGTTGGCCTTTCCACGTACAGCTTAAGGAGGTTGGCGTGGTATATCTTGGAATGCTGGCCGACCTTCACCTTGTAGTCGTTGATCCCCACCACGGTCTCCACTTCGTACGGGCCTTTCCACTGCATCAGCAACTTATTGTGATCAGTAGGTAGCAGCACCAGCACTTTGTTGCCAGGTTTAAACTTCCTGTTCACAGCCCTACGGTCATAGTAGTGCTTTCCACAGTCTTGGGACTTCTTCAGGTTTTCTCTGGCTATCTCGAGAGTCTGCTCCAGCTTCTCCCGTAGCTCAAACACGTACTGGTAGCTGTTCTTCACCTCTGGGGTGTCTACTTCTTTCGTCCACAGTTCTTTTAGGATGTGCATCGGCCCTCGGATGGTTCTTCCGTACAGCAGCTCGAACGGAGAAAAGCCGGTGGACTCCTGCGGTACTTCTCTGTAGGCGAAAAGTAGGGCGTTGATGTAGCGATGCCATTGTCTGGGCTGCTCGCTGCACAGTTTCTTCAAGGTGGACTTCAGCGTAGCATTGAACTTCTCGACGAGCCCGTTGCACATTGGATGGTAGGGTGTCGTAGTCAAATGCCGGATGCTCAGCAGTCGGTTGACCTCCTTCATGCAGTCAGAGACGAACTGCGTCCCGAGGTCTGTCAGAATTTCTTCAGGCACTCCAAGCCTACTGAACATGTCCACCAGTGCCTCTGCTACAGTTTCAGTGTCAATCTTCTTCAGTGGCACTGCTTCTGGGTACCGAGTCGCATAGTCCACTAAAGTCAGTACCCATCGATGACCTTCTTCACTCGGAGGTCTTATTTCGCCGATTAAGTCTAAGGCCACCCTCTTGAAAGGTCGGTCGATCAGAGGCATCCTCTGCATAGGCACTTTCGGGACCCTTCCTCGAGGTATGGTCTTCTGGCAAATGTCACATGATCGGCAGAATCGGCTGACGTCCGCATGAAGTCCTGGCCAGTAGAACACCGCCTGGATTCTATCCGACGTCTTCTTGATACCCAGGTGACCTCCCATGATTGAGTCATGCGCTACTTCCATCACCTGGCGCCTTAGGGGTAACGGTACCAAGACTTGACGCAGTGTTTTCCCTCCGTTGACCCTCGGGTGCTGGAAGATTCGGTACAGGATCTTGGCCTTCACCTCAAAATAGACCGTACCACTGCCTTTGGTCACGTGGTCTTGGCGGTTCCTGTACTTGTTTAAAGTGCTATCAGCTTCCTGGAGCTGGATCAGCTTATCTCTGTCCACGATGGCAGCTTTGGAGTTGTCGGCGACCTTCAGTGGCGTAGACATCTTGTCTCTCTTGGCCTGGGCCCTGGTAGTAACAGCACCGACGATCTCTGGTCGGCAGGGCTGAGCCGGAGTAACCACATTGTCCCGTAGCAGCTCTGTAAGGTCTCCATCGGGAAACGGCAATGGATCCTCCTCCACAACTTCGACGTGTTGGGTTGAGGCAGGACTCCACTCTGGATCGGGGTCGTCGGGTCGTCTCGCGCCGTCGATATTCCCGATCATCAAATCATACAGCGGCTTCTTCAGGCAAACCGCTTCGACTTCGCCTATGTAGAAAGGGGTGTTGACATGAATCTTCGCAACTGGCGCTCTCACACATTTGCTGTCGGCCATAAGTGTCCATTTTGAATCGCCAGTGAACTGTTCTTTAGCGATTAGGTCTTCTCTGACGATGACCCCACTGCAGCCAGAGTCTCTTAAAACAGTCACTTCATGATTTCCGACGCGTCCCTTTGAAACAGGCATGTTCTGGACGGTCACAGCTGCGCTGGCGACGACGGGGATGGATTTTCCGTTGGCAAGGAGAAGTTGGCCATCGGTCATGCACTCTTGCACGTCCGCAGGAGTAGCTGTGCGCTTGGTCTCACTCGGAAGAATGACGCTCCCGCCGCACACTTGATGGTCAGATCTACTGGTTTGCCGTTGATTGGAGAAACGTCTCTGCCGGTTGCCCACCGCTGCATTGTCCGTACTGCCCCGCTGTCCGCTACTTTTGTTTTGAGGACAGTTAGCCGCTCTGTGGTCTGTAGCGTTGCAGGTGAAACAGCCTCTTGAATGCCCTTCCCTGGGAGGAGGCGTGGAGTCCGTCTGTTTCTGGTTCGTCTGGCTTCCCTGGATCTGGTTCCCATGGTTTCCAGTCTTCTGAAAATGTTTCGTCGCGCTGGGTGGCCCCAGGGTCTTCCCATGAGCGATGAGATATCTTTCAGCAGCCTCAGTCACATCTTTAAGCGTCTGCAGCTTTTGTTCTTCTAAGTGGGTCGCTAGATCCTTGTGACAGGCATTGAGAAATTGTTCCTTCACGATCAGGTCATGGAGACTATCGTAAGACTTTCCTCTGCCTGATAGTTCCACCCATTTGTGTAAGTATGACGACAGGCGCTCCACAAACTGCTTTGGCGTCTCGTCTGACTTAGGCCGGCATTCACGGAAGCGTTTACGGTAGCCCTTCTCTGTAAAGTTGTAGCACTGCAATAGGGCCTCTTTCAAGACGTCGTAGTCTTTAGCGTCATCGTCCGACAATCTGGTGTAGACGTCGAGTGCTTCTCCCGTCAGAAGTGCACTTAATCGAATCGCCCAGTCTTGAGGTTGCCAGTTAGAGCTTTTGGCAAACCTTTCAAATCTCGCCAAATAACTGTCGATCTGGTCCTTCCCGTCGACGAAAGCTGGCAATTTTGGAGCCATGTGGTCGCTGACGACTTGTGGCGCATGCTGATTGTTTTGGATACGCGCCAACTCCAGCTGGTACTGACGCTCAGCCTCTAATTGTCTCTCGTCCATCTCTCTTTCTTCTCGGCGACGCTGCGCTTCGAACTCTCTTTCTTCTCGACGTCGTTGCTCTTCTTTTTCTTGACGCCGCTCTTCTAGTTCTCTTTCTTCACGGCGACGCTGCTCTTCTAGTTCTCTTTCTTCACGGCGACGCTGCTCTTCTAGTTCTCGTTCTTGTATTCTCTCCTGGGACTTGACGTACTCCGTCAACTGTTTCCCTTTTAGATTCAGTTGAATCCCTTTCTGCCAGAAGTCAGCCATCTTGATGCTTCTGGAAAGTTCTGGAAAGTTCTTTTCTGGAAAGTTCTTTTCTGGAAAGTTCTTTTTCTAGAAAGTTCTTGACTGTGCTGCACCCTTCTAGACTGTTCTAGAACAGCACGCTTTCTGCAGTAGCGCTGATGCTTGTCACTAGTCGCCTTCGCTGACGCAGGCCCCGCTGTCCTCGTCGTATGCGACGCTGCACCACGCTGGTGTTGATGTATACGCTCCTGTGCTGAAGTAGACGCGACGTCCGCTCGCCGCTCTCTGTAACACTGGCGATGTAGCTCCGAGACTGTCCCTCGACGTAGTCCTGCGGCAGCTACGTAGTCCCGCTCTGTTGTTCGCTCACGAAGCAACTCTTCGGCGACTACACGCCCTTGCAGTCAACCCGAACCTATCGGTGATGTAGTCCCAGTGTGTTGGCCCCTCTCGACGCAACTCGTTGGCGGCTACCCTCGATGACTGCCTCTCGTAACGTTGACGCGCTTGTTGTAGCAGTTGAACCCTTGGCTATGGCGTGAATCGCGGCTTGACCCCCAAAATGTTACACTCAAGTTCGATGTTGGTGTTTTCTATCAGTATCTGATTCAGCCCCGATGCTTGAATTCCTGATAGGGTGTAACTCAGATTCGTTTATTCACACAGCCCGTCCAAACAGCATACAAGTCACAAAGTCGACGTATGAAGTTTTCCACTTTTATTCAGCACACATCAACAACTGCATACAATTCTCAATTCAACTCAATAACTTTCACAGCAACTTTCCAAATCACTATCAACAACTTTTCTATCAACAACAATCTCTCTCTACAGCGACTCGGCTCACGATTAAATAACCTCTCTCTTTTCTGGAACAATATGGTACATGGTAGAAATGACGTACTGCCACCAATCGAACTAAAGATCGTCATCACTGGCTTACGTCATTACACATTTTCTCTACTTCCGGGAACATTCACGACCTTCGATATCCATCCGGAAATTTCTATCAAGAGTAAACACGCAGATCCAGAAACTTCGCAAATAATATCGACTAACGCAAATTATCAACGTTATACAAAGCCTCTCCTAACAACAATGCAAACTCAAATCAAAGGTAAATAAACACCATTATTGAATACTTTGCAAAACGAAACGATTAGATCTATCGTACACGCTTCCGACATACTTTCGTTCACGTTTCAACGTAACACAATGAAACTCTATACAAAATACCTATATAAGTACAATGCAACACTATACAAAATACCTATGTAGTGGTGTTGGTGGTGTTGGAGAGAAGATGATGATGTGATGGGGGTGATGGTGAAGAATTTCATTCATTCGCTCTCTCTCTTTCCCAACGCCAGTCCGTGATGACCGTTGAAATGTTTTATTTAGAAAACATCATAGGCTACTAAGTAAGAGCAAAGGCATTGCGAGTGGCACGACCCTTATCTTCTGCTGGTGCCGGTGCTCTCTCCCTGCCGATGTTATGTGTTATGTTTATCAGTTTATAGTCCCCTCTCTTCCCGTAAGGATTTTCAGAGAGGAGACTTCTGATTAGGGAGGAGGAACAACGAAGCTTAACGTCCTATTGCATCAGCGTTAAGGACGATCACCACGTCGCGACCCTGACAACAATGATTATCATCATCATATCAAAGATGAGATCCTACGGATCTCTTTGACGGAGAGTTTTGTGTTTTGCTTTTTATTTCGGACCGTCAGCCGCAGCGACCGTGCTTTTTACGCATTCCTTACCCGCCCCAAAATCTAGGCTCGCTAGCTAAGTTTGTGTTAGTAACTAAACTTACTTTGACGCATAAGGCTAGAAACGCAAACGAATACTATACAAATTATATATTGGTAGAAACGCAAAAATACAACCTTTCTACTGTTATAACAATGTCGGACCTATCTGCTACGAAATAAAAATAATACGCAATTTAAGAGGGAGTTGGCTGCTGCTCCTAAGAATGTCACGACTCTAAACTCATAATAACTCTTTAATTTAATACAATTATAAATAATAATAGTAATGACAAAGAAAGAACAACGTCTCCTCTTTCCAATGATATACAATATGGCATGGTTACTATTTTGTGTTCCGACTATAGCGAACTAAACTAGAAAACATCTAACACAACAACTTACAGTTACCTTTATAGCCTTCTGACAGCTTCTCACTGTTTCCCTTTCAATGTGTAGGTCCCTATAAAACTAATATTTTATTTAAGTATCTACTATAAATTAATAGAGAATAAACTAAGACATCGGAAAATATCACACTAAGGTGTTACAGTGGAGAATCTTTGCTACACTAGCATCATACACAATTTATAATCTTATCATGTTTTGTAGGCGAGCGGGAAGGTCCGTTATAGCCGGCGAAATTCCAGAACAGCTTCAGCTGCTGCTGAGCGTACAACAGCCCGGTGTCTTTATCAACATGATATGCATCGCGCTATCCTAAACATCGCGCTCTAATTCAAAATTGCTACATAAATCACAAATAAAGTTTATATATTCTAATAGAGAATTTAACGCTGCGTCTAATGGTTATATGCTTTAAAGGATCTGAAAAATGTATATCAAGTTATTTCATACAGTTAGTTTAAACATAACAGAGAACAAAAGTTAGGCCTACATATCGTATGGTCAGAAATACTCGTAGCCAGCACGGCTACATTTATAGAAGTAGGCTACAACTTATGTTAATCTGATGAATAAAAATTGATGCAACAACTATACAAAATACCTATATAAGTACAATGCAACACTATACAAAATACCTATATAAGTACAATGCAACACTATACAATTCTTTTGTGCCAAACAAAACCTGACGCTTGCACACGACTCGTCCCCACATATCGCATAACTATATACAGTTACAAAAACAAATGAAGCAAACAAGCTACGAATAAAGAGACATTTTATCAGCATGAAGGAATTCTCATAGGAGAGTACTGTACATCTTGAAGGATTACATACAATCAACAGTGGGCATCAGCCACGAAACACGTTATAATACACTTTTGTTTCTGGAAAACTCGTCGAGAAGGACGTCACAACTAATAATATTCCACAAGATAGTCCTAATTCTGTACCCCCAATACATGTATAATCTTCTTCCACCGCTTTTTCCAAATACCATTTGTTACCACAGATGTAGACCGTTTGAGAGACGTGTTCCTCATCCCCAATCCGAAATATTGCACACCTCTTTCTTTCCATCTAGCACTGGGCTACGGTACCACAGCACATACAACAACCTACTTTCACTGGAGCCTTGAAACATAAACTTCGCAAAGACGATACTTCCATTCCTCAGCAAGCACTTTTACTTTGAGAACAGGCAGGAACAATTAATCCTGTTCACGCCACACTTGACTAACAATCCGTCGTGTTCTTGCGGTTTTCAGTACAAAACTGCCGAACGTTTTCTCCTTCACGTCAACGTAAGATCGAACAACTATGTACTATCGTTATTCTTCAGGCCAGAACACACAATTTAACGTAACCTAACTTGCTGTACCGAAATCACACCCTTTCTTTACAGCATAATGAACCATTGTTCAGTACCATTCAACAGTTTTATCAAATAGACAAAACGTTTTCACTAAAACAATCTTCCGCTCCACCGGACAAGCGTCCCGGTGTCCAGACCAATTCACAGTACCCCCCCCCCCCCCCCATCCCTCAGCCCTCCTTTTTTTGTGTTCTCGAGGTTCTCAGATCCCAAACTTAGGTTCCTGAACCTTTAGAACAAAAAAAAAGGTTCAGAAACTAAGCGTCGAGATCTGGGAACCCCCAAAAATGTTCGTGAACCTTCACAAACCTTACAATTAAAGCAGGCCGTTGCCATCTCTCTCTGTCTCTCTCTCTCTCTCTCTGTCTCTCTCTCTGTCTCTCTCTCTCTCTCTCTCTCTCTGTCGCTCTCCATTTTGTTCTTCTTCTTGTTCTTGTTCTTCTTGTTCTTCTTCTTGTTCTTCTTGTTGTTCTTCTTGTTCTTGTTCTTGTTCTTCTTGTTCTTGTTCTTTTTCTTCTTCTTCTTCTTCTTCTTCTTCTTCTTCTTCTTCTTCTTCTTCTTCTTCTTCTTCTTCTTCTTCTTCTTCTTCTTCTTCTTCTTCTTCACCTTCAAATTCATCAAGTATATTCTCCAAAGATTTGACTAATTTAATAATTTAGTTATCTACTTGAATTTA
>CM072516.1:6306864-6344364 GCA_036898135.1 Oncomelania hupensis
CAAAAACAAGACCAAGAACACGAAGATGATGTTGATGATGATGTTGATGATGATGTTGATGATGATGATGATGATGATGGTGATGATGATGATGACGATGAAGATGATGATGATGATGATGATGATTATGATGACAATGATGATGGTGATAATGACGATGATAATGATGATGATGGTGATGATGAATTAGGTAGGAGGTGGAGTAGGACGGATGGAAAGGGATTAAAAGGGGAAGAAAGTGACGGCTTCAACTTAACAAGAAAAAAGAAGGGGATGGAAGCAAATGTTATGGTTGCAATCTGCTTATACCGTACATGTTGGTCTACATCAAAGAGATCGTGGGGTGAATGTCTAGAAAGGACCACAGAATTTATTTACTCGGTCCCACCTCTACGCTCATCTTCTATCATCTCCACCCCTCCCTCCCTCAATCCCTCATTGTCTGTCTGTCTGTCTGTGTCTCTCTGGAGAAAAAGGAAAGACATTCCTATCCTATTCCGTAACTCGGAGGTTGTAGGGGCACCGCAGATGATCGTCTAACCAGCGTACTCCATATTTCCCTGTCCTCAGCAACCCTGATGGTTTCGCTCAGTGTCAAACCAGTCCATTCTCGAATGTTGTCCTCCCACATCTTTTTCGGTCTCCCTCTTCATCTACCTCCTTGCACTGTGCCTTGCAGGATGGTCTTTGCAAGACCTGATGATCTGGTGATGTTGGCCATACCATCGGAGTTTCCGTTTTTTCACCACTGTGAGCAGGTCCAATGGCTTGTGTGATGGTCTGTCGGACTTCGTCGTTGGTAATGTGCTGGGTATAGGAAATGCCCAGAAGTCTTCTGTAGCACCTCATCTCCATGCTTTGTATTCTTCGTTGTAGATCTGCTGTGAGGGTCCATGTTTCGCAAGCGTATAGGAAGATGGAGATGACAAGGGAGCGCAGCAGTCTTACCTTGGAATGTAGACTGATGGTCCTGTCTTTCCAAATTGGTTTCAACCTCGCCAAGGCAGCAGTTGTTTGTGCGATCTTGGAGAGGACTTCCTGTCGGGATCCATTGTCTGTTACAATGGCTCCTAATTATTTTTTCACATTGACATTTTAAAAAAACAACAACAGTAAACTAATACGAAGAACTGCACTTAGACTTCAAAGATAACGATTTTTAAAGACCCCATAATGGATGGATTCAAACTTTGGAGAGGCTCACTTTTGTTCTTTCTCGCCTTTGTGACTGGTTTTTATCTACTATCGTACTGAGCGCAGCTTTAACCACAGGCTCAGTAGTTTTCAAAGGCAAGTCTAGCCGGCATCCAAGAGAGAAAAGGAAAAGAAAAACTCCTGAACGTTTCGTTAAATAATTGTATACCGCCGATAAATTTTCACATATAGCTATAAGTTGTCGATTCCCTTTTAAAATAACCCCCTCTCCACCCACCCACCCACCCCCCACACACACGCGCGCGCGCACGCACACGCACGTACGCATACACACGCACAATGTTTCAATTCACCCGTGTTGTAACGCCCTTGTCTTTCCTTTTCTCCATTATACTCTAACCCACGTCCATCGCTAAACGCAAAAACAACAAAACGGAAGGAAAAAAATAATTTTAAAAAGGAGACCGTACAGCCTTTGCCCAAATCGGAATAGCTTTCCCCAAGGCAGGGCACATGTCAGACTCCAAAAGAGATCCCGAGTCTCCTACTCCATCCTCCAAATCGCCTCCAACGCAAATCGCCGTCTCCCGAGTCTACCCTCGGGGCCATCTTTCTATCTTATGTATCAGCTAAAGAAAATCTTGCCGGGACAAATTAGACCTTTTTCCCCTCTCCTTTCGGGATCTAAGCAAAATACTTGTGGATCCGCAAAGGACATTATTAAGGTGAACAAATTAGAGGGCATTTCTCGCTTCGTTAGATACATGTATATATGTAACTGGGTAATTTTGTGGATCGGATCTTTTGAAATGCTGCATCAATTTACTTCAAACGTTTTGCACACTGGCATATTTCAGTGTCCAATTTATTTTACCGTTACCTACTTTGGTTCAAATGTTCACAAACACCTTCATTTTTGAAGCAAATATTTTACAGGACGCAGTGGAATCTTTCTTCATTTTAAGCCAGATACAGTAAGACGGAGTATGCAGGAGAAAAAAAACTGCTTCGTAATTTTCATTGCTTAAAGGGATGCGTTGACATCCAAGTCCATTCTTTTATCCAGAACCCAGGAACAAACTTACATTGCCCAAGACAGTGTAAATTATTATGCTGCAAGCTGCTGCACTGTGTAACAGTAAGAACCCTCGAACCACTGCAACCTGTTTTTTAAACAAAAGTGGACAAAATTAGTTTATTGGGTTTTAAGGCAGGGGTGCCTATTAACGTCTACAGGATATCCATATTTTCTGTGGCTCAACGTTGCTAGCAGTTAACTTAAGGCGAATGGCTCCTCTTTCTGATCGGCATTCTGAATGAACAGACGACGTACGCCACAACTAAACACGTATTCGCACTTCTTGCGGCAGAAAGACGGGTCTTTGAAGGCTAATGAAGCTCTTTACCGAAAACGACTTTTCTAAAGTACGTGCAGAGGTGTTTACCATTTGGAATAGCTTCAGAATGAGTTTTAAAGAGGTCTGGCTTTACTTTTAGAGTTAGCAAGTGTCTCAACATTCGCCCAAATGGAAAAGGAAAAGATCAGCCGGCTACTTTTTCAGTTTTAAAGACGTCTGAACATTTGATAAATGAGGTCAATAGGAAGGGACGAGAAGATAGAGAGAGGGAGACAGGCAGGAAGATCAATTTAACAGTCAGAAAGAGAGAAGGGTAAGACAATAGAGCAAGAGAATGATGATGATGATGATGATGATGATGATAATGATGATGATGATGATGATGATGATGATGATGATGATGATGACGATGATGGTAGTGGTGATGGTGGTGTTGGCGGTGGTGGTATAGTGGCGATAAGGAAGAAGAAGAAGAAGAAGAAGAAGAAGAGGAAGAAGAAACACCACGTACAACACGTGCGCGCGCATACACACACACATACACACACCCACGCACACACACACACGCACACAATCAAAAATATAAAACAGCTCTACAACCCCAGCTTACCTGCTTGTCAAATGCCTACCCTGCCTCTATAGACACATTGACAACAAGAACGGTGTATTGAATAACACAGTACAATCGGACTGTTACATTCAAAGCAAAATAGGTCAACACGCACACAGCAACTGGCCATTGCAGTGACCACACGCTTACACGTCCATCAAAAGTATTCAACAATTTCCCCCTGGAGCATACGGGACAGCCCAGTTGGTAGACGGGCAAGCTCGTGTTACAAAAGTTGCGGGTTCGATTCGCGGTGGCCCGGAGATAAACATTGGTTGTGAGCACTGGCCATCGTACTGTTGCTATTAGTGTGATGGTTGTTTCAGTGTATAGTTTTCCATTCTCCCCATCCCCTGTCGCCTAGGATGGTGCTCAGTCGTCTGAGCGTCAGACTGAGCGCCATAAGCAACAAATGGGCGCCTCGGGCTTCTTGAGGTAGATCTTTTATCTGCCAGCGCCCTGGGCAGTTGTTGCGCTGAAAAAGCGCTCTATAAGAATGATAAAATATAATAATATAACAGAGCCACATCATTGTAGCGGAGTCCAAAGACACGACACTGCTCCAAGAAAAACGAGGGACGTACACCACGATTGGGGAGAATGTTAATCAACAATAATGATGACAGAAAGTCTGATTGGAGAGAAAGTTATTCAATAATAATTAAGAGACATGTTCCACCTATCCGTGACTTTTAACTTGTGTGGGCGAATGTGAACGCTGGTTAAACGATCATCTGTGGTGCGGCTGGTGCCCCATACGACCTCCGAGTTATGGCATAGGATAGGATAGGGCGAATGTGCGTTCACAGCCACAGAAATCATTCTGTTTTGTGTTTCGCCTGCTGTACATGAGAACCCTTCCTCCAGGCTCACGGGATTTGAACCCGAGTTGCTTGTGTGGGCGTAGGGTGTGGAACTCCCTCTCTAAGCCAAATCGCCCTGGCCTTAGATGGTCAATGAAAACACCTTAGATGTGATCCTCTACGATTCCCACGTCAGTTATAATAGCCCCTATAATGGTCATCCGTGACCAAGTGTGACCATAAAACAGCGGACACTCGGCCATAATCTATAAACAAGTTTCCTACCGGACACGGGACATCCGAGAAAGCTGAGAGGACTGACAAGAGACAGAAGACGTTGAAAGAAAGAAACGAAAACATGAAATAGGAAAGATAAACCTGTTGAACTTCTTAGTTGAAAGGTCAAAAAGAAATGTGAAAATATTTAACAATGAAAAATAAAAGTTGAAAAGATTGAAAACAAGTTGCAAAATGAGAAGTGGTTTAACAACATATCCTATCCTATAATTCGCTCCAAAGTCGTGTAAAGAAGGCATATAAAGCATTGTTTTTATAGATTTAATTGTGTTTAAATCACTTTGAAGAGAGGTGGAGAGAAACTGAAGAACTCGACAAACAGGTTTAATGGTTTGACTATATTCTTTAGACAAAGAAAAGGTTTTACCGGTGCTTTCTTATATCTGAATGTTGAGTCGGTTGGTGCATTGTTACACAATACTGTTGCATGTTGAGTGCGGTGGATTGTATTGATAATAGAGCATACTTATATTGAAATAGTGTATTCGTAGCCCGTTCGTGAATCTCGGGTTTTCCCCAGATTATAGACCCAACGTCAACAGTGCTTTGAGGTTTTTCCTGGTTGACGTGTCACAGAGGGGTCCAGCGGTATAAACTATTAGGTAATACAGTCACTGTGTTTGATCCGTTGACCACGATTCTATTACTCAATAGCAGGGTCGGAGTATGAGGGGAGGAGGGGAGGTGGGGGGGAGCACGGAAATCTCTCCACCCCACCCACCTCCTCCACGTGATTAAAAAAAACCGACAACAAACAACGCACACATGTTTTTATCCCATCCCAGGCACAGAAGGCTACTTAGACCCTGCACTAAGACTTCTCGCCTTAAATAGTTCAGCCTGCTGTCCTATCCTATCCTATCCTATCCTATCCCGTAACTCGGAGGTCGTAGGGGCACCGCAGAAGATCGTTTAACCAGCGTACTCCATCTTTCCCTGTCCTCAGCAACCCTGATAGTTTCGCTCAGTGTCAAACCAGTCCATTCTCGAATGTTGTCCTCCCACCTCTTTTTCGGTCTCCCTCTTCTTCTACCTCCTTGCACTGTGCCTTGCAGGATGGTCTTTGCAAGACCTGATGATCTGGTGACGTGGCCATACCATCGGAGTTTCCGTTTTTTCACCACTGTGAGCAGGTCGTCGTGTTGTCCAATGGCTTGTGTGATGGTCTGTCGGACTTCGTCGTTGGTGATGTGCTGGGTATAAGAAATGCCCAGAAGTCTTCTGTAGCACCTCATCTCCATGCTTTGTATTCTTTGTTGGAGATCTGCTGTGAGGGTCCATGTTTTGCAAACATATAGGAAGATGGAGATGACAAGGGAGCGCAGCAGCCTTACCTTGGAATGTAGACTGATGGTCCTGTCTAGTGTACAGGTAAATTTAGTGTTATTATTATTATATTATTATGCTCTATTTAGGTACAGGTAAATTTAGTGTAAATGGGCGCATGCGCAACCTCCTGCACTTTAAATGGAAAAAAACAACAAACAACAACGGTCCTGTCTTTCCAAATTGGCTTCAACCTTGCCAGGGCAGCAGTTGTTTATGCGATCCTGGAGAGGACTTCCTGTCGGGACCCATTGTCTGATACAATGGCTCCTAAATATTTGAAGCTATGCACTGTGTTGAGGGATTGGTCTTGGACTTTGATGTCCGTGTTGATGCCATTGGTGTTGTTGGTCATCATGTTGGTCTTCTCTGCACTTATTTCCATTCCATAAGCTCTGGAGGTGGTGTCAAGCCTCTGTACCAGCTGTTCAAGTTTTTATTCCTCTCCAGCCAATCCATCAATGTCATCCGCAAAACGGAGGTTGGAGATTGCTCTTCCCCTTATGCTGACTGTGCCTTCGTGATCTGCAAGGGCGTCTGACATGATGCGCTCTAGGAAGATGTTGAAGAGTGTCATCAGTGACGCACACCGACTGTTGATCTGAACCAGTTTCCGATGGCGCTGTTGTGGAGGACTGCACTGGTAGTCTTGTCATACAGGCTTTTGATGACTTCAATAATTTTAGGGCTGATGTAGTACACTCTCATGGTTGCCCACAGAGCTGCATGCCAGACTCGGTCAAAGGCCTTTTTGAACACTATGCTGCCAAAGGTTGCAAGTGGACTGCAAAGACCGAATCAGGACCACAACTTGGTTGAAAGAGGATCCATCCCTGATCCGTATAAAAGGTCTTCCGAAACAACCCTAGTGGTAACACCAGCCAGTCACTGAACAATAAAGGCATTCCACGCAGGGGACGCTGAGGCTATACTCTAATTTATCAAACCCCCGTTTAAAAAAAAGAAAAGAAAAAAAAAGAATATAAACATCATTATAAAATATTTGTAAAACAACATACATATAAAATGCCTACATTGCTAAATAATAATATCATTTGAAGCCCTACTGACCATTTGGTAAAAAGCGTCCAATATTTCCAAGCTGATCCAACAGACCTCATACACAAATGAGGAGTTTTGGAAGAGTTTTCAAGGATTAAAAAAAAAGGTAGGTGACTAGTCTAGCGTAGAAGATAGTATAGCAGATTGATAGAACAGAGCAGGAATGAGAAAGAACACATGACAGTGAGAATTTAAAGCAATAAATTTCGAGAAAGTGGGGATACTATTTATACAGAAACCCCTGGCACCTTCACGGGGGTAGGAAAGAGAATCAAAAATTGAATACGAGGACAAAGAAGAAGAAGAAGAAGAAGAAGAAGAAGAAGAAGAACTAAGAAGAAGAAGAAGAAGAAGAAGAAGAAGAGTGAAGACTACAAAACTAAAAACTCAAGTAATACTCACAATTCTGATTCTCCAAAGATCACAATTTTTTGTTGTTGGTTAAAACACCAGTGACAAAGTATTGAGGATGACGCGATTGCGTTACGGTCTCTCGCTATGGCGCGTTTGAGACAAGTGGTTCCCGCAAGAGGTCAGTAAAATCAGTCACTAAAGAGCTGTCAGATTATTTTGTCCCCTTCAGTTAGAAACCTAGCACTAAACGGCTAGGCTAAAAACCTCAAAATGGAGTAGCGAAGGACGACCCGGCGAACTGAGAAGCATCAAGTAGACAAACCACTGGCAAAAGTTCAATACAGAAATAACAACAGATGTATAGAGTGTAGCCAGTCCTTGTGTGCTGGATGGCAGAGCACCGTCAAATCCTATTGTTTGTATAGATCTGAGGAAGTCGACTCGGCGTTTTCTCTACTACATTTATGCAAACCCTCTTAATATGTTAATATGTTAAACCACGACCAGTCCTTGATGGCTTTGCTGTGAGTTTTCAGTGCAGGCATATTGTATGTACTCTGTATTCACGTGCGTGCGCGCGCGAGGGCAGTTGTGTGTGCGTGTGCGTGCGCACGTGTGTGTGTGGTTTTTTTAACACTTTTTTTAAATCCTCTATTATATAGTTTTAGGGTACAGTGTTCTTAATCACCTTTGAATATTGATTTTTTGGTTTTATTGGATACGTTTTAAACTTTACTGTTTTGTGGGTAAAGTACTGTATTCAGCGAGGAGAGAGCGGTTGTGTTTCAAACGTGATCTTTATTAATTTTATGCCTACAGTTTTATCTATACAAATTATCGTGGTGATGCTTAATTAAGATAGTGGAGTTTGTTTTATTTTTATAATAATATATATTATAATCCCGTCACATGTGCTCTGTGATATCCTGTGATATTATTTATTATTATTTAATCGTTCTTATATAGCGATTTTCCAGCTCAAGAGCCGCTCAAGGCGCTGGCCAAATACAGGATCTAACTCAAGCCGCCCGAGGCGCCAACTTGCAGCCTTTGAGCGCATAGTAATAACGCTCCAGACAACTGAGCACAATCCTGGGCAGCCAGGGATGGGGGAGAAGGACCTAGGTGCATGCTGGGTGTGTTCTTGTCACCGGCACTCACCCGTCTAGGACATGAGCGTCAGGATTTTTAAAGTCCGTTATGATGGAATCTATGCGACACAGACTAGACCTCGGTTTATACTCTCATCCGAAGGAGTAGGAAACAACAAAAGCTTGACACTGCTTGGCTCGCTGAACTGTGATGTGTGCGCGTCGGTGTGTGGAGGAGAGAGAGGGAGAGAGAGAGACAGAGAGAGAGAGAGAAAGGGGGGAGGGAAGAGAGAGAGGGGGGAGGGAGGAGAGAGAGAGAGAGGGAGGAAGAGAGAGAGAGAGAGAGAGAGAGAGAGAGAGAGAGAGAAAGACAGAGAGAGAGGGGGGGGAGAGAGAGAGAGGAGAGAGAGAGAGAGAGAGAGAGAGAGAGAGAGAGAGAGAGAGAGAGAGAGAGAGAATAATGTTTACGATGAGTTTGATGTGGATGAATGCGGATTATAGTGTATTTATTTGTGTATATGAATTTAAAATGTGATTCTGCTCCTACTGTAATTTTATTTGAGTTTCCAATAATTTGTGTTGTGTTGTATTGTATTGTATTGTATTGTATTGTATTGTATTGTTTACGGTGGGAAAGCATGTTGTAAATAGCTAATGTCAAGTCCTACTTTGTTTGCATAGATTAGGTGAAATTGATTGCTAGCGTTTTCGCTATACATGTATAATTATGCACTAGAAGGAGGCGCTCTTATATAGGGATGCGTAAGTCAAGGCTTACATCTGGTGGACTAAGAATTAGCGGAGAACAAAAGTTTGGGTTGTCTCGCCCCTAGGGTAAGGGATTGGAGCGTAGTGATAGTCTATTGGGTATAACCCTTTGTTGCGTTTGAGACGTGCACGATAGATTCGATCATTTTGTTTTGCGAAGTATGCAATAACAGAGTATATTTACGTTTGATTTGATTTTACGTTGCTGCTAGAAGAAGCTTTGTATAATGTTGATCATTTTCGTCGGTCGATATTGTTGAGAATTTTCTGGAATTATTTGTTTATTATCGATCGAAGCTTCCCGATCTTACGAGTAAAAATGAGTCGAATCATCTAGATTCGTAAACACGTATGTGACGTAAGAAAGTGCATATTTCCGGTGACGCGTTGTATTTTGATTGGGTGTTATTGCTCCATGCTCTATGTTGTTGTCTATGCTCCTACCCTGTGGAACAAACTCCCATGCAGCCTTCGCCAATCTCCATCTCTTGACTCTTTCAAAGCCCAAATGAAAACCTATCTCTTCCTCTTACACCTGTAGAACATCCTCCCTTGCGGACACCCTGTTGCGCTGATACCTGAAATATGTGTGTGTAGGTGTGTGTGTGTGTGTGTGTGTGTGGGTGTACGTACCTAACCATAACAGTGGGTTTATGCATAGGTTACACTTACGTGCAACTGGGTTTAAAAAAATACTGGGTTCCAAAATCTGAAACTCAGTTTTTTTTAAACCGGCTTTGCAATAGGAATAACAAAAAAAGTGTATAGGCAAAGTCTGAGCGGTGAAACCCACAATTGCGGTTGAGTCAACTTTGAGTTTGAGCCAGTTAACATGCCGCGATGTGTGTTCCCGCTGGTCAACCAGTCGAATACACGCACTGTCAGGGGAAGTAACTCGGAACGCCACACGCTACGAGCCGGCTGGCAAGATGGAGGTACGTGTTTTTTCGTTTTATTCAGTTGTGTTTTGTCCTTCTGTCTCTGTAAATTGTTCTTTAATCTATATTTTGTGCTTCTAGGATGTGGCTTTAAAATGTTCCCTTGTTAAAATTTCAAGCTTTTTCGGTGTGCTTTTGTACTTTTAAAATCATATCAATTTTCGTGTGGATGTTGTGGTCGATTGTCAACACAGGGTCTGCATTTTTGTTTGTTACTTTTTGAAGAACACAAAAATAAATTTGCTGCATTTTAAGCGTCCTTGTATCTGATATTAATGAAGAGTCTTGTGAAGTCTCTTGAACATTGAAACAGTTACCATGAGAAATGTATGTCTCCTTTGTTCACACTGGGGTTTTCAAAACTTGCATTTTTTCTCATTTACAAAAAAGACGGTCAGTGAAGATAGTACAAGAAGTAAATAAGGGAGGTATTGATGTGTTATTTTATTCATATGTAGATTGATTAAATAAATGTTTAAAAATATTTTTGCAGAATAACAATTTTAGTAGGCAAAATGCAATGTTATCAGAATAAAAAACAATAAGCTTTTAACGTGTACCATTTATTATACTGCAACTTTTATTTTTCTGTATTTTCCTTGTGTTCTGATGTAATTTAAAAAAACCACATGTTGCAACAAACAGTAAAATACAAAATTCTGGCTGCCGTTACCTACATAAGTTATAGCTTTTGGTTTATGGTCCACCTGTCTGTTTTCCTTGGATGAAGGGAAATAGAATATGTGAAAACTGATTGATGCATTAAACTGCTTAACATTTGGATTTTTTGTGGAGACCAAGTGTGTTTGCCAGTATCAAATTGTTGTATCTGGCAAACTCCAACAGTCTCAGACCCCTGTCATTTGTCTCGTTGTTGCAGTGGGGTCCACATTAATAGCTAGAGCACCATTTTCAGATCTGCATCTACTCCATTTCCCAAATTGTTAGCTGTAATTCTGAGTAAGCATAATTATTTTAATAAATTCTGTTATTCCTTTTTTTCCCAGAACATCCTGTTATGCCTCGAGTTTATCCGGTTGCGGAGAAGTCGCTGTAGTCCGACGACGACCCAGGAGGCGTTTGGAAGGAAGACGTCCCACTCCATCACCATCAACATCTTCATCGCCTTCATTGTACTCATCAGGTGACAGCTGGTGTGTGTCAGTACTTATTGAATTTTATAATATTGTTGTTCGCTTTGAAAAAAACACTCATTGATTGCTGTATAAAATCGGTGCCACAGCAAAGCAGTTAACAACTGGCAGCTCCACGCCTCAGATCAAACTGTGACCTGCTAACACAAGGTGTTGGTGGTATATTGTTTCTACATTGCAAAGGGGGAGGTGAGGAGAGCTTGGATGAGGGAGGAGAATGGGGGGGGGAACATTAGTGTACATGGCAGAGCTAGACATCCTTGTTGAATAAGATCAAAGTTTTAGCTCAATTTTACAGTTGTTAATGGGGCACATGAAATGCAGATTACATTATTATAATGTACACAATTCGCTCTGGGCTTTTCAGGTTGTGTAGGTATGCTTTGGATTTTAAAAAGCAGGCATGTTGAGGAACCTTTGTACTTGTGCTTTCATGGGGTGGCCTCGTGGCGCAGTTGATAAGTCGCCGGTTTCCTATGCCGAAGGTCGCGGGTTCGATTCCCGCAAGGGGCGAACGTATGTGACTTAGGTACGAGACTATTGAGGTCACCGAGGATGTGGGGTGTCGGATAGTGCAGTGGTTGGAGCACTCGCTACTGTGTCGAAAGTGAAGCACCGTCCGGTGCGGTTAGCACTTGGATGGGTGACCGCTAAGGTGTGAAGCGACAAACAACAACGCCCCCAGTTGACTCAACTGTGATTGAGTACCTACTCTCTTGAGGGTGGGGAAGATAAAGCAGCGAGGGAGAGAGTTGGGCATCACCCTCATTACGCTGGCCCAAGATAAGTGTGATCTCCAACATCACGCTCCCCTACGGCCACAAGGCTATGGGACTACCTTTACCTTTACCTTTACTCCGGTTTCCTCCATCCCTTCAATAATGGTACAGGATGCAGTCAATATAAAAATTTCAAAAATAAAAAGTTCGATTTTCTTCCGTCTTCTAATAGCGATTTCCCTGCCTTTACACCACCTGTTTGAGTGATGTATGTGTATTTGGTGTGTGAGAGGGTAAATGAGACAGGTGAGCGTGTATGTTGGTATAGATCGCCGCGCTTTGAGCCTTGGGGAAAGGCGCGTACATAGCATCCTGTATTATTATTTATTATTATTTACTGAGTAGCTAGTAAGCATAAGAGTTTCTATAACTATTTTATAACTTGGTTGCTAGTAGCTAGTGTGTCGAAGTGGTTAGTGGGAAAAAATGCTGTCCCACTTCCTCCGGGCTTTTGTGCCCTTTTTTCCCCAACCTCTACCCCCTAAACTTTAAATGTGTTTTGCTTGTTTCTTTTACACTTTAAAGAGGGTGAGTAGTACATTCATGTACAAGAAAATTAAAGTCCCGAATATAATATTTCATTGATGAATCAGTAGACAGTATTGTCAGTCAATCCCTTTTTGTAGTTGAGCCAGTTCAAGCCTCTACTCTTTTCAACTTCCATTCCCTTCTCCCACCCCAGGCCCACCACCCCACCCTTTGACCATCCTCATCCCTTGGTTTGAAAATGTTCTTATGCCGCTGAATTTGTTCTGTTGTTTAAACCCCGTGTTCTGATGCTGCTACTTGTTCGCAGGAGGGCTGAAGAGCAGCATGAGGATTCTAAAGACTCTAATTCATCGGAAGGTTCAGTCAAGAAACAAGCTAGAAAAAGGCGTCAAAGCCAGCAGACCGAAATGCATACAACATCCCCATCAGCTTTGTTGCTGCCATCAGTGCTACCCCGTTCTCCAGGGTGTGAACCAAGTGCCATGAATCGTTTAGATATAGAATATATATTCAAATTTGTTTGCAAATCTATTCAAGATGAGTCCTAAATAGTAAAAAATTGCATGTTTAAATAATAATAATAATGTTCGTCATTTGTAAGGCGCCTTAGCCTAAGGATCAAGGCGCTGGCCGATACAGGCTCTAACTCAAACCGCCCGAGACGCCACCCGCAGCCTTTGGGCGCATGGTCTGACGCCCGGACAACTGAGCACAATCCTGGGCAGCCAGGGATGGAGGAGAAGGACCAAGTGCATGCTGGGTGTGTTCTTGTTACCGGCACTCACCCGTCTAGGACATGAGCGTCAGGATCTTTAAAGTCCGTTATGATGGAATGCATGCGACACAGACTAGACCTCGGTTTATACTCTCATCCGAAGGAGAAGGAAAACAGGAGTAAAGTGTCTTTCCCAGGGACACAACACAATGGCCCGGCCAGGGCTTGAACCCGGGACCTTCAGTTAATGTTGTCTGTCTGTCTGCCTTCCATCTGTGCAAAACTTTAAAGTGGCTAATTACACGAGACCTCGAAAATTATCAGTGATTGAATGACTACACTTCAAGGTCAAGGTCACAGGTTCAACAAATGTTAGTCAAGCTATGTCAATTTTCCACAAAATTTCTTGTTAATCCTAAGTTATTAATATTAACTAAACTTCAGCTTGTTTGATGCATGATAGGTATCAATGAGACGCACATGCATATTTTGTCAACCTTGCTCCAAGGTGAAGGTCATTGGAGATGTCCAAAATAATAAAATCTTTTGCTGTAGTTTATTTTATCGTACATGAGTGCATTTATAGCTGGAGGTCAAGGTCAAGAGCATCGAAATATCAAAGCTTGTATTACTTTGCATTTTAAACCCACCGTTTCAATCATTTAACTTTTTTTTCTGGCATCTCATTTTTGTGTTATTTATTGGGAGTTCCATAAGGAGCATGTGAGTCATATGGACTTGCCTTTCCAGTGATTGATGGTGTTCATCATGTTCAAAGCTTTTTGAGGTGCTACTTGTCATTAAGTAATGGAAATGTACTGCTCTGTATTGTGTAGACTAGTTTTTAGGCCCATTTTGTTATGTAGTAGATTTCTGTCTTAAACTTAAGAGAAAGCGTGGATTAATCAGGCAAAGTACCAAATTATATTTCTTTGCCAAGTTAATACATATGTTATTCTCGGGGTTCTTGTTCATCAAAAAGCAATGTCAAGACTAATGACTATATAATAATATTCTGCTCTTCACATGGTTTTATTATACCTTTGAGGTGCTGGAAAAAAAACGAATTATAAGTGGTTGCACTCAATTGATCCTTATTCAGAATATATTAACGTAACGGGAAACCATAAACAATTTATGTAAAACTTAACTATATGAAGTTGATAAAAAAGTAATAATAATATATACAAATTATGCTTTACTAGACACTTTCAAAATAAAAATGTTAACAAATTATGTCTGTGTTATGTTGTTCATATGTTTGTTTTACATTACCAATTCTCTGCTTTTTTATTTTTCCATTCCTCTTCTTTTCCAATGAAGATTTGTATACTTTTCCACCCTTCTCATTCTTTCTTTTCCTCTGGAGATTTTATGCTTTTTCTCCACGCTTCTCCTCATTCTTTCTATTAATTCTTTTTCATACTCCTCATACTTTTTCTTCTTTCTCCTTCTTGCCTTTTCTTCAATGATTTGATTTAAATCTGGAAGTAAAGTAATAAATTGAACATGAAAAAATTATCCACAGTTAACATTTGAGAACGACAAGATATCTTTTTTTTGCAGATCTTCCAGTCTGGATTCAAATGAAAAAAAACTTTAAAACCATACAATACAAAGTAAATGTAAGCAAAGTAAATATGACAAAAATGTTTGCTTAATGCCGAATTTTTCTTTTCGATTTTTACTGACACCAGCTAATAATTTATTTTTTGGGCTATGGGGAGAAAAAGAGGGTCATGCACTGACCTATCCAGAGGTACACTGTAACAACCTCAGACCTTTCGGTTCTCAGTTCAATGCTTTAACCACTGAGCTACCGCCCAGTTCTTAAAGTAAATGGCAAAAGTCTATCCTTCAATAACAGCTCTAATTCTGTACAGCAGCCTATATATCAACTGAAAATATTGTAATTGAAATTATAAAAACAAAATCAGAAGAAATTCTGAGCAATAGTAAAAGTTGTTTTATTAGTTGAATTAAACTAAAAGTGTCAGTGTACTGCACTCACGTACTGAAAATCTTGCAAATGCAACCTTGGCCATTTATACGTTTTGGTTGTGTCCGTGTGTGTGATAAACCCAGTTTTTCCACAGAAACCCAGATGTCCAATATGCATGTGTAAAAACCCACTAGTATCAAATGAACCCACTATTTCATAGCGCAATTTCTCCTTTTGTTTTTTGTCAAAAATGAAAACGGTTGTGACAGATAACCTTACAAGAGGCTATTGTATCCGTTGAGTGAATAGGAATGGTCTGTAATGAAGGGAAAGGATGGAACCCAGTTTGCCTTGTTTTGAACATAAACCCACTATTATAGTTTTGAACGTATGTGTGGATGTGTGTGTGTGTGTGTGTGTGTGTGTGAATGTGTGAATGTGTGGGTGAATGCGTGTGTACGTGGATGCATGTGCGCATGCGTGTACTTGTCTTAAAATTGTTTTGCTTTTTTAAATGACATTTGATCCCTCTTAACTTGTTTTCACTGTAAATGAAATTAGAAACTGCTATTATTATTATTATTATTATTATTATTATTATTATTATTATTATTATTATTATTATTATTATTATTATTATTATTGCTATTGGTGTTGTTACTATTATTATGTGAATCACAAATATGTTTTCTTTTTAAACCAGATTAATGCCATTACACAAGCTTTTATTCTCTTCATCTGGCCTGTCATACGTTGTAACGATGTTTAGTTACTCAACGATTATTCTACTTTTAAAACTGCTGTATTTCACCACCATTTACACTTTACATCTTAGATGAGGCATTGTTGATCTGCCTCTTTTGGTATTAACGTCCCTCTCTTAAATTTTTTCTGTGAAATTATTCATTTATTTTATATAAGTTTATTGATTGATTGACTGATTTTATACTTTTATTTGTTGGTTTGTTACCTTTACTAGGTTTACATGTTGTCTTGTTTTTAAATGCAGAATAGATTTATTATGCGTGTGTATCTGTGTGTGGCTGCGTGTGATCAAGCGCTTTGTGAAGCATTTTATGTTTGAATTGCGCTATACAAAATAAATTATTATTATTATTATTATTATTATTATTATTATTATTATTATTATTATTATTATTATTATTATTATTGCGTCATGCTTGAATGTTCGAACTTTGTCTCGATTGCAGAGAGACTATATAAGTAACGCGCTGTGGAATAATACCCGTCCCCTATACGCTTAATGTGTCCGGGGACGTAAATTTACTCCCCCCCCCCCCCCCAAAAAAAAAAAAGTCCCCTATTCGCTATATGTGACGTGGGACTTTAATCTATCTACCTAACCTAACCTTGTTGGAGTGAAAGAGAGATTTATGATGATTTTTTTGATGACGATCTTTGAAGCGATTTTCGGAACTTGATCTTGTAAGCAGTTGTTGATGTTGGCTGAATAAAGTTGCAAAAACTTTATACGACGACTCTCTGCCTTGTTGCTGATTGAACAGGCTGCGTGGATAAACGAATCTGAGTTACACTTCTGATATGATCTGACAGATATGCCTTCTCTTCTCTGCTGCCAATGGTTTTCATTGTGTGAAACAGCGCCATCCAAAGCTACAGGCGGCCATGTCGGTGTGTAGCCAGCTCGTCGGTGGATCTAATCTGCTGGTCACGGTGAACATCAAGAGACGGGTTTTCCAAAGCATTAGAAAACGCCTGCATGAAAGTCCTCAGGATAAAGCTCGTCGTGCGAAAACAAAAAAGATCCATAATTTGACTGGTTAGCCACACGAATGAAAAGGAACTTATTTTGGAAGACAATTAGCGATTTGTGTATCGTGTATTATCTTCTATTGCCTATGGGTACCTTTATGGCACAGTGTTATTCCGCTTGCTGCGTGAACGGTCCTGTGACGCTACAACATGTCGTCCCTCCCTCCTCTGACCGATGTCAAATCAAATGGCGGTTTTAACTCCGATGCATGTGAAGCAAATGTAGCCGAGCGAAGTATTTGACTCCCGTCTCTCGGCCACGACCTTGAGAACATTGCTCTACCCGAGCTGTTATTTTCATTTAATCCCCCAAAAGAGGGACATCAAAATATTTGCCCTGCAAGGCGGTGAAGCGTGGATGGGAGTACCGGGTTGCCGGCTACTAGTGCCACGCACTCTACTGCAAGGTCGCTGCCACCGACCTGCATAAAATGCCTGCCGACAATGTGGTCCCGCTCGCCACCAAAAGCAGCAGGCGAATGGTCAGCCGAGGAGAACAAATGTCGTGTCGCCTTGTCCTGCGTAACCCAATGGCATACCCAAAGGATTCTGCAAAGCAGGAGCCACCCAAGGCTAGTCTAACCATGAAAATCAAAGTAGACAATTTCTCTCCCAAGCCTCAACCAGTCGCCTCCCTTTCCGCTACACAAATATATTTCATCAGAAACGTGCACGAACGTCTATTATGTTGCCGGTCAAATGTAAAGTGGAATTCACCAGATCTATGTATACTTTTGGAGGAATTGGACTCGACAAGACCAACATGACAATATGCTAGTACGCATCCGCCTACGACCCACCTATTTTCATTGATGGCGTTCCCAGTGGACGAGTTGTCGTTCTTGGACGGACAAAAGAATGGCCAAGTGAGGGTGGAGACGGAGTGTAGAGGGGGAGGGAGGGAGAGGGACAGACAGACAGAGAGACAGACAGAGACCGTGACAGACAGGCATTGGCTACGTTCTCAGTGACAGCTGTGTTTTGGAAAGTGAATCCTCCGCTATTAAATTAAACAGGAAAGTCACCTTCAGTTCAAAGAAATGAGAGAAGTCTGTTAGCATTACTTTATATTATTCCGTCTGCGGTGTCGTGTCGGGTCGTGTTGTGTTGTGTCTGTACTTATTTACTAAACCATTATGATAATTGATCTTATATCACCATCAGATAGATGAGAATCGTGTTAGTGATGATGATGATGATGATGATGATGATGATGATGATGATGATGATGATGATGATGATGATGATTGGGAAGAGTAGGAAGAGGAGGTAGATGGTGACGCTGATGATGATGATGATGATGATAATGATGATGAAGATTGGAAAGAGGACGAAGTGGAGGTGGATGATGATAATGATGATGATGATGATGATGAAGAAGATTATGATGATGACGAAGATTGGAAAGAGAAAGAAGTGGATGATGATGATGATGATGATGATGATGATGATGATGATGATGATGATGATGATGATAAGATAAGATAAGATAAGATAAGATAAGAATATTTATTTACCAAGTAAAAAACGTTACAAGGATTTTGGTGTGGCATGGCGACAGTGAAATACACCCTTTCTTGCACAGTCATTCATCGTGTCATACACTTCATTGGCCTATAACATGTATACAGCACTAAAGGATAGGTAACCACAGTAACATACATCACTCATCAGTCATATGAAGTTATGGAGTAAAACACACCCTGCAGGTAAAACAAAATACAGCATTAAAACAATTTAACAGCATTAAATAAAATGAAAATTGTTAAGAATGTTAGGCTTCACCAAAGAGGATGTATACTATAGGCTCTTTGGCTTCACATCCAAATCTACACACACAACACACGACACACACACGCACACACACACAGCATAGCATACTCGTACTCCTATTTCACAAAGGTACAAATCAAGCAATGGTTGTGAGTTTTCAGTTTATACAGATCATTCCATGTTTGGTGATGTACTGAGGACAGCGTCAGGGAAGAAACTGTTTCTGAATCGAGAAGTTCTGGCTCTTAAAGCGCGGAACCGACGGCCAGAGGGCAGAAGCTCGAAGAGACTATTGGCTGGGTGTGATGGATCGCAGACTGTCTTTTCCGTTTTCCGTTTCATTCGCGTTGTGAAAATGGAGGCGACAGATGGAAAGTCGCAACCAGCTATTTTGGAGGCAGTCTTAACAATGTGCTCGAGCTGTTTCTTTTCTATCGCGGTTGTGCTGCCGTACCAGACAGTGATAGAGAAGCACAAAATGCTCTCTATCACCGCGCGATAGAACTGTGCCATAATTTTACTAGACATACCGAACTTTCGCAGCTGTCTCAGAAAGTGGAGACGCTGTTGGCACTTTTTTACAATAGAGGTGGTGTTATTATTCCAACTCAGGTCGCTCGAGATGACGGAACCGAGAAATTTGAACGAGTCGACCTGCTCAACGGTTTCCCCATTGATGACAAGGGGCAATACCGGGACCTTTATTCGGCGAAAGTCGATCACGACCTCTTTTGTCTTCGAGACGTTCAGTTCCAGGTCGTTGTCCGAGCACCAGCCAACCATTCTTCGAACCTCTTCCCGATACGCCGTCTCGTCCGTATCAGAGATCAGACCTTCGAGGGTAGTGTCATCGGAAAATTTTAACATTTTCACAAACGGGGTTGCAGATACACAGTCATTTGTGAACAGAGTGAAGAGTAGTGGAGAGAGAACGCATCCTTGTGGAGCGCCAGTGTTCAGTGTTACAGAGGCAGAGAATGAGTTGTTCAGTCTGACGACCTGAGGACGGTCTAAAAGAAAGTCAAGAATCCAGTGACAGATAGAGGGGTGATGATGATGATGATGATGATGATGATGATGATGATGATGATGATGATGATGGTTGCGGTAGAAGACGGAAGTCGATGGTGGTGATGATAATGAAGATGATGATGATGATGACGAGGATGCCTATTTTGGCGATGGCGACAATGAAGAAATCGACGATGAGGTCAACGAAGTTTGACAATATCGCTTTACAAAAAAACAGTGTTATGTAAGTCTAGATGAGACCTCAGTAGGCTTCAGTATCAGAGTAATATAGTGGAGAAATATCACATATCAAGAATGCGGGGATCAGTTTTTTAAAGTCATCTATAGCTGACGACCTGTATGCTACACACACATCAGATGTATGGAGACCTACTCAACATTTTAGTGAATCTGATAGGGGTTGTCTCCATATTTTACTCTACTAGATGGTATGACCATAGAAGAGTTTACACAATTCGCAGTATTGCAAGGGGAACGCTTTCCGATCCGCGCATTAAAAAGGCAGGTTCGCTGATTGGATCTGAGCGTCAGCGAAGTTTTTGGCGGTAAACAAACTCCTGAGTGTGTTGGCGTATTATGCGTCATCGTGGACTGGTTAACGGTAGTATCGGCGCTGCCATTGTTGCAGAACCTACCAAACGTGTGGGAATGACTGCGTGAGTGCTTAGACTTTTGGTTGTTCGTAACCGTTCTCAGATTCACTTAAATTTTGAGTAGGTCTGCATACATCTGATGTGTGTGTGTAGTAAATAGATCGTCAGCTGTAGTTCACTTCCCCCGTTGGGGTGCCGGAAGTTTCTGTATAAATAGTATCCCCACTTTCTGGAAATTTAGATCTTTAAATTCCCACTGTCGCTGTCTTTCTCATTTGTTCTTTCTCATTCCTGCTCTGTTCTATCAATCTGCTATACTATCTTCTTCTTCGCTAGACCAGTTACCTACCCTTTTTCTTGAAAACTCTTCCGGGACAAAACTCTTTATTTGTGTGTGAGGTCTGTTGGATCAGCTTGGGAATATTGGACGCTTTCTGCCAGGTGGTCACTGGGGCTTTTCTATGATGTTATTATTTAGCAATGTAGGCATTTTGTATGTATGTGTTTTGTTGATATTTTATAATGATGTTTGTATTCTATTTTGTTTTCGTAAACGGGGGTTCGATAAATTAGAGTATAGCCTCAGCGTCCTCTGCGTGGGATGTCTTTATTGTAAAGTGACCGGCTGGTGGAGTGCCTTCAGTTTTACCACTAGGGTTGTTTCAGCAGATCTTTTATGCGGATCAGGGGTTTTGTGGTCCTGATTCAAAATAATATTGGATGCAGTCAAATTAATTTTTAAAAATACAAAACTATTTAACTTTCAGTTTCCTAATAGCGATCTCCCTGCCTTTACACCACGTGTATGCCTTGTATACTGTTGTCCTTGTTGTGTGTCTGTAATATGTTTGTTGCACGTGAGCGTGTATGTTGGTATAGGTCGCCGCGCTTTGAGTTTGAAATCATTCGAAGTAAAGCGCGTATTAGCATCCGGTATTATTATTATTATTATTTGGCTCGGAAGAGTCCGCTGGACCTAAAGCAATAATCATGTAATGTAATGTAGTTCACTTTAAAAAAAAACTGATCCTCACATTTTTAATATGTGATATTTCTCCACTACGACTCGTGTCACGGCCAAGGTCATTACAGCGTGCGCGCGATGTCAAGGGCTCAGGGAATCTTCCCTAGGGGGAAATAATGATCATAGTATATGAATTATATTTGTAAATGTTCCGTTAGGGTTAGGGTTAGCTTATCAATGTATAACGTGGAAGAATTACCAACATTAGTTTTGATGCATTAGAAAGACATTCGCCAGCTCTCGACACGCTCATCCTGTTCTAAAAGTCTGTGACACTACATGAGTCGGTCTGAACAGTATGCCTGCCCGTTCCCTAACTGTCAGCGCCTGCGCACGTTAAAGATGCCCACGTTGGAGTATAACAAGGGAGATAATCCATGTACTGAATAATAGCATACTATCTTTTAGACCTTGAGATTGAAATTGAGCAGGTATCATGCACAACTGTAATTATGATCAGATAGGTATCTCTTAGGACGAACTAGACATGTTTTTTAAAAAAAAGGGTCTTCGCATACCGATCAAGAGTTCAGTTTCACTTTAAAATGGAAACGGCTGACCGAGGTTACTGAATCTGGGTTGTTTTGTAGTCTACTATAAGTAGAACGTGAGAGTGAGGATAAAACAGTGCCTGTACACACTACACTACACTACACTACACTACACTACACTACACTACACTACACTACACTACACTACACTACAGCACAATACAACAACAATGTAGTGGTCCTGATTGCAGTCCGCTGGACCCTGTAAGCAATGAATAACTATCCTATCCCATCCCGTAACTCGGAGGTCGTTGGGGCACCACAAATAATCGTTTCACCAGCGTACTAGCTCCATCTTTCTCTGTCCTCGGTAATCCTATGACTTCGCTAGTGTCAAGCCAGTCCATTCTCGAATGTTGTCCTCCCACCTTTTTTTCGGTCTTCCTCTTCGTCTACCTCCTTGCACTGTGCCTTTTAAGGACGGTCTTTTGATGATCTGGTGACGTGGCCATACCATGGGAGCTTCCCTTTCTTCACCACTGTGAGCAGGTCATCGTGTTGTCCAATGGCTTGTGTGATGGTCATGAATAACTAACTAATAACAATGTAGGCCATTTGTACCAATGCAACGCACGGAAATACAACCCTGCACAAAACACTGTTATTACCCATCAGACCACAGGGACACACGTTGGGTGCCTGTATAGTGGATCCTCTATAACAAAGCCTTATAGTACACACCGCCTAGTCTTACCAAAGATCCACAGAAATGGAAAATAATACAATGCGCCTCCAAGTCTCGTAGCACCAATGTTCATGCTTTCACAAGAAAGTTACGCACACAAATACGACAAGGGCATTTTAAAAAAATCACTAAAACAAAATTACACTGTTTACACCACCGACATGATAAAAAAAGAAAGAGAGGAAAAAATATAAAAATTTTTAACGTCCAAACGGATACGCCTATTAACTCTAGTTGACTTAAAATATTCATACAACCAACAACAGTAGACCAATACAGTTTCCCTTCCAAACCACGTTATTAGTTTATTAGCTTCTTTGGTATCGCATATGTTTGTCGTATGCTGTATAAAATTACACATGTGAATAGATATTAACATATTTAGACTACATCAATAACATTTTATTCAAAGATCTAACATAAATAGTTCAGCAGTAAAAACGAAAGTAACAGTACTGTTAACTCTTGAACTTCCGAGATTGGATGTACATGAACTGATATGATATACCTATTGTTGCAACGTTGAGATTGCAGCGTGTAAATATGATTGAATTCAATAATATTATACTATATTAGTCCCGCAGTTACGGCGCATTCGTTTCGCCAATGAGGCAATCCACTGTTTCCTCATTCTCTCATTTGCAAGCCTGTGTGCTCTCTGTCGCTATGCTACAGAGTTACAGGCATCCAACTCGTGTAATGCCCTCGTGGTTAGTTTTTTAGTCTGACCGCGTTTGGTCCTGATTTGGCTCGGAAGAGTCCGCTGGGCCTAAAGCAATAATCTTGTGTTGTATTGTATTGTCTGACCGCGCAAGCAGAGCTAAGAAATGGCAATTGCAAAAGGGAGGCAATTACGAGGCGAAGAGGGACTCGGTTGTTTCCCTTACTTTGATGACCTAGATGAAACGGGCATGGGGAGCAATTAGATCCCGCATAAAGAAGCTACGACTGATGAGATGAGACTGATAAGAGAGAGAGAGAGAGAGAGAGAGAGAGAGAGAGAGAGAGAGAGAGAGAGAGAGAGAGAGAGAGAGAGAGAGAGAGTTTATAAAATATAAAAATCAAAAAATGGAATTATAAAGATTAAAACGAAATTTTAAAATTATAAATAATAATACCATAGAAAGCTCAAGTGACCATTTGGCAGAAAGCGACCAATATCCCCAAGCTGACCCAACAGACCCCATACATAAACGAGGAGTTAAGTTGTAAGAGAGTTTTCTAGAAAAAAACAACAACAACAGTATATTGATAGAACAGAATAGGAATGGAGAAAGAACAATGGAGAAAGACTGCGACAGTGGGAATTTAAAGCACTAAATTTCCAGAAAGTGGGGATACTATTTAAACAGAAATCTCTTGCACACTCACGGAGGGGTCGTGATGGAGGGGGGGGGGGTGTGTCACATGGCATAGTAGTTGCCAGCGCTTTGAGAAGCTCTCTGAGCTTATAAGTGCGCTATATAAGAGTACTTGGATCTCATTTTTGATATGATGATGATGGTCATTGTTGTCAGGGTGGCGACGTGGTGATCGTCCGTAACGCTCATGCAATAGGACGTTAAGCATCGTTTTCCGTTTCTTTTCTTTCACATTGATGAAGGCAGTGGTCTCAAGCTCCATACAAGGAGGCAGCCAGTCAGTCGACAGCAACATTGAAATACACACACAATGTAAACCAAGCCACATCCTCTAAATCGAATATTAGAGCAATTTTACGTGTAGGTCTATAGTTACCAACAGCGGAAAAGGCATCGAGCAAACACTATTTCCGCAATGAGTGGGCTAAAATTCAATTTTCTTGGCAGATCTAAAGGATGCAATGCGCATTGCTGGAAGAAAAAGGAAAAGTAGATGTTGAAAGGTATAGTGTTGTAAGTACATAATGTATTAGAGTTACTGCCCATGAACATTCCTTGTCTGTACCATGCTGTTGAACTTTCACGTATTGTTCGTATCATTTGCTGTTCCGCGATCGCGGTACAAAGAGACGGTTGCTACATAGTTCAATGGAAGCGGTTGCTACATAGTTGCTAAGCTGCCCGTGTTTTCTTGTGAGACCCATCAACCGTGGCATCGCATCAGTGCCAGTCTCAGACGTACTTGACCTCCCAGTTAAGACCCTTCATCCACCTCAACGACAGCGCGACAAAGATAATCTTCCAACTACATCAGCTGCAGCGGTAGCTATCGCCACCATCATCGTCATTATCATCATCATCATCATCAGCAGCAGCAGCAGCAGTAAAAAGAGCAACATAAGTAGCAATTGTAACTCTATCAGTAGCAGCAGCAACAACAACAATAACAACAAGACAAACGGTATGATGATGCATACTGCTGCTAATGATGAATGTCACGAAGAGAGGGGTTGGGGGATGGGGGTAAGCTCTTAATCTCTAGCGCGGTATTACCTCCTTTGATAGGTTAATGGTGCGATGACATTCAAGAGATTAATGCTGGGCCAACTTAATAGACAGACAGGGTAAAGACGAGATGGAGAGTAAGGCTACACTAGTTAAGAAATTCACATTCAAAGGCCAGTCAGGATAATGCAATTTCTATAGCTATTTACTTTTATTAATTTGAAAATGGGGAGTGTAGGTCAAATACTTCTGACGTGAGTCATTGGCAAAGCGTCTTTCGATAAGGAGTAGTTCGGTGATATTCTGGGTAGTCAATATTTGGGGTACTAGAGCGACTGTAGACTGATTTCATCACAGGGCTAGAGTGTATCTGTATGGTTTCCAGAGTCTCTCTGATAATCTGGCGAGGGGGGATTCTCGTAGGCTAGAACACTTAGCTCTGTACTGCAGTGCGGCGTTTGGTCCAGGATACTCTGGGTGGCTTGCTGGCCACGGTCGATAGCGTGGGTGCGAAGATGCAGGTCAGTGGTCACGCGATGACGCATAGACCACGAGTGATTGTCTTGTGATGGTACAGGCCTAGAAATCGGCTTTCGTAGCTAGCCGTCTAGAAAATGGCGAAGTCCCGTGTCACGCTTCTCATTGACCTCCTGGGTTGTCAGGGGCCTGCAGCGGGTCAGCGACTGGGAGATGATACAAGGCCGGGGTGATTCGCCCGGTACAGGAACCCGTCTGTAATGTAATACAGACGCTGTATCAGCGGGGGTCGGGATAGTGTGGATTCAGGGCCTGTGGTATAATAGCCCTTCTCAGAATTCAAATTTGGTTGACCGGTCAAGGGTTGAGCCAGTGCATATACCAACAGTCAAACAATGCAACTAGATTTACTGGGCCAAAGTGGAGTTTATTGGCAGCCGCTAGTATAAGATACATTCGGCGCATTAGGATGGGGTTGGCAACAGGGCAAAGGGGTTGTAGGTCGGGGCTGTACTGGGGACTTTAATCTATGCGGGGGGACAGCATGGCATGGGGTATTTACACATGGGGCTAACGGAGCATACAAGCATAAATCCAAACATGTCATGGGTCATATACAAGGTAGAAAATATGTGCAAGGGATAAATACAAGTCACAGCAACACATCAAGGCAAAACTATAAACATGAACATACATATTGACAGGACGCATGAACATGATGGGCGAACGACGGGTGATGGGTCTGCTATATGACAAAGAGTAAGTTCCCTCTCTTACCTTGACTTAAGACGGGTGGAAGCACAAGGGTACTGTCGAAACTCAGAGGTCACTCGGTGATGGAGACGTGTCTTCGGACAGGTTGTGACTTCGAGGCTGGAATGCTTGGGTCTGACACTATGTCAGGTTTTGTGTCAGGCTTTAAGGCGATGCCCCGGGGGGCGGGGCTTAAGCGACTGGGCGAGCGGGCCTGCTAGTGATGGCTGGTTAAGGAGAAATGATGGCTGGCTGAGCGTGGGTGTGGGATGCTTGCAGCCAAGCTCAGAGGTGCGATTGCACGCTTTGTCACAGAGGCCCCCCCAAGGAAAAAGGCGAGGTCGTAGGCCTCGACTGAGACGCGGCCAATCAGCTCTGAGGTCGGCTGCCTGGTGAGACGATGGTTTGCGATGATCCGGGTGATGCGGGCGATGCAGGGTTCCGGGTAGTCGATGGCGGATGCCCAAGGCTGGGGTCCGCGGAGCTGCCGGGTTTCGGCTACGGTTAGTGGGCGGCGGCGGGAATGAAGGCTGGGGCGTCGGCCCTCAGGGGCGACTCGCTGGAGTCGGTTGCGGGGTGACGGCTGAGGAAGTCTGCCGTCGGGATGGGCGGTGAGGTAGCGGTCCGCGACGATGATAAGGTCTTCAAGGCGAGCGGCCCCCTGTTCGGCGGCGAATGTCCGAAGTTCCGCTGGCATTGTCCCTCGGAGTTGCTCGGCTAGCATCAACTCTAGCAGTCCGTCGTATGTCTTTGGTTCGTCAGTTTGCTCTATCCATTTGTCCCGTAGCGTAGCTAGACGGTCGGCAAACTGCGTAAACTTCTCCCCTTTCTCTCTCCGGGAGTTCCGGAAATTCTTGCGGTAGTGCTCACCTGAGAGCTCAAAACCATGCAGTAGAGCTTTCTTGAGGGCGGGGTAGTCTCCCTCCTCGGAAGTCGGTGTCTTGGCCAGAATCTCATAGGCCTTCCCCTTAAGGCCATGACTGAGCTTGCGATACCAGTACTGGGGGTCAAGACCGTTTTCTCCCGCGACTCGTTCGAATCGGGCGAGATAGACTTCAATCGATTCGTCTCGTTCGACGAATGGGTCCAGGGGAAAGTTCATCCCCGGAATCGGCGGGGGGGGTGCGGGTATTCCGGTGCTGGCGGCGAAGCTGGGGGCGATGAGCGAATAGTCTTCGCTAGCGGGCGATGCGATACCTAAATCGCGGCGGTCGCGCTCAAGCTGGAGGAGTGCTTGGCGCCGTTCGAGCTCCTTGTCCTTCCTCTTCTCTTCAAGTGCCGCGACCCTCTCGTCCTCCTCCTTTCTCCTTGCGGCGGCTCTCTCCTCCTCTGCTATCCTCTCCTTCGCCTCCTCTCTTCTCCGCTCGGCGGCTCTCTCCTCCTCTGCAATCCTCTCCTTAGCCTCCTCTCTTCTCCGCTCGGCGGCTTTCTCCTCCTCTGCAAGCTTCCGGGCGGCGGCTCTCTCCTCCTCTGCAAGCTTCCGGGCGGCGGCCCGTTCCTCCGCGGCGATGCGCTCTTTCTCCTCCTCTCTCTTCAGTGCCGCTGCTCTTTCTTCCTCCTGCCTCTTCGCATCTCGCTCTTTGGCCCTCTCCTCCCTCTTCAACTTTTCCTCGGCCACGTCCGCATCTACGCTAGCCAGGACGTAGTCCTTGAGTTCGGTGCCGGTGAGCCCTAAGCTCTCGCCAATACTCTTGTACTTAAGCGCAAGCTCTCCCCGGTCGGCCATGGTAAGGGAGGTAACTTACCCTGAAAAAGGTCCTAACCGGAATGAGGGGCGCACACAAGGGGGTACACTGATGGAAAACAAGGGGGTGGGCTGGATGAGCTATGATGAAACTGCAAAGGGGCGAATACAACACAACCACAAAGACAAAATGCAATCAATCAAAAATACAAAAATGAATGCAAGAAAAAGCCTTTTGAGATACCACCACTCGGGAAAGCCAGTAAGGGACCTAGGGGGCTATGCTATCTACTACTAGGCTTAGAGGGCTGGGTCCTATCTATACTGGGCTGGGGTGGAAATTACGCTAAGTCCTAAGTCTCGTCAAGTTGGGATGGGAACCTAAGTCCTTTGTCTCGTTGGGTTGGAGGGGGAAACCTAAGTCTTTAGTCTCGTCGGGTTGGAGGGGGAAACCTAAGTCTTTTAGTCTCGTCGGGGTCGCCAAAGTTAATGTCACGAAGAGAGGGGTTGGGGGATGGGGGTAAGCTCTTAATCTCTAGCGCGGTATTACCTCCTTTGATAGGTTAATGGTGCGATGACATTCAAGAGATTAATGCTGGGCCAACTTAATAGACAGACAGGGTAAAGACGAGATGGAGAGTAAGGCTACACTAGTTAAGAAATTCACATTCAAAGGCCAGTCAGGATAATGCAATTTCTATAGCTATTTACTTTTATTAATTTGAAAATGGGGAGTGTAGGTCAAATACTTCTGACGTGAGTCATTGGCAAAGCGTCTTTCGATAAGGAGTAGTTCGGTGATATTCTGGGTAGTCAATATTTGGGGTACTAGAGCGACTGTAGACTGATTTCATCACAGGGCTAGAGTGTATCTGTATGGTTTCCAGAGTCTCTCTGATAATCTGGCGAGGGGGGATTCTCGTAGGCTAGAACACTTAGCTCTGTACTGCAGTGCGGCGTTTGGTCCAGGATACTCTGGGTGGCTTGCTGGCCACGGTCGATAGCGTGGGTGCGAAGATGCAGGTCAGTGGTCACGCGATGACGCATAGACCACGAGTGATTGTCTTGTGATGGTACAGGCCTAGAAATCGGCTTTCGTAGCTAGCCGTCTAGAAAATGGCGAAGTCCCGTGTCACGCTTCTCATTGACCTCCTGGGTTGTCAGGGGCCTGCAGCGGGTCAGCGACTGGGAGATGATACAAGGCCGGGGTGATTCGCCCGGTACAGGAACCCGTCTGTAATGTAATACAGACGCTGTATCAGCGGGGGTCGGGATAGTGTGGATTCAGGGCCTGTGGTATAATAGCCCTTCTCAGAATTCAAATTTGGTTGACCGGTCAAGGGTTGAGCCAGTGCATATACCAACAGTCAAACAATGCAACTAGATTTACTGGGCCAAAGTGGAGTTTATTGGCAGCCGCTAGTATAAGATACATTCGGCGCATTAGGATGGGGTTGGCAACAGGGCAAAGGGGTTGTAGGTCGGGGCTGTACTGGGGACTTTAATCTATGCGGGGGGACAGCATGGCATGGGGTATTTACACATGGGGCTAACGGAGCATACAAGCATAAATCCAAACATGTCATGGGTCATATACAAGGTAGAAAATATGTGCAAGGGATAAATACAAGTCACAGCAACACATCAAGGCAAAACTATAAACATGAACATACATATTGACAGGACGCATGAACATGATGGGCGAACGACGGGTGATGGGTCTGCTATATGACAAAGAGTAAGTTCCCTCTCTTACCTTGACTTAAGACGGGTGGAAGCACAAGGGTACTGTCGAAACTCAGAGGTCACTCGGTGATGGAGACGTGTCTTCGGACAGGTTGTGACTTCGAGGCTGGAATGCTTGGGTCTGACACTATGTCAGGTTTTGTGTCAGGCTTTAAGGCGATGCCCCGGGGGGCGGGGCTTAAGCGACTGGGCGAGCGGGCCTGCTAGTGATGGCTGGTTAAGGAGAAATGATGGCTGGCTGAGCGTGGGTGTGGGATGCTTGCAGCCAAGCTCAGAGGTGCGATTGCACGCCTTGTCACAATGATCATCATCAGCAGCAGCATCAAATTTGCTGGAGCCGAGTGGTGAAAATGACGGGTTGTTTCCTAGTAACAGAAGCACCAAAAGCACAAACGGCAACCTCATCAGTAGCAACAGCAACAACATCCGTGGCATCAGTGTAGTCATCATCACCATCAGTAGCAGCAGCAACAACAATAAAATCAGTGGCATAATCATCATCATCAGCAGCAGCAGCAGCAGCCACAACAAAATCAGTGGCATCATCATTACAATCATCAGTAGCTGTAGCAGCAAACTGAGTGGCGGCATCATCATCAGAAGCAGCAGCAACAACAGCAATGTCATAGCAGCATTAAAATATTTGCCAGGGATAGAGTAAATCTCAAGAAAATCATCAATCTGTATGCAATGTTTATTTATTTATGTATGTATTTATGTATTTATTCGTTCACACATCTATCTTTCTTCTTGTTCTTATTCTCCTTCTCCTTCTTCTTTTTCTTTTTCTTCTCCTCATTTTCTCCTTCTTCTTCTCCTTCTACATCATCATCATCATCATCATCATCATCATCATCATCATCATCATCATCATCATCATCATCATCATCATCAACAACAACAACAACAACAGCAACAACAACAACGTCATCATCATCAACATCATCTCACCACCATCATCATCATCATTTCTTCTTCATTGTGTTCTTCTTCTCAACTGCATTTATAGGCACAATATCGCAGCAATCAACAACCCCAACAACGTAACGGCTATTCAGGGCTTGTGGCGAAAATCTCAACAAAGTGAAAAATCCCTTTTCGTTGCTAAGGTATTCTCTCTCCGACTGTTTATTGTAGTTGTGGCTGTTGTTAGTTCCTGAACGTTGTTTTTTGGGTCCGTCCGCCTGTCCGTCCGCACTTTTATCTGAAAATAATGGACGGATTTCTTTGACATTTGTAAGTAGTTGTTGTTGTACATGCCTTCTTCTTCTTCTTCTTCTTCTTCTTCTTCTTCTTCTTCTTCTTCTTCTCCTTCTTCTTCTTCTTCTTCTTCTTCTTCTTCTTCTTCTTCTTCTTCTTCTTCTTATTTTTTTCCTTCTTCTTCTTCTTCTTCTTCTTCTTCTTCTTCTTCTTCTTCTTCTTCTTCTTCTTCTTCTTCTTCTTCTTCTTCTTCTTCTTCTTCTCCTTCTTCTTCCTCTTCTTCTTCTTCTTCTTCTTCTTCTTCTTCTTCTTCTTCTTCTTCTTCTTCTTCTTCTTAATAATAATAAATAATAATAATAATAATAATAACGGATTTTTATATAGCGGGTACTCCAGCCTATGACCAGACTCACCACGCTTTACATAGTCATTACATATAAGTACATGCACTCGATAAAACATCGCTTTCGCTACAATACACCAAAAGACAGAACAGTAAGGGTACAAATTATTTACACTTATGTACACAAATTACAATTTACAACTATGTACACAAATGACAGAAAAGACAAATAGAATAACAAAATCATATTCACAGCTATTTATATGCCCGGTTAGGCCCAGGAGGAAAAACAGTATAAATATGTACAGCCGTGTATACACTTACGGATCAGACAGAGACAAAGGGGAGAGAATGGCATGGGATACAGATCATTCTGAATAGTGAAGTTTGAAGAGGTGGGTTTTGAGGGCCTTTTTGAATGCTTGTGTTGATTGTATGTTGCGGATATGGGAGGGAAGGGAGTTCCACTGCTTAGGTGCGGAGTAAGCGAATGCACGTTGGCCGTATGTCTTAGTGCGGGTGACGGGAACCTTGAGTGTGCGAGTGTCGGCAGAAGATCTTAAAGTGCGTGAAGGGGAGTAGACAGACAGTAGATCAGCAAGGTAGGAGGGACAAGAATCTGTGAAGAAGTTGTGACAGAGAACAGAGAGTTTGTACTCTATGCGTGCTTGCACAGGAAGCCAGTGAAGGGAATGTAGTAGAGGTGTGATGTGATCGCGTTTCTTAGCTCGGAATACTAGTCTAGCTGCTGAGTTCTGAACCTTTTGTAGCTTGTCAATGATGTGTTTTGGGGAGCCAGCGAGGAGAGAGTTGCAATAGTCAAGACGAGAAAGGACGAGAGCGCAGACTAGGGTTTTGGTGGCAGTGAGCGTAAGATAGTGGCGAAAGGAGCTGATTTGGCGTATGGCCGTGTATGCAGAGCGACAGATGTTGGAGATGTGGTTGTTGAGGGACAGGTCATCGGAGAGAATGTAGCCGAGATTTCTTGCTGAGGATGAGAACTGAATGTTTGTTGTCCCTACCGTAAGCGATGTTGGGAGAGGCGGGAGTGAGGAGGAGGTGTTGTGCTTGTGAATGAGGAGGGCTTCGGTTTTGTCGTCATTAAGCTTAAGCTTGTTGCGTGTCATCCATGACTTAATGTCTGTGATGCAGTTCTCCAAAGTCTGAACAGTGGAATTAATGAGAGAGGGGGCTGTGGATTTATAAAGTTGTGTGTCGTCTGCAAATGACTGACTCTCAACAGCATGCTTTCTAAGCAGGAGAAGCAGTGGCTTGGTGTACAGAGTGAATAACACCGGCCCTAAAACGGAACCCTGAGGCACGCCGCACACCAAGTCTGCTGTGCTGGAGAAACAGCCATCGACAGTGACTGCTTGTGATCTGTCGGAAAGATATGAGTGGAACCAAGCCAGGACCGAGCCGGAGATTCCAAAGTAGTGTTGAATAGTGTTAAAGAGAATGTGGTGGTCGACTGTGTCAAAAGCGGCTGAGAGGTCTAGTAAGGTGAGAACGGAGACGTTACCATTATCTAAGGCCAGCAACAGATCGTTGGTTACCTTTAGGAGGGCTGTCTCAGTGCTGTGGAAGGGTCGGTAGGCAGACTGGTTGGGGCAAAGTAAAGCGTTATCATATAGGTAGGCAAACAGTTGTTTGAGAACAATTTTTTCTATGACTTTGGACAGGAAGGAGAGGTTTGAAACAGTTCTATAGTTCTTTAGATTATTTTTGTCTAAACTTGGCTTTTTAAGGAGGGGTTTGATGACAGCCGTTTTGAGCACAGACGGAACAACACCAGAGGACAGACTCTCGTTGATAATGTGGGTAATGGTCGGGAGTAGGGGGTCAAGATTCTCTATCAACATGGGGGTAGGAATGGGGTCAAGAGAGCAAGATGTTGGTTTTGAGCTTAAGATGACTTTCTTGACTTCTTGCTCTGTTACTGGTTGAAAAACTTCCATTTTTGCGGTAGTGAGGGAAGGTGAGAATGGGTTAATGAGTGGGATCTCATGGCTGTCAAGAGCGTCCCTTATGTCAGCCACTTTCTGTGTGAAATAATTACAAAATACATCTGGTAGCTGACATGGTGGATGCGTGGATGGGAGTGATGTTGCATTGCTCTTACCCCTTAGCTGATTGCAAATGTTGAACAACTGTTTACAAGTTTCGCTGCTGCTAATTCTGTCGCTAAAGTACCGGGTTTTGGCAGTCTGGACTATTTTAGTGACCCGTTTTTTTGCAGCGGTGAAAATCTGCTTGCTGACTTCTAAACCCGATTTAAGCCACTTTTTCTCTGCTTTGCGTCGGTGTTTCTTCGCCTCGGAGAGCTCGTCCTTGATAGACTCGTACCAGGGTGCTGAGCGTGTTGCCTTGACCTTTTTCTGGGCCACGGGGGCGTGCCGATCAAGCACCGCATGAAGTGTACTATTCAGCTGATCCACAGTGGGGCAGAGTTCTGGGGTCACTTTAGCGGTAAGCTCTTGCTTGAAAGCATCCCTATCCATGGTACGCAGGCTGCGAGCCTCCCTGAACATGGGGGGAGGAGGGGGGGGGGGCTGCGACGTTTAGTTCGCACACGACACAGAAATGGTCAGATGTTAATTCCTGGGTGACTGAAGTTGATCTAACCACATTATCCTGAGGCCTATGCATAACCCAATCTATGATGTGACCACGGCTGTGGGTGGGTTCTGTGACTGACTGAGAAAGACTAAACTGATCTAAAAGTTCAATCATTTTTGCGGTGGAAGGTTGCTGGGGTTGGTCAAAGTGAAAGTTAATGTCTCCTAAAACTATGTTTGTTCCTGACAGTGTGTTGCAATAATCGAGCAGGACTGGAAATTCTTGGTGAAAAATTGCATCAGTTAATTTATTCTTCTTGCTTGGAAAGGTGCGATATATGCATATGAAGTGAATGTTCTGCTGTGGGACGGACAAACTGAGGTGAACAACTTCAAAGGACGAGTGAGTGAATGCGAAGTCTGTGATGAAGCCAAGGTGACGGGACAGACTGTTTCTGTAAATGATAGCGAGGCCTCCACCACGATTTGAGCGAGGTAACGAACATACAGAATAGCCAGAAGGGGTTAAATCAGAGCACTTACCCTCGTCACCAGTCTGCCGAAACCAGGTTTCTTGTATGAACATGATGTCAGTCTGCGTGTCTGAGATGAATTCACGCAAAGCCGTACGTTTTTCGTTAGGACCCAATGACTGAGCGTTGAATGATGCAACGCGTAAAGGGCTGTGGCTATCGAGGTGTGAAGATAGTGGTTGAGGGGAGAGGTTGATGTGAATGAGATTTTCTGTGTTACAGCGATGATTCTCAGGCCTAGTGGTACACTCATTGTGTGACGTAATATGTAGCGTGGGGTCAGTGTTGGAAAGCATAGGCGATCTGTTTGAAAGGACAACAGGGATAGACGAGATGTTTTGTTTACGTTTGCCTCCCCGACTAGTCCGTTTTCTGGGCAAATGACGGCCGATCGATAACTCTTTTAATCGGAACACAAGGTCGGGAGCAAGCTGTGAACATTTCGACTTCAATGACAATAGCTTATCGCGTGTGTAGCTTGTGGATGGAATTTCGGAACACAATGGCGGACTACGTGGGTGCGAGATCGCACAATGAACGAAGCGAAAAAACGATAGAGTAAACAAACGAACATAAAAAGAGAGGCAAAGCAACGCTACACTTACTTGAGGATCCATGAGACAACAATTACACAATACAAAACTCACAACAAGACACAGTAAACACCGCAAAATCACAAAATTCAGTAGAGCTCGGGTCGTACACAGCCTGTTAGCGTCAACCGGAAGTCTCTATCTCTAAGTCTCTATTCTTCTTCTTCTTCTTCTCCTTCTCCTTCTCCTTCCTCTTCTTCTTCTTCTTCTTCTTCTTCTTCTTCTTCTTCTTCTTCTTCTTCTTCTTCTTCTTCTTCTCCTTCTCCTTCTTCTTCTTCTTCTTCTTCTTCTTCTTCTTCTTCTTCTTCTTCTCCTTCTTCTTCTTCTACTTCTTCTTTTCCTTCTCGTACTCCTCCTAGATCTTCTTCTTCTTCTTCTTCTTCTTCTTCTTCTTCTTCTTCTTCTTCTTCTTCTTCTTCTTCTTTTCCTTCTCGTACTCCTCCTAGATCTTCTTCTTCTTCTTCTTCTTCTTCTTCTTCTTCTTCTTCTTCTTCTTCTTCTTCTTCTTCTTCTTCTTTCCCTTCTCGTACTCCTCCTAGATCTTCTTCTTCTTCTTCTTCTTCTTCTTCTTCTTCTTCTTCTTCTTCTTCTTCTTCTTCTTCTTCTTCTTCTTCTTCTCCTTCTTCTTCTTCTTTTTTTTCTTCTTCTCGTACTCCTCCTCCTAGATCCACCTCCTTCTCCTTCTTCTTCTTCTTCTTCTTCTTCTTCTTTTCCTTCTTTTCCTTCTCGTACTCCTCCTCCTAGATCTTCTTCTTCTTCTTCTTCTTCTTCTTCTTCTTCTTCTTCTTCTTCTTCTTCTCCTTCTGCTTCTTCTTCTTCTACATCTTCTTCTTCTTTTTTTTCTTCTTCTCGTACTCCTCCTCCTCCTAGATCCTCCTCATTCTCTTCCTCCTTCATATTCTTCTTCTGCTTCTGCTCCTTCTTCTTCCACTTCTACTTCTTCTTCTCCTCCTCTTCCTTTTTTGCAGCATCGGCATCGGCAATCGCAGCCACAAAGTGACTTAAAGTGCCAATATCGTATCCATAAAGAACCACAACAACATGATGTCAAACCTGGGATTGGAGATGGGAGGGTTAAACCTCATTCGAGTTTTAAATGCGTCTTCTTCTTCTTCTTCTTCTTCTTCTTCTTCTTCTTCTTCTTCTTCTTCTTCTTCTTCTTCTTCTTCCTCCTCCTCCTCCTTCTCCTCCTCCTCTAACTCCTACTTTTCATTTCTCCTCTTCTTTTTTTTTTTAAAAGACCTAATTAACTTCTTGCCTTCCGGTCTTTCTGTCCTCTTATTCTGACCTACCAGTGCGCTACCTCAGCAAGTTCTGGCTAGTGTGGATACCTTTAATCCTCACCAGGACCAGATCGATGGGTTGCTGGCATGGCAGTGTTCATCATCACCTACCCCAGAAGGCCATCAGCCAGTTGCCGGCAGACGCCAAAAGGAACCGAAATTTAGTGCCAAACTTGCACCAATGGATTTTTGAGCTCCAATGGTCCGCGGCGGGCTCGATCCCCTTACCGGACCAAATTATTTTGGCTTTTTCTTTTTTACAACAACAACAACAACAACAATAATAATAATAATAATAATAATAATAATAATAATAATAATAATAATAATAATAATAATAATAATATTATTATTATTATTATTATTATTATTATTATTATTATTATTATTATTATTATTATTATTATAACGCAACGCATCTTTATTTACTCAAAAAAATTAATAAAAATTCATAAATAATTTGTAATTAAATATAACGCATCTGATAAATTAACAACAGCATCCCCCCCTCCCCCCCCACACACTTTCTCCGTTACACGGTTATTGATCAATTGTTGATCCAGCCCGATGCTTGAATCTTGACAAGTGTAACTGGAAGCCTGTTCACTCAGCAACAAGGCAGGAGTCGTATAAAGTTTTCCAACTTTATTCAGCAAACACCAACAAATGCATAAAAGATCGCTTTCCTAAAATCATTTCAATAATCATCATCAAAAATCATCATTAATCACTCCTACCAGCTGACAGTGCATTACTAATATAGCCTCTCTGCAATCAAGAAAAAGTTCGAACATTCCAGCATGACGCAATAACCCTTAATCAAAATAAAACTCGTCACCGGAACTATGCACTGTCTTACGTCACGTAACCTTATTTAGATTAGAAGAATCGCTTAGCCATTACCAGATCCATCTGGAAGCTTCGATCGATAATAATAAAGAAGTAATTCCAGAAAAACAAAATTTACAATATCGACCGACGAAAATTATAAACACTATACAAAGCTTTTTCTAGCAACAGCTCAAAATCAAATCAAAGGCAAATACACTCTGTTATTGCATGCTTTGCTAAACAAAATGATCGGATCAATCGTGCGCGTCTTAATCGTAACTCCCTCTCTCTCTCTCTCTCTCTCTCTCTCTCTCTCTCTCTCTCTCTCTCTCTCTCTCTTTTCCCCCTCATCCACCTCCCCCATTCCCACCCCCTTCATCTTTGCGGCAGTTTGATCCGGCCCTGAACTTTATAGGTAATGGTTCAAAGGGGTTCCTCTAACCTTTCGATCGTTGCTGAGGAAACCGTTTTGGGACTTTCTTTTTTTTTTTGGTGGAAAAGCTTAATTAGAACGCTGTGTTTTTCTCTCCCTTGCTGCTGTTAACTACCCCGGTTCTAAACAGGACCAAGTACACATTTAAAGCTAGGTGGACCGGTCCTTGGTTGCGGGTTAGTTTTATTCCTTCGCAGAACCTGTCTGAGCCTTTAAATTATGCCACAGCAAAAATCCCATTCCTCCTTCCACTCCACGCAGACCGATCCATCATTTTAGCCGGAACGCCAATAATTAGCTGCAGGTTAGCAAACAAAAAGAAAACCATTGTGTGTGTTTTTTTTTAAAGAGCGCCAAACTCCGCCAACATCAACATTCAACAAAACAAAAATTTTAAAGAAACTGAT